>CM070622.1:1886013-2514684 GCA_036346255.1 Ampelocalamus luodianensis
TATGCCATATGCCTCCCAAAACATTAGTAATTCACTGTGCCTCAACAACATGTAGCTGTCCAAATTAAGTCAAATGAACACCATACCGGGTCACATAGCATGACTTTTCTTATCTTGTTTTTTTTTTTTCCATTTTCGGGTGATAAACTTGCACGACATGTGTACAATTCTTTCTCGGATGCCGAATTGTGAGTTCCAATGATGTGTGCCTACCATTAACCTTATCATCTTTTAGGTTGAAACTATATTAAAAGTTATTTCCTCAATTATATCCTTTTATATTGGAACAACCAGAGTTAATTTTACCCCGCACGCATAATTTCAACGGTTACTATAACCCCCTTTTTACTAATGACGAATTAAATGGCAAATAAAAAACTTCATATTCTATCTCATGGAATAAAAAAAACTTAGACTATCGAGCAAGGATCAAGAATCCAGTACCCGCTCGGAGGTTGTTATCCCGTTACCGGCCGTAACCGGAAATCCCGGAAAAAAAACTCGGTCAAAATTCGTCTGAATAAATTTGTATTTAGAATATAACCATCGGGATTTTGAATTTGAATCTAAATTTGAAAATTTTCGGCCGGGATTTTGGATCTCGATACCCACCGGTAAAACTAGTACCGGCCGGTAACCGGCTGCTATCAAGTATATACTAACGTTAGCTTTAGCGGTTTTTGGATAGATTACTATCACTAGATAGAGTAGCACGCTACGTTGCGTTCATAGAAATAGGGCAGACGCCTTTAGTGAGATTTGGTATCAGGATATCTCAAATGATATCCAAATAAGTTTTTTTGACAAACATATCACATGTAGAACTCTATCAAATAAGAACTCATTCTTCCCCCTTTTTAATATATAACAAGGCTCTAACAATGAGGTCATCTTTATAAAATATAAGAAATATAAGCACAAGTGGCATCAAGGGATCGTTTGTTTATGAGCTAACTTTAATCCCAACAAATAAACGAACAAGAAATAGAAAAAGTAGGCAAAACTGACATGTGGTAACCACTGGGTCCAAAAGTAGAACATGTCATCATAAAATGCCGATCTTTTTTTTATTTATTTAATCCTTTTTTAATTTATTTTTAAAGTTAACACCTCGCAAACTTTATTTCCAATTCTGACCCCTTTGTCACGCACACACCCGTGGCGTGACCAAACAACACCGCCACGCCACGTGATAAGTCCCTAAAATCGCACTTTTGTCACGCCACCGCGTGGTGGCGTAACTAAACATCTCGCACGCCACCACCAATGGCGTGACAAGACTTTGACCGTAAATGGGTCAAGGTGATAAGAGTTTGTTTGGTCACGCCACGCGGTGGCGTGACCAAAGGGGTCGTAATTGAAAATAAAGTTTGTGAGGGGTTAACTTTAAAATTAAATTAAAAAAAGGATTAAATAATAAAAAAATTCACAGTAGAATGATTATGAAATACAGTGAATAAACAGTATAAAGCATACAGATCAATAAAACTGATTAGCCTCACATGGAAAGTTGATTGAACTACATAGACGTTTGGATATATCTTGCACAAGTCATGCTGACCAAGCTTTGCGAATATGGTGAACAATCAGATTAATTGCAACATGGATATCACCTCCTTATGGTATGATCACATCAATATATTTTCTCTAAAGGCAAAACAAAATCATAAAATGCTGGCTTCACAAACCTGCCATACTACAAATGGCAACAAAATTTCATATCAAAACATGAGCATTTTTATATGAAAAGGCTGGAAACATGAAGAAGGCATAATCTAAAGACATAACATGTTTGTAATCAAACTACAACAAAATTGTGAACACTAACACCATACTCAGTCTATGCTTACCAACCTAAATCCCTATATTAGGGATAGAAGGTTAAGTGTTCTTACCATATAGCACAGTGCAAATTCTCCCAAGGCTCAACCCATTTCGTCAAACCCTAAATTCCTAATATCTCTCTCACACACAATCTCTCTCTCTCTCTCTCTCTCTCTCACACACAAACACGAAAGCGCCGAGCGGGCGAGTGGTCGAGCGCGGTGGCGGCGCTTGCTCGCTTTGCTCAACGCAGCACGTCGTCGGCGATTAGGCGAGGCGCGCTCAACGCACGAACCTCGAGGACCCGATCGTCTTAGTGTCTCTGAGGACCGAGGATGGACCGACGGTGGCATCTGGATTTTGGGCAACCGAGCTGGGCGATCGGCGACCTGGACCCCCGAGGCAGTCCTATCCAAGTATACTCAGATGGTTTAGCCCATAGGCTGTTGCCTGCTGTCTCCTTGGGGTTTCAACACCTGATTGTACAAATTGTTGGCACAAAGCAGTATAGGATCAGTTTTCAAGACAATAGGATGTTATCCTACAACTTTGATAATTTTTGCAAATTGCAGACGAGGCTTCGACCCCGACTGGCCAACTCCCCGTCGTCCCCGAGCCAGAGCCAGGCAGCCAAACTGCTAGAGCCAGGTAATCCCAAATCGGCAAATCCCTAATTGACTAATTCCCAAACGGCCAAACCGTTTTGATAAATGGATTAAAATGAACTGTGGTCCTGAATCTTCAATCTTGTATGTATATGAATTGTAGATATTAGAGCTTTGAAAAATGAAGAAGAAGTTTGTCGATCAGTGGCGGATCCAAGATTTTCAGGACACTCATCGACAGACTTATCCTTTATTTTTGTAACTTCGAACACCTATTCCAAAAATAATGTATCCGGCACTAGTCACTAGCCACGTCCTGTGTGCTACCCCCGCTGCGGTTCCATTCCACCACGCCGCGTGCCCCGTGCGTGTTGCGCTCGTGTGGGTGGCGCAATCACCACCGAGTCGTGTGCGCGGGCCGCGGGATGGGCCGGCGCATGTCTGATGTCCCCAACCCCCAGCGGACGGTGGGGTGCTGCAGCGTCGCACCCCGTGCGTGCGCGTCTACTCGTAACCTGCCTGCGGCTTGCATTGCATTTGGGATTCGCTACGGGTTCACGAAAGGCGTCCGGTTGGTTGGGCTAGGAGTTGGAGAATACTGCGCACCGCGTCATACAGCACAACTAGGCTCATCTGCAAAATTTGGGCGCGAGTAGTATCCTCCCATCCGCTAAAGACAAAAAGGGCCTTTTCTTTTTAGCCTTGAATGATCGGTCCAGCATGCGCTAGACTCTCCACACACCAGATTCGTGAATCCTCTCAAACCAAAAAAACCAAATTCATGAATCGGACGAGCTCTAGGTGAAAGCGGGCGTGGCTTTCTCCTCTTAAAAGAAAAGGAGAAAAAAATATGCTCAGCTAAGCAATCACCGCAGAAAATCCAAACATGTGCGTGAGCGTTACCGTTCCGACGCCTATCGCCTTACCCAACTCTCGCGTACGCACTTGAGCAGCATCCAAAATCCAACCGCCACTGTCCGCACATGGAATGATGGAGCACTGGTACTAGAGTTCCAGGCACAAGACAGAAACATCATAGCCTGCCGTGGTAAGCCGACTCGCTTTGTGAAAGCGGCGGTTCTCACGATCCGAAGATAACAGAAACGAGTGAAGTCGCCTCTCCTTCCTCTGCCCGGTCGACACGTTGGCCACCATAAAATAAAGCTAATTAAACGCAAGTGCTCAGCTTGACAGGGAGATCGAAACGTTGCTCCGATATATACCTGCATCGGCGGAAGCCACGCCCCAGATCACTCCTCAAAACGTTCTCTACTGCATGCCCCGTCTTAATTTCCTTCGTCTTCGTCCCGTTCTCGTTCAGAAGATGCTTTCTTCGTCTCAGAACATCAGCGCAGCCAGGAAACAACAATATATACTTCAGGTTTCGATTAAGACGGCGGCGGCAACTACAGGGTTTCTGTATGCTGTTTGGTGCGTGTATCTTGCATTCGCATCCATGGACAATACAGGTTTGTAAATACAACGCGGTTGATTTTAGGGTGTCATTGCTTGGCTTGCATCTCCATTCTCCGCTGTATCCAGCTTATTCTGGGCCTGTTTCTCAAGCATGGTTAGCCTGATTATCTGTTGTCGCCTAGTCAGAGCGGTGTCTGCCAGGTAATCCAATAATTAGCTCAGTCTCCACATCCATGTGGTCGTTGTTCTGGTCCGGGTTCTCATCTTGCGCCGCGACGGTCATGGGAGCAGATGTCACCAACGTAAGCTGATTCTTGCACTGCAGAAATGAATGATCAACAGCAGCAAATCAGAAACCGTCCTTATGTTACAGATGTGCTAGTACTTTAGCAATTCTGAATTGTCGGCATGCACATAAGATCACATGAGGTACGTCTTCAGTCTAATGGTAAGTTGGGCGTTTCATCAAGCCGGAAATTTTACTGTCTTTACCTTTCCCCGTAAATCTTCATTGTCCTTGAGCAACATCATCTCCTGCTTGATGTTGATGTAACAAATTAACAACACAAAGTATGGAACTAATATCCCTGTTGTTTCAGGTTTTTGTGGGATGATAAGTTGGCGACATACCTTCTGTCTCAGCTTAGTGACCTGCTCTTCCAACAGCTGAGTCTGCATGTAAGGTAAGTAGCATAGCAGGTTGTAAGCTTCTGTGCATAGATAGATTCATTGTTGCTAACATGGATTGTAGCGTGAGTGGGAAAATAGCTAACCTTCCTTCCCCTGATGCTATGGAGGCTTTTTTCAAGTTTGACTTCCAAACTGTGCAGTTCTTCAATAGAACATTCTTCCAACTTTTCACCCAAAAGTTTCCTGCATCTCAACGTAACTCGATGGTAACAATTGAGTTTTCGGCTGGTATAAGGACAAGCAATCTTGTAAACCGAAATGATTACCTTTTGTAACCTTCAAGGGCTTCAAGTTTCTTTGCCAAGCCCTCAGCATCAGCTTTTACTTGCTGCAATTCAGATCACGTAGCCTTTGAAATTGTCCCACTATAATAATCACATGTTATACCATCAACGAATTTATGTATAATGCTCAAGTATTTTATATATTGCTCACTCCAGAGACCAGACATACCTACAGAATCTCCCATCTCTGCACACCCTTCTAAGTGACAATTGAATTGAAAAATGTTTGCAGAATACATTTGGCATAAATTTAAGAAATACTGAATATTCCTCAAACACGCGGGAACTGCTACGACATGGTTTTCATACAAGGTCTTATCATACCAAAATCACGATTTTACAAGCATCATCCACTGGGAAATGGGCTTGCAAAGCAAACTGAGCCACTGAAAACAGGGAGTTCTCAAGGCTAACGAGCTTAAACATCCACTGAATAGACAAAATCTCTTAATGAAGCAACATTAACATCGGCAAATTGAAAATATATACCCACGTATGACAACAAACGATAATTGGCCTATCAAGAAGAATTATATACCTCTATATCTTGCTGTACTGTCTTGCTGCTGATATTGCCCTTCGCGTATGTCCTATAACGTTCAATTGTTTTCTGCATGCTGAATTGAAAATACAAAGGTAAAATTATGTCAGAATAGTATTGGTTCTTTTGGAGAAGCACAAAATATTAGATATTTCATCCAAAATATTTGGTGTGTTTCCCTTGTAAGGTTTCATAAAATATGGATCAAATAGAAATAATGCAAACAGGGATTGAACCTCTCTGCAGCTCATGAGGTTTTTCAATTTGTTCCATCTTGCTCTAATGAACTAGATAAAAAACAATCTGATTATGAAAAATAGAGTTTAAGCGTGAACTATTTATCTTGTCATCTGTTATCTTGTCGTGTGTCATATATGGAAGTAAATCTTATATATGGAAGTAAATCAACTTCTGATTCGTTGACATTTTGTTTAAGGGAATATTCAAAATGAAGTTAAGCTGCGTGATCTGTTGCATATCTTTAGCAGTCACTGCTTAGCCTATCCAATTGCCGGATAAACAACAATCCTATTGTTGGATAAGCTACAGAAAAAGGTAGTAGTTCTACAACACGCATGGTCCTGACTTCAATGCAAGGGTTGATTGCAGGGCTTCTCGGTTGACATTTCCAGAAGATATTTTGGATTGTTCGAAAGTTCAGATATAGATATTGTAATCATCGCTGTGTGTATTCTCGGATATAGAGGACGGGAGAGGTTTTTTCTTCTATTATCTAAAAAAAAAGATATTGTAGTCATCACTTCTAACAACTACATTGTGTTGGATATTTTGCCCAATCCGAAGAGTGAACGATCTTCCTCATCAGTGAAACCTTTTTTGTGTGAAGGGAATTAGACCTAATTTTCAAATGTGGTAAATAGAAGTGGCAAAGAAAATACTAATAAAGTTAAGTATGACAAGAAAAGGCAAGTAAGTTAAATAATTGCATTGTTCCTGAACAAAAAACTGAGAAAACTGCTAAGGGTGTTGTACATTCTATCTCTCTTGGCCTATGTGGCCCATGTAACGATGTCTATATATATCATCTCAATAAAGAATAAGATGCATAGTTATGAATAGCAAAAATCCTCCTCTTATCTTTTCTAACATGGTATCAGAGCCCCTCAACCCAAACCCTAACCCTAGTTCCATTGCTGCCGCCATCGTTGAGCTTCTGCAGCCGCAGCCGGAAAGCCCTGAGTGGCGGATCCGGATGTGCTGTCGCTTCCTCTTCTCCATCCTCGCTCGCCTCCTCTTAGCAACGTTTCGCGATGCTCGAGTGCGATCTGGAGTCATCGCCTCTACATTTGCTTCGCATCTGTGACGGATCCTCAGCTTCCGCACCTCCCGGAGCCTCCCAGTGGCGACAGATCCACAATTTCCGAGCGCGACCGGATCCCCGCAGCCTATATCCGGTGCATCCTTTGTTTCCACTGCCTCCCGAAGCCTCCCAGCGGTGACACCCTCCTTGACTGCTACGTCGACACCCTCGCCGACTGCAGCGTCGCCGCTTGGAGCACTCTCTGCTCTGGCACCGACGCTCCTCGCCACCAAGCACCCTCTACTCTAGCGCCGACCCTCCTTTGCTCCAGCACCCGACGCCTCGGCGACACCTTCTGCTGCTCGGCGACATCCTCCTCACCGCCGCCTCTCGCTGCTGCAGTGTTGTGCTCAGTACTCCTCTTTTGCTCTACTGTTTGCTCATGTGGATTGCTCTGCTGCTCTGTTGATTGTGGTGGTCAGTACTACTGTTGATTGCTTTGCTACTGCTATTGTGTTGCTGCTGTGTGGTTGTGGATGGCCAAGTCTGACTCGATGTTTGGGGGTAGTTCATCTCTCGTGTTCACGAACATCAAGGTCGACGGGTTGAACTACCGAGCATGGACTTTCTTAGTCAAGATTACTCTTAGGGGTTATGGTTTGGCCTCTCATTTGACTGATGATCCTCTTGATCCGAAGAATGTTGATATTGAGGCAGTAAAAGTTTGGCAGAAAGAGGATGATCGTGTCATGACTGGCCTTGTCCTGAGTCTTGATGTTTTTTTGTGAGGATGAGTCTTGAGTATCATACTTCAGCCAAACAGATGTGGACATATTTTGAGAAGAGATATATTTAGTCCAGTGGTGCTCTTCGCTTCACATTGCTCGAGAACCTTCATAGTATTCAGCAACAACATGCTCAGTCAGTGGAGGAGTATTACAACGCTTTCACTCATATCACCGGCCCTCTACAGTCTAGGACACCGAAGGCGGCTACTGCTTGCCAGTCTTGTGTTGCCAAAGAGGAGTATGCTCAGCAGGCGCTCATGTATCAATTTGTGATGGAGCTTCGATCAGAGTTTGAGCCTATTCGTACTCACTTACTCAACTATCCCACTACACCGACTTTGACTGAGGTGCTCTCTAGTTTGATTGCAGAGGATACTCGTCTTCATTCGCTTATGCCTACCTCAGGATCCTCACCACATGCTTGCCTTAGTCTCTCACAGTGATCTAGATCTACCAGAGTTACATCCACAAGAGTGCTGGTATGTTCTCATTGCAAGAGGACCTGGACCTTTTTAAGAACAGCGTATGGGTACGCAAGACATGAAGAACGGCTCGAACATGTTGAAGATGAGTAGACCATGTGGAGCTGTAAATCAAGATGTCATAAAAAAAGACTAGAACAAACCGGCGTAGGAACGGTTTGAGGACATCATTCATGAGTGCTTGAAAGGTCGCCGGAGCATTTGTCAATCCAAAAGACACGACGAGGAATTCAAAATGGCCTTGATGTGTCCTGAAGGCGGTCTTCTTGACATCGGCTGGATGCATACGCACTTGATGATAGCCACTGCGAAGGTCAAGTTTGGAGAGGTACTGTGCACCTTTTAATTCGTCGAGCAACACATCGACGTCCGGAATAGGGAATTTATCCTTCACTGTCTGAGAGTTTAAAGCACGATAATTGACACAAAAACGCCATGTATTATCATGTTTCTTGACAAGCAAAACCGGCGAGGAGAATTCAGAAGTGCTATGCCGAATAATCCCTTGAGCTAACATGTCCTCATATTGGCGCTCGATTTCATCATTCATCAAGTGTGGGTATCTGTATGGCCGAACGACTACCGGTGCTGCTCCAGGCAATAAGTGAATCCGGTGATCTTGACGTCGTGGCGGAGGCAAACCGTGAGGTGCCTCAAACACATCTGCAAACTCATGAAGAAGTTCGTCCAGGAGATCTTTGGTTGCGCAACCACGAGCTTGAAAACCTGGAGTCGTCGCCTCTGATCCCGTCCAAACAACTTGATGGTTGGTCCTCCAAAAAGACATGGTGACTTGTATTTATTAATCAAAATTTCATTTATTTTTATTACATAGGAAACAATAATAGAAACACGTGACCTTAAGAGCGAACATGGTGACTTCTTTTGTGTCTCCTCTGACACCATTCGTCCTATCATCATTATAAATTTTATTTTTCTTCAACATTTTAGTTATTTTTACTGGAGTTTGTATACCAATAAAATCCTAAATTTATTCCATTTAATCCAAATTTTAGTTATTTAGGGATTTTTTGGGAATTAGTAGGGAAATCAAACTGCAAAATTTACTTTATTTTTTATTCTGAATTTCAGTACTTTTTTGTTGGAATTCATATTCAAATCCAATTGCTAATATTTCGTTATTTTTAAATTCCAAATTACAGTTATTTACGGATTTTACTTTGGAATTCGTATTGGAATCAAATTGCTAATTTTATTTTTATTCCAAAATTCAGTTTTTTTCTCGGATTTTGTATAGAAATATAATTTCCAATTATTATTTATTTTTTATTACAAATTATAATTACCGGAGTTCGTATTAAAATCAATTTGCTAACTTTATTTTATTTTTATACTGAATTTCAGGTATTTTTGTTGGATTTCGTATACAAATCTATTTTCCATTTTTTATTTTTATTCAAAATATAATTATTGAGGGATTTTACTTAGGAATTCGTATGTAAAGTAATTTGCTATTTTTTTAATCCCAAATTTTAGTTTTATTGTACTTAAGATGGACTCTTTTACTTAGGAATTCATATGTAAATCAAATTGTTGATTTTATTTTATTTTTATTCCGAATTTCACGTTTATTGTACTTGACATGGACTCTTTATTATAATATAGAGCGTTTTTAAGCTGGTCCCACCACGATCGACGGTGTAGATCTTCTCTTTTTTCACCGATTAACGTGAGAATTTCCAGCCCTTAGGAGCGAACGTTGTGGCTTCTTTTGTCTCTACTTTAATAAGATAATAGATGCCTTCTTTGGCCAGTATCTTGACTTCTAAACCATAGAACCTAGAGCTATGAAAGTTCGATCAGAAGGGAAATTGATCATGTGCAAATGCTTGGCATGTGTTGCACGATGTTTTAGTAATGAGGATGTAAAGTCTTGTGAGGGAGGTTAACTTATACATCCATGTACAATATGTCTAGTTACACTGAATTGCTTACAATTTGGTAATAGACCATACCAATCAAGTTAACTTATAGAAAAGAAAAAACTAGTGCCTAGGACTTTATGTTAGTTAGGCCTTAAGGTGTTACATATTAAATAAAGAAGTTATGAATTAAGACAAGCAATGAAGAACATCCAAATATGCGACATGAAGCCAAAAGAGGATTTGAATGACTCACAATTCTCCACCCAAGTCGAACCTCCTACCTCTCCCACGACAAACCAAATTCAAATTGATAAAATGGATGACAGGGAAGATGAACAACCACCAGACCTACCCCCAAAGATCCATAACGCAATTGCAAAAAATCATCCAATAGACCAAATATTGGGTGATGTTAGTAAGGGAGTCTAAACTCGATCTCGTGTTGCTTCTTATTGTGAGTATTACTCGATTGTTTCTTGTTTTGAACCAAAACATATAGATGAAGCACTCAACGATCCGGATTGGGTGAATAGAATGCATGAAGAACTAAATAACTTCACCCGAAACGACGTTTGAACATTGGTGATACGGGGTCGCCCGATCTTCTCGACGTAGGATCAAGATACTCACGTGTGGCCTCTCGAATCGTAGTGATCCTCTGTTGCCAATGCAAGAACGAACACTCTTTAATTCGCAAGAACACATGCGCTGGACTTCACGACCACCAAGCGAAGCCCTATCGTGCTCCCAATTCCCAGCGGAAAGGTTGAACGATCTCAATTAGCAAAAACTCTCAATTTTCCCCATTGATGCCATCGGCTATCAAGAAGAAAGCAATCTGTTTTTATTTAATCTAAAAAATATCTACTCTTTCCAAACAGGGGGTAGGTGTGGCTATAAGAGCAGCCACGGTTCGAAAGTAGTAGCTCCATCTAGTGCTCTTCCATGGCTTTGGCCTCGGTTCTCTCCTCATATCTAAGTATACACAAAACACTAGAATTAGGTAGTAGCAAATTCTCGTCAAAGATAAGCTCTTTAAAGAACAAGTTCACCTGTTGTTGCATTTTTTTTTTGCTCGTGCTCTTGTCATGGGACCTTTAGGTATATCATGAAAACTTGGATGAACACTTGGAGACCTTGTAGTAGAAGTAGTAGGGCTGTCCTCATCAATTAGTGGAAAGACCCAACGAGAATAACATCATTGGTACAAAATGGGTCTTCAGAAACAAGCAAGATGAAAATGAAGTGGTTGTAAGAAACAAGACAAGATTGGTCACTACTCAAGGATTCACTCAAGTCCAAAGTTTGGATTTTGGTGAAACTTTCGCTCCCGTAGGTAGACTTGAGTTTA
Organism: Ampelocalamus luodianensis; assembly: GCA_036346255.1. Classification (NCBI taxonomy): domain Eukaryota; kingdom Viridiplantae; phylum Streptophyta; class Magnoliopsida; order Poales; family Poaceae; genus Ampelocalamus; species Ampelocalamus luodianensis. The sequence continues at coordinate 1,897,142 of CM070622.1, forward strand.
TTCGTATTTTACTTGCTTTTGTATCATGTTTTGATATCAAATTTTATCAAATGAATGCTAAAAGTGTTTTTCTAAGTGGTAAAATATCTGAACTTATATTTGTTGAACAAACACCTGGTTTTGAGGAACCCAATAATCCAAATCATGTTTATAACTCTCCAAGGCGCTTTATGGTCTCAAACAAACTCCTAGAGCATGATATAAACGCTTTCGAGATTTTCTACTCTCAAAATGATTCAAAATCAGAAATGTTGAATTTTGCAAGGAATTAGGTGATATGGTATCTTGGGAATTTAAGATGTCCATGATCAAAGAACTTAGCTACTTCCTTGGATGTCAAATCAAGCAACTTAAAGTTGGGACTTTCGTGAGCCAAACGAAGTATGCAAAGGACTTGATCAAACCGTTTGGTATGGAGGACGTAAAACCCATCAACACTCCTATAGCCACCAACGGTCATCTCGTCTTTAATGAGAGAGGTCAACCGGTAGATTTAAAGCTTTATAAATCAATAATTGGTAGTTTGCTTTACCTTTGTCACATCCCCAAATTAATAAAAAGGATTACTATGCATCTCATGAACATGCATCATTATTTTCAAGCATTTATTTTATATATTGCATTTGGAAAATCTTAAACAAACATCAAAACATACAACTTAAATTTGAACTCCAACTAAAAACAGTAACAAAAACTTATGATCATCTTCTGGAACCAATTTATTCAAATACTAAATGAATTATCACGAATTAATATAATTTTTCCTAGATTTATGGGACTAGATACAAACCTCAGAAAATTTTAACACAATTAAATGAGCTATCCTAAGTTGGAATTTATAATATACAAAATATATTATGAAAAGTAAGGTTTAATAATTTCTTTGGACACTAGACCTTCCCAGGAACCTCTGTGATTTATTTCACATTTTTAGGAATTTTATTCCTATTTCTTAACCTCTGGTCAAAGTTGAGGAACTAGATTTAAATCCCAATCAAACCTCAGCCCAAACCCCAGTCAATACTGTTCATTGGGCTCGAGTCCGACCCGGCCACTTGACTCGGCGGAGTCAACTAATGCACCAGCCGCATTTGGGTCGTTCGATGGAAAATCAACGGCCCAGATCTAGTAACCTTTCAGACGGTCCGAGCGTTCACTCGCGCCTCGACCGTTAGATTGAAAATCAACGGCCCAGATCTCACACCCGATCGGGCGGTCCGAACGTCCACTTTAATATGAACCATCCATTCGGAATCCAGTGGTTCCGACCCAAACCAACTGATCGCACCGAGCCTTACTCGTGTCTGTGTTGTTTTCTTTCACTGACACGGTGGGCCCGAGCTGTCAGCTTCTTCGTCCTTCTCCCGTTGGGCGCTCAGGGTGTGAACGCCACGTCGCCGCTGCATGCTGCGCTGCTCCGTCACCACTGTGAGCTACCGCCGCATGCAACCTATCCTGGAGCTTCACCTTGTAACGCCGCCTCCGTTGCCGTCGTCGCTTGGGCATAAAACCCCTCGCACCCCCTCTCATTCCTTCATCTTTCCTCTCGGTGGATGAGGAAAGAGGCGCTCTCCCGCATGCATTGCTTGGGTAAGCTTCGCCCGCATGGTTCTCCTCTCTTCTACCTTCGTTGCCATGTCCATTTTTGCTAAGCCTAGCTTCCATGGTTGCTTGTAGCTTTTGGACCATCTTCGTGTTGTCTGAAGCTCTAGAGCATGCACCCGAGGACACCTCTTTGTCTTCTTCGTCTCTGGTGTGGTTCTTGATCTTTCTTTCGCGTCATATCGTGCGATTTAACATGACATTGAAAACCCCTAAATCTATTGGGACAATGCATGGCAGGATTTCGCGAATTAAAGGATTGGACCTTGTTAACCGAAGAACACCCTTTTCATCTCCCACTCGATTTGGTAAGGCATTGTCCAATTCCTTTCATCTTTACCTTATCACTAACATTCTTAAGCCATCCCGACCGTTCACTTCACTTCTTGTTGCCCAAGGTTTTATATCATCAATTAGACCGTGCCACCACCATCTTCTCCAGCGCCGTTGCAGTTTCAACTCTTTCCAAGTCATCCCCGAGCTTTCATCTAGCTTAGGTAACCTCTTAATAGTCCTTAGAAGCTTGGGCACCCACTTATCAGAACCGCTGCGGAGCTTTATCGAGTTTTGCATGTTTGCCGTGTTGCACGTCGTTGCTCTCCTCTGGCTCGCCGCCGGTACAGGCCAGCGCTGCCGTCGAGAACACCACCGTGTGTGCAACACTATTGCGCAAGTATCCATGCCTATAGCTCACGCCGCCGTGGTGCGTAGCGCTAGCGAGCCGCAGGTGAAGCGCACGGGACAGGAAATCTCGTTGTCGTACACGGACAGCTACTGTAGCTCATCATTAGAAATTAATTACAATGATTAGCTTAAAACGTTGTCATAATAAGTTAAGCTATCGCTTACTTGTGGACCAAACCACTTAAGCCCCGTGCCTTTTCACTTGGGCAGCCCAAACTCAACTACGATCTTTTTGGACCGTTCGTTGTAAAATCAACGAACCAGATTAAGTGGGCTGCTCGGACCATCCGAACACGTCACAAATCTAGATCGTCCGAGGTGAAATGAATGCTCCAGATCTTTTGGGCCGTTCGGACCGGCCGAACACATGGCGATTGTGGATCGTTGGATCTTAATCCAATGGTCACGAGCATGGTCCGAACGTCCCACTCGCGCACGCGCTGTTTAGATTCACTGACGTGTAGGGCCCCCTGTCAGCGCACCTTGACTCAGTAAGCTGGTTAGGACGCGTTGTTGTGTAGGGTCCCACGGTCAGTGACTGTGGCTACTGTAACCCTTGATAACAAAAGGAGTAAATACTTTAGAAAGTCCAAAACGTTATAATTTGCATACTGAAAAACATGAATAACTTCTAAAATTCATAACTAATTCTTCTCAACTCTAAAATGGTTGAAACCAGTTTTGATAATTTTCATTTTTAATGAACTTTACGGCAAAATTGGTTTCAAACATGTCTTTGTAGCAGACAGTATTATTTTGGGAAATGACCCTTTAACTCTATTATTTTTACAATAACAAAAGCTGAGAACTTAAAAAATTCATAACTAATTCATAAAAACTCCAAATGAGATGAACCAAATTATTTTGAGCTTATATTATTATTCTCTATTTATCTATATAATCCTTTGTCCTACTATTGCTTTACAAATTTTGCCTAAATAATTAAATTAAATGAACAGTAACCGATTTTATTTAAATTGCATTTTCAACAGACTGGATTTCAAACCACTATAACTTTCACATACTAAATCCAAATGGAATAATTCTTTCACCTAAATTCATCTAAACTCATGATTTAGCTACCGTAGAAAAATCATGCATTTTTGAGCATTTTGATTTTTGAAGTATTTCTCGGTGTTTATATCGGTCTTTATTCTTTAGATTCCGAAGCAATTGATATTGACTCGTACGTTACTGAGAGTGAGCAGTTAGACTTCCAACAAGGCAAGCATGCTTTGAACTTTCTTTTGCATTTTATTTGATCCCAATTTTGTTAAGTTAGTGCAATGATAATTACTTGTTTGCTATTTTGATAATGTCACTATTTTGTGATGTGTAGATTAGTTATCTCCTATTCATTGAAGTTATCTTTGAATTATTCCAGCACCACATGCTTAAGATAGGATGAGTGAATTATATTGTTCGGGTTTGCTTAGCCATGCAAGTCTAGATAGTAGATACGGTGGTTTGATTGTCAGGAATACACTTTCTTATTCTTTTTATTCCAGATCTTCGTATCTATTTTATGAATTAAATTTCGTCATTTTAAAATGAGTTTTGGGTCTAGACAAGAGGTTGCTAGTGATGGTGCCTTCGTGCACGAGATTGGGTATATGGTAGACTTGTCTGGACCAACAAGAACCGAACTTTGGTAACGTCGTTGATTCAAGTAAAACTCGTGCTACCACACGCGGGATATGGGTACCGCTTGGTCAAGTAGGGGGAAAGTTTTATTGGTTTAGACCGCAGGTGGTGCGAGGACATAGAGACCGTGAAATCCTATGTTCCTTAGTAACCCAGTGTAATATATACTGTGCGAATGAGCACGATTACCTATGTTGGTTTCGCCCAACATACTACCTATCTTACACTGGCCCATCCGACGCAACATGATTGCCTACTTAGCATTTGCTATATGCATTTGTACTAAGTTGGGGATTTATCTTGCATGGATGGTCTATCTCAATAGGACTTTCTTACTGAAAAATACCGAATCTCGATTTCCCCGGCCGACACACCATAGGAAGTGTGTTAATTCCGGTGGCTTACGGGCTAGTCGAGTCGTGTGGGTAAAGTAGTACACCTCTGCAGAGATAAATCTATTCGAATAGCCGTGTCCGCGGTTATGGACGATCGTTTGAGTTCGGGAGTTACTATTGTTAGACTTTGAATTTAAATTGTGGGTAAATTGGGTATTCAGCATGAATGGATGTTCTTGCATTTTGTTGTATCAAAGTGGGCTACCACTTTGTTGTTTGTTTGATTCGTTTGTCATTCAATTTATTACTTGATCACCTGCTTTACTTCTGCTTCAAATCTGATTTCAAAATGGTAAATGAAAAACTAGTATGTGTAGATTGTAAATTGTTGCGCCTTTTCGCAAAACTAAGCCAATATGAGCCATCCTTTGAATGACTTTATGCATAACTAATTTTTATTTGTGTAGGACTTGCGAGTACCTTTGTACTCAGCCAGTTTGTCTACTAGCTTTCAGGTGAGGAAGACTTCGAGCCCGTCACGGTCGTTAGCGCCGATTTAGACGACGCTAACGAGTAGTGCTATCATTTAACTCCCAGTCGGTTGCCGATGGGTTATGAGCATACCATACTGGACTTTTGGTTGATTTACTTTGCTTCCGCTGCTACTTTATGATCTTATTTGAATTTGGCCAGTCGGCCACATGTAATAGTCGTAGACTTAAACTACTTTGATGTATGTCCTTTGAACTATTAATGTATAAGTGTTGTATGGATGTGATCAATGTTGTATGTGAGTTTGGGTATGTTGGTCGCTGATCTTGGGAGCCAACATGATCTCATGCTCGTTCATAGATTCCATTTTAACTCACTAAGGGTGGTCTTCGATTGTTTAGAGAACCGATCATCATGCAGTACTTGCAGAGGAACGGTACACATGATCACCGGGGCTCTAGTTTCAGTCAAGATTTCTCTTTTAGATGGAGTTAACTTACAATTTATTTACTGGAGACCCAGAGTTACCTCCTTAAGATCGGGATTTGCCTTGGCCTTACGGAGTAACCTAGGGGTCCCACAACCTTACCTCATCTAGGCCTGATATTATGATTAGTGTTTGAATGTGTGCAAGATTTTAAGTATCACCAAAAGAATGCTATTTAGTGGCTGTGAAAATAATTCTTAGGTATTTAAAAGCATTCCTCTAGCATTGACTTATGGTATGCCAAAGGTGCAAAATTTAGTAAATTTCACAAAACCCCATGTTTTGGGGCATGAGTAACACAAAACCCCATGTTTTGAGATTTTTTTTCAGAAAACCCCAGGTTTTGAGGCATTAGTAACATAAAACCCCACGTCGTGAGGTTTTCTGAAACCTGGGGTTTTCTGAAAAATCTTAAAACGTGGGGTTTTGTGTTATTAATTCCTCAAAACCTAAGGTTTTCGGAAAAAATATCAAAACATAGTTTAATTGGATATTCGGATTCCGGTGATACGGGTTGCAAAGTGGATAGAAAAAGCAACTTGGGTACTTGTCAACTCTTAAGAAGATCATTAGTTTCATGGTCATCCAAGAAACAAAATTTAGTAGCCATATCCTCTACGAAAGCCGAATATATTTCAGTGGGTATTTGTTGTGCACAATTATTTTAGATGAGGCAAACCTTGATGGATTATGGAATTAAGTTTGATAACATGCCTCTTTCGTGTGATAATGATAGTGTCGTGAAGATATCAAATAACCCGGTTCAACACTGAAGAACCAAGCATATAGATATTCGTCATCATTTCTTGAGAGATCATGTGAGTAAAAGAGATATAGTTATTAGCCACATATGAACCGATGATCAATTAGCCGATATCTTCACCAAACTATTAGATGAGAGCTGGTCTTGCAAATTGAGAAATGAGTTAAATATCATAGATCATTTTAATGTTGCTTGAAACTCATGCCTCGTGTTATTTGCTGCTCTCATTTGGAGTTCTTGAGAAACCTATTTTAAAATCTTTTTCAAAATTCTCTAATTTGATAAAAAAACTATGTTATTTGGGCCTTTTTATTATCTATCCCATGCATAATGATCCCAAAGGGTATTTATTTGAGTGTTGTATTAAGGATCATTTGCATCCTTGTTCAGCCCCTGATTTTTCAGGAAAAACGGTACTACCGCGGTCTTACCGCCAGTACTACCACCATCCGGTACTACTGCTCCTGACTGGTGGTCCCAGAAACGGTTGTAACCGACTCCTTATCCTTTGCCTCCCTGTTCTCTTCAGTCCAACAGATCATTCACCCCAGAACCACCGAATCTTCAAATCCCTACCATTCTCAAGTTCTTGGCAGCCTTTCACTCCCATTCCCCTTGGTAATCTTTGTTGGAATCCTCTCTTTCCTCTTGTTTGCTACCTTTTTCAATTCTAGGGCTAAAAGCAAAATGTGCATGATTTAATCAATTTCTTTTGGGCAAAATTATTGGAACTGGTATTTGGTGATATATTATGTCTATTCCATGACTTTTCTCATGCCAAATACCTGCTAGATGCAAGTTTGATCAAATGCCCTAAGAACTCCCTGCGGGTCCAGTACTACCGCCCGAGGCCGTGTGGTAACACCGCCGACCGGTAGCACCGGAGTGCCAACTGTGGTATTACCGCTCCAACAGAGAAAAGATGAAATTATCATGTTCCTTTACTTCAGTCCTATCCTACCTTGTCCTAATTTTTCCTTTCTCTTGACCTAGCAAAAATGCCTCGCAACCCTACTCTCCCTTCTTCGTCAAAAGGAAAAGCGCAAGTTGAATATATATCTGAAGATGAGTTTGAAGAAGAAGCAACGACAATGGCACTAGTGATGAGGACTACTTGCAAAATCTAATTCCTTTTTTTGTTCTGGATGAAAGGAAGATAATAGGTGAAAAGTATACAACCTTGATGCATAGAAATCAGTTTCTACTTCCCAAAAATGCAATTGAAGCATTCTTTCACACAAAGTTCCAAGAGAATGTCTTTTATCATGTGTATAGCAGAAAGAACTTCACAAATCATCAATATGTGACATGGAATTATTTCAATTAGAACCCTTTCCACAATGGACTCCATTACACGTTCCACCGAGTGAAATTGGACAACTTTGTGATTTTGAAGTGTGACTATGATGTTAGAACCATCAAGTAATTTTATGCCACAGTTCATGTCTCTCCAGAGTTTGATTCTCTCACCTGGATGACCGCCTCATAACAACTCAGTGCTTCAAAAGCAGATTGTCACGAATCATGGCTCATCCTTGCGACTCGGAGTATGAAGGTACATCTTGAGGAGCCTTGGGATTTAACTCAAATAGACGAAATATATGATGCCACTCTGTGTGTGGAAAAGCAACTGGACTACTATCTATGCTCAGCATCATAAACAAGATATTGAGAGCAACATTCTTTCCAATAGGTGACAACAATGATGAGATTCATAGCAAGGCTTGGAACATTATCTATCACATTTTGAAGGGCACCAAATTTGATATTCTGGCCTTCATCATATCTGAGATAGCTCTATCAGAGAGGGATACGGAGAACACTATTTACTATGCTCCCTACATTATGAAGCTAATTCAAGACAAATTTGGTTTTTACCTTACCAGTGGTAGAGTTCATACGGAATACAAACCAAGCATCACCCCTCCTTCCTAAAGGTTGTATGGAGTGACTCTTTTTGGTATTAGATGCCAAAGGTGGAAAGATCAAGAGGGAGCAAGGAGAAAAATGAAGAATGAAGCTCGTCAAAAGACTCTTATGTTATCTTATATAATATAATCTATTTAGACTTATCTATTTGGACTTCTTTTGGTTGTGATAAGATTGTAATAGTTAAGTTATTGCACTTATGAAGCTCCTTGACACTAGTATTATGCTACATTGTTATCCTTGCTTAACATTGTCATCTTTGCTTACATTATCAAAGTTTATGTTAAGTGATTTTCATGCCAGAGGGGGAGAGATCAAGGGGGAGCAAGGAGAAAAATGAAGAATGAAGCTCGTCAAGAGACTCTTATGTTATCTTATATAATATTATCTATTTGGATTTCTTTTGGTTGTGATAAGATTGTAATAGTTAAGTTATTGTACTTATGAAGCTCCTTGACAATAGTATTATGCTACATTGTTATCATGGCTTAACATTGTTATCTTTGCTTACATTATCAAAGTTTATGTTAAGTATATTGTCATACGACTAATTTTTACATGTTTCTTCAAATTCAATAAATAAAGGAAACTCCGCCAATATTTCCAAAAATCCACATGTGTGCATGAAAATCGCTTCATGAACCTATATGCACTGGTTTAGGGGGAGTTTTGATTATTTGTTGATTGACTTTAAAAGTAACTAATTCCTTATCTCCTTTGAACTCATCTCAAGAATTATTTGCAAATCAAAAGTTAAAACAAGAATATGCAACTTGTTTTAACTTGATGTATATTCAAACCTTTCAATTCATGTATATTGCTTAGGTTGTCATCAATTACCAAAAAGGGGGAGATTGAAAGCAACTAGGCCCCTAAAATGATTTTGTTTATTAATGACAACAATGTGTTAAGAGACTAATATGTGTACTAAGATGTTTTAAAGGCTTAGTCCTAGATTATGTATGACAACAGTGAAAAAACCGGCCAGTTACTGACGGTTACCGCCGGTAACCGGATCTATCATCCAGTCCCAGGAGAAAAAATCTCGGCCAAAAAAGTTTCAAACTTGATTTCGATTTTTTGACTTCTCCATAGCATTCAATGCTCTTGATTTTGATTTTTTGACTTCTCCAGAGGATTGGATGCACTCCCCTCGCCTGTTGCTGTTGCACATAGGATGCCCTCCCCCTAGCCCATCTTGTTGTTGGCTTGTCCAGTATAGATGCTCACCATGTGCATGTCCCCCTCTTGTCTCCCTCTTGTACCTGCCTGCTGCCTCCCTCTTGCCTCCCACCCTCCCTCCATTTGCAGCAGCCACCACTAGCAGCAGCAGGCAGTAGTAGCACCCAGGGTAGAAGCAGCAGCGGCGGCGGTGGCAGCAGCAGGCGCAGCAGCAGTAGCTAAACGCCGGTGAGTTTCAGTTTCAGTGTCATGGGGATATTGGCCCAACATCAGTTTTAGTGTCATGGGTGTTGTGTTCCTTTAGTAATTTGCATTCCAAGCTTCCAATTGCTAGAAATGTTAATCAAATATAAACATCACTGATGCACATCTTTCTAATTAGTCACTAAGAGTTTACCCTTAACCACACATGGAAATTGGCTATGCTTGGATACAATATCCATTACTAGAATTCTAGAAGAAGAGATCTTAGCATGTATCAGTTAAAAGTTAATACCAATCTGAAATTCTAAATATAAAATCATGCTGCAGGACAAATGGTCAAAGCCATCGGGCTTGAAGAAATATTTTCAATTGTAGATCTTTAGAATTTTATAGTTGCACATCTTCCTATTCTTTACTTGCCTATTGACGTAATGTCTAATGGGTTGTGGTCTTTGTATTGCCTTAGACCAATTAGCGCTTTGCTTGTACCTTTATCCAGTATTATCTTGTTCAACATCGGTGAATGATGTTTAACTCAATATCTTGGGTAAAATGGTCGGTACCTGACAATTTATCTTTTATCATCATAAAGAACTGACATCATAAAGCGAAAATACACTAGAACTATACCTTCAAGTAACATCATACAAGAAGTAAAATTAGCACTTCGATATTTACAAAATTGACCCATTTTTCATCATGTATGGATTATTGTAGGTGATGGCTCATAAATCTATCCATGTTTGGGAGCATGGAGAGAGACTAGGAGGTGCTGGTTGGAACTGCATATATTGTAATTTTTTGAAATCAGGCGGAGGTCTCACCCTCCTAAAAGAACATCTTGCTAGGAAGCACGGAGATGTTGCTTGCAGTGGGGTTCCGGCGGAAGTCCGAAGGCTCATGCTGGCAAGTCTTGAAGAAGCGAAGGCAAGAAAGAAAATCTATTAAAGATGAACAACTTCGAATGGAGCAAGCTGCAAGAGAGTCTGTAGCTCGTGGTCCATCATCTCAAGATGTCTTCGATGATGACGAGGAAATGCAGATGGAATAGGCTCGCCGAGAGTCGTTGGAGGTACACCAGCTCCAACAAAGGGCAGAAGCCAAGTGTGCAACGTTTAAACATGGATGTGGCAGTGGAAGTGGTAGGGGAAGTGGAAGTGGCAGAGGAAGTGGTGCCATTTCTAGGATGTTTGGCAGGTCACAGTCCGTGAGAATTGATTCTTATATTTTGGCAGGTCAAGCATCCCTCCAACCCCGCGTTGATACACACTTCGTGGAGACGCAAAGTCAAAACTTAGGAAAATTTGGTCTAAGTGGTTCCATAGTAATGACATTCCTGAGAAAAAGGCTGATTGTCCTTATTTTCGTGCTGCTATCAAAGAGACACAAAAACTTGGTGAGTGTGTGGAGTCACCAAGAGGCCATGAAATCAATGGACCATATCTTGATACAAATAAGATATATAGCAGTATGTAGCACAGTTCAAAGAAGACTGAGGTATATATGGACTCCATCATGTGTGATTCATGGATAGGACCTACACTGATGAGTATTATTAACTTTATGTTGTACTGCAATAGAAGAATGTTTTTCCGTAAGTGAGTGAATATAACTGGTGAGATACAAAATACTGACATTTTGTATCGTGAGATACGTAAAGTTGTGGAAGAAGTTGGAGTTCGACATATTATGCAGATTGTGACTGACAATGGTACAAACTACAAGAAAGTATATCAACTCGTAATTGAGGAGTATCCAACTTTAGTCTGGCAGCCGTGTGCGGCGCATACCATCAACCTCATGTTGAAGGTTATTGGCCAGTTTCAGGAGGTTGCTGAAGTTGTCAAGGTGGCCAAAAGGATTTGTCGGTTCCTATATGGCCACAGTCGCCTCTATAATAAAATGCGACAACAAATTGGAGGAGAGATAGTTCGTCCAAACGCCACAAGGTTTGGAACGACATTTATTTTCTTGAAAAAATTTGGGATAGAAAAGACAAGTTCATGAAGTGGATGGTGTCAATGTGTGGAGCTCCAACCATTTGTGCACGGCCAAAGAAGGAGAATACATGTATTCCTGTCTCACATCTAGACAATGGTGGCCCCGTGTGCATTGGGTCATTAAAGTGGCACAACCGATTTATCGATTGTTAAGATTTGTAGACTAGCAGAAACCCGCAACAGTGACAGGAATTATTGGAAAAACATGAGCTCAAATTTGAACTTGAAGATGTATTCAAAGAAGATGATGCTACCTATAATCGTGTTATGAAGGTAGTTAATAAAAGAATTGCAATGATGAAGAAACACACTTATATGATTCTAGGCAAGTAGATAGTTTAGTAAATCCTAACACATAAATTATATTTGTTGTATTTTTCTTCTAACATTGTATGTGTGTTTGGACAACATCGTTGCTAAACCCACAGAGCCACAACCTATATGGTTTAGGGAAGAATCTAGTCCTTGCCGTTTCCTTGACAAAAGCAATTCAAAGAATAGCCGATACACCCGAGGAGGTAGTGGAGGCTCTAGGCGAGGCAGATTTATATCGTAATCGACGAGGCCTATTTGCTTCAAATGAGGCTTACATTAGTGCATCTCGACATACTACAGGTATGTTGCTATCAACTTACATATACATAGAAAATCAACCTTCACTACGAGTTTAATATAATTTTTATGTTACTTGTAGCTACATGGTGGATGACGTTTGGAGCGGGGATACCAACAGTACAAAAATATGCCTTGCGGATTATCTCACAATGTGTTTCCTCCAGTGGATGTAAACGTAATTAAAGCACATTTGCTTTGGTGCATACACAATTGAAGAACCATTTTGGGTACAAGAAACTGCATAAGCTCGTATATGTCCACTACAATCTAAGGCTACAATTGCAAGAGCATGAGACTAGGAATAAAGATAGGGATGTAAATCCTTTTAGCGATCTAATTAATGCCACTATGTATGACAGAGAGAACTCAATCCATGAGTGGCTTGATAGCTCCATAATACTATTGAAGCCCCTACTAGACGAGGAAGGTGAGCCCCCCATTCCATCCAAGATTGCAGTTGATGCCAACCCTGAGAAAGAACTGGAAAAAGCACTAGATGATCAACCATTTAACCAATGGACAAAGACAACTATTGGTAAGTGTCATCTTGGGAAAAGAAAATATTGTAGCCAACTGACTGAAAAATTGGCTGCAGACTTTGTCTCCCTTACACAAACAAGGAAACGAGAGGCTGATAAGACGAAAAATGTCATTCAGGAGGATATTGTGGGAAGCAATGAAGAAACAGAAAGTCTGCCCTCTGATGAAGTGCAATACCAAGAGTCTAGTGATAGTAGCTTTCCGTCGTCCAATGATGGTGCTGATGGTGGGACAACTCATGATTTAGGACAAGACCAACCATTGGAATTCACATACGAGAAAAATTTCATGCATACAAAGCCTATCTAACTCAATATGAAGGACTTGTACTCTTTGATAACAATGAGTACATTGCACAATCTTTGCGTTTCTCAACAATGTATTGGTATGAATTGCTACACCATTATTGTTTTTTGCATGCAAGTTTTTGATACCACGGGAAAAACATCGATTGTCTTCTTTGCGGTTTCCTCTCTTGTCTTTACTATTTCCGCATTTACTTTTCTAGCTCTCATTTTTGTAGAATTGCTTATCTAGAATTATATTTAGTATTGACATAGCTTTGGGGAGTCTTAGTGAAAGCTTAGAATATATATCTTGTTTTGTGCTAGAAATCTTTTATTAGACCATACTTGTTAAACTTGTTAATGAAAGCATAAGTTTTTAGAAACCTCCTATTCACCCCCCTTCTAGTCGGTCATCCTTGAACCTACACTAGTGCGCCACTCCTTTAGCCCGGGGGCTGCCTCCTACGCGAAGTACATCGTGGACCGGAGGCGTTCCACCGCTCCTCACCGCCGCAATGCGGTCTCCGGCCATCTCTGTCGCCGCCACCACCACCCATAGCTTCGCCTTACTTCCCTTTTCCCATTTCGCCACTCAACGTCACCGCTCATCGCGTCGTTCGCCGGCGGCAAGCAAGCCATGGTGCTCGGCCATGCACACAGCTATGCTCCTTCCCTCTCACTCTCTGACCGATGGGACCTACCGCGTTTAGGAATTTATTAACATTAACGATAGAGGTTAAGTGTAAAGAGTCTATGACAGGTGGGACGAGCCAAAAAATTTGGCCCCGCATGTAATTTTAAACGTATTAAGTGCATCTGACTTGTGGGGCCACACACTATTCCTGGTTTTAAAACACATTTTAAAACCGAGACTGACATGTGGACCCTACTTGTCAGATAATTAAAATCTAAAACAGGTTTAAGTATTTAGTTAATAATAACGAGTCTATGACATGTAGGACCGGCCTCTGTTTTATAAATAAAAATCCAGAAAATAAAACTATAAGTCACTCACAAGTATGCCCCACATGTAAGTTAATAAAATTCAAAAAAAAATGAGAAAGACTGCTTTTAGTTCACAGGAAAATACGCTTTCTCTGTTGGAAAGCGTAAACATCAAAGAATACGTTGTCGACGTCGCCATTTTTATTAATTTATGGAATTTCAAAACTGAAGCAAATTGGATTGTAAATAACTTTTGCATACGAACTCCAAATTGAACGAATCTTTTTTAAAATTCATCTAAAATCATGATCTACATGAATATGCAAGTAGATTTGGATTTTGTTGCTATTGAAATTATTTTTCTTTATTTGATTTGCTTCCGGCTCTTTTGATTAGATATCAATTGTTCAAGCAAAATTTATAACAATCTTCCATCCTCTTATTCAGAGCAACTAGAGTAAGGCAAGCACCTCTTTTGACCATGTTGATCATACTATTTTAAATATTGTACTCTTTTTGCAAAAATCTATTATACATGCATGCATATTTTGCTTAAAATTGCTATATTTGGGGATAACGGTAGTTATAGTCCTATTCGATGCATTATCCTCCTTGAAATATTGATATCCTTATTATTGTATCTATTAGGGTATGGTTTAGAGAATGAATTATGTCGAATTGGGTTTTTCGAAGGCAAATATCGCATAAATGCTTTGCCGGACTTTAGTCTTTACTAAAATTGGAAGAATGGATGACATATTGAATATGAGTTTGAAAGATTTTGAAATGATGGTCCAGAAGGGGTTTACCTGTTATTTTGTAGAAAAATAAAAATAAAAAAACTTATTTTGTAACGCAGGCGAGTTATATTATATTATGAGAATAGTATCTCACAAGTAGATAAAGGGAGATCCTCGTCCGGGTCAATTAAGTATCGAACACCGGTTATCCGACTTAAGCGTAAGCGTACAACCAAATGTGCTGGTATGGGACGACCTTAGTTAATTAAGTTATTAAAATCTAGCCTTGCACGTTGGTAGGCCGTAGTAGTGTGAGCATGACCGGTGTAGGCATGTTCGAGGGGGCCCCCTTCACCACGATGTCGGGAACAAAGCTCGCGACACAACGATGAATGTCTCACTGAAACGGGGGTGTACCCAATGAAGTGAGGGTGTTCATTCGTCGGGTTGGTGCAAGGTTAGGACCAGGTGATGTAAAGGCTTCAATAATTGCTCTAAACTGCTTACCAAAGGACAGTGAGTGGTGGTATCGACGGATGCCAAACAAACTAGAGAATTCATATGTTGTGGGTAAAGTTGTACACCTGTGTAGTGTATAAATATATTTAAATAGCTGTGCTCGTGGTGATGAGTGTGCTAAGTGTAGTATTGCCTGATATAGTCTTGGTTTTGGCAAAAATGGTTCTTGTTGGGAACTAAGGGAATGGTTTGTTTGTTGATATTTGAGTTGAGTGCCATGTTTATGGCTAGAAATAAGATGTTGATCGCAACTGAGGAGGGTTGCGATTTGTTACTTATTCAAATACTTACTTGTTCAATATCTATTTAACTACTCTTAAAATTCCCGTTGCCAAGTACTATGCATTGATATTGCAAATAAAACTTGTTTAATGCTGAACATAACTTGTAGCATAGAGCCTCATCTCTTGTTAGCCATACATATATATATGAACTTTGCGATACACTACAAGTCTTGCTGAGTACGCAATGTATTCAATCTTGTTTAAATTGTTTTTCAGAGTTATAGGATGAGCCTATGTTGGATGACGCGTTCTTTGCACCCGGTGCCGGAGGGTTCGGAGACAGATCTTTCTAGGTCTTATTCCCTGTCGGTTGAGGGTTTGAATAGGCATACCACTGGACTTTTGGTTTATATACATGTTATGCTTCCGCTGTTTCGCTACTTCTGATATTTGTTATTTTATTTAGCCGGTCGACCATGTATCATACTGTGTTGTAATCGTTTAAGTTAAGTACCACATTTGTTTCATGTGGTACGTATATTGTGTATTGATGTGTATGCCATAGTTGTGGATGTGTCTATTAGTCACTAATCATGGGACTAGTACGGTACACACACAAGGGCTTCGGGTATTACACGCTCGGGGTCCGACACTCCGGGGCCGAGTGCGCCAGCGAAATGTTATGAATATTGTGTATGTATTGAAGAGGCCCAACGGGTAATATATAGGGTACAAAGGGTGTATACCATATACAGATAAGGAAATACAAAAGGTAGATAAGGAAATATAAAAAAGTTCATGTTCTAATACCTTAACACCCCCCTCAAATGCAAGGCGTATGCAATAGCGTTGCATTTGGAAATGGTTGACACTAAAATATGGAAAATCCAAAGTCCAAGTCTTGATAATGTCGTCGTAGCATGCAGCTCTTGGAAAATATGTCAAGTATAAAAAGTTCTCCCATCCGGGGTCGTGCTATAGCCCATAAAGCACAAGATGCATGGGCTGAGAAAGTAGATGCAAGCGGGAGCAAAGTCGACCGCGGCAACATGACGAAGAAAATGATGACACCGACAAAAATAGAGAAAACTATCAAATCAAGTCGAATAGGAATAAATATAAGTATGACGGCGTAGATTGAAGCTCAAGACGGCGGCGGCACGAAAGAAGCGCGGTGGCCTTAGAAGCTCATGGCGGCGGCTAAGAAAGCGGCGACATCATCATGACTTCTACGATCTGCAGGCGGGAGCGGCGGCTGCTGCCATGCATAAGACAATTCCTATGCTTCTATGACTAACAATAAATTTGTGGACCCACGTGGCTTAGACGAACTTAAAGATTGAGTGGTACGGATTTGGATGGACGCAACGGAAAAACGAAAAAGACTTGAGATACTAAGACTAATTAGTAGCAGATACTAGCAGCAGCAGAAGAAGACTCGTCTCCTCTTCCAACTAACAAGCACTTCAAGCAATAGCATCAGCAGCCCAAAACGACAGCCCATCATCAGCAGCGCAAATCGACAAGCCACAAAGCACTGCGCCTCCGTCCTCCATTCTCTCCTTCTACCTCCCTCTCCACCGACAACTCCCCTCTCTTACTGCCCGGCGGCTCCATGGCGTCTGGGGACGAGCACAGCCTGCGGCGCTGGGCCGTAGCCGATGATGACATTGCCAGGCGGCAGCTTCTGCATGCCGGACGACGAGGTCGGCGGCTGCTGTTGTTGGTGCCAGAGTCCCAAGCGGGAGCGAGCACGACCTGCGGCGCTGGGTCGGATCCGACCAGATCCGAGTGGATCTGGTCGGGAAGAGGACGAGGCGTGATCCGCGAGGCGGCGTGCGGACGAGCTTGGCGAGGTGCTCGACACAGATCCGCGAGGCGCGACGGAGCACGCGGAGAAGCTTAAGGACGACATCGATCTAGGGGAAGTTCCTCATGTTCTCCTGGAGGATCTTGAAGGAGGTCGCCGTGAAGACGAGCCCAGCGTCGAGGCGCACGTCGACGACAACGTAGGTGCCGAAGACGAGGGCGAAGACGACGACGGGGCCGCTCCAGAGCGCGATGATGTTCCCAGAGATGGAGTACATGAGGCGGGTGTCGTAGCCAAACTCGAGGTGGCGGAAGATACACTGCTAATGCTTGGCGCCGTTGCTGGTGATGTTGTCGACGCCAAGGATGTTGCAGCTTGTACCGAGAAAACACTACAACTAATGTGGCTGCCCCCGGGAACGGAGATTGCTCTTCCGGGGCAGCGGCAGCGGTGGCGAGTAGAGGCTAGGAGGCGGCGGCGCTACAGTAACCCTAATCCTAACCTTAAGTCCTTAACCTTTGCTCTGATACCATGTTATGAATATTGTATATATATTGAAGAGGCCCAATGGGCAAATATATATAGGGTATAAAGGGTGTATGCCATATGCAGATAAGGCAATACAAAAAGTAGATAAGAAAATATAAAAGAGTCCCTATTCTAATACCTTACTCTAACACGAAAGACTTACCCTTCGGGGCCGAGTGCGCCAGCGAAAGACTCACCCTCCGGGGCCGAGTGCGCAAGCGAAAGACTCATCCTCCGAGGCCAAGTGTGCGAGCCGAAGACTCACCCCAAGACGCCTCGTTGGCTTGACCTCAGTGTGGGTCAATTCAGCCTCGACGGCTTCGTCTGGGCTCCCCCTGGCTCGATGGATTCAACTCGGTGAGTTCCAACACGCCTGGGTGGCTTGGTCTTGACATGGTTCAGCCCGTCCTTGATGGCTTTGCCTCGGCCGAACTTTGTTTCGCCTCGATGAAGTCTCCTCAACTAGGTGCTTCCCCTAGCTCGACGAATTCACCTCAATGCATCGAGTTCAGCACTTCGACGCATGCCTCCCACCTGAAGGCCACATCCTCGCCCCCAGGCAGATCGAGAACATACTCAACCTCCAGGGCCAAGTGAACTTAGCCTGAACTAGACTTGTCCTCACCATTCGGGGTCGAGCGGGTATGCACAAGAGCTCCCGAGCCCAGCCTCGAGCGCTAAATTTTTGCGATGGGAGATGGCGACGTCTAGGCCTCTTCACAACTACAAAGCGCTCTCGAGCCCCGTCTCGAACGCTAAGTTTTTTCTATGGGAGATGGTGACGTCTCGGCCACCCAGCATGCAAACCGTTCTCGAGCCTCATCTCGAGCGCTAAGTTTTTTTTATGGGAGACGACGACTTTCCAGCCTCTCCACCACCACAAAGCGCTCTCGAGCACTATGTTTTTTCAATGGGAGATGGCGACGTTCTATCCTCCCAGCATGCGAAGCGCTCTCGAGTCTCGTCTCGAGCGCTAAGTTTTTTCGATTGGAGACGGCGATGTTCTGGCCTCTCCACAATCTCAAAGTGCTCTCGAGCCCCGTATCGAGCGCTAAGTTTTTTCAATGGGAGACGGCGACATTCCAGCCTCTCATCATGTGAAGCGCTCCCGAGCCTCACCTCAAGCGCTAAGTTTTTTCGATGGGAGACGGCGACATTCCGTCCTCTCCACAACCTCAAAGCGCTCTCGAGCCATGTCTCGAGCGCAAAGTTTTTTCAATGGGAGACGGTGACATTCCAACCTCTCCACAATCTCAAAGCGTTCTTGAGCCCCGTCTCGAGCGCTAACTTTTTTCGATGGGAGACAGTGACATTCCAGCCTCCCGACATGTGAAGTGCTCTCGAGCCTCGCCTCAAGCGCTAAGTTTTTTCGATAGGAGAAGGCGATGTTCCGGCCTCACCACAACCTCGAAGCGCTCTCGAGCGCTAAGTTTTTTCGATGGGAGACAACGACGTTCCGGCCTCTCCACAACCTCAAAGCACTCTCGAGCCCCGTCTCGAGCGCTAGTTTTTTTCGATCGGAGAAGGGGTAATAACTTACCCCGTCAATGAGAACCAACCAACAAGTTAGAAAAATTAGCTCCTGTTGTCCAAGACAGTGACATTCCAACCTCTTGACAGGTGAAGCGCTCTTGAGTCTCACCTCAAGCGCTAAGTTTTTTCGATGGGAGACAACGACGTTCCGGCCTCTCCACAACCTCAGAGCACTCTCGAGCCCCTTCTCGAGTGCTAGCTTTTTTTCGATTGGAGATAGGGTAATAACTTACCCGTCAATGAGAACCAACCAACAAGTTAGAAAAATCAATTCCTTCCGTCCAAGGCCACGCTTTGGTTAGTTGACCACTTCGCGCAAAGTCATCCTTTAGGCAAGCCAAGGATCCAGCGCTCCAATGCACATGTCCTTATCACTCAGCCCCTAGCTCCAACTACAAGCGCTTCGGCGTACACCCACTCGCACCACGGGAGACCCCTCGGTGAGTCGATTAGCACGCGCTTTGCTGCACGCCTACTCGCTCCGCAGGCAGTCCAGCAGCCTCAAGTGCTCGGGCCTTTGCCTCGGCATAGCACGAATCGTCCTCGATGGGAGACGGCGACGTTCCAGCCATCTTGTTCACTCCCCAATGGCTTCGCTCGACATGATACGACTCAACCTCGACTACTCTCTCGACCAAACCCATCCCGGCTCTATTGGAGTTTCCTCAATTAAATGATCCCCTTTGATTGGTGGTTGTACCTTGGAAAGTGCCAACATGTCGCCTCGGTACGGTGTGATTAGCCTCGAGAGCACTCCCTCTACCGAACATAGCTCCGCATTGAGTGCTCCTCATTTTGTGGGCCAAGCCTTCATGAGCCAAGCACATGGCACCCCAACGCGTGCCATCCCGTTTCACGTGCCATGTCTCGTTAAGTTGAGCAAATAACACCCTAACACATATCCCCTCAACTCGAGGGCCAAGCCTCGTTAAGTTGGCCTTGGGCATGTGTCAACCTTTCATATCTTGGAGTGTCGGCGCACATCGACTGACTGCATCTCAATGTGTCACCCACCGCCCCGTCGAGCTCAGACGCTTGACGCGCGCGCTGCCGCCCTCCGCGCTTTGAAGCTCCACCGCACTCGCATTTAACGGTCCATCCTCGCACATCTCGACACGTTCGCACACAGCAACCCGTTCACTTGAGGGTGCCACGCGTCTCGAACTAGAAAGTCGGCCATGTTCGTTGCTACATGTTCGCACGAGTCAACCTTGCGTATATCGACATTATGTTGCTCCTCAAGGGCTATGCCTCGGCCACGCCCAAGCGAGTCAAGCTTGGCACCTCAACTCGTACCTGCACATCTGAAAGGCCATGAGTCAAGAACTCCTCCATGTAACTTCAGCGTCCCGATCAGCCAACACATGATCCCACGACAATATGTGACTTCACCCCCTTTTCACGTGACGGTGAACCCCCCGACGTGACCCAAAATTGTCCCGGCAGAGCAGCGACCCTTCAGTGAAGATCAGCGCCTTAGCGGAACCCACCTCGGGATGCATGCCCAACTCGTTGCCTTGAATTCACGTGAGTGCTAAGGCAAATTAACATAATGTTGGAGTGCACCGCAGGTTATCAATGGAATTGTCGACCTGAAGCTACGCGCCGACCCATTTTACAAGTCGGTGCAGGCGTCCGGGAGGGCGGTTGTCGACCACCCAGATCGGCGAGGGGCTACTGTTGGAGGAAGGTCCTTGCATTGCACTACCTCGAGCCGATGGTAACCCTGCGAAGGCTTGACGCCCAAACGGATCAACCTCAGACGGGGTCCGAGAGCCAACCTCGCCGAGATACAACACATCAGCGAACTCACTCTGGACGAGGTCCGGGGACCAACCCTGAACGGGGTCCGAGGGCCAACCTCGCCAAGGTACAACACATTGGCGAACCCACTCCGAGCGAGGTCCGAAGACCAACCCCGGACGGGGTCTGAGGGCCAACCTCTTCGAGGTACGACACATCGGCGAACCCACTCCGGAAGAGGTCGGGGGACCAACCTCGGACGGGGTCCAAGGGTAAACCTCGCCAAGGTACAACGTATCGGTGAATCCACTCCGAGCGAGGTCCGGAGATCTACCCTGGACGAGGTCCGAGGGCCAACCTCGCCAAGGGGCGACACATCGACCGACCTACTTGAAGGTGGCACGACCCGCTTGGCGAAACAGACAAAAGTACCCCTAGGGTGATCTAGGTACCGAGAGCAACAATGTAATTTTGCATGCCTACCCCTCCTACTCTATAAATAGGCTCCATGTAAATGGGAGAGGGGAGGCCATTTTGTAACTCCTACTACACATATGCAATACCTGAGTACGGATTGTGGTGCTTGATTCTCATTGAGATCTCCCTTCGCACCCTTAGTGGTCGACTCGTCCGACCGGGGCTACCACAAGTTTATTGTCCGATCTCGTATCGACGACAATCACAAAGTAGGCTTGATTTTGCGTTAAACTTATGATATTCCACTGGTTTTTGCACAAGATAAATAATTAGTTCAATGTGGCTGGAGTAAATGGAATTTAAGTGTAGAATTATCCTTTTACACATAGACCTAAGAGGGTTTAGCCTTAAATGGATGAAGTTGGCTAAAAGGGCTATGGAGAGGTAAAGTCAAATAAAGGGCTTCTGTAATGAAGCTTTCATCTTATTTGCAATATTGTTTGTAAGGATATGTAGTTTGCAATATTACAATAATCAGCATGTACGCCTAGTAGTATACATTGGACCTTTGTTTTGTTAATAACAATGTTGCAGCTTGCATGCTACATTTGACAAAATGCAACATTGAACATTCCCTCGCACGAAAATTTAACCACATATACATTCATAAATACATGAAGTTTTACATTTGTAGTTTGGTAAGATAATTGGCATGTTCACTCATTTGACCCATCATCTCCAATTTTGCATTAAGGCATGTCCAACCAACTATTGATTCTGTCAAAATCGATGCACTCCATAAGAACATGCATAAAAAAAGATGAAATGAATACAAATAATAATAACAATAATAAATATCCTTACGACAATTTACATATCTAAATTCAAAACATGAATGACGCAACCATATATATTGAGGCCAAAGTAACACAAGAAAATTCTGAAAATGTTCAGTACAATTAATTTTGTCTTGTCTCCAATTAATTCTTGACTCTAAAAGTATTTTTTTGAAAAAAAAAACAGAATATAGGTTTGTTAACTGAAATACATGATTTGGTGACTTGAAAACAATAATCAGTTACAGTGCTGAAATCATAAAGCAAAATATACAAAGAAAAACAGAATATTGCAATTGACTAATTTATCATCAATTACCATGTCCGATAAAATTGAGACTACATTGAAACACATAGAAGAACATGAACTTGATCGCTTTAGACATCACTTGAGTTATGGTCATATTCAGATTAGGTCATACCAATACGAGTCATTTTGTTAAAAGACAGCCTTAATCCAATCATCAATAAGTTAGTTTTCATTAAAATAGAGTCAATCATGTGCTCATGGAAAACCTAGAATTTATGTTTTGAGGGCGCTGATGGGTCTATCAGTTCCTCGCAAAACAAAAAGGATGAGTCTACCGGTCTAAGATAAAAGTAGGGGTCATGCTATTCATACTAAAAGCGCACTAACTCTGGTCAGGTTGTTAAAAGTTAATATGGTCTAGGTTAACTTTTATATATGCAACCAATACAATTATTAGTAAATGCGGCAGATTCCTTCAAATAACGTGGATGTTCATATTTTTTTCTAATCAATTGATTATTCAACTTTGCACTCAGTACAAAGTTTTAAGAATGCATGTGTCCAAAGTTACAACAACTCATGTTGCTGTAGACATTATATATTGGTACAAATCACGGGTTTGATCATGAGTCTTTGTATCCTACATTCAACGACATGCTATGGCCAAGTCTTTCTAAAATTCAGCTTGGGCATTCAAAAAAATTCGGAATATATCTGTTGTATTTCGGTTTTGCTTTTCCTGAGGAAAATTAGATATTCCATATCTTTCTAAAATTCTTTATATCTTTAGATAATATTACTTTTCTTAGACAAGATTTCAAACATCCCACTAAAAGTTCCTACTAGTCAAAATACCACCTGGAAAACAATATATTAGTCAGTTTAAAACAATTAGACAGTTTTGTCCCTCGAACTTCTTTGAGGAGCATTTCCATCTATCACGCTTGCTCTCACCACAATTGTCATTGTCGCGGCCAAGTTGGCCGCTCCATCATTATTCATGGTAAACACACTCGACAAGATGCTCAGGCCACAACCCCAAGATATAGGGTTTCATATTCCTTGGAGAGGGAATGCAATGGATAATAATGAGGTAGGTGGATGCTCGCTTGAACGCTTGTGACCAGCATCCGTGGGTAGATAGGAAGAGGAACAAAAGCCCCTTGCTGACACCCGAGCTAGTAACGCGGTCACCATTGGCAACCTTAACCCGGAGACCAGTGCACAGCTGAAGAGGCAAATTGATGCGTCGCGCGGTGCCCGCATTGATGAAGTTGTGAGCTGAATCCGTGTTGACAAGTGCCACCAGGGAAACGCCAGAGATAGCCACCTGAAGCTTCATGGTGTAACATCCTGATTTTCAGAATCGGGATGCTAATATTTAATTTGACGATCTAATAAATATTTGACTGTGATTTAAAAATTTTCCACATTAACGTAAAAGATTGCTTTTAAAATCAATTCGAATTAATTAAAATGTTGCATTTAAAGTTAAATCGAGTTGTTTAAGTAGTTACATAATAATAATAATAAACAAACAATATTTAATCGCATTGGTTGGAAGACTGTAGTTAAAATTTAATTGATATATTGTTTTAGCATGCATTTTAAAAATCATGATGCATGCATTAGTATCGTTGCTCTTTTTCAGTCTGAGTGACCCTAGACGAGACGCCTCCATATCCATTCTTTTTCCCAACTTCTCTCCTCGCAATCACAACCAAAAATCAAGAATCCGCTAATGCATGTTATACCATCGCGATCGTTGTCTCGAGAGCGTTCCATTTTAGCGACTAGCTCACACATGCAAGGTCGTTGGAGCGAGCCGAGAAAAGAGGAAGAACTGCATCGCTATTCTTCTTCCGAGCAAACAAAGAACTTTAAAGATTTTTAGAGAAAATCAAATTCGGATAAATTCCTAAAAATTTTACCTAAGTATCAACATTACGTCAGAACATTCCATAAAAATTTCACGATTTTTGGAGTTAGGCAACTATGTCTAAAAATTATCGAACTCCCATTGCCAT
Organism: Ampelocalamus luodianensis; assembly: GCA_036346255.1. NCBI lineage: Eukaryota > Viridiplantae > Streptophyta > Magnoliopsida > Poales > Poaceae > Ampelocalamus > Ampelocalamus luodianensis. Next base: position 1,921,478 of record CM070622.1, read on the forward strand.
TTGTTTTTCCCAAAACCAACACTGCTCATTCAAATATTTTTCTCCCAACCAACCAACACACCACCCTCATCGCCATCACCTTTTTCCACTAACAGAGCACAACCATTCTTTTCTTCTCTCTTTTCATGAGCTAAAGCAAAACATCTCCATCCCATCGCCAATTCTCACTACCAACCAAAGCCCCTTTAGCTCATCACATTTTCTTTCCCCAACTAGCTAAGCTTCACCACGCCCATTCCTTTCCACCGCCTCCTCTTGTCACTTTCCTTTTATTTAACTCACTGCATGGACTGCCATTCTCTTTCCCCAACCATTTCTTTGCCCAGTGAGAGCCCACCTCATGCCACTACCATTTCCTTGTGCTCTCAATTCTCCCAATGCCTTTTCCTTCTCCCACCAAACATCTACTCACCGCTATTTTCTTTATTTCTTTCTTCCCCAACTCCCCAACCGAGTCTCCCTGCCATCTATATTGTTCCTAGTGAGAGCCCCATTCATACACCACTGCCACTCATTTTTCCAACAAAGACACAACCGAACTCTTTCCTAGTCATGGCAAGAACTTTAGAACATGCCCATTTCTCACACCTTCTCTCCTTTAAATCTCTCCCAAAATCGAATCACCTTTGCATGCTATACCAATGCATTCCTCCTCACCTAAGCTTCCCATCCATCCGACTAGTTCCCGCATGCAAGTTCATTTGAGCATTTTGGAAGAAGGGAAGTAAGGGCGAGGAACTACCGCTGTTCTGCTGCGCTTGAGGCAGAGGAGGTCATGAGCGATCGGACATGCTTGTATCGAGCGGTGAAGGAGGAGAAATGGAGGAGCACACTATGGAGGCCGAGGTCGCAACGCGCGGCACGCTGATCGAAGAGCGAGGTACGCATGCGGCGGTGTGGCATGGCACTGGCGGATGCTGGCGATGGCACGACTCGCGCGGCAGTCGATGATGTGCTCGCCGAGGCATCGCAGATGGCGGCGGCGACGACGCGGCGGCTCGCGAGGCGCCGAATGGCACGACATGGCCAAGACACGTGGTGCGGCGGCTTACGGCGCTGCTGCGTATTGCATGCCGCACATGCACGTGGCGGCGCCGCAGCAACAAGGCCGAGCCGAACACCGACGTGGCTAGCGAGCAAGAAGAGGTGTTGTCCAGCCGGTAAGGCGGCGCACATGCATGCGCGGCGTGCATGTGGTGGCGCGACCAACGCACGCCGCTTAGTGTCGGCAACTTGGGACGCATGCATGCGGGCGGTGGCCCGTGGGCATGGCCGAGAACTACGGCGTCAAGGGCGAGATAGGCGAGGCGGTGTCAACGTGACGGCGTGGTGCATGCGGTGGCACGGTGGACGCGGACGTGGACGAGCGGACGCGGAAACGGCAACGACTACGGCGGACACGACGGCGACACGGATGGTAGTAGCCGAGAAGACGACGCCGCGATGGCGATTCACACGCCTAGCGTTGTGGTAAAATCTTTAGTATTATTTTTGTTACGATGATATCATGTTAGTCGTGCATGTTGCATTTTAGTCATGAGCATGGTATTTTTGTATGTATGTTTATACATAAAGATTGTTGGGTAGATTGCGACCGGTGTAATTATCGGGTTTTGTCTTAGGTATGCCGAGGCGTGAGTATGTGTTGATATATTGGCAAATACGAATAATTAGATTATTTAGGCGAAATGTGTGTATTGTTGTTGGGTAGATGCTAGATTAAATATATGAGTTGATTATTTGATCGGACGATATTTTAGAGTTGCATGGAAAATTTGTGGTAATCTTTGGAGGATAAATTAATTAGAGGTTTCTTCTCACATTGGATTAGTAATTTTGGAGTTAGGGCGATAAGGATTTTATGATTTATTACTTGTTGGATGACTTATGTGTTGATGATTAATGAGATATGGAGGTTGAATCGGGTGATTTATTTAATCACGAGCAAATTGATCGGGTGATTTTAGCGATAGTGCGTGAGTCATATTTGCTAGAGTTAAGGGAAGGAAACAATATATTATTTGAGTGCGGATAAATAATTGGATTGCTATGTGATTAGTAGATAAGTCTATGTGCCGAGTTGATAGATTTGTACCCTCATTTGAGTTAGTGGATAAATGATTATTAGTTGATCGTAGAGGCACATATATAATTGGATTGGTAGAGCTCGTTCACAACTAAGTTCGGTAGTATGGATATAACTTGATCGATTAGTGAGTAATTAGATGTTGGATGTGTTCTTAAATTGTAAAGATCATTAGGTATCGGTTTGTCAATTAAACCATTGATCGGTGGAAAATTGAGTGTATGCGATTGTGATTTGCCGAGGCGAGACTAGTAGAACTAGATAGTTAGCATTAGCTCAAATAGTATATCGGAGAACGATCGATGGATTCAATCATGGTCATATGTCCATGAGTCGGTGGATTTCGTGTAATTATCGGATAGGTTGTATATTTGGAAGATCGTGAGTTCAGGCATCACTCGATGGATTGACTAGAATTCTGTAAATTTTCACAACATAATTAAATTCGGGTGAACAGTAAACAGGACCACTATTTTTCAGTATTTTCTAGAAATATGATTTTCAAACTACTATAACTCTCTCATATAAACTCCACATGGAATAATTTTTGTACCTAAATTCATCTAAAATCATAATCTAGCTACTGTATAAATTTCATGCATTTTTTGAGCAATTTGAGTTTTTGGCTATTTCTCGGTGTTTATTCGATATCGCCTTTCTTTAAATTCTGAGTTGCCGGAAGTATGAGTAAGTAACCGAGAGTGAGCAAGTTAACTACCAGCAAGGCAGGCATCCTTTGAACTTTCTTTTTGCATCATATTTGATCCCAATTTTGTTAGGGTAGATGCAATGATAATTGCTTGCATGATAGTTTTATAATGTCGCTATTTTTGTGATGAGTAGTTAGACACATCCTATTATCTCGTCATTGTGGCTATCCATGAATTACTCCATCTCAAATGGTTATGATAGGATGTGTGAAATAGTGTTGTTCGAGTTTGCTTAGCCATGCAAGTCTAGAACGGAGTTGATTGTCGGAATAACCCGACAATTATGGGTTAAACACACTCTCATTATATATACTTTTGTTTCAGATCTTCATATCAGTTTTCTAAGTTAAATTTTGTCATTTTAAATGAGCTTTTGGTCTGGACAAGTGATGGCTAGTGATGGTGCCTTCGTGCACGAGAATTGGGTATGTGGTTTGGACTTGTCTGGACAATTAAGGACCGAACTTTGGTAACGTCGTTGATTCAAGCACATTCGTGCTATCACACGCGGTATATGGGTGCCGTATGGTTAAGTAGGGGGAAGGTTTTGTTGTGTTGAGTCCCACGGTGGTGAAATTGTAAGGGCATGGGACCGTGAAATCTCGTGTTCCTTTTGGGCCGATAGGATGGGAGCGTTAACGTCTTGTGTTTCCTAGGAGATAGGATGGAGACGTTAACGCCTTGTGTTTCCTAGGAGCCATGGGTTGAGGGACTTAGCTCAATGGGATTTTCTTGCTAAAAACGATCAGTATCTGATTTACAGTACGCATACCTTAGGAAGTATGCTATATTCAGAGGCATCTGGAGGCTTACGGGCTAATCAAGTCGTGTGGGTAAAGTAGTACACCCCTGCAGGGTATAAATCTATTCGAATAGCCGTGTCCGCGGTTATGGACAACCGCTTGAGTTCGGGAGTTACTATTGTTAGACTTGGAAGTAAAATTGTGGGTGAACTCGGTTTGTCATGAATGGGATGTTCATGCTTATTGTTGTATCAAAGTGGACCGCCACTTTGTTTTTAGTATGATTCATTTGTTATCGAATTTATCACTTATTCACATGCTTTACTTTTACTTCAAATCTAATTTTGAAATGACACTTGAAAAACTAGTATGTGTAAGTTGTTAAGTGTTGCGTCTCTTTCGCAAAACTAAGCCAATATGAGCCCTTCCTTTGAATGACCTTATGCATAACTATTTTTATTTGTGTAAGACTTGCGAGTACTCTTTTGTACTCAGCCAGATGTTTGCTGGCTTTTACAGGTGAGGAGGATATTGAGACCGATGAGCTTGTCGGTGTCGATTTAGGCGACACCGATGAGTAGTGTGCTATCTTTAGCTCCCAGTCAGTTGCCGATTCTTAGATGGGTTATGTGGCATACCACTGCTGGCATTTTGGTTTATTTAATTGCTTCCGCTATGAACTTGTTTAATTTGGCCGGTCGGCCACTTGTATTAGTTGTAAACTTGAAACTATGTTGTATGACTTTTGTACTATTTATGTATGAGTGTTGTATGGATGTGATCAACGTTGTATGAAAGTATGGTTATATTGGTCGCTGATCTTGGGAGCCAATATAAGTTATACTCGTTGTTCATGGCTTCCCATTTAACTCACTAAGTGTAGCGCTTGACTTGTTGGAGAACCGACAATCATGTAGTGCTCGCAGAGGAGCGGCGCGCATGATCGTCGGGGCTCTAGTTTTCAGTCAAGCCTCTCATTTAGATTGAGATAAGTTAGAATCCATTTACCGGAGATCCGGAGTTATGTCCTTAAGACCATGCTTAGTCTCGGTCTTACGGAGATAACCCGGGGTCCCCACACATGGTGTGGCAAGTACGTATACCTATTAAGGCATGCAAGGAAATCTCAACATCGTCGGCCACTACTCCATCTTCCAGATCATCGTCAAGCTCTAACAAGTAAATCCCTCTGAAGGAACACGCATGGTTCCGAGTGAACTTTTCTGGGTAATTGTAACCATGGTTCACATACCCAGACGGAGGATTTCGGCAGAGGCGATGCCGTGAATCGCCGGTTCGGTCGATTCACGATCAAACCGGTTTCTTTCTGACGAATTTCGCTTTGAATTTGCTTAAAAACCACCAATTTCGAAATTTAAAATTTAAATTTGAAAACCCGAATCGTGGGATTTTGATCCCGAGACCGCTTTCGATGCGATTCGCGCCGTGCTTCATGCGATTCTGCGGGGATTTTGATCCATGATTGTAACACAGGCCTTTAAGCCTGCGCTCATTCATCTCTTCTGCAGTCAGTCATCGAAAGCATGTGTTCAGCGCACCGGGAACCAAAGGCATAGCCCTAGCCGTCGGAGTAGTCCCCGGGACACCAAGGGACGTGTTTCCAGGAGGCGCCCAGGTTTTTGTAGAGGTCACTTGCACGGGTTGCAGCTGCGCTGAATCGTTGGAGCCCGAAGTGAGGACTTATGATCCGACATAATCTCCTGTCCTATCTCCTCACTTCGACGCTGGTAAGCACGAGCCAAGCTCATTGTTGTTTGTACATTGGACGGATTTTGAAGCTCGACATTGGTCTTTATGGGTTCAGCAAACCGGCCGTAAAGAGCTGCACTTGCTGCCTCAGTGAGATGCTCAGTGCGACAAAGAAGGGCAATAAATTGTTTTTGAAACTCCTACACTGTCCCTGTCAGCCGGATTTGCGCTAGCTCGTCCAACAAATTACTTCTCAATGGTGGTCTGCAATACGATGCCATGACAGTATGCCCTCGTCATGTTCTAACTAGCAGTACCACAGCTGTGCATTTCCGGTAAGATGATTAGCGGCAAGCCACACCTTTTCTTCTTCTAGGGTTTGCTGGCATCGAAAAAATTGCTCTCACCTATTGGGCCAAGGTAAAGGGTCTTCTTCCCCGTCAAAGGTGGGAAATTCAAGCTTGTGGTATCGCGGCGACCGTCGTTCATCTCCTCCATGACTGTGTTGTTGGAGATATGCCCTAGAGGCAATCATATTGATGATGATATTTCATTGTATCCATGATTTAATAAATGTTCCTTGAATATTGCCTTTGTGTTGATTAACAAGTATGTGACTTGTTTGTGAAACTCTTTACTTGTATGGTTATTCTAAAGTTGTCCCTAGTCGGAGTTCATGTGAGGACACACGTGAATGATGGATTAGCACATGTATCGGTTGATGACCATGTTTCACAGGTCATAGACATGGAGATGTCAAACCAATAATGTGGACACATGTTTAGAACATGGGGTTGGACCGACCCAACATGAGACATAGTAATTATTCTTATGGTTCTCTCTACACAATGTGTACGCCTTGTCCTTAGACACGAGATTGTCGCATGTACTTGAGATGTGAATCGACCTACTTAGGGGCTATCAAACGCTACTCCGTGAATCGGGTAGTTATAAAGGTAGCTTTGGGTTTGTCATGAAGCATGCCGCGAGGCATGGTCGATCGAGATGGGATTTGCCCTCTCACCGAGAGAGATATCTCTGGGCCTCGAGTGATCGGATCCGAAATGCATGGCCATGCTACTTAAGGTTAAGAGTTAACCTAGTAAGGGATTCCGGATCACAGATCGAGAAAGAGTGGTCGACTTGGAGCTCGACCAAATATCGTGAGGCAAAGGGATTGGCATGTACATAACGCTGTGATGGTTCGTCCGATATGATCTTTACGTATGTTTAGGAGTTGGCACGTCTTGCTAGAGGCCGCTACCAACTATTGACCAAGTATGTGTACTCGCGTCATGTCTAAACATATGTGAACCATAGGTCACACACTTAGAAGTCGAAGCCTAATTCGGATTGGATCCGAATTAGATCGGCATTGAGTCCTAATGGGCCTCATTTGTAGAAGCCCATTATAAGGACGCCTATAAAAGGAGAGCGGGCGCGGTTGAGGGTTGAGTTTTTCGTGACATCCACAAACCCCGCCGCCACTTCCTCCCACGCCTAGTCGCCGCGCGATCTAGTAGTCCGGCGTCGCGTCGCTTCCTCCCGCACGTGTGGATACCTTTGAAGGCGCCGCGATCGTGGCGTTGGGACGAACCGCAAGAAAGGAGTTGTGCGTGGGGCGCCACGACGAGGACGAGGAAGTAGTACGACTACTCGCCTCGACGTCTCGCATCAACTTGGTACGACTACATCGCCCGACGCGTTGCATCAACTTCCGCACTGCGGCGTCTAGTGGTAAGACCGTGATCTATAATCGCAGTGATCTTGGTTTACGGGTAGAATTTTTAATTTGCGCTAGTGTAGCCTACCCGCTTCCCTACGAGTGGTATCGAGGCGGTTCTTTGTCATGTTATAGGTTCGGTGATTTGCATATGGCGATATGTAAATCGGTATGATCGATGTGATCGATTGTATAGTTCGTAATGGATTGGTCCGGTTTAGTGATCATGCCGCTAAGGTCGTGAAACAACATACCCTACCGGTCGGATTCGCCATCGGGTAGACAAAGGACACGTAAACCGGTTGCGGCATGCGAAGATCAATATGATTGATCGAATCGAACCTAGATTAATAATCGATGTACCGTGATCATGCCGCTAAGGTCGTGAAACAACATACCCTACCGGTCGATTCGCCATCGGGGTAGACGGTGACATGTAAAACCGGTTGCGGCATGCGAAGATCAATATGATTGATCGAATCGAACCTAGATTAATAATCGATGTCCGTGATCATCTTTGCTAAGGTCGTGAAACAACATACCCTACCGGTCGGATTACGCCATCGGGGTAGAGCGGTGACACGTAAAGCCGGTTGCGGCATGCGAAGATCAATATGATTGATCGAATCGGAACCTAGATTAATAATCGATGTCTGGTGATCATCTTTGCTAAGGTCGTGAAACAACATACCCTACGGTCGGATTCGCCATCGGGGTAGACAGTGACATGTAAAACCGGTTGCGGCATGCGAAGATCAATATAATTGGTCGAATCGAAACGGTAGTCGATTTGTGGTAAATATGATTTGCCGATCAAAATCCTATGTAAAAATGGGTCATACTGAGTCACAACTGTGTGAATGCTATTCCTATTGTTTTACTCCTATGCATGTTTGAATGGTAGAAGTATAGCGATCCCTCACAAAATGTTAAGTTAAACATATGCCCTCCCAATTAAACTTTGCACCATCCCATGTCTTGTAAATTGATGGTGGGTCTATAAAATTAAGGCACCATCAACTTTCCTTGACTAGATGGGTTTTGTATCGGATACTTACATGCATAAGGATTGGTGAACTTAACAAGGTTATCATAAAGGTTATGGGCCTTGGGGCATAAAGGTTGGCGCGAGGCATAGAGATGTCACCCAACAACAAGAGTCATATAGAGATATGATTAGCAAGGTGTTGCTTACGAATTACCTTGTCTCCTAGCGGTGATGCAAAAGCTCACTAGTAGACTCGTTAATTGCGGATCTTGAATCGCTAAGAATCAACAGAGGATGTTGATTTTAGTGGAGTACATTCTATTAAATTTGTTTAATACGCTTTACTCTATCATGGTTTTATTTGTCTTAGTATTTTGCATTTCCTATTGTAGATCAATGGCATCTAGCAACCACGCACACCCTTTTGCTTTATGATCGATTCTTGAGAAAGAGAAATTAAATGGAACAAACTATTCTGATTTGGTCCGTAACTGAGAATTGTTCTCGTGGCGGATAAAAGGAAAACGCTCGACACCCCAATCCCGAAGAACTCGCTAACAATGCGTCTGCTGCTTTGTTAAAAATGCCTACAAGAAAGCATGTGATGACTCTCTTGAGATTAGTCGTCTTATGCTTGCATGCATGGAACGACCTTCAAAAGCGGTTTGAGGATCGAAGCGTATGATATGATCATAGCGCTTAAGGAGATGTTCGGCATACGGGCCAGACCGAGCGGTTCAATGTCTCTAAGGCTTTTACGGAATGCAAGTTAATGTAAGGTGCACCCGTAGGCCCACATGTGATCAAAATGGTTGGTTCTGATCGGACTTTGGATAAACTTGGTTTTCCAATTGGCCAAGAGTTGGCAATCGATTTCATTTTAGCATCTCTTCCACCTAGCTATGGGTATTTCATTTGAACTACCATATGCATGGGCGGATAAGGGCCTTAATGAGCTTTGTGGGATGCTCAAAACAGAGTGACATTAAGAAGTGCAGGGCCTAGCCATGTGATGGTGTGCGAGAACAAGTCTAGCTTCAAGAAAAGGGTAAGAAGCCATGGCCAAAGAATAAGGGCAAGGTTAAAGATATGATCTCGAAGCCAACGCCTAAGCCTAATCTTTGGACTGAGCCGAGACAAGTATGCTTCTATTGTAAAGAACCGCCACCGGAAGAGAAACGCAAGAAGTACATGGATTCCGATGAATGCAAGAAGAAGGTTGAAGTAAGACTTCCACCCATGGTACACTTGTCATAAATGTTTTAGACATTTTCTCGCAGATTCTCCTATTAACTCTTGGGTATTTGATCTGGATCGCTTGCTCACATTTGCAACTCGATGCGAGGGCTAATAAGAAGTAGAGGAGTCGCAAGAGGTGAAGTTGATTTTCGCGTCGGAAATAAAGCAAGGGTTCTTTGCGTTGACCGTCGGCACCATGCAACTTCACTTCCTTCAAGATTTATTATGGAATTGAATAATTGTTATTATGTTCCTAGTATGAGTCGAAACATTTTATCCCCTCATGTTTGATGAGAGATGGTTATTCATTTGTAAGTAAAGACAATGGTTGTTTGATCTCTAAAAATGGAATGTTTATGGCTTTTGCGCCATTGTGAATGGGTTATTTATTTTAAATCTTGATGATGCGCCTATCTTTAACATAAATGCTAAAAGACTTCGACCTAATGATTTGAATCCCACCTATGTTTGGCATTGTCGTTTGGGTCACATAAGTGAAAAGCGCATGAAGAAGCTCCATGTCGATGGTCTTCTAACTTCGTTTGATTTTGAATCATACGAGACATGTGAAGCTTGTTTGCTTGATAAGATGACCAAATCACCTTTCAAAGGTTCTTTTGAGAGGCATCGGACTTGTTGGAAATCATACATACCGATGTATGTGGACCAATGAGCACGATCGCTAGAGGTGGATTTCATTACTTCATAACTTTCATCGATGATTTTAGTAGATATGGCTATGTCTACTTAATGAAGATAAGTCCAAACTTTTGAAAAGTTCAAAGAGTTCCGAATGAGGTTGAAAATCAACGTGCCAAGAAAATCAAGGCTCGCGATCCGATCGTGGTGGCGAGTATTTGAGTCATAAATTTAGCAATCATCCAAGAGTTGCGAATTGTTCCACGACTAACACCGCCTCTAACGCCTCAAAGAAACGGGTATCCGAGCGCGTCGGACCTTGTTGGACATGGTTCGATCGATGATGAGCCATCATTTACCATTATCCTTTTGGGGTTACGCCTAGAAACAGCGGCTTTCACACTTAATAGGTACCGTCTAAATCAGTAGTTAAGACACCATATGAGATATGGACCGGGAAGAGTCACGCTTGTCTTTTCTAAAGATTTGGGGATGTGAGGCGTTTGTCAGCGACTCTGATCGGACAAGCTCACACCCAAGTCGGATAAATGCATTTTCGTGGGATATCCAAGGAAACCTTTGATATTACTTCTACAACCGACTAGAGGGCAAAGTGTTTGTCGCTCAGTGGTGTTTTCCTAGAAAAGAGTTTCTCAATAGGAGACAAGTGGAAGAACAGTGCGGCTTGAAGAGGTTCAAGATGAACCAATCGGGAAGACTCGACGAATGATGCCCGTGTGGCGGAACAAGTTGAGAACCCATGGCAAAGGAAGCACCACCACCACGAAGGTCGGAAGGCTCGCAATGCGCGAGATATATTATTGTTAGACAATGATGAGCCTACGACCTATGCGGAAGCAATGATGGACCAGACTACGAGAAATGGCATAGTGCCATGAGATCCGAGATAGCATCCATGGAGACAATCAAGTTTGGAATTTGGTTGACACTTTGATGGTGTTAAAACCATAGAGTGCAAATGGATCTATAAAATAAGATTGATATGGATGGAAATGTTCATATCCATAAAGCTCGACTTGTCGCAAAGGTTTCGGCAAGTTCAAGGAGTTGACTACGATGAGACTTTCTCTTTGTAGCGATGCTTAAATCAATACGAATCATTCTAGCTATTCTTTGCATATTTCGACTATGAGATATGGCGGATGGATGTCAAAACGCTTTCCTTAATGGAAATTTAACCGAGGACGTGTATATGACACGGCCAGGGTTTTGTCGATCCAAACAATGCTAAAAAGTATGCAAACTTCAAAAATCCATTTATGGATTGAAGCAAGCATCTCGGAGTTGGAACATTCGTTTTGATGAAGTGGTCAAAGGGTTTGACTTCATCAAAACGAAGAAGAATCTTGTGTTTACAAGAAGACAAGTGGGAGCTCACTCGTATTTCTAATCTTATATGTAGATGACATATTACCGATTGGAAATGATATTCCTATGCTCGAGTCCGTTAAGACCTCACCAAAAATAGTTTCTCAATGAAGGACTTAGGGAAGCGGCATATATTTTGGGTATTAAGATCTATAGAGATAGATCAAAAGGCTAATAGGATTAAGCCGAGTACTTACATTGACAAAGTGTTGAAACGGTTCAACATGGAGGAGGCAAAGAAAGGGTTCTTGCCCATGTCTCATGGCATAAATCTTGGCAAGACTCGGTGTCCTTCGACAACCGATGGCGAGATCGCATGAGTAAGATTCCATATGCTTCGCCATTGGATCTATCATGTATGCTATGATGTGCACTCGCCAGATGTTTCCTATGCTCTAAGTGTTACGAGCAGATACCAGTGATCCAGTGAGAGTCATCGACAAAGCAGCTTAAAAACATCCTCAAGTATTTGAGAAGAACTAAGGATGTGTTCCTAGTCTACGGAGGCGAGGAAGAGCTCGTTGTAAATGGTTACACCGATGCAAGCTTCCAAACCGACAAAGATGATTACAAATCGCAATCGGGTTTTGTGTTCCTTTGAGCGGTGGTGCGGTAAGTTGGAAGAGTTCCAAGCGGAGGCGATTGTCGACTCTACAACGGAGGTCGAGTACATTGCGGCTTCAAGCGGCAAAGGAAGGTGTTTGGATAAGGAAGTTCATAATCGAACTAGGTGTGGTTCCTAGTGCGTGCGATCCTGCGGATCTTTCTTGTGATAACAGTGGGGCCATTGCGCAAGCCAAGGAGCCGAGGAATCACCAAAAGAACAAACACATCTCATGCGGCGGTTTCATCTCATTCGAGAGATCCTTAATCGAGGAGATTTAAAGATATGCAAAATACACACTGATTTGAATATTTGGATCCTTTGTGAAGCCTCTCCCACGACCTAAGCATGAGGCGCACACAAGAGCTATGGGTATTAGATATCTTCTAGATTGACTCTAGTGCAAGTGGGATCTGTTGGAGATATGCCCTAGAGGCAATCATATTGATGATGATATTTCATTGTATCCATGATTTAATAAATGTTCCTTGAATATTGCCTTTGTGTTGATTAATAAGTATGTGACTTGTTTGTGAAACTCTTTACTTGTATGGTTATTCTAAAGTTGTTCCTAGTCGGAGTTCATGTGAGGACACACGTGAATGATGGATTAGCACATGTATCGGTTGATGACCATGTTTCACAAGTCATAGACATGGAGATGTCAAACCAATAATGTGGACACATGTTTAGAACATGGGGTTGGACCGACCCAACATGAGACATAGTAATTATTCTTATGGTTCTCTCTACACAATGTGTACGCCTTGTCCTTAGACACGAGATTGTCGCATGTACTTGAGATGTGAATCGACCTACTTAGGGGCTATCAAACGCTACTCGTGAATCGGGTAGTTATAAAGGTAGCTTTCGGTTTGTCATAAAGCATGTCATGAGGCATGGTCGGTCGAGATGGGATTTGCCTCTCTACCGAGAGATATCTCTGGCCCTCGAGTGATCGGATCCGAAATGCATGGCCATACTACTTAAGGTTAAGAGTTAACCTAGTAAGGGATTAGGATCACAGATCGAGAAAGAGTGGTCGACTTGGAGCTCGACCAAATATCGTGAGGCAAAGGGATTGACATGTACATAACGTTGTGATGGTTCGTCCGATATGATCTTTACGTATGTTTAGGAGTTGGCACGTCTTGCTAGAGGCCGCTACCAACTATTGGCCAAGTATGTGTACTCGCGTCATGTCTAAACATATGTGAACCATAGGTCACACACTTAAGAAGTGAAGCCTAATTCGGATTGGATCCGACTTAGGCGGGCATTGAGTCCTAATGGGCCTCTGATCGTAGAAGCCCATTATAAGGACGCCTATAAAAGGAGGCAGGCGCGTATTGGTTGAGGGTTGAGTTTTTCGTGACATCCCCAAACCCCGCCGTCACCCTCCCACGCCCTAGTCGCCGCGCGATCTAGTAGTCCGGCGCGCGCCGCTTCCTCCCGCACGTGTGGATACCTTTGAAGGCGCCGATCCGTGGCGTTGGGACGAATCGCAAGAAAGGAGGCAGACGTGGGGCGCCACGACGAGGACGCAGGAAGTAGTACGACTACTGCGCCGACGCATCGCATCAACTTGGTACGACTACACCGCCTCGACGCACAGATCAACTTCCGCACCTGCGCGTCTAGTGGTAAGACCGTGATCTATAACTGCAGTGATCTTGGTTTAAGGGTAGAATTTTTTAATTTACGCTAGTGTAGCCTACCCGTTTCCCTACATGTGTGTCGTGTGAGATACTGTTGGACGGATCGGAGGCATGTGTTGATCAACCAGCACATCACCAGATTGGAACTTCTCCGTGCGAGAAATATGTGTGTCATGGATATCCAAGCATTTGTTCAATGTGGCGAGTTGTGCATGTATCTGGCCCAGCTTGGCAGAGTCTTCCTTGTTGTCCACAACCGTCGTATCGTCGCCAGGCATGATGGAAGGCGCAGCGTTAGGCTCTGATACCAAATTGTTGTGGGTTGGCTTTCGGTGAGGTTTTCTGTATATGGCTAGAGGAGGGAGAAGGTGCGAACTGCACTCGGGATGTGAACGCAAGAGATAGCGGTGGGGCTCATACTCGCCCTCGTGCGCTCGACGAGATTTGTTCCCAACCAGCGAGAGGCTCTGAGGACGCCTGAGAGGTAGGGGAAGATTGATCTGTTGTTGCTTGCTTGATTACAAGGTATAAGTCCCTATTTATAGGACAAACTCCTGATGGACAATCGGCTAATCGTAGAGTCCAATACACATCCGATAACTAACATACTCAAGCTATAGAGTCCTAATCTTATCCCTAAACTTCCCCTTTCCTAATTGTGCAATGAACACATATCCTTGCGTTATGTGCTGTTGCTACTTGTAGGAACTTGCTTAACACGGCCTTGGTAGGTTTACTGAAGGAGTCCACAACATGGTGTCTACACGATAGAGTAGCGCCAATAATATTTCCTCGTACTATTACCGTTCCCATTAGTTGTAGCATGGTGAGTTCCTAGAATTATAAGCATGATCCAAAAGGTCGGACTTTCTGTAGGGTTGGAGAGAAGCTTCATTAAATAATTAATCAACCTTGGTTGCTCGCACATTTAGCTACAAAGATGCGATGTTTTAATATCGAACTTACGAAATGAATACTAGAAGGGGGTTGTCCTTGCTCGAGACTACACAGGGATGAGATACAGGGAATTTAGACAGGTTCGGGTCTTCTCTTGAGAGAATAACCACCCTAATCATGTGGTCTTATATTGATTGTGTTTACGACAAGAGTGAAGTCACCGAAGGCTATGACTAATGACTCATGTATGTTATGTTGCTTGTGTCCTTGTCTATGTCCATCGATGTTATCTAGTTGTCTATGTCAAGAGGCGCCCCAACGGTTGATGAATTGCGCACGTTGATGGCAGTTATTGTCAGAAAGACAACACCCGACGTTCGTCTTGCGGTTATGCCAGAGACAAAGATTAATACGTGCAGTTATATCAAAGAACGACACATTCACTACTATGTAATTAGACACAATGTATAGGGTCCCTAGTCGATTGGACCCACATATCTGTGGTTCTTATCAACCATAGGGTGGTCGTGAATAACCTAGTCGTAGGAAGGCTTACGACCATAAGGTAGTCGTAGTAGAACTTGCGTTTAGTAGATGATCGTAGAAGAACTTACGACCATGAGATGATAATAAGATGAACTACGACCATATAGGGTGGTCGTAGAATAACTTATGACCACCAAGTGTTTATAATCTCCCTCATTACAGATAATGAGGGGTATCTTTGAAGATTGTATAAAGACCATATTATCTATAACAAATATTACAGATAAATAGTTTAATTAATTGAGGATTATTAGATCCTCGTCAAAACAAATTGATGTGTTTTTCATAGGATGCTCCCAAATAAGTTTGGGGGTATTTTCTTCTACTTTGCACTTACCTAGAGTTAGATGTTGCTAAAAGGAAAAAAAAATCAATTACCTAGAGTTAGAATTCACCAAAAGTTTTTTTTTAAAAAAAAACACTTATCCCCTCAGGATTAGGAAATAACAGATAGCCACCAGTAATTAGCCCAAAGTATTTGGAGGTTGATTGATTAGGTTAGTGGGCTAAACATCAATTAACACTAAAAGAAAGTTGTAGTATAGGATTATGAAAGACAGGATGCCTACTAATAGTAAACCAAAACCATGTCAAATGCAAAGGCCATGTAAGTTGAAGTCATATTGAGTTAACTAGCCGTTGGCATTTGATCAAAAGGGCAAACTAGTTAAGAGTCAAGACTTGAAGTGTGGATTGTCTAAATGACAGTAAGCCAAATGCCCTGTTTATGATGATGTCTATAATAGCAATAGTGGCACTAGGTTAATGAGATAGTTAATAAAAGATGGTAAGGCTATTAGAGATTAAAAATCATTAGTATGAACTTAGCCAATATCACAAATGTTTGGGTTAAAAAGGAAGTAAATTAGAAATATTATTAACCCTAAAATCTTACAACTTTATAAAGAGGGTAACCATAGTAAATCCTATAAATGGCCCTTATTAGAAGAATAGATAATCAATTAGCCAGAATATATATTTGCTAGGTAAGAAGTTGTAGACAGTAACACCTAGGCTTCACGGAATGAAATAATTAATTAACTACTCAACTAGAAATAGCTCTTAATACGTATTCTAGTTAAAGGTATACCTAGAGTAAACTTGGTCTTAACTATAAAAAGGATAAATTCAAATCATGGAATTTTTTCTCGCAACCGAGAAGGGTTGCAGGTGTTGTTATTAATTGATTCAGATTTTTACTTACTGTTCTATACTTATTTAAGTTGCTCTTTCAAATACCGTTGCAAATTACAAATAAAAATGGCTTTCAACAAAATAACTTGTAGAGTAGAGCCTCATCTTTTGATAGTCTTTCATTTAATATAATTTTGCGATACACTACAAGTTTTGCTGAGTACACAAGCACTCAATCTTGCTAATATTGTTGTTAAGAGATCGAAGATGAGCAGATGCCAGACGACAAGTTCTTTGCTCCCGGCACCGAAGGGTTCGGTGACAGGTCTACCTATGCCTTGTTCCTTGTCGGTTGTCTACAGGATCGGATGGGCATGCCGTTGGAGTTTTACTACTATTATTATGTCTTCCATGCGATATGTTTACTCTGATGACTGCTTTTATTTGGCCGGTCGGCCGTTGTTGTAATAACCTTGTAATAGTTTAAGTAGAGTACCATTTTCTTTACTTTTAGTTGTGATTGTATGGATGTAAATACCAAATGTTGTGAATGTGTGTGCTAGCCACTGACCCAGGAACTAGCATGGTATACAAATAGGGTCTTCGGTTATTCCAAGCCGGTGGGTCCGACATCCGTTGTGGAGAACATAATTACGCAACAAGGTAACATTTTCTGTCCGTCGAAATGAGAAAATGGTTGGTATTTAAATATTGTGCCTTATCCGGGTGAGAGTTTTGTCGGTCCTTATGTATTAACCATATGTAAAGCGTCTCACCTCTTCCCTCATCTCTTTTTCCTGCCACAGGCCCCCTTTACAAGCCAGAATATTCTCTTGCAGTACAGCGGCTCTCCCTAGCTGTGGCGTCCTTTATCTCATTTCTATCTTTCTCATCTTCTTCTTCTTTCATTTATCCGATTTGATTTTTTAGACATAGTATTCATGCACATATGTATAATGATACAACAAAGTAACGTTTACATTTAATATAATTAGGTTGATATTCAAGAGATAAGCTTGCCTTCGTAGTCGTAGAAAAGATCGACGTCGAAGAATTCCGAATCAACTACTCCTGTCTGCGTTGGTTCGTCCTCTGTAATTATTACGGCAGTGCTATTATGCGTACATTAGTCAGTTGATTTTTCTTTTTAGCCGATTTTAATTTTTATAATATTTTTCAGATTCCCTGTTAGGTTAGCACTCCCCAACTATGGTTGATTCTAGGGTCTACTAGCTCTGGAATCGGTATTCTTTATACTCGCGTTTAATCGTGTGAAAAAACAAAATGCTACACTTATCTGCTTGCAGCTAGGTTTATTCAATTTTACACATCCAAAATAATTGCCTAATCGATTTCGTGTCGGTGTTGTTTAATTTAGTTCTTTATCTTGCTTAAATTATTTTATAACGCTTCAGATAATTTGTCTAATTTAATGAGTTCTATTGGCGATTAATTTTGCTATAGACTCGGATTAATTTTACACACTTTTTCGCTTTTATTTTCTACCGGTCGGGCTCTAGCTATTTATTTCTAACGCGGCTTATAAATTTGTTTGGTTCGATCTATACACCGCGCCGACAATTATTATTATTAGCGCCAAATTTTATTGCTAAATATACTACTATTCACATTCATTAGAAATTACCTTTTTAACCTTTTCCTTTTTTTCCCTTTTTCTAACTTCTCTCTCTCTTTTCTTATTTTCTCTTTTCTCTCTCCACCTTATCTTTTCCCCTCCAGCCGAGAGCTCCTGGCTTCCTCTTCTTTGTCTCTTTTTCCCCATTCTTCTTCCAATTCTCTCATCTCCTTCCTCTGGTGCTTGGCTCCAGTGCTGACAAGCGTGCCCCACACGCTGCTCATGGTTGCCCCTCGCTGGGCGTGGTGCCCGGCTGTCGGCTCGCGCCCACCCGCACCAACGGCTCGGCCTACCCATGCCTCCCCGCGCGCCTCCTCTGCTCCCTGGCCTGCTCCTCCGATCCGCAGTCGTCGGTGCCACCGCCCGGCTCACCCGCTGCCTGCCTCAGCGCCTCCTCGCGCGCGCGCCCTCGGCATGCGACGTGCTGCTCACCCGCTCGGCTCGCCCTCGGCTCGGCCCACCGCACCTCTCCTGCGCTCCGGCTCAGTCCCCCCTTTTGATATTTTGCTTTTAGGATTTTGTGCTTGATTTATTTGTTGATGTCGATTCTTGCTCATGCACAGAGAGGGTGATGAATGTGGGTTGATTGATGCATGGTGAATGCTGTAGGTGGGATAATGGTTGCTCATGCATGAGGGAGGTGCCGGATGTCGCTGGTCATTCCCGCTCCGTCGTCTTCCCCATCCCCTTTGCTCCCTTCCTCCAGTTGCTCTTTGTGGGTGAACTTGGTTATGGAAATGGTGGTGGGTGACTTGGCTTCTTGCTAGCTGGTGGTGGTAGTGCTGCTTGCTCTCTGGATGGTCGTGGTGGCTTGGTGCTTTCTGGTTGGGGGAAAGAAATGGGAGGGATCAAGATCGAAAGCTTGTGTTAGCTTTGCTTGCTCCTGGTTGCTTCTTTCGGCTTTTGACTGAAATAGAAGGCTTGTGAGGCTTGGCTGTGTGTGGTTTTGCACCTGGTTGTGCCTATGAATGAAGTCTTGAGATGTGAGAAAATGATTTTATTGAGGGGAGGGCTTCGGCTGTGCCTTTTCCTGGGCCTGTGCATGACCATATTGTCTCTTGCTTATCCATTCCCCCCTCACTGTGGGCTATTTGGCTATGGACCTTTCGTCCAAAGGATGTGTTGGATACTATTTCTCGGATTTTCTGTGGCGAAGATAAGTCGGTATACGTGGGTGTTGGATTTCTAAAATTGCCAGGTGATAAAACCCACTTGGAGTGAAACGGTTCCAACAAACCTAGGTTGGTCTGGGAAGCTCGGTGATCTTCCCGAACTCTGACGGCAATCTTCTCTATTTCAACTTCTATTTTACTGTTTTTGGTCTGTGGCTAGTCTTTTTGTAACATCCTGATTTTTAGAATCGAGATGTTAATATTTAATTTGGCAATCTAATAAAAATTTGGTAATGTTTTAAAATTTTTCCCTTGTTTAATTAAAATGTTGCTTCTAAAATCAAATCGAATTGTTCGAAAAACTACATTTAAATTATTTCGACTTCTTGTTTTAGCGTGTATTTCAAAACTCATGACATGTCATTCATTTAGATCATTGCTGTCGCTTTCAGTTCGACTGACCGCAGGCGAGACGCTTGTGTGTCTATTCTCTTCCCCAACTTCTCTCCTCGCAATCACCACCAAAAATCAAGAATCTGACCACGCATGTTATACCGTCGCGTTCGTTATCTCGCGAGCGTTTCATTTTAGCGGTTAGTTTGCGCATGCGAGGTCGTTTGGACGAGTTCGAGAAACGGAGAAAGAAATGTACTGCTAATTATTTATAGCGTCATTTTTTCCCATTCAATCGATACCATTCTCCACCCCATTTCTTTAATCCCGAGCAAGACCTCCACCATGCAAAGCCTCTTCACTACCTTTCATTTTTCTATGCCTAGCTAAACTATTCACCTCACACACTATTCAACATGCAAAGCTCTACTCAGCCACCTTTTTCCCAACCATTTTTCTCTCTTTCTCCAAAGAACCCATTGCCACGGCCCCATTTCTTTATTCCCAGTGAGAACCATCCCTCCTACTCGGTCATCCTCTTCCCAAACAAAGACTACCATTTCTTTCTTTCTCCTTCTCAAGCACAAGCTCACCTCATCTTCTCTCCTCTAAACCCCATCCAAGAACCACAAATCCCTTGTGCATGTCACACCATTGCAATCCTCATCACATCGCCTCTCGATTATCCAAGTATCTTTCGCATGCATCCCCGATTGAGAGATTTCATGAGAGAAAGAGAAGTGGAGATGGTCTTTGCTCGGTTTTGGCTTTGACGAAGATGGCTCGAGCCGAGGCACCGCAGTGCCCGTGGCGGCGGGCGCCCAATGGCGAGCAGGAGGCAAGCGGCGCTGCACCTTCGGTCAAGCATCGGCTTGGGCATGGAGAACAACGATGGCGGAAGAAGCACAAGCATGCATTTCTTGGTGCATGGCAACGACTGGCGTGGCGTCGGCCATGCGGCTCGGCAAGCGGCACAAAGTTGCGGCTTCGGGAGGCGGCGGGTAGGTGGTGGCGGCGTGGAAGGCGATGGCGGCTCCGAGGCGCGGCATCGGGCCGGCGCCATGCATGTGGCGGCCGACGACATGGTGTGGTGGCTCGGTGAGACGCACGATACACGACGGTGTCGGCGAGTGAGGCAAGACGGTGTCGGCAGCGATGGCGTGGCGCGTGCGGTGGCACTAGGATGACGGACATGGGCGAGGCGGGCGTGGGCGCGGGCGGTTCGGCGACAACTACGGTGGATGCGGGCCGAAGACGATGTCCGGCGATTTTAGGCACGCTAGTGCCGTGGTAAAATACCAGCGTTAAATTGTGCTATCGATTACAATATTAGTTGTGCATGTTGCATATTAGTCATGAGCATAGCATCTATTTATGCATGTTTAATGGTAAAATAAATTGGTAGCTTGAAATCGATGTAATTCTCCGGTTATGTCTTATTTATGCATAGGCGTCTTCATACGATGTATGTCGGTATATGCGAGTGATTTTATCATCGTAGCGGATTGTGTAGAATGTTGATCAGTAGATGCTAGGTTAGATGTATGAGTTGATGAATTGATCGGATGATATTATTTTGAGTAGCATGCAAAATAGTGGTGATCTTTGGATATAAAGTAATTAGAGGTTTTCCTCACATTGAATTAGTAATTTTAGGAGCTTGACGCATAAGGATTTTATGAATGGCTACTTGATGGATGACTTATGTGTTGATGATTAAGAAAATATGGATGTAGAATCGGACGATTTATTTAATCTTGAGCAAATTGATCGGATGTCTTAGTTAATAGTTATGTGAGTCATTTGTGCTAGAATTGGAAGAAGGTATGAATGGATTATATTGATTGCGGATAAATGTTTGGACCGCCATCTAATTAGTAGGTAAGTCCTTGTGCCGAGTCAATGCAATTGTGCTCTCTATTGGATTAGTAGCTAAATGGTTATTAGTCGATCGTAGAGACGCATATGTGATTGGATTGTTAGATGTCATACATGACAAGCCCTGTGAAATGGATGTAAGTTGATTTATTAGTGAACTATTAATTGTTGGATGTGCAATTAAATTGTAGAGCTCACTAGGTGTCGGTCGACCAATTAAACCTCGATCGGTGGAAAATTGAGTGTATGCGATGTGATTTGCCGAGGCAAGACTAGTTGGGCTAGATAGTTAGTATTAGTTTAAATAGTATATTAGAGATTGATTGATGGAGTTAGTCATGGTCATATGCACATAAGTCGGTGGATTGATTACCTTGATAATGTCTTAGTGGAGGTTAGTACGGGATTTAGATCAAGATATGAGAATATGATTGGAGAAGTGTTATACATGGGATTGGATTCAACACCGGAGAATCGGTTAAGTATATGAGTATGAGAAGGTTAGATTTGTCGGTAGATGTTTTTCTTAGGAAATAAATAGAAAAGAAAAGAAAATACATAGACCCCACTTGTCATGGCAGAGGCTAGGTCATCCTACCTATAAAAAAAATTATTTAATGCAAGAGCAAAATCGTAAAAGAATTATTTTTACACTAAAAGCCTTTTAACTTCAACAATTCATAACTAATTCATTTGAACTCTAAATAGGGTGATTCAATTTTTATTGATCATACATTTTAATTACCTTTCATTCCATGTAAAGCTTATCCCTACCACCGTTCTACAAATTGTCGCTAAACAATTAAATTCATATGAGCGATGTCGAACCATGATTTTTCAAAGATTTTCCAAAAATCGATTTTCAAACCATCAGAACTCTCTCATATAAACTCCAAATGGAATAATATTTGTACCTAAATTCATCAAAAATCATAATATAGCTCTCAGTATAAATTTCATGCATTTTGGAGCAATTTGAGTTTTTGCTATTTCTGTTTTATTCGATATCGCTTTCTTTAGATTCCGAAGTTTTAAGTATGAGAGTAATTAACCGAGAGTGAGCAAGTGAACTACCGACAAGGCAAGCATCCTTTGAACTTTCTTTTGCATCATATTTGATCCCGCTTTTGTTAAGTTAGTGCAATGATAATTGTTTGCATGCTATTTTGATATTGTCGCTATTTTTGTGATGGGTAGTTAGACACATCCTATTATCTTGTCATTGTAGCTATCTATGAATTATTCCCGTACTGAAATGTTTAAGATAGGATGTATGAATTTATATTGTTCGAAGTCGCTTAGCCATGCAAGTCTAGAACCAGTAGTTTGATTGTCGGAATAACCCGACAATTATGGGATAAACACAACTCTCTTTATACTTTTGGTTCAGATCTTCGTATCTGCTTTATGAGTTAAAATTTTGTCATTTTAAATGAGCTTTTGGTGCGGACAAGTGTTGGTTAGTGATGGTGCTTCGTGCACGAGCCTTGGGAAAGTGGTTGACTTGTGCGGACAATTAAGGACCGAACTTTAGTAACGTCGTTGATTCAAGTATATTCGTGCTACCATACGCAGATATATGGGTCTTTGTCGGTCAAGTAAGGGAAGGTCCTATTGTGTTAACTCTCACGGTGGTGTAGGGACAATTGTGTCTTTGTCAATTGTCCTTAGGAATCGATGTCAATGTTCTATAGTGTGCAAGGGAGCACCCATTACCTTTTCATTACATCGGTATTTCCAATATAACATGTGAGCCCTTAGCAAGTGCTATATGCTACTTGTACTAAGACCTAAACATCTCACATAGGGGACTTAGCTCAATAGGGTTTTCTTCTTTAAAACGATCAGATCTCGATTCTCCCGCCAACATACCAAAGGAAGTGTGCCATTATCAGGAGGCTTACGGGCTGAGTCGAGTCGTGTGGGTAAAGTAGTACACCGCTGCGGGTATAAATCTATTCGAATAGCGTGTCCGCTGTTATGGACAACCGCTGAGTTCTGGAGTTACTATTGTTAGACTTGGAATTAAAATTGTGGGTGAACTCGGTAATTATCATGAATGGGATGTTCATGCTTTGTTGTTGTATCAGTGGCGCCACTTTGCTATTTGTGGGCACCCACTTTGCTATTTGTATGCGCGTTGTATGGATGTGATCGATGTTGTAATGAGAGTATGAATATATTGGTCGCTGATCTTGGGAGCCAATATAGGTCATGCTCGTTGTTCATGGCTTCCTATTTAACTCGCTAAGTGTCGTGCTTGATCGGTTGGAGAACCGACAATCATGCGTTGTGGCTTTCGCAGTGAGCGCGCGCATGATCATCGGGGCTCTAAATTCTAGTTAAGCCTCTCATTTAGACTGAGTTAAGTTGGAATCCATTTACTGGAGTTCCAGGGTTATGTCCCTAAGACCTTGATTAGTCTCGGTCTTACGGAGATAACTCCGGGGTCCCCACACTTTTGGTCTGTGGAAAATGGAAGTGTGTTTAGGGTTTCGGATTGGCCAAGGAAAGGGTTCGACGGCTGGCGATATATGGACAAGGAAAGGCTTCACGATATGTATGCAAGTCTTTATTTTATTCTTTTTGTAATGCACTCAAAGTTGTAATTATATTGTGATCGGTTGCAATCGATTCTTGTCATTAATCCCAAGCTATAATATTGTACTTTTGCTTGTAATAAATTCTTGTATGTTGATCCGATGCAATGAATTATTGTAATTTAGTTCTGAGTTTGTTTTTCATGTTTTTCCTGCGATTGTAAAATATTCTTGTAGCTGACTCTGAGTTATAATGAAGTTTTTAACTTTGTTTGCAAATACTGAGTTGATGAATTCTGGATAATATTATATTATGTGCATTTGTTTGCCAATGTGTTCAATGAAATTCTGAGCTTATGTTTGTTCATGGAAAATGAAATCTTGGAATTGACTTTGAGTTATAATGATGATGCAGTTTTGATTTTGGAAAATCCTAATGTAACTCTTGCTGATATAAACTTGTATTAAACTGTTGTGTGATGCGTTCGATATTAATGTGGGACTTTGTTTGTTTTTGCTTTAGATGAACTTATTTACTTTACCGATTAACGTTGTTTAAATTAGTTTGAATTTTTTGGGTTCAGAGGACCAAGGATCCAAAAGCCAATACCGGCTAACATCTCGCCGGGCGGCTGGCAAAAAAACTGGGTAGTAACTGACCGATTCCCAGTTTTCCCAGTAAAAATCCGAATGAATTTTGTTTGAATTTGCTTAAAAACCAGCCGAAAATCGAAATTTGGAATTTGAACTGGCCAAACCGGAAAAAGCGGCGATTTTCCTCTTCCGGACCACCAGTAAACCCGATGAATCGATTCTGGCGGATATTTCTTCCCTGTACAGGATGCCACCCCATCGCCGGCACCACCGTCTACCCGTGCGCCGCCGCCGCTCTAGGCCGTGCTGCTGCCGTCTCACTCCACCGTCGACGCCGCTCTAGGCCGCACTACTGCCTGCTGCCTGCCGCCTCACTCCACCGCAAGTTACATCCTTTGATCATGTTTGATCCCATTATTTCAAATTATTTAAATTGTATTTTAAATTATTATTATATGCGTATTTATATTCAATGTATTTTTAAATCCCTATTTTAAATTTATAGTTAATCTCAATACATTTGTATGGCCAAATTTTGATATTGAAATATTCATACCTTGTCACCTCAGATAAAATCTAGTTAGTACAATAGTATGAACTAGAATATTTTAGGAAAATTAAACTTAGCCATTCTTAGACCTGAAATATTTGATTTGGGAAATTACAGCCAAAATCCTAATGTTGTTTAAACTATATCCATGGTACTGGTGTGCCATGGAAGTTTATAAATGATTTGAAAAATGAAATAAAATTAAAAACTAGTTTGATCTTGGGCGAAATGGATAGTTGGTGGGTGCAGATTTATGCACAGGATCAGTTCATTTCTATGATCGAGACCAGGGTTTTATTGGAAGTTGCCAAGACAGTTAAGTACCGATCTTCGAGCCGCATCTTGCTAAGCTCCACCGTACTACCACAAGTCTGGAGTGGGACAGGCTAGGCTAAATAATTTGCAACATTTCACCGTGGTTGTGCGATGTGGGTGTCAGAATGACCTACTATATACATTCCCACATGGCGCAAGAGGAAGTTTCCGGCGGATGGTTCAATCTAAAGGAAGTGAAACCTTAGCGGGCTACGTTGGATGGCGCATTGTAAAGGCCTTGTGATAATCACTTAGTTGCATACCAACGACAGTGTGTCGGGTGGACATTATAAGATGATTATCTCTTGTGGGTAAAGTTGTCCAACCTCTGGAGAGTGTAAAATTATTCAAATAGTCATGTCCATGGTCATGGACATGTTGTGCAAAGCCACTCCAAGTTGATTTTGGTTTTTGATTTCAAATGATTTTGACAAATGATTTTTTATAGTTTATCCAATTGGAAAATTGGACGGTTGGCCGTGTGATAGGAAGGTATCCTTCGCCAGTTCGTGTATAAAGGTTATCCTAATATAAACTTGAGAATTTAGAAAATAAATTTTAGTAACAGAATAACTGCTTTGGAACTTAGTACAAATATTTAAAAAGAAAATATTTCTTTATGCAAATTCAACCATATAAGCCTTCCTTTGATATATCCCCGCATGCATTATAAATTTATTATTGTGTGTAACTTGCGGAGTACATTTTTGTACTCACCCTTGCTTAATAAAATGTTGTTTAGAGGAAGAGGACTTTGCAACTACTGAGGATCTCAACGACTAAGCTACTACCCCAGTCGATTGTCTATAGCAGATTAGCTGGGCTCTACTACTTTTTCTTCATCCTCCGTTGTATTCTCTATTGTTCGCTCGTAAACTTTTCTTGTAATAAAACTCTGATACTTATTAATAAATTTGTGTGAATTATAGATGCTACCGTATTTGTTTACTGTGTGAACTAGCTACTGATCATGGGTTAGTAGCTAGTTCAAAATACACTGAGGATTTTGGGGTGTTACTCCTAGGTCCGACAACATCGCCCGAATCTGAAGGAGGCAACCCTTCCTCGTCTGGCTCTGGCGCCAGGAGCTCAGGTGTTCGTCTGCGGCCTCTTCCTGCTCTGGATCCTCTGCCTCCATGCCTCCTGAAGCTCCGGATCTCCCGGTGCAGCGTCCACCTCCGCGCCGCCCAGATCTGTAGTCGGCCTCCTCAGCTCCGGGATCCTCCTCAGCTCTAGCAACTCTTCTCAGCTCCGCCACCCATGAGTCCTCCGCCGGTGATGCTCTCGATCCTCGTCCTCTGCACGTGAGGTTCTGCATCACCCTCTCGGTCCTCATCCTCTGCACATGAGCTTCTGTTGCTTTGTATTGTTGCTCTTGACTTGATTACTGTTGCTCTGTCCTGCTGTGAATAGTACTGTTGCTATCAG
The DNA here is from genome assembly GCA_036346255.1 of Ampelocalamus luodianensis. Taxonomy (NCBI): domain Eukaryota; kingdom Viridiplantae; phylum Streptophyta; class Magnoliopsida; order Poales; family Poaceae; genus Ampelocalamus; species Ampelocalamus luodianensis. The sequence continues at coordinate 1,947,990 of CM070622.1, forward strand.
ATTAGTACTATTGCTCTATGTTGTTGTGATTAGTACTGCTGTGTGGTATAGCCAGATCTGACTCAATGTTTGGGGGTAGTTCATCTCTTGTGTTCACAAACATCAAGCTCGATGGGTTGAACTACCGGCCATGGACTTTCTCAGTCAAGACTACTCTTAGGGGCTATGATGATGGATAAGTCTTTGTGTTGGCTTTTGCCGCCCTTCAAGGACAGCATCCTTGACTGGCGGTTAGCATCTCTTTAGGACAGCATCTTTGGACAGAGCATCTTGGACTAGCTTTAGAGGACAGAGCATCTAGGACACAGCATCTAGGACAGAGCATCTTAGACTAGCATATGCTTGGCATATGCTTGGCTGGTTAGCCCTATAAATATGTATCCCCAACCCCTCAGGTTGGTATGGCATTGTGTGAGAAATAAACCAAGAAGAAAAATTTGTCTCATCTCCAAGTGTCATCCTCTCCATTAGAGTAAGGATCTTGCTATCACCAATAGTAAGAGTCCAGCGTGTAACAAGTGGTATCAGAGCTTGTGTATCCTGTGCTGAGCATCTCTGTTCATCTCCTTCTCCCGCCTCGCGGCCCGGCCGTGCGGCCAGCGACTCGGTATCCCACGCTCACTCCTCTCGAGAGGCGGCGGCTCGTCGAAGCGACCTCTCCACGCAACACCACGATGCGCGCCATGTCCGCGAGCGATCTCGGCGTTGATGCGCCTCGAGCACGCGGCGTCGTGAGCGGCCGACGGCTTCGCCAGCAACAAGCGGCAGCAGGCGGCGGCAGCAGCGACGCGCAAAGCGTCGGTAGCGGCGGGCGGGCGGCGGCGAGCGGAGAGTGGAAGCGGCGGCGGCGAAGTCAAAGAATGGCGCGATGCGGCGCGCGCAGCAGAGGTCAAGGTCTCGCGGCGGCAGCAGCAGCTCCATCTGCGATGGCAGCGCCGCGACGACCTTGGCCGGCGGAGAGAGGAGGCGGCGAGGCGAAGCGCGATGGCGGCGCGCGACGCCACGAGCTTAGCGGCGATCGAACGGCGCGGTCGCTGATGGCGCTCTGAGAGGCGCGCGCATGGCGGTGGCGCTCTGGAGGAGGCGCGCTCGGCGGTGGCGCTCTGGAGGCGCGCGGCGGCGGTGGCGCTCTGGAAGAAGCGCGCCGCGACAACGGCGCAGACGGGTCGATAGAGAGCGCGGCCTTCACGAGCGGCGTGGCTCTCCCGGGCCGTCACGTGGTTACCACGGGTTCGGTCGTTGTCGTGGGGCGCCCCCGGCGGTGGGTGGCCTACCCTCACCAAGGCCAACTACGTCGAGTGGGCGCGGTGATGAAGGCGTGAGCTCGTGCGGCACATGTGGGAGGCGATCGATGCGGCGATGTCGACTACGACCAGATCGGCGGCGCGCTGGATGCCTCATCGCTGCGATCCGCCCGAGATGCGATTCGCCTCTCAACAAGCGGATCGCCACGAGGCTTGGGACGCCATCATTGCGCACGCGCGGCGGCGGCATCGCGCGCGCAAGTCCACACCGCGAGCGCCGCGCGGAGTGGGAGACCACGGCCTTCAAGCGGTGAGGCGTTGATGACTTTGCTCTCGTCTCAACACTCTGCTGCGAAGTTGGTACGATTCGGCGACACCTACGGCGAGAGAGGCGTCAGAAGCTCTTTATTGCGCGTCCAGAAGTACAAGCGGATGGCTCGGTCGATCTAGTCTCTGCCGGACCTCTCCACGATGTCGATCGAGGAGGCGATAGGTCGCCTCAAGGTCGTCAACGATGATGAGCCACGATCTCTCGGGACCCGTCACCATTGGCGGAAGCTCCTCTCGCTCGGGAGGAGTGGGTGCCGCCAAGGTGGCGAGAAGAAGGAGTCTTCTTCCACGACGGCGCCGCGTGCGTGGTAAGCGCGGCAAGCGCGCAAAGACGCCGAGCATGGCGCGAGGACGTCTTGAGGTGATGGCCGTCTGCGGCGCCAGTATGGCGCGCGCCTGCAAGCAAGAGCCGACGGGGCGACTCTTGCTACAAGCTGCGGCAAGCACAGTCATCTGGGCCAAGGATTGTCGGCGGCCACGACGCGGCGAGCCCACGTCGCGCGGCGGAGGAGGAGGAGCATCCGGCTCTGTTCATTGCTCGGCGAGCATCGAACTACCTCGGCGCGCCGCCGCCGCACTCTCTCTCCACCTTGACGAGCCAAAAGCACACGCCTCTTGGCGAAAGTTCCGCAGCAAAAAGACCGACGGGTGGTGCCTCGACACCGCGACACCCACCACATGACCGGGCGGCGGAGTTCTTCTCGAGCGTGACTCGAGCGTTCGAGGCTCTGTCAGTTTGGGGCGCCTCGGCGTTGAAATCAGGACGACGCTCGCTCTAGGATCGGGATGGCTCAGATTCTCACAGGAGACACACAAGACTTAGGGAGATTGATGGATAAATCTCTGTGTTGGCTTTGCGCCTTCAAGGACGAGATCCTTGGTCAAGGTTAGCATCTCTTTAGGGCGACATCTTTGACAGAGCATCTTGGACTAGCTTTAGGACTAGCTTTAGAGGACAGAGCATCTAGGACCACAACATCTAGGACAGAGCATATAGGATGAGAGTATCTTAGACTAGCATATGCTTGGCATATGCTTGGTCAGTTAGCCCTATAAATATGTATCCCCAACCCTCAAAGTTGGTATGGCATTGTGAAGAGAAATATACAAGAAAAATTGCCCCATCTCCAAGTGTCATCCTCTCCATGAGAGTAAGGATCTTGCTATCACCTCAAGCAAGAGTCCAGCGACTAACATATGATTTGGCCTCTCATTTGACTGACAATCCTCCTGATCTGAAGAAGGTGCTCTCTAGTTTGATTGCAGAGGAAACTCGCCTTCATTCGCTTATGTCTACCTCAGGATCCTCATCACATGCTATCCTAGATCTCTCACAGCGGTTTGGATCTATCAGAGCTACACCTACAGGAGTGTTGGTATGTTCTTATTACAAGAGGACTGGTCATCTTGTTGCCAAGTGCTTCAAGTTACATCCAGATCAACTTGTTGATTATCGTGTCAGACATCCATCTGATCGTCGTCGTGGAACACCTACTGGGGCCTCCGAGAACACTTACTGGAGCAGTCGTTGCTACATCGATACCTACTATGACTTCTGGATCAGTGTCTGCTATGATCTCAGCTGTACCTTCTACTCCTAGCGCTGCTCATCCTTTGGTTTTGGACTCAGGTACCTCTTTTCATGTCATATCTGACAGCTCTCTGTTTGTTGCTCGTAGGCCCGTGACTGATGCTGTATATCTTCACACTGCTGATGGTACACCTTGCTCTATTACCCATCAAGGCATTCTCTCTCTATCTCGCTTTTATGTGCCTGATGTGTCCTTTGTTCCTCAATTATCTATGAACCTTCTTTCTGTTGGTCAACTCACTGATATGAACCGTTTCATTGGATTTGATGATTCTTCTTGTTTCATTTAGGATCGTCAGAGCAGAAGAATAATTGGTTCTGGCCATCGTCGTAGAGGCTCTCCTAGTCTCTATGTCTTGGACACCTTACATCTTCCTTCCACCAGTACGTTGAAGGCCTCAGTGTCTTCTGCTGTGTCATCATCTCAGTCTCCTGCTGGTTCTTCCTTCAGCAAGTGGCATCATAGACTTGGTCATCTTTGTAGAGCTCGTCACACCACTCTAGTTCACCAGGGTTCCATAGGTCATGTCACTGTTGAGTCTAGTTTTCATTGTACTGGTTGTAAGCTAGGGAAACAACTACAACTTCCATATTCTAGTAGTACCTCTCAGTCTTCTGGCCCTTTTGATTTGGTACATTCAGAGGGGTAATTGGCTCAGTACAATCGAGTTTAGACGTAATTAGAGGAATGACACTCCGTTCGTGACAGGCTGCAAAATAACATCGTGAATGCTCGAAAATAAGAGAAATAACATCGCCGTTAGTTTTTCCATCCATCTTTAATAGAAAGGAGGTGTGATGTGAGAGAATACAATTTTAATGTCTGTTTTACCCTTCGTTGGGTCGGGTTTGCCACGTGTGTTGTCACACGGCGCTGACTAGGACGGACACGCGGGCGACGAGGCTAACATGGAAGTGAGCTGGCGTGCCACGTTGACGACACCTTAGCAACAGCACCGGCGTTCTGGGACCGAAGATCCCCAGCGACAACGAGGCGCAGAAGAGCTGATGGAGTTGCGGAATCGTGAGCAAGGTGCGGTAAAGATTCTAACGCGGATAGTTTGATCAAGAAACCGATGGTTCGTCGGCGGCGGCCAAGGTAGCTTCTCTAGTGGAAAGGCACAGGAGAGCTCCTCCAGCGAAGGGGAAGGGAGCACGGGCTAGAACACGGAATGTCTAAGCTAGGGAGGTGGACGGTGGCGCTCGAGACTCACCGACGGCAAAGAAATCGACGGTTGAACGGCGACAGCAGAGGAAGGGGAAAATTCTTGAGATATTGGCAACGATGACTCCTCGCTCCAATTGACCCCTCCTGAAGCTTGGCGGCATCGAGACGCTCCTGTTGATGCGAACATAATCGATGGAGAGGCTTTGCAACGGCAGCGCGGCGAACTCGCTCCTTGCTTCAATGGCGGCGGCAACTTTCGGCCGCGCCAATGAGCTTCGTCATTGACGATACTCCTCACATGGCAAGCCACCGATCGATTCCTCTCAGGTAGAGCACCTATCTCTCCTCCCCTTTCTACCCCACCACTCACTTCCTCTCTGTCTCCTTGCAGCGCCGCCGCCACGAGAACCTTTCCGCGTCGCCGGTGGCCCACGTCGCCAAAGCGCCTCGGCCTCCCTCCGCCCACACGGCCCGCACCAATGAGTTCCCCTCAACACCCCGAAGCCTGTGCGCGCCTCCTTCCCTCTCTTCCTTCCAGCGCCGCCGCCACTCTTTCTTCCCCAACTCCGGCCGCCTCTTGCTACAGTCCGGCCGCCCGTGTCGATCTCCGGCTACTCCACTACCACCCACAAGATCACCTCTCCCTCCCCAACCCATTTTAGCCATTTTCGAGCGACGACATTAACCCTCACGGCGTTGGCGCACCCGCCGTGCCACTCGGCTTCCACGTCCTAGCTCCTCTCTGTTCTTTGTATGACCAGTGGGGCCGCTTCTAAAGAGTCGCTGTTTCTTGAGAAGAAGAAAGAAAGGGCATATATGTCTTTTTACCCATGCAACGTCGACTAACGGGTGCTAAGCTGAGTGCTCAGTTGGTTGAGTGTCTTCCTTTTCACTACAGTCGCCGACAAAGAGTTCCTTCTGATCCTTAGTCCTCTCCTCCACTTGACCCTCCGACCCATACCACCGACTTTGACGATTATTCTACTACATCACAATATGCCCTACGTGATCGTTCTTCTATTCAGGCACCAGAGATATGTGGTTTTTCTCGTGCAGGTGCAGTAGCTGAGCCGAGTACCTATCAGGAGGCTTCCAGTGTACTTGAGTGGCAGTTAAATATGACAGGAGCTCACAGCATTAGAAATGCAGTGCCAGGGACCTTGTTCGCCACCATCCGAGTCGCTTCCTATCACTTGCAAGTGGGTGTACAAAGTAAAGAACAAGTCAGATGGGTCAGTAAAGCAATACAAGGCTCGTCTTGTTGCAAGAGGCTTTCAACAGACTTATGTATGAGATTATGATGAAACTTTTGCTCCAGTTGCTCATATGACCACAGTCCATACTCTTATTGTTGTTGCAGTGATACGCACATGGACTATATCTCAGATGGATATCAAGAATGCTTTTCTTCATGGTGATCTACATGAGGTTTATATGCAGCCACCCCCAAGTGTTGAGGCTTCTACAGGTTATGTTTTTCGCCTTAGGCATGCTTTATATGGTCTCAAGCAAACTCCTCGTGCTTGGTTTGAGCGTTTCAGTTCCGTAATTCGAGTTACTGGTTTCACTCCAAGGGAGCATAACCCTACCTTATTTATTCACACTTCTTAGTGGGGCCGTACTTTGCTTCTCCTATATGTAGATGATATGCTGACCACAGAAGATGATATGGATTATGTGGCTTTTGTGAAGAGAAAATTGAGTGAATAATTTATGATGTCCGATTTGGGATCATTGAGTTATTTTCTGGGGACTAAGGTTCATTCTGATAGTGATGGCTACTACCTCTCTCGGCGTCGCTATGTTCAAGATCTGCTTGCTCGCTCTGGTATGACTGATACACGCAATGCTGCCACACCCATGGAGCCCCACCTATAACCCGACCTACGAGATAGTGTGCAAGCGCATCCTTCGTAATCATCATTTCGTTAAGAGTCTTGTTTATTACCTTTGCCACGGGCGGACATTGCTCATGTTGTACATGTGCTCCGCCAGTTTGTCAGTGCTCCCACCTCAGTCCACTATGGTCATGTTCTTCGTGTGTTGAGATACTTGAGAAGGGCCGCATCCAGACGTCTATTCTATGCAAGTTCAGGTCAGCTTCAGCTCCACGCTTACTCTAACTCCACTTGGGCGAGTGATCCTGCTGATCGCCGATCTATCACTGGCTACTGTATTTCTCTTGGTACTTCGCTCATTGCATGGAAGTCTAAGAAGCAGACTGCGATGTCACGCTCTAGCGCAGAGGCTGAGCTTCAAGCTCTTGCCGCTACCACTTCAGAGATCATTTTGCTTCAATGGCTCTTGATTGATCTAGGTGTCCACTGTGACAATCCTACACCTCTGTTTTGTGATAATACAAGTGCCATTCAGATTGCTAGTGGTCCAATCAAGCATGAGCCGACAAAGCACATTGGTGTTGATGCATCCTTCACACAATCTCCTTGTCAGCAGTCGATCATCGCCCCCAAGTATGTTCCCTCAGAGCTTCAAGTTGCAGATTTCTTCACTAAAGCTCAGACTCAAGAACATCATCGGCTTCATCTACTCAAACTCAGTGCATCAGATCCTCCTGATCCACCTTGAGTTTGAAGGGGGGTGTTAAGAGTGTTGTATATTCTACATTCTCCCTCTCTTTCTCCCTCTCGGCCCATGAGGCCCATGTAAATGTCCGTATATACCCTCTTAGGTAATGAATAAGCTGCACAGTTGTGAATAGCAAACCCTAGCCCCAAGTTTCTAACATAATGATATGTCCGAACAACAAAAGCACGCCCCCAAAGGTACGACCGCCAGTGACGGACGACTTTGACTAATCCGATCAATTCGCGCTCATACGCGGCCAACTTGGCATGTTGAGGAGCAACCGCCCGACTGAAAAATGCAATAGGTCCACCATCTTGATGCAAGACCACACCAAACCCTGCTTCGGACACATCGCAATCCACCGTACAACGTTTGGCGAAATCAGGAAGATGAAGTACGGGAGTCGTCACCAATGCTGCCTTCAAAGCCGCAAATGCGGAATTGGCGTCGGCCGTCCATGAGAAAGCTTCCTTCTTGAGCAATTTGGTGAGCTTTGTGAAGTCCCAAAGAATTGGCCCCAAAGTGCGACGCCGCTGTACACCAAGAACCACGTCAAACCCGTCGAGTTGAATAACGTAACAGTTGGCAAAAAAGTTTTCGTGAGCAATCGTGACGCGAGTATTAGCACAAACACCGGCGTTGGTCACCCGGTCACTGTTCGCCACCGCAGCTCGCATGCCCGGCCATAAACGTATGGGTGGAGCCAGAGTCCACGAGTGCGAGCAGTTCTTGTCCTTGAATTGCGATCTTCAACTGCATTGTATGGCCCGTGCGGATGCTGGTGAGAGAGTTTAGTGAAATCTCAACATGATCACGGTCATCGGCTGGATCGTCGTCGTCATCAAGCTCGAGGAGAAAATTCCCTTCATGGAACAACGATGGTTCCGAGAGAATTTCCCAGGGCAATTGTAGCAAAGACCCTTGGGGCATCGATCGGACATCTCCACGGAGAGACGTCGGAATTGGGAGGTGGGGTTGGTTGTGGGGCCGGTGGTCGCCGAAGGTACGATGGAAGCTGGTGTGGCCACCGCCACAATTGTCGAAGTCGTCATGCTGGACCGTGGCGCCAATGTCCTGGACGTGAAGCGCATACCAGTGGGGGGTTTTGGTGGAGGCTTCGGATCCCCTGATGTCTCCTCGAGACGCTGCTCATATGCCCTAGCCAAGCTCATGGCCGCCTGAAGATGCGTTGTATGTTGAAGCTTGACGTCAATTTGCAATGGCTTGCCCACCCGACGGTGAAAAGTTGCACTTGTTGTAGAGGTGAGAGTGGTTCGACACAGCTTAAGAGGGTTGTTGCGGATGGGAGACCCAAACCGCATGTTGACGAACTCCAAGAAATAAACCAATGAAATAATGCCATCATGGCATTTGAGTTGGAAGTACCACTGTTGGGCGGCACCGGTCAAGTGGTACGATGCCAACCAAACTCGTTCTTCATCCATGCTTCGTAGCCCCAAAAAAATTGCTCACATCGGTTGAGCCAGGGAAGAGGATCTTCCTTACCATCATACGTCGGAAAGAAGAGATTGTGGAAGTGAGGAATCGTGCGCCGATCTTCCTCGTCGCGGAACCTGGGCTCGGGTGGCATGCCTCGGAACCCGCGCCGCTTGTCTTCCACCCAGCGATCACTTGATCATGTGCTGTCGGACCTCAGGGCGAGGAATACCCGAAGACCCTATGTGTATACTATGCTATTCCTATGATCAGTATTCACAATATTTGTTATTCACATCCATACATTCACATGCTAAGGTAAGTACAAGGGTACTCTACTTAAGCTATTGCAAGATTATTACAACAACGGTCGACTAGCCGAATAAAAGCAGTCATCAGAGTAAATATAAAGCAGCGGAAGACATGATATAGTAGCGAAAATCTAGCTGCATGCCCATCCGATCCCGCAGGCAACCAACAAGGAACAAGGCCTAGGTAGACCCGTCACCGAATCCTCTGATGCCGGGAGTAAAGAACTCGTCGTCTGGCATCTGCTCATCTTCGATCTCTGAACAACAATATTAGCGAGATTGACTACTTGTGTACTCAGCAATTGACTACTTGTGTACTCAGCAAGACTTGTAGTTGCAAAAATTATATTACATCCAAGGCTATTAAAGGATGAAGCTCTAATCTACAAGTTATTTTGCTGGAAGCCACTTTTATTTGCTATATTCACAAGTAGTAATTTGGAACGGTATTTGAAAAGAGCAGTTTAAATAAGTACAAGACATTAAGTAAATAACTGAACAAAGTAATAACACCACCCGCAACCCCACTCGGTAGCAAGCAAAAATATATTTATTTTCAGCCATAAACATGGCACTAACAAATTCATGTTCAACCATAGAAATGGCAGTCCTGCTATAGATATAGCAGCTCAGCCATAGACATGGCAATTAACAACAAAAACCACATATCATTACCCCATGTTTTGTGACAAAACAATTTTTTGGAAAAACAATGCTACCGCCATACCAGCCGCACTAAGCATGCTCATGACCACGGGCACGGCTATTTAAATAGATTTTTACTCTGCGAATGTGTACAACTTTACCAATAATACGCGAATTCCGGCGTCTACTCAGAAATAACCGAAAACAAAATACAAACGAAGAAATAAATTCAACAATAAGAAAATACAAAAAAAATTGCATGTTCTTACAGAGAATGATTTCATATGAATTTAGCAAAAAGGTTCATTTGACTCCGAGTTCGTATATAAAAGTTATTAACACTTTGATTTGTGGTCGACTTGATACCATTTTATTGAGAGTCTTACCATGACTTGCATGGGAGGTTTAACTCATTTTAATAATTCATTTTGTTATTATTTTCTATTTACCGAGGAAATTCCATGTTTTAAGTGTGTCCTTTTCATAGTCATTATCATGACTAAGCTTATACTAAGGTACAAATATTAGACTAGGTTAACTTTCAACTAAAATACATACTAATGATTTTAAATCTTTAATTGCCTTGCCATTTTTTTATTAACTATCTCATTGACCTAGTGCCACTATTGTTATTATTGACATTACCATACCCATGGTATTAGGCTTACTATCATTTCTAATTATCCTCTAAATTCTTGACAATCCCTTTAAGAAGAAGTAGCTTATTAAATATCTTACCATCAAATGTTGTTGTCCAATTGTTTTAGTGGAGGTCTCTGTTTCAGAGATCATGTAACTCCTAATTACTTTTATGTTCATTTGTTTGTTAAATAGCTACTAAGCTCTGTCAACATCTTTAACTACTAGACTTAGCTATTAACATGTGGTCTGAAATTTTGAAGCTTCCATTAGTAGGTTACTTGCTGTTCTCAGATTTTGCTTATCCTATTAATTATTTGCCTAATCCAAGTTCTCTTTGATTAATTAGGTCACTAAACCATTGGTTCACTACTACTACAAAAAAGGCAAATACTGGATGCCTTATCACAGACGGTTGACCAAAACCGTCAGCGTATTATATAAATCACGAGCATTTTGGTTGAGAGTAGAATGCGTATTCTTGTTTGCGCTAAAAATCGTCATTGAAGAGGTAACATCCCAAACAGTTCATGATGAAAACCGTATGTGAAGTATCACAAACAGTTCGTAAAAATAACTGTCTGTGATATTTAGAACTATCACAGACGGTTTTTAACAAACAATCGTCTGTGATACATCCCAGACGGTTATTAATATGAACCGTCTGTGACAATTGTAGACTTCATAGACGGGTTTTACAAGAACCGTCTGTGATAATTAAATGTTTCAACTCCCGCGCGATGCGTCTCTTCGTCTCCCGCGCCGACGGGCGATCGATGCGTCGTCTCTTCGTCTTGCGCGTCGACGTTACGTACGATGCGTATCTTCGATGTTTTATAAGAATGATCATCGCACGCCATGGTGAGCACGCATATGGTATATATTGATCTACGTACGTATACACATGGTGAGCACGTGGAGTATGACGGCAAGGACAAAACTAGCGAGGATGTCGGCGATCGCCCCTCTTCCTGACGATGTCGTCGGCCTCGTGGCCTCGAGCTCTCCTCAGCCCATGGCTGACCTCCGCAGCCTACGAGCCACGTATGTGATCGATGATTTTGTTTTTTGTCCAATATCCAGTTCTGAACTAAATTTGACTAGCAACAGTGACCTTAATTTGGCCTAATTTTAATTTTCTCTTATGGAGTAATTAATTCTTATATTAAAATTCTGTCGTCTTGAATTTTAGTTGCAAGGCCATGTACAAGGCATCCAAGAAGCGCGCCGTGGGGAGGCGCATGGCGCTCGAGCGAGAGGAGGCAATGAAGTGGCAGGACAACGAGCGCTGCCTCACCGTCGTCAACCACCTGGCCAGCGCCAGCAACCCGGAGGCCTGCTTCATCGTCGGCCTCGTGCTTGTCTTCGCACCCCAAGACATGCAGCGTGACCTCGTGTTCCTTGAACGGGCGGCCGTCACCGGCCACAAGGCCGCGACCTACGTGCTCGGTATCCTCTACACGGCCGGCGGGACGCGCGACGTTGCGAAGCACTACATCAAGCAGGTCGAGGGTGCGAGACGGCCAAGAGGGCCAACCGGGAGTGCAGGTGGTGCCAGAGGCTCGTCGCAGACATGGTCCAAGCGGCGGCGTGAAACAAGATCGGGCCGCTGGGCCGGGTGTGGGCGCTGTCGGAGGACGACCACTGGTGCTTCGGCGTGAGTGTTGGGGACGACTACGCCGTCTTCTACAGCGATGACTGCAGGATTAGGCATGAGTATGCCAATTTCTTTGCAAAGGTGTTGGACTACTTGCCATAAAATTAATTAAAATTAATACCAGGCAAAGCTTTTGGAAATCTTGAATGCTGCTCCCAGGAATTTCGGTGCATTTTTCTTGAATTTTTGGGCTTTATTAACTATTTTCTAAAAACCTTTTTTGCTTTTCTGTATTTTCTTTAATTCAAAAAGCAATTAAAAATCTCCAATTCGCTTTGGGCCAAAAGCCACCCCGCGGCCTAGCTTGCCAGGCCACCTTCACGCTCCAGCCCGCGCACCGTGCCTTCCTCTCTTGTGGACCGTCCGATCAAGATGGGAAGTTCGAACAGTCCGAATGTTCCCAGGCGTTATGGATCGTCCGATCAAGATTGGACGGCCCGATCAAGATGGGAGGTTCGGACAATCCGAACGTTCCCAAGAGTTGTGGACCGTCCGATCAAGATTGGACTACTTGCCATAAAAGTAGCGGTTTTAGCATATATAATTTTAGAAAATCCATAGTGTCTATGCTTCAGGTGACTGAAATTTATTTATCCATCAGTCACATTTTCTCACCTTTAGATCAATATTCTATGGCCCAGATTGTCTCTTTCTAAAATAGACAAAAAAAATATCACAGACAGTTCTATTATGGAACCGTCAGTGATAAGTTATCACTCTTTATTAGTAGGAGCCTTGCTAGGGTTTGTGCCCTTATACTCGCTTGCTCCTCGCCCGAGCCTTGCTAGGTTTGCGCCTACACTCATTGCTCCTCGCGCCGACCAGTCGCCGTGCCGAAGCCTCCTCACGACCCGTCCGCCCGATGCTGCACTCTCCCGGCTACCTCTCCACCGACCTCCCTCGGCTACCTCCCCTCGGCCTAGATCTGCCTCTCTCCCCTGGTGGGGTGGCTCGTCCCTTGCTTGGCTGCCGGCCGGCGTCGCTCGCTTGCTTCTTCTACGGTTTGATTTTTATGCTTGAGCATTCAGTAGTGGTGTTCTGATGTTTGGTTGATTTATGCATAGTGGGGACATGAATGCCGGTTGTGCTGGTGGTGGTGTTTGCCGCCGTTGCCGCGTCGTACTGAGGTAAACTACTACTCTTTATTCTCTATCCCGTTCCCTCCCCTTTGCTCTATGATGGTGTTGGTGCTGATATGGATGACACTGCTAGTGTGGCACGAGCCCTTGAGCCCCACTCAAAGTGATATTTTGTGGGCTCCTGAACTGCTCTATGATGAATTGATGTCACAAATGCAATTGGATGTGATATTGTGTATAGATTGTACCTTGAGCTGTTAGATTACCTGCTGTTATGTATTGTTTCGATGATGCAATTTATACATTCTGATATACTTGTCCTACATCACAGTTGATAGTATCTTGATAGATTTTGTTCCTGTGTAATAAGTTAATTTTGGTTGATTTGCTAATATATTAGCAAATTTTAATCTTGTGCAATTAGCTTTCTGAGAGCAATAATCAATCTTCCTAATCTTACCTTTGTCTGTGTAATCAACTAGCCTCTTGTCATTCAACTAACCTCTTGCTATTCATTTTACCTTTGCCAGGTACATCCAACCATTCTATTGTTGATCTCTTCTCTATAAAGTCTCTAAGTAGTGGTTGCTTGTGCCTTTAAAACCGGCATCATATATATTATATATATTGTTCGTAGTCCCTCAGCCACTTTCGGGGGGTTGTCCACGCAGCATGAGGATGAGACAGCAATCACGGGCAACTTCATCAAGGCCATGAAGTTTAAGAAACATGGCTGCCAGGAGAGCGTCAGGACATTCAATTACCTGGATGTCGTCGATAGGTAATTGGACGTCGTTATGTTCAGAAAGTGACGTGGACGCGCAGGTACTGCGATTGGAAAGTGGCTTCATGTATCAGCAACCAACCATTCCTTAATGTCAAGTCGGTATACATGAAGCCACTTCCCAGTCGGACTACCTGCGTGTCCACGTTACTTTCTGAACTAGCGACGTCCAATTATCTATCGACGACATCCAGGTAATTGGATGTCCTGACGCTCTCCTGGCAGCCATGCTTCTTAAACTTCATGAGCTCAATGAAGTTGCCCATGGCTGCTGTCTCATCCTCCTTATGCTGCGTGGACGACCCCCCGAAAGTGGCTGAGGGACTACGAACAATATATATATATAATATATATATGATGCTGGTTTTAAAGACACAAGCAGCCACTGTTTGGAGACTTTATAGAGAAAAGTCATCACAGACGGTTTCAGCTACAAACCGTCTATAGAAAAAAGTCATCACAGACGGTTTCAGCTACAAACCGTCTATAGAAAAAAGTCATCACAGACGGTTTTAGTTACAAACCGTCTATAGTGAAAACCCATCACAGACGGTTTTAGCTACACATCATCTGTGATAGTCAACTATCACTGACGGTTCTGAGTTAATAACTGTCTATGATAGTCTGCATCACAGACGGATCGAAAACCGTCTGTGATGACCTCATGTCATTACTGACCCATAAACTCAGACGGCTCACGAAACCATCTGTGATGGCGTTTTTGAACCGTTTGTGAAAACCTTATCTATAGTAGTGGTTGTTCATTGTTGGTTTTGGATAGTTGTGTTCATGCTTGTTTTCAGAATTGGTTACAGTTGTTAGATGAATGTCCAGAGGCTAATTGAATCAATAGAATTGCTAACTACTTGTTTTAGCAAAGTCTTTCGCCTACTGTCATTCCTAGCTATCTTAGATTGTCTTCTCTGTTAAAGCATTTCATCGAAAGGATTTGATGTATAGTTTAACTAATCTTTCTTACTAATTCAATTATCTATTTGTCAAAGTATATTTGAGTGATTCAACAGTCATTACAAAGGCTTATTAGCAAATGCATTTGGTCTCTGATCACCTTCTCTATTCAGCATTTCATCCAAAATGGTCTTGGCTGATTTGAGGTGGTGTTAATTATCCTTCTCACTAGTTCAACTATCCATTTATTAAATACATTTGTTAATTATTTTTTGCGTGATCAAATAACTAATTCAATCAATACCATGCTTTAACTACTTGTATTGGAAGGTCATTAGTCTATTGGCAATTCTGATCATCTTCAGGTTTCCTTTACTGTTCATCCAGCAGAAAACACAAAATATTTCTGAACTAAAGTGCTTATGTCTAACTTCTTTCAAAACTCAAACTTCAAATTTGCTAAATCATTTAGGTGACCTAATGACATTTACAAGATTTGTTAGCATTAGTTGGTTTGACAAATGAGTTTCACTGATAAAGCAATTCTCTGCTCATATGTGTTATAATAGACAACTTTCTGAACCAAAGTTCTACAAACAAACTTTCTTCAAATCTTAGCTTCAATTTTTGTTAATGCATTTGAGTGGACTAAATGACAGTCATAGGATTTGTTAGCACTAGTTATCTTGCTTTACAAGGGGTCCCACTGATCAGTGTCTCACAGAGAGGAACTCACAAACAATAGAGAAGAGCAGTTACAAGGAAGGCTCGGTCGGATTAGGGCGGCGCAAGTCGCCGGCGGTTGGAGTGACGTGGAGGTGATGGCTTCCCCAAAAATGGGCTATCCGAGGTTCAAGGGAGCTAGGGGTGGTCTTGGCGCGGCCGGAGACGCATCGGAGCGAGCGCACGGCGGTGAGCGGCGGCCGGCCGAGGGGGTGGAAAGTGGCTGCGACGCTCGGATGGGGTTGCGGCCAAAATGGTGGGAGCATGAGCACTAGTAGATCGTGGGGAACTCACTGGTGTGCTTGATGGTGGTGGGGGGTGGCCGAGGGTGTCCGGCGACGTGTGCCGGTGGTGGCGCGGGGTGGTCCTCACGGCGGCGGCACTGGAGAGGACAAGAGAGCAAGTGAGTACTAGGGGGAAAAAGGGAGTCTACAGGAGTATCCGGAATTGGAGGTAGGGTCGCCGGAGAAGAAATGGCGGCAGTGGAGGTGATGTCGGCCGGAACCAGAGAAGATGGCGGTTGCGCAGCTCTCCGGTGGAGTATTCCCCAAATTAATGGAGGGGTTTGGCTCTTCGTGGTGTGAGGCGCGCTGTGACACGGTCGGCGGAGGCCAGAGTTCGCCGGAGCGGCCGGAGAGCTTGGAGGCGGTGTGGCCAGGCCGAAATGGCATTCGGGGCTTCGCTCAATTTGGAGCTCAGGAAGGGGTGGAAATGGAGAGGGAGTAGCAGGGAGATGAAGAAGAGGAAGTGAGGTACTCAGGGCCTAGCTTATATAGTGAAGGACGGAGGAAACCGAGAGAGGCGATGGCATTCGCTTCAGAGCTACCGAGGGAAGAAGACAGTGGGGCATGGGCGTGGCGATCGAGCGCGACGCATGGAGATGGTGCGCGGCCGGGCAAGCATGGGCGAGCATGGGCAAGGGCAAATCCGCGAGCGCAAGGCTGAATCTGGGGGCAAGGTCGGGGTGGCGTGGCACGGCGCAAGGGCGCGTTTCCATGGCCGGGCGGAGCTTTTGGCGCATTGGCAATGCCATGGAGGAAGATGACTGCATGTGGGGCCGGGTGGTCAGTGGAAGAGAAGAAGAAATTTGGTTTTTTTAGTTTTCCAGAAATGGCTGAGGTTTAGGGAATTATTTGATCGATAAATACAGTTCCAAAAATCTTGGAAATTTTAGGGGAGGTTACTGACATCGTGTATATTATTATGTAATTATTTCAGAATTTTATCCACTCTGTATATTTTTCTAAAATTCTTCTAAGTTTCTATTTTATTATTTGAGTTGGGGAAAGTTGCAAAACATGTTTAATTAATTTCCCTATTTTGTTACCAGCATAAATTCACCAAGTTTGGATTTTCATATATCATATTTTGTTTCAATTTATTTTGATCCTTATAATTAGCTTTGTATTTCTATAATTTGATTCTTACCTTTCTTTATTAAACAAAAGTCTTGCAATAAAATCCATAAAAGCAAATATCAATAAAATCTATCAAAAGTTTTAAAAAGATCTCATTTTCATATTTTTTTAAATAAGCCCAAATTTCGGGCTGTTACATGTGCGCCTTGATGCCACTGATCTCTGTCATCATGATTGCGAGCTGCTGGAACATGTCGTCTAGAGTTTTGTTTTCCATGGCAAGGGGTGGTGGTGATAGCTCTGATACCAAATCGATGTGGCATGGGAAGATGAGAGAGGTATTCGGCAAAAAGAGGTAATTGGCGAAGGCTATAGTCGCCCTTATGCACGGCGATGCTCCTGCCGGCCGACGGCGCAAGGCTTTGACTTTGCCAAACTAGGTGATGGAAAGACTAGTTTATTTTTTGACTGCCTTTTCTCAATTACATGTGCTGCCTTTATAGTCTAGGTGCAAGGAGATTTCGGCTAACCGAAATCAGGAAGGCACAAAGTGATTTGGAAAGTAACTAACTAAATCTCTAATTTAATATCTAACTCTTATCTTATCTCTTACTAGCTATATAGATCACCTTCCTCCATACTATTTGGTTGTCGTCATCAGTGCGAATCGAGTCCAGTACTATTACGATGATCCGAATCCGACACGCCTCTGAGGCGAATCAGCAATGTGCCTTCCAAAGAACCAGCCAAGGCGTCTCGACGCCGTCTTCTCTGATACGTCTTCCCGACAAACGTGTCCACAACATCTCCACCATAAAGTCAGTGAGGACATTGCCCGGTAGTTGGGCTAACTACCTCTTTTCTCCCTGTAAATACTGATGTACATTACTAAGCTTTGATATAATATACTGACAGCAGAGCTCTCCCTTGTTGCATTCCCTTCAATGAAAAAGTTGCCCTAATGGGTTCTTATAGGTAGGAGGCCCGAAATGCAGGTGACGATACTCCCTGAAACAAGGAGGGGAGCATGCCCTCATCTTTCTAGCTGGTAATCCTGATCTCTACAATTCTTGGGCAGCACCCGTGAACTGGTTAGTGCCATCCAAACCTGCTCACTATGTGATGAAAAGTACACACTGTAGTACACAATATCGCATGCATCAGTTTCGTTTCTGAACAGCAAAGAAACTCGTAGACTAACAGCCACACCACAAACAAGGCCGATGACCTTGCCAAACAACCTCCAAATCGCTCGACGGCATTTGTAAAATGGCGCTTAACTAGTCCAAACCAAAAAAAAAATACTGAAATCTTTCTTCAGACAAGCCTTTAGTGCGTTCTAGACAATTCTGGCCTGACCTCTATCGCCATGTAGTATAATTTTTGCCGTCTTTTCAGCAAGAATTTTCCTATTGGCTGTGTCCATTAATTTGATCGGGGCAATGAGTTGGCTACATGTACTAACTGTCCTTTCGGCCTGAGACCGTTTTAAATTTCAATCCAAATCGCAGCGAAGAGAAACGCACTCGGCAGAAGCTGATTCTTCGGCCAGGAGATGAGCAGGACGAGCGACGGAGACACTAGGGGGCCAGTGGGAGTCCTGGCTCCCCGTGCTTAAAAAAATTTAGACCATCTCGGTCTACTTAAATGTTAAAATCTTAAAGACTATAGGTTAGGTATCTAATCACTTTTTAACTTTTGTTTATATATCGCAATCCCAAATCCTCAAGGCATGATAAAAAAAAAAAAAAAAAAAACATCATGAACATATTTTTGTTTATCTCTCACAATCCCAAATGCTAAGGTATGATTAAAAAAAGCACCATGAGCACTAAACTGTACAACTTCCTCTTATTTTATCTCTCTTTTTTTCATTTTTTTCCCCTAAGAGGGGAGGTGGATTGAATTCTTAAAAAGTGAGTTGTAAACTTGTGATACTTTTAGTGTAATAAAATGTCACCCTCCTGTGATAATTTTAGTGTAATGAAATATTTAACATTAAAATAATATGGAGCTTTTTTAATCATTAGTCAAGCAATATATTATTATATATCTTTAAGTGTTTAAAACTCTCGCTTTAAATCAAATAAAACGTCTTTTCGTTCAATTGCTCCTCATTCTAGCTCCGTCCTGAGGTGGAGAAAACTTGAAATCAGCAAGTCGATAAGCACGAAGAGAGGAGACAGATAGCATGATGGCGTCTGCACAGTGCAGATGTTTCTCCCCCACAAGCCGCAGTACGAGGCCAGCTGGTTGCTACAGGCGTTAGCGGTTTGGCGCAGCGAGCGCGCAAAGATCCAGCGGGTAAAGTAATCTGATCGAGCCCCCCACACCCCCATTCCCCACCCAGCAACAATACCAGGAAGGAAGGTAAAAAAGACCAAACAAGAAATTAGACGACAAGGAGAGGGGAGGGCACCTGGCGCTGGCGAAATCGTAGAGCTTGCCGCGTGGGGAGAAGACGACGAGGGCGACCTCGGCGTCGCAGAGGACGGAGAGCTCGAAGGCCTTCTTGAGCAGGCCGTTGCGGCGCTTGGAGAAGGTGACCTGCCGGCTCGTGGGGTTCTCTATCCGCTTCATCTGCGTCTTCCCCCGCACCATCTTGGACCAACCGACGGATGGATCCAAACCAAAATCCTCCCCGATCGGCAGCCTGCGCGTCGGAAAAGGGAAGATAAAAGAAACAAGAGCTTATCCCAATTGGGGCGGCGGGCGAGGCAAAAAGTGGAAACACAAGCAAGGGGATCTGGGGAAGGCAAAGGGGGGACTCACCAAAAATGGCAAGGGGGGCGGTGGTGGTGTAGGGTTTGGCCGTAGCCGCTTCCTGCCCACTACCTATCTCTCTCTCTCCTCCTCCTCCTCCTCCTCCTCCTGCACTCCGGCTCCTCGGCTTTCCTTTTTTGTCCCTGCAGGGGTATCGTCTCGATGTTTTATGAGTGTGGGGTGGGGGATGGGGAGGCAACGCAACGAACGCAACGCAGCAGCGAAGGGATGGAAACGGATTTGGTCGGTGAGGTGGCGTATGCCTGCCGTTTTATGGGGGTGCGGGGCGATGGGCAAGAAAAGCGTAGCAGCCTAGCAGGGGGCGCATCCCCTTCCGGGCCAAGCCAAATACAGAAGGAAAGCGATACCAGAATTTCCCGTCCGATGAAAAAAAATCTCTCTCTCCATTTGGGGCTGGGTGAATGCTAGTGTGGTACTGTCTCTTTTCGGGAAGGGAAATTAAACGGACAAGGCGCCTTTGCGGTTAACCACCCGGGAGGATGCGCTATTTGCGCTGCGGTAGTATGCTACCAGACGCTTTCACGCGCACGCCCCGATTCCATGACCATGGGCAGCAGCAGACGAGGGGGGACGGCCTGGACCAGCTGCAGCTTTTGGTTTCCGCGGGCACTAGCACTGCCACTGCTTCAGCTTGCTGTTGCTGTTGCTGTTGCTGTTGCTACCGCTGCCGCACGAGGTGAATGGATCCGAACCGTGTGAACAAACGAGTCAGTGAGAAGTCCTCTGTTGTAATACTGTATCAAGTATTATAGAAGCAGTGGATATTTAGGACTGTGATATTACTGTAGCAACCGTTGTGTCGGTTTATTTGAATCTTTGTTTTTCGATCGGACAATAGAGATTGGCTCCTAATGCGTATCACCATAGATCCTCTGCGTTGAAGTTTTCGATGTAGATGATCCATTTCTGAAGTGAATACAGCTGCTGCTGAAGTTTGGTTTGGGTCATCTGTTTTTAAAGGAATGATTGAGGATTTATCACTATAAATATGTACATTTGAGAATTTACTCATCGATATATCGCTGACATATGATTTCATATGTTAGTGAGACATCGATGGGTAAATCATCAAATACATCTATCTCATAATAGTAAATCCTCGAATCCCCTGTTTTTAAATGGACTTGTTTGATAGAATTGAATAGTAATTTCAGGAGGAAGAAAAAACGGCGAAGGTTATCGGCTGAGATTCACCTATTCTGCCTAGGATTGAAAAGGGTGTGGGTCCCTTTCCTTCGATAGGTGAGGAAGCGCATATCACTTTCCGCTCTAGTTAGTTTGGCTTATTTCTTACGTGTCGCTAACGTCTCATTGGCGGATGGAAACTTAGAATTTTCAGACCAATCCTGCTCTACCATCACGTGGATAAGATAAAGATAAGACTGTTGTACCAATCTTTCCGAATCAGAATAACAAGCACCTTGGGACGTTGTACTGTGTTTGTGCTGTTACTGTTGGACGATGGGGATGGAACAGAAAGGAGGTTCAATTATTGGGCTTGGTAATTTTGTGTGTGCGCGCGCTCACGTCCCATGATTGGACAGAGCATATACCAGCTCTTGAATATCGTAGACATTATCTTTATTCAATCAGTTATCAAGGCGATGGATGATTGGTGCAACATACATAGCATTGCTCAAAATTGGATCACAAACATACATAGTATCTCTCTATCATAGCACGACACTTTGATCTTTTCCCTCTCTTTTTTCCCTTTTGTTTTATGGAACTACGTAAGTCAGTTAGAGCGGAAAGTGAAAAATTATAGGAGGTAAATATATATATAAGATTTTTGCTCCAAAGAACGTGATTGTTAACCTCAAGGCAATTATGGTGCAGGTTGGAGTTATGGTAGCAGTTGAATGGCTAGAGCTATCAAGCAATGTATGTATTAATTGCTTACAAAAATGAGTTGAAATGCTTGATTAATTAGTGGCTTATTCATGTCACGTGGAAAGAGCTGTACTAGAAGCCGGGAGGCTTGCCCTCCTATTATCTAAAAAGAGATGTACTAGAATATGTAGTTCTAGCTTCATAATTTTTGCTGCTTGATACTGGTTTCTTTTTTTTCCTAAACATATTTCATTGGCCTCACCTAGAAAGTTGATTAAAGTACATAGATATTTGGATATATCTTGCACAAGTCATGCTAACCAAGCTTTGCGAATATGGTGAACAATCAGATCAATTGCAAAATAGATATCACCTCCTCATGGTATGATCACATCAGCATATTTTCTCTGAAGGCAAAACAAAATCATAAAATGCTGGCTTCACAAACCTGTCATACTACAAATGGCAACAAATTTTCATATCAAAACATGAGCATTTATATATGAAAAGGCTGGGAAACATGAAGAGGGCATAATCTAAAGACATAATCTGTTTGTAATCAAACTACAACAAAAGTTTGAATACTACTACCATACCCGGTCCATGCTTACCAACCTAAATCCCTATATTAGGATAGAAGGTTATGTATTCTTACCACATAGCACAGTGCAAATTTGTCCTTGTAAGCTAACCCTAATTTGAACCGAGTCACGTAGATAACAAAAAAAATGTAGCTGCAAGTGTAGTGGTGTCCAGGACAGTATGAATGTCATACTCCATGACCAAACTGCAGCATAGTCTAATAGCTAGAAACAGTAGAGATAAATCATGAGACATGAGAGATAGTCCTGCAAGATTTAAAATAAAGAATTAGTGAGTTCTTAGAAACCAGGGCATTGGTAACCGTGCCCCTTTAATATAAAATAGGGCTCTCTCTCAATGTAAGTTTCAATAAATTTTAGTATTCATAAATCATGCAATAATTAGATAAAGAAATGCCGATAAGTTTCATCCCCATGAAACTTTCTCCTTCTCTCTCCTCCTAGTTTCATGCACTTGTACTACTATTTATGTCCACAGAAACGTTGGTACCCATAGTAACATGCTATGCAAAGAAATGCCGAGCACTTGTACTACTATTTATGTCCACACGTATAGTAACATGCTATGCAGTACTCACTTATCTGATTAAAGGAAATACAAATTCACAAACATGTACTTCATGATTGCAAAACATGCGAACAAAGCAAAAACACAGACACATTAGATGATGAATATTAAGGCAAGTTTGACAGGTTGAACTGGAATAAACATTTGTAAGTTCAGTTGAAACGATAATCCAAGTAGGCATTTTTACAATCATACCAACTAAGAAAAGTGCTGAGGATCGAAAATATCGTCAACAAACTGTAAGTCGATAAAAATTCGGTTAGTATGTTTCTCTAACCGAAAAAAAAAAGAATTTCATTGTTTCAAAACAGCTCAACTTCTGCAGATACCTAACAAATAGATGTAAAAAAGGTATTTGTGGAGCTTCGACAGGATTTGGGCCAATATGGACCCAAACTGCACCTAGCGCATTACCTACCATCAACAACTATAGAATAAGTAAAATAAAATATGTGCATGCTCGTCGGTAGACAATTTCAATAATATTGACTCCTATGGCTCTATGTTAATATGTATAACTTTGAAGTTCAAATGGTTGGCCTTGCATACCAACAACACATCTAAAATCTAAACATACGAACTTCCAAACAAATCAAGCAGAAAACTGGCCCAAAGAAAAATCCATGGTAACGATGGAATGATAGCAAGCTAACCCCCTCCACATTCTACACCAACACAACTTGTTCCAAACAAACCACCTAGATTCTATGTACGATCAATGTGTACATCTGTGACATGATAATATTCACGCTCAATTTCTTAACCAGATCAGGGTAGACATACCACAAACCTTCTGAATGGATGCTCCTAGAAAGACAAAAAAGCTAGAGAAAGAACACAATTGGATTGAAGAGGCATGCTTCTCCAACTTGCTTTAGTTAAGCTCAGCATACTGCACCATCCTCACCATCGGGACCATTAAGCCTATCCAAATTCGCCCCAGCCAAGTCAAAGCACACATGAAACCAAATATCCTCATAATCATGCTGGTATAGAAAATTTCTAACATTGAACGACTTGCAGCTCTAGGAGGATATCAAATCAGTAATAATCCACATCTCCCATATAAAAACCATAAAGCAGTGCTACACGTCTCTCCAGCTCCACAAACAAATCAACTCGCAAGAAATTAGCATTAAATGTGAAACATCCGACACCAAATAGATCGGATAAGTATCCCAACTAGCAGCACTTGCAGGCTCCTAGATATTCACCATAATAAACCACCAATTCGCGAAAATTTTTACAAATCATACTGGAAAAACATCTTTTGAAACGCACAACCGGTCGAATACAACAAATAAATGGTTAGGCGATCAGTTTAGAACTGAATATAAATATATGTTCTCATAAGTATATGTTGTCTTTGCTAGGAAAATGAACTCCAGACAATATTAGTTTAGTCTGTGACCGAATAGGAGTCGGTCTTAATATACGTAATATTTTGATGGTTGCAAGAAAACTCAAGTATAGCAGTAAATTAGTACCAACCTAAGAGCATCACACACAAACAAAATTTGAAATCTATGGTACGCAACAATAGTCTGAAAAATCTTGAAACATTTTTTTCGTAGTCAACATGTAAGTCTTGTCCAAATAGGATTCAAACAATATGAAGGAAAAATCTTGAAACATTTTTTCGTGGCGGAGACATAACCTGGGACTGTGGAAGCTACGGCTGGTTCCAGTAGGGATTCTTTTCAACATGTAAGTCTTGTCCAGCCGGGATTCAAAGCAACAGAGTTAACAATATGAAGGAAAACTATGCACAAATCATGTGAATCAAACAAGGACGTGGTTCACACAGCAAAGGATGAAAGTATCAAACATTTCAAGCTGAGAATCAAATATTTCTACAAATCTAGTACAATCCTTCTAAATAACAGCATAAATATTGCTTTTGTAAATCATAAGCTGAAAAGGATCATCCATGAGAACAAATTTCCTTGATGAGAAAGTGGTAAAGAGATGTAGAGGAATGCTTTGCGATGTGAAATGAAACAATCATCCTCTAACAGAGAACCATGGTAATTAGGCACCTTACCAAATTTTAGTGGCAATGTTCAGTGGTGAAGGATGCAGTCAAACAAAGAATGTAGCGAAGGCTACGACCCCTTATATCAAACAGAGCAAGCTCATCTGAAGCAACATCAAATTAATTATCTTCAAGATGTTAATTGTAATAAACCAATCATACTGCAAAGAAAAGTCAGGGTTAAGATTTATCAACACACCCACAGACTTTGAAAATGTTGAGCAATAAGCACAAGCCTGCTACAATCTCATAAACATTTGGCAATAAAATGGTAAATAAGATTAGAGACTTAGAAGGTGGTATTATGTGAACTTAGTAGTCACAGCACGTAAGGTAGTGTTAGTGTGTCCCTAGCTCAAAAGTGTGTCAATATCTAAGATAGTGCTCGAATGTCACATACACATGTGCAATACAAGCTCATTCGTGGGATTAATTCAATATCCAATTAGATAAGATAGTGGCGAAAGCGGGGAGGAATAAACTGATTCCTCGCTAGCGTGGCAGGCACAGCTCAACCCAAGAACTAACTGGCTAACGGTGATCAAACTGACAGTGATACAAGCACGTCCAGTGAAGTCAGTAAACAACCAAACATGATCGTTTGTGTTTTTTTCTGAAATTTGTGACGTGCATCCACAAGTACTACAATCTTAGATGCCTCAAATAACTAAAGACAGAAGGAGAGTAACACACATATTAGTTCTGTGGTTAGCATGAATTTCAAAATTTGTGAGGTGTGTACCTCAAACCCAGGGGAATAAAGGTAGTGAAATTACATAGTTCGCCTGAGGTCACCCTGAATACATGTCAACAACAGCACTGAAGGTCGACAAACAAGCCCTGAAATCCAGATGAACATGATGTAAGTTTCAAGCTCCGCGTATGATTTAGTAAATACAGGAGGTATGAATATCAGTTAGTTGCAACTAACAAATTTTAGTACGCGATCTCAGATCACATGAGTATTAGTAGAGCACTATAAGGATGATTTAGTAAATACCCATCACATTCCACTTAGACATTCCATCATATACATGGTATACAACCCTCGGCATTCCTTCATTCGCAGCTCCAACAACCAATCTCATGCTCAGTTGAACACACAACATTAGAGAAAATAATAGAAGAAAATCAGTTTCATAAATTGGAGAGAGAGAAAAAGAGAGAGAGAGAACTCATGAGGCGGTGGATAGACATCCAAGAGGCATCGGTGATGGTTGGGATGGCTGCTGCGGTGGTGAAAGGTGAGGATCGCTGTCAAAGGTTGTGAGGATGGCCAGGGCTGCTACAGATACAACGGATCTGAGTGGAGGTGGTTGTGGCAGCATCAGCCAATGCAACGAATCTAGTCGAGACAGTGAGGATGGCTGCCGCAACGGCCGGATATGGAGAGGACGGTAGTGGGAAGGAGGTGAGGACGGCCGGGGTGGCTACAGATTCAACAGATGAGTGGAGTAGGTGGCGGTGGTGGCCATCATGGTGGGCGTGGCCAGAGATGGTGGAGGAAGAAAGAAGAGGGGGGTTGAGGAGGAGGCGGGTAGGGAGGAGGGTGGACCGAGGTGGTGGCGGCGAGAGCCTTGAGATGGAAGGCGGCCGTAGTGGATGAGGTGGTGCCGACCGGGGCTCAGGAGAGAGGGCCAAGGTAGGGGACGAGGAAGCAATGACCGGGCTTAGGATGGATGCCAAGGATGGGGGAGCTGGGAAGGGAGGAGGAGGCGGTTGTGGCTTCGTTGTGGAGGGCACGGTCGGAGACAAGGAGGCCAACAGAGTCCTCTGCGAGGGGAATGGAAGGGGCCTGGGCATGGAGAGGCGGTGAAAAGCTGAGCGAAGCGGCCAAGGGAGGGCAAGTAGGCCACGCAACCCATAGGCAGGTTTGCAAAAAAAAAAACTTGATGCGAGGACCCGGACGTGATTTCAAAAAGTACAAGGGGATTTTCGCAAAGAAGCTGACGTGGCGCTGCCAAGCGGGTAGTGATCTCTTCAGCTATTAAAAGGGGTATATGTAGCAGAGACCATCCTTTAAGATTAAAAAAGGCCATGCAATTTGACTTTAGTAATTTCCTTCATGCCTCTTGTTTCTTAAAGAAATCAAGTAGGATATATGCACATCAAAGACTTTCAATCTTTGTGAACAAGAATGTCCGAATTTCTTGATTAAGCATGAAGAGCGGTGAAAAGCGGCCGAGGGAGGGCAGTAGGCCACGCAACCCATAGGCGAGTTTGCAAAAAAAAAAACTTGATGCGAGGACCGGACGTGATTTCAAAAAGTACAAGGATTTTCGCAAAAACAAGGAATATATGCCAGACCCAGAAAAAGGAAAAGGCTATGCTGGAATGGAGGGGAGTATGAAAGGACAACTTTTCTAAAGCCCTCCCAATGATCATTTGTAGATGTTATGGTATATGCTCCTAATCTTAGAATGGTGATACAATTGGCAATGATGGAAAGGGTTTGTCTAAACTCGTGTTTTTGGCAAATTTTTAGAAGTTGTCACTCTCAGGCAGTTAGACCAGCCAGGGGGCCGTTTGACCAGCCTTGGTCGATGGTCTGACCAGCCAGCCATGGCGGTCAGACTGCCCCATGGGCAGGTCAAAGGCCGACGGACAGACCAGCCACCAGACGTGATCTGACCAGCCAAAATTTCTTTTCGAGTTTGGGTGAGGGCCAAAAATAAGGTAAGAGAGAGGATTCATCCGCACTTGGTCTAATAATTTTTAGAGTGTCGAGCCAAAAGTTCTATTTGTTTTAAATTTTCAGAGAGGGTGTAGATTTTTCGAGAAAAAATTTGGCTAAGTCCCCTAGTTGGCAGTCAGACCGGCTAAGGGAGTCCTGACCATTTTTTGCTCTATTAGCTGGCCGGTAAGGCGGCGATAACCATGGGTTATGTCAATTTCATGGGTTTCGGTGTATATATATTACATGATGCATATTTTGTCTAACATATGTCAAGTTGCAAAACTTGTGTCTGGAATCGATTTCTTTGTCTATTGTTGTGCATGAGGCTTAGAGGTTGACGATGATCAACGGCGAGGATGATCGGGACTAGGTTTGGAGAGCTAAGGTCTAGAATGATCGAGTATACCGAGTGAAGTCATTAGACTCAAGCATGACACAAGATAGGCAAGGATGACTGAACGGGAAGTTCGATACGACGAGTTGCATCAAGCGGCGCGGGGTCGGTGCAAGTGCCATGATGGTTTCGGTGGGAGCCGGATGGGAGAGACTCGTCGACATGGAGAGAGTTGTTGATCAACCTACACGTGACGAAGTATGGTATTGCTCCATGAATATTGGACTCGGTCTTTGAAGATGGATCGAGAAGGGGTATTTTGGTATTTTCACCAAAATATCACCTTAATGACATTTGGCAAAACCACGGCGCAAGACGACGCAAGGAGAGGCAGTCTAAGTCAAGTGAAAGATGAAGTTCATGAAGAGACAGTTTCGGAAAGCCCGGTTCGTCATCCGCTTTGAGAAGCGTACATGAGTGTAGACTCATTTGTGTGCGGGCTTAATGGGTGCCTGTTAGGGTCTTCTCTCTAAACCTAGCCTCCACTATAAAAGGAGATGTCCAGATGTGAAGTCCCTAAACCATACCAAGAGAAAAACCCTAATTTATGATTTGAGGATTTTAAAGTAATTGAGGGCAAGGTTTGTAAGAGATGGATTGATTGAGTGCTTAATTATTGAGATTTTATCCTCAATGGTGGAGTAGTTATAAACTAACATTCTTCTCAAATCAACCCAAGCAAGATTTCCTCAACACGAGTCTCTTCTTGTTCTTGCTCTCTCTTTAACGACTTTTCGGATTTTGGTGCTCCTTTGTTTTGTTTTTTTGGTTGTGATCTTGCTTGTTGGAACACGTGGGAATACATCTAGGATCATCTTGATCATCATCTACCCATAAGCAAATTTTTAGATCAAAGTTTGAATCTCGTCGGTTCTTGTGCCCTTTTGTCCTCATCCAAAAAATTGATGGAACCTTCGCCTCGATCTTCCCGGTCGTCGATGGAAGGTTCCTGACCCTCTTGATGAGCTATGGTTGAAATTAGGGGGATTTGGATCACATAATCAAAAATTGAGTCATTTTGTGATCATCTTAGACTGCTCCTCGAGCTGCTCCTAGGCCACAGCGGTCAGACCGGCCATCCAGGCGGTCAGATCGGCTTAGTGTTGTAGGGTGTCCTATGTGTTCTTGTCATGGGTTCGTCGATTTCAACACAATACTTCCGCTGTGATTGTGTTCTATTTTTTATGGATTTCATGGCTATCGAGGAGAAGAAATAGTTGAAATCGGTCGAGAGTTAAAAAATAGTGTAGCTCCTGACCATGTAGGTTAGTGATGGAGTACGTTTCTCAATATAATATTCCATTTTCATTATAGACAGGGCCTTCGACCTTCTCTCACCTTAGCGCTCAAAAGGGATTAGATTTGTTTGGGTTTGGCGTAGCCTAGAACCACACCAAAGCAGGCCTGCCGAAACCCCTGTTTTTGTAGCGCTAGGTGTAACCGGGACCGAAACCAGAGCTAGTTGGCTGCGCCCCCGATCAAGGTGCGTAGTGGGGTGTGACCCCTGCATTTCGGAGTCGTTAGCCGAGATCAACCCAACACATTATAGGCTAATTAGGTGGTGTGTGTCATGTGTGTGTTGATTAGCTCTAGAACAAAGAAATGTACTGTTTAAGTGGTGTAAATTTAGTTTTGTTTTGATTAGCCATGGGAACAAGAGAAACACTATTTACGGACAGACTGCGGTACCATTCCAATAGACGCTGGTTGGAGTTACGTGAATTGGAAGGCATACAATATAATCCATCACCAAGCCAACTTAATTTTCTCATCAAAATTTGCAAGGAATCGTTTCAAGGAAAAAAAGAATCATATAAATATAGCCATTTGCGAAACTTATGTCGTTGGAGAATTGTACCTGTGTGTACCATGTGTATACGCATTACATACACTGGCTCTGGGAAAATACGTACGTTTGTTTTTTATACCACTATAGAACCACTTCTCTCTTTTTCCTTTTTTTGGCAAGATGGAACCTCTTCTGTCAGGGAAGATCATCGTACTTTACCAACAGGTTTACTGTTCTCACGTCTGCTTCATCCCAAAACACTTGAGTACGAAGTCACCTGATTGTATGCCATGACGGGAAGCTAAAATGGATGTTCCGCAGGGTGGTATATGCAAAAACAGGTACTAACTGCAGTGGGATAACGGCGGATAGACGGCAAAACCGGATCTGTTCAGACAACGACGTTGACGGACTCTTTTCACCGTCAAACTGTCCCCACCACCACTTCCCATCCCAACCTCACCTACGCGGCTACGCTGCACTCTCCAAACATTTTCAATGACGTCAGGGTCCCGCACATATCACTGCAGGGAGAGCAACAGCGCAAGCCTGGTCAAAAAGTCGTCGTCCTCACGACAGCGGCCATTGGCTAATCCCGAGCGAGTGGGGCCCACGGACGTGTACGAGGGTGGGGAATCGGTCGGCGTTCTCGGGCCCGCGTCCGTACGGAAGATCCACGCGGGAAGCGGCACGTGACGGGCCAGGACGCGCCTCTCGCGTGCGCGCCAACTGTCCACCCGTAATTGGGTGGATCATCTGTGAACGAAACTTTTGACGTGCCCATCCTCCCGCTAAGGACGACGTGGGGACAACCCCTCCAATAAAATTCGTGCAAGTGGGAGCAGTGGTACAACGACTTGGGCATAGGATTACTTGCATTCCTATAAACGACTGTTTTTAAAGAGCGAATAGCTATCAACCACCGGCCGGTATTGTTAAAGCTAATAATGGTTAATATAGAATGTGATGGTGCTCATATCTTATCGTGAGACAATATATTATTCTAATAGTGGATGGAAAGTAACGTCGTACTGAACCAAGCTCGTGAGTTGCGTGTGAACATACTGTGTGTTCTATATTTACAAGTGGATAAGTGGACGGATTATAATCAAGACTTAAAAGGTTAAAAGGCCGTGTGATTAATTATTCGATGGCATGTATCTCATAAACCATCTATATCGTGACGCTACGATAACTTCTTTTCTACCAAGTATGTTATTGCATGCATAATGCCCCCACACGTACTAGCCACATGCTTCAAAAATTCTATAATACTAGACATGTTGATAAATCGTAATTGACATGTACAATTTGTTGTGAAATTAAACCATGCTACCCACATCCTAGTTGTTATGTTTATGCCGCAACCTGAATGAAATTAAAAACGGCCACCTCAGTGATAGATCGATATGCCTTTTTTGTTCTTTGAAGACTTCGAATGCTATGTCGTGATCAACCATTGAATAACGTTATTTTCTCCAATAAAGCATGGATTTACCTTCGACGCCAGCTGCGACACGTCCATCTAACCGTCAAACGCACACTGAGGCGGTAGCTACCCTATTTGATCACTTACCTAGTACTAGTACAAATTAATTCCTCAGCAATCCTTCGGGCCATCCTATTTATAAATTACATGCTCAACCCCAGGAGTGCAAATTCCTTACAGTTTTTTTTGCCAGTGATTACATGGATTATACTTCGAACTCTTCTTTCCCAGGGGAAGTGATCTCGAATGAAGACAATTAAGAGCACTGCGCCCATGCCTCGTTTACTTTTCCGTCCTTCCTCTACTAATTTTGCGCGGATCGGTTCGAAAGGGAGTTTCGCGTAGACGAGTTTCTAGAAGATGCCAATTTTTTCCCTATGCAGTTGATTTTATACTATCTGTTTAGATGGATTCTTGATAAAATATTCTCTTTGTAATATTATAATAATTTTCACTGTTTTTTCGTTGTAGCCACGTGAAAATTTCGGAATGCTCAGATTGACTCTTTTCTCAAATCATTCAAGCGAGGAATACAGCGTCATAGAAGATTTTTTTTCTTCCACTGATACAATGCTCGTGCTTTGCTACAGATTAAATATATATATATAATCTCAGCATGTCGGGCCGTCAACCGTCATTGTACTCAGCGGCGCGATCTGAGCTATCGGTACCCCGCTTGCCGATCCAACGGACGCCGAAGAAGGGGGAGAGGATGGGCGACCATCAACTTCAATTTTTAAGTAGTATACGAGTTCAATGCTCGTGCTTTGCTACGAATTAAAAAAAATCATAGTCCCATCATGTCAAATTGTCAATCGTTATTGTGCTCAGTGACGTGATCTGGGTTGTTGATGCCCTGCTCGTTGATCCAATGGACGACGAAAAAGGTAAAGAGGATGGACGACCACCAACTCTAATTTTTAAATAGTAGAGATAGATATATTAGCAATTCTCCTGTTGAGATTATGCGGTTATTTGACATTACTCAGGTTAAAGCGCATGAAAAGTTCCTTCGCTTATATTCCAGTGGATTCAAGGTGCCTGTCTTAGTTAATTAGTCCAAACAGTGTGGTGTGGCAACTGATCAGTTGTCTAGCTAAAACGGCCAAAATTGAATTCTGATCAACTACATTTTTTATTGGCTATCGTAATAGACATTTAAGATTTCATCACGTGATCGCTTGTAACATGTAAGCCTGAAGATAGTTGTCCGTAACTAGTTGTTACCCCCTCTAAAAGAATCGTATATATTTGCCATCAAAATTACTTCATTGTCATTATATTTATAATAATTATTGCTAATATATAATAATAAAAAGTAACGATTAAACACTAGAGACTATGTCCCTGTTCAAAACGACAAGTGAAAAACAACCGAGGGAGTACAAAGCAACAAGCTAAAGAGAGACGATATCGCGGCATAGCGTCGCAACGCGGAGTTCCAAATATCGGACCTTGCATTGTTCATGGCTACACGATGTGGTAAACTTTGTAAGGACACGAGCTTGCTGCCCTACATGGATTCTTGAGCGGATGCTTGAGAGCAGAGGTATGGATTTTTTAAATAATAATAATAATAATAATTTAGAAGATAATTATAAAAATAAATAGTTGAATTATTTTTTTTTTACAGAAATAGGCTCATGTCACCATTTGAAATGGCGAAATGATCCTATCGCCGTTTCAATTGGCAACAGTATCCCTGTAGCCGATTGGAACAGTGCCGAGAGGGTTCTGTAGCCAATTGAACTAGCGACAGGATCATTTTGCTATTTCAAATGGCAACAGGAATCCGTCACCATTTGAAATGGTGAAATAGGCCTATATTTATTTTTTAAAAAAAATATGTATAGAGAATTCAACCCAAATATTTAGTGTATTTCACGAAGTTTCTTAGTAATACCTTGAAGTGTCAGCGTAGTTCAGAATCCAAAATTTAAAAAGTTAAAGAAATGTGAAGTAGAGAACGCGACATTGGCAGTGCAATTTAGAACGCGAGTACGGTGGCGCAATAACACAAATAGCCCCCTTCGGAGCGAAATGAAAAAAATGGGTTTAGGGTTGCCATGCGCGCTGTTGTCCCAATTGTATTGTTCGTGGAACCGATTCTTTCAAGAAAATATTATGTAATATTTAATAGTCAAAATATTTGAGAAAAGATATGTAAATTTGAAAGACTTTATAATTTAATTGCGAATTACATGGCGCATTAGGTTTGATTACGTACATTAGAAACGCCAACATACACGAATCAAGAAATTGAAATATGTCTACGATATATGTGCGCCTTTTGGGAATCGAAAAAAGGATGATTTGAACGAAATCAATTAGTCCTGATGGCCCATCGGTCCCTTCCCCTTGTCTCTGGACTGCCCACGGTGGCGACTAGTCTCGAAGTCAGCCATTGTCGATGATCTAGTATCGATCTTACAAATGAATGTTTGAGACTTTTCTTGAGTTAGATCCGCACAGAAAAAGGCACAGGGATTTAAATAGGTTCATGTCTTCTCCTCAAAGAATAACAACCTTACTCTTGTGTTGTTGTGTTGACTATACTTTTACAATCGGGGAAAAAATCACTAAAATTAGGGCTTAATGACTCCTTGCTATAATCTCTGATCCTCTTGCCTCAATGTCCACTGACTTTAGCCTTTATATAGCGCATAATGGGATGGTAGTTACTCCATGCTAAGAGGCGCCTCAGCGCTTGATGAAATGCACGCGTTGATAGAAGTTATTGTCAGAGAAACCACATCCCACGCCGTCTTGCAGTTATCGTCAGAGACGGAGGCTTAATACATACAATTATCCTAGGGAATAACAACGCATATTAACTATTGTGTGTACCAAACACAGCGTAGAAGAATCCCTAGTCAGTTGGGCTCACATGCTTGTAGGCTTTGTTGACTATAAGGTGGTTAATTGACTTGATCATAGAAAGGCATACGACCATGAGGTGGTCGTAGGAAGGCTACGACCAATCAGTGTCGTATGAAGGCTTACGACCAATCAGTTAAGTTTCTCTCCTATGAATGATGAGGGGTATACTCAAAGACTAATACAAGGATATTACTATCTATAATAACAATTACAAATAAACAACTTAATTAATTGAGGATTATTAGATCCTCGTCAGTCGTGTCCTGCGACATGAGCTGGACGATTGAATGATATTATGATAGCACAACGCAGGGCTAAATTAATAATCATGATACAAATTGATCATAACTTACCTCTTCGATCTAGATTACACCCGGGCGACAAGGAGCGCTAGGACGATCGCTGGTCTCACTAGTAAGAACCTTCCCCTTGTCCGCCGCGCACTCAACCCGATCGTATTTAGCTTCCTGTTCGGGGGTCCTCCACCACCACCCTGTTTTTCTGGGCTCCTCTAATGCTTTTTTAATGTAAGATGTGAAAAATCTATGTGTGTACATGATTCGTCACTTGTAGTACGCCCAGGCGGTGGTCGTCGGGTGTGTGGACTGGATGATCTTAGTTGGTTCTTCGCACACACATTGCGGGCGTGATGTCACAGCCCCAGCAATTAAAATGGATTAATATGTATTTCATTAGCATGCATTATTAAATTCAAACCATTTCATAATTTATTGCACTTGGAAAATCTGTTAAAAACATGAACCTACCCTTCAAATTTAAATTTCAATTCAAATCAGTGATAAAAAGTTGTGATAATCATCTGGAACCAATTTATTCGAATACTAAATTAATTATCATGAATTAATATAATTTTTCCAAAATTTTTGGGACTAGTTTGAACCTCATTAAAATTCAAGCAACATTTATAGACATACAACATGTTTGAATTTAAGTATCACAAACTATATTACGAACAGTAGGGTTTTATAATTTTTATGAGAACTATGTCATCCCAGGAACCCCCACAAATTATTTCATAATTTTTAGAAATTTATTTCTATTTATAAAGCCTCAGTCAAACTAGAATCAAATAAATTAGAATCAGTCAAACTGGTACTGTTCCTATGGCTCAGACCAGAGTCAGACTCGGGTCCGACCCTGGCGGCTTGACTCGACCGCGTCACTTAAATGCACCGGCACATGCAGCCCTTGGATCTGAGATCGACGGTCCAGATTCCGCCACTGTTAGACAGTTCAAAACAACACGTGAAATCTCACCCTTCCAATCCTGATCTAACGGTCCTCATTCGGCCACGTAGCGCTAGCTTACCCCCGCACCTTAAGTCGCTGCCATCACGGGCCCGCTTGTCAGCTTCGCCTTCAACCTCCCGCTGACGCCCTCGCAGACACTCCTCGCCACGCGGTCGTCTCGCCCTGATCCCTGTCACTTCACCGCGCCCGTTGGCCTGTCCCCGCGTTTCTTCTCTGCACACCGCACCCACCCCCAACGTCCCTCTGGCTTTATCACCCCTCGAAGCCCTCCTTTTTCCCTCACTTCTCCTCGGTTGACAGAGGAGAGGGAGGCTTTCTCTCGGCTTCTACTTGGGTAAGCTTCCACCGGGTGGTGCTCCTCCGTTCCATGTTCATTGGCATTTCCATTTTTGCTCAAGCGAACTCTTATTTTTGCTTGTAGCCTCTGCCCCATCGTCGTGCTCTAGCTCGGTACCAGAGCACGCTCCGGAGGACACCCTCGTGTCTTCTTCGTCTCCGGAAGGTATGACCCACATTCCATCGCGTCACTTTGTATGCCTCGGTTCATCGGTCGAACCCTCAATCGATTTGGTCCTTGCACGGCAGGATTTTGTTGATTTGAAGATTGAACCATTTTCGGCCGGGGAAACAACCTTTCCTCTCCCACTTCGTTTTGGTAAGCCATTCTTCAATTCTTTGCTCATGAAGCATTCTCATATGGTCCTTGAGCTACCTTAACCATTCTCTGTCCTTAAGGTTTCTCCAATCATCTTCTCCACGTGAAGTCGTGTTGTGCCGCTACTTCTTCTCCGGCGCCGACACTACTCTAGCTATCCCCAAGCTTCTCCAGGCCCTCTCCTAGCTCAGGTAGCTTCCTCATGCCCCCTAGGAGCATAAGCATGTGTACTTTTGCTCGTAACGCGTTCAAATCGGCGTAGCTCCTTTGCGATGTTAGTCACCGCCGCCGCTTCGGCTAGCCGCCGTTCGGGCCGGCTCGATCGTCGGGACTACTCCCATTGGGAGCGCCTTGCTATTCTCCATCCGTCCATGCTCTTGGTTCACGCCGCCGTGGCGGATCGCCAAACAAGCCGCCGGTGAAGCGCGGGATGAAATCCGTTGTCGTCACGCCGGCCGCCATCGTAGCATGTCATTAGCCGTTAAACTCCAATCATTAGCATTTAAGTGTTGTCTTAAGCGCGCGATGAGTCTATTACATGCGGGCCCACCCACGAAAAACAACACGCTTGGTAACGTTGGAGCCACCGACGTGTGGGCCCAAAAATTTAAACACGTGCGATGTCTTGGCGCCGCTCCTTACACTTGATCGTTGTGGACCGTCCGATGCGATATCGACGGTCCAGTTGGTGGCTCTTCGAATTTCCGATTACGCTACGATCATGGGCCGTCGATGTGAAAGGAACGGCCCGGATTTGTGAGACATTCGACCGTCCTATTGCATCTCGAATATGGACCGTTGGATCTTGATCCAACGGCCGCAACTCATCGCCTCTAGCACGCACACGCGCGCGCTATGATGGGCGGTCATCGGCGAGCGGCCCGCTGGTCCAGATGATCACGCTAGCGCTGCACTCGGTGAGAAGAGTAAAAATCACTTTAGTAAATTCGAAATCAGTTTATTTATACACTGAAATTAGTATTAACTTTAGAAATGCATAACTATTTCATCTTAACTCCAAATCACATGAAACCACTACGAAATTTACATTCTTAATGGACTTCCTATCAAAATTAGTTTCATACATGTCTCTGTAGCAGAGGGCTTTAATTGGAAATTTATTCATTAGAATCATTATATTTACAATAGGAAAATGGATCAAATCTTTAAAAATGCATAAGTAAATATTGAAACTCCAAAACAGTGAGACCACTTTTGATAATTTTCATTTTCAGTGAACTTAATTATTAAAATAGTCTCCACATTACCTCTATCACAGAAACTATTTTGGGAGAATAAACTCCTTAACTCCATTATTTGTATGCTATAAAAGGCTGATAACTTTGAAAATCGATAACAAAATCATAAAAACTCCAAATGGGACAAACTCAACTATTCTGAACTTGTATTAATATTACCTATTTACCTATGTAATCCTTTACCCCGCCACTGTTCTACAAAATTTCACTTCATAATTAAATTACATAATGACGACTTATTGAAATCAAATTGGACCATTATAACTTTCACATGCTAAATCAAAATGAAATAATTCTTTCACCAAAAATCTTTTAAAATCATGACCTAACTACTGTAGAAAAATCATGCATTTTTAGCATTTTGGTTTTGAGTTGTTTTCTGTATTTATTTGATGTTATAATTATATAGATCCCGAGCATATTGACATCGACACTTACGCTCTGAGAGCGAGCAGCTATCGTACCAGCAAGGCAAGCATCATTTGAACTTTCTTTTGCATCATATTTGATCCCAGTTTTGGTTAAGTTAGTGCAATGATAATTGCTTGCATGCTATTTTGATTATGTTAATATTTTGTGATGTGTAGTTTAGATATGTCCTATGCTTGAGGTTAATCTTGAATTATGCCAACTCCTATATGCTTAAGATAGGATGTGTGAATTATGGGTGATAGAATTGCTTAGCCATGCAAGTCTAGACAGGTAGTTCGATCGTCGGGAATAACCCGATGGTTTTGGGATACACACAACCCTTACTTTATGTTTTTACTTCAGATCTTTGTAGCTGTTTTATGAGTCAAATTTTGTCATTTTTAAAAGAGATTTGGTCCGGACAAGTGTTGGTTAGTGATGGTGTCTTTGTGCACGAGAATTGGGTATGTGGAAGGACTTGTCTGGACAATTGAGGACCGAACTTTGGGTACCTACTGTTCAAGCAACACTCGTGCTGCCACACGCGGGTTGGGAGCCGTATGGTTAAGTAGGGGGAGGGTTTTATTGTGTTAAGTCCTTGGTGGTGTAAGGGGCATAGCGACCGTGAAATCCTATGTTCTTTGAGGAGCCGATGTAATCCTTTATAGTGTGCAAGGGAGCACCAATTCTTTTGTTTTGATTGCATCAGTATTTCCAATATAACTTGTGAGCCCCTAGCAAGTGCTATCGACGCTTGTACTAGGCAAGGAACCATCTCACAAGGGGGACTTAGCTCAATAGGGCTTTCTTCTGAAAATGATCAGTATCTTGATTTACCCTACGCATACCATAGGAAGTGTGCTATTTCAGAGGCCTCTGGAGGCTTACGGGCTAATCAAGTCGTGTGGGTAAAGTAGTACACCCCTGCAGGGTATTAATCTATTCGAATAGCCGTGTCCACGGTTATGGACAACCGCTTGAAATTTGTGGCTGCTTATTGTTAGACTTTTAATTAAAATTGTGGTTAAACTTGGGATTCGTCATGAACGGGTTGTTCATGTGTTTAGTATATCAAAGTGGGCTGCCACTTTGGTCTTTGTATGATTCAATTGTTTATTACTGAAATGCTTTACTACATGTTTTACTTCTACTTCAAATCTGATTTTAAATGGGCACATGAAAAACTAGTATGTGTAGGATGTTAATTGTTGCGTCTTTTCACAAAACTAAACCAATATGAGCCATCCTTTGAATGACCCTTATGCATAACTATTTTTATTTGTGTAAGACTTGCGAGCACGCTTGTACTCACCGGATGCTTGCCGCCTTTTCAAAGTGAGGAAGGTTATGATTATGACGATCTCGCTAGTGTTGACTTGGGTGACACTAATGAGTAGTGTCTTGCCATTTAACCCCATCGGTTGTCGATGGGTGATGGGCATACCACTGCTGGTCTTTTGCTTTATCTATTTAATTCACCGCTACTTGATACTCTACTTTAAATTTGGCGGTCGCCGCTTTGTAATAAGTGCGGACCTTAACTATTATGCAAGATGTCTTTTATCTCTTGTTGTATCGTTGTATGGATGTAATCAACGTTGAGTAAGGGTATGAGTATATTGGTCATTGATCTTGGGAGCCAATATATGTCATACTCGTTGTTGATGAATTCCCATTTAACTCACCAAGGATAGTGCTTCGAATCGAGGGAGAATCGACAATCATGTAACGCTCGCAAGGGAGCAGCGCGCATGATCGTTGAGGCTCTAGTATTCGGCTAAGCCTCTCACTTGGGTAGAGTTAAATTGGAATTCATTTACCGGAGACCCGTAATTATGTCCCTAAGACCTTGTCTAATCTCGGTCTTATGGAGATAATTACCGGGTCCCCACACGTGAGAACTCCGATGGTACCGGTGCATCCTTCATAGAAAAATCTGAGTTGGGTTTAGCCCTCTCGGCAAGCCACTTGTGCTTTCGCGGCATCTTCGCGTAGAAGTTCACCGACGAGTCCGACATTTTCTTTCTCTCTGTTGTGTGAACCAAGGTTTGGTGAAGTATTATGTGTGGTGGTGTAGTATTCTCCTCTAGTTTTTTTCTCCCTCCTTTTATAAAGGGTCTTTCTGGTCTGAAAAGGTGGTGTGGCGAGTGTGGCCTTTTTGGTCTGAAAAGGTAGCGTTGTAGTGTTTTGTCATCTCGGTCTGTAAAAGTGGTAGTGTGTGGCGTGTCGTCCATCGTTCTTTTCGGTCTGAAAGAGTGGTCTTGTAGTGTGGTCTTTTCGATCTGAAAAAGTAGCGTCGTAGTGTGTTATCATCTCGGTCTGCAAAAGTGACAGCGTGTAGCGTGACAGGGTGCAGTCTTTTCGATCTAAAATGGTGACGTCGTGGAGTGTTGTCTTTTCGGTCTAAAAAGGTAGCGTCACAGTGTGTTGTCATCTCAGCCTGGAAAAGTGGCAATGTGTGGTGTGACTGAGTGCGGTCTTTAAAGTCTGAAAAGGTGGCGTGTCAGAGTGCGGTCTTTTCGGTCTGAAACACTAGCATCGTACTGTGCGGTCATCTCGCTCTGCAAAAGTGGGATGTAAAGGCAAGAAGCAGGGTGGTGTGGGGTGTCGCGATGAAGACTCCATCACATGGTTACCTATGCACATAAGAAAAAAATAGTGTCGAAACACGATACTAGCGTAATGTAAGTTGTACAAAAAATAATATTTGCATAGCCTGACTAATATTTACAAGAACAAATATCTACTCGCGGGCTCTCTTGGGGCGTACCCCATGTGTGGCGCCTAGCCTCGTTCGGGCTGGCTGCAGGCGCTGGTACGAGTATGTTAAATGCTCAGGTGGCCGAGGTATCTGACCGACGCAAGTAGCCTGAGGGGGTGTCGCGAGGGGGTCCCGCATCGGTTGGCTCGGTCCGGGTGCACCGTGCAGCTGTGAAGCCCCAACAGAGACCTGTCTACTCTCGCCGTGCGAAGCCCACTGCCCTAGTGCCGTAATGTCCATGCCTACTCGAACTCAAAATCTCCAAAGCATGACTCCTTGTGCGACACCACCTCCTCGTCGCACAAAGGCAGCGGACGGCTTCGCGTACTCTTGCCCCGTGTACGGGTGGAACTCAACACCTGTTAAAGAAAATTGTCATTAGTAACTAATGGAGTTCAAAATAAACAACCAAACACGAGTGTTTTGTGTTGACCTGTGAATTGTGCTGGGGTACTCCCAACACAGTGCCACGAGGACCCGGACGCCAAGTCTGTGTGAGGAGTCGTGGGGCGTGACGCACCGAGGCCCCACCGGTCCACTCACAGGAGGGCCCACCCCGCCCCTTGGCCTACGGCAAGACGCAAGCTGGATGCCTCACCTCATCTTCTTGATGAACTGGTCCATGGCCTCTTGTATCTCCTACATCGTCATGCTGAACCACTCCTCGAGCGTCATACACGCACAGAGGTCGCCAAGTCGTGCATCTCCCATTGTAGATCGACCTGTACACAAAATTAACAAGTTAGAAACCAAAAACTTGAGAAGCAAATAAGAAGTTTGGACCATTCAATACGTACCACATGATGGAATACATAGTCCAGCTGGGTGGGGTACGTGTCGATCGTCGATGCCTCATGTCGTGGTGGGTTGTCGACAACCCTGACGGAACGAACCCACGTTCGACAGGAGTACCACTCGATGTACTCCTCATACGTCCCGGGGTCGTAAGGCGTATCCTCCTGGACGACGTCCTCCAAGGCATGGAGCTAGCCTTCAACCCAAGGGAGCATCCTGTCAGCCCAGGAAGTCGTAGCAAGTACTCCCTTCCTAGTGTACCTATGGAAGGCAAAACGATTATTTTGTAGGTACATAAGGCAAATGCTACGATAGAAATAAAACGTGAACTTACCTATGGACGTTCGGCGACAACCGCTGCCCCTAGGGGACTGGGACCTCCTGTTACAGACCAAACTGATGCATCACCTAGTACACGTGGTACTCCATGAAGGCATCGTGCACCAAACTCCTCCGTGTGTACCAGTACACGTGGTCTCGCGTGCACAAGCTCGATAGGCCTCGGGGTGCATGCACGTACACCCTGTCGAGAGTGTACGGTGTCCAGATGATGCGGTCATTTGTCAACTGATCGAACATCGCAACGTAGTCCAGGTAGGACACGTTCGTAGTGATCGGAGTGAAGGTGACCTGTGAAATAGAACAATAAAAACTTAGCACAAGAAATAAAATAAAATTATGAAAATGAATAAATGTTTTAAAAACTTACCCATCGGCGATACCACACTGTACCCATGGTCGGCCGACGACTCCACATCGTCATCAGTGGCGTACATGGCGACATTGTAGGCTCCCAGAAGCAGCAGGCATCAGTGGCGTAGCCAGCCTATTCCTGTGGGGTCAATTGACCCCACAGGTTTTTGCAAAAAAGTTTAGTTAGTACTAATATTTATATATAAGTCTAAAGATTTTATAATAGTTGACCCCACAGGTTTCGAGACCTGACTACGCCACTGGCAGGCATCCGAAGAGGATGGAGTTGTCCTGAACCCGGTGGGATGCGTCGCATAGGGCGCGGTATGTTGCACACAGCACTGCTGGGCCCCAAGCATACGGCTGGATCGCCTCCACCTCCGAGTCTGCCAGCTCGCGTGCGTAGCGGATCCTGTGCTTATCGATGCTATCACCTTGGGACCCTAGGAACAGCATCCACCCAAACAACCAGAAAAAGTAGGCCTCGAAGTGCCTCCTCACCGTGTACACGGGTGCGTCCTCTGCCATACTCTCCAGCCTGTGTACTAGCAGATCCAA
This sequence comes from Ampelocalamus luodianensis, assembly GCA_036346255.1. Lineage (NCBI taxonomy): Eukaryota > Viridiplantae > Streptophyta > Magnoliopsida > Poales > Poaceae > Ampelocalamus > Ampelocalamus luodianensis. Next base: position 1,989,906 of record CM070622.1, read on the forward strand.
TTCAGCGATGGTCTGTGTGTACTACTGAACTCCCTACAGCCGGTGTTGGGCGACAACACCCCTGGAACCTCACGAGGAACTCTGTGCGCCATGTGGACGGGACGTCGTGCGTCGCCAGGGGGAAGCCCACGCAAGGCAACACGGTCTCCGGCCTCCACCAGTCAACCAATGCCGTCAGGAGGCACCGATCATACGGAAACTGCCTGGACATACGACTACCGCCCGTGCGGCCCTGGTCATCCTCCCATGTCGCCCCACCATCCTCGCTAGTGGAAGGAGTCCTACCGCTCTCAACCTGTATCAAAAGGATTAAGAACATACGTGAATCCACCCACAATAGTCAGACTGCAATTGAGTACACGAGAGACACAACTGAACGTACCTCGAAACTCAACGTGGATCCACCCTCAATGCCCTCATGGGCGTGCGCAGTCGCAACGCGCCAAGCTCAATCGTCGCCTCGCCCTCCTGGGGGAGGATGGTACTGAGGCAGCTACGGTGACTCGCGTCAACAGCCCGGTCAAGCAACTCTTACGGCCACTGCGCAGCAGGTCTTAGGTCCGCCATATCTGAAAATTCAGTGCATACATTGTAAATACTATGATACATATACAAAAAAAAGTAATAAGAAGCGACATATATAATTAATTCAAAAGGTAAATACTACGAAATATATACAGATGGAAACTAAAATTAAGTTCATAATATTTTAGTTAATGTCTATGTACACTATTTAGCTACTCTAAATTTTTATTGAATTTTTAGAGGTGTCTTGCTGTTTTTCTAGTTTGAAATGTATTTGTTGGCATTAATAAAATATTTACCATGTACTAATGAAAACCAAACTTAAGTTGATAATATTTTAATCATAAAGATCCTCAGCATTTTTCTATGTTCCCTCTGTAGTTGATATTGCAAGAATGAGTACACAACCGTACTCAGTAAGCCACATGGAAAAACTAAATAATTACATGCAAGGAATTCAATGGATTGATTAGGATTTACCATACCAAGCATATGTGGATGCATCATTTGAAGTAAAACAGTTTATCTTTAAGACAGTAAAACGATAATAAATGTAATATGAGGAGTTTACTCAACAATTTCAATTACCAACTTAACATCTCAAAATCTCTACTTATGCCTTATGTATTAGAATCACCCAAGAACACAGCTTCATTAATCGGAAGCACTTTACCCACAAGATACCTCACACTCATATTGTCATGCAATATACACGCAACACGTTAGCGTGTGATAGAGTTGAGATAACAAGATTGTTTCCACTCTCAACCTTTCTAGCCTCTACCTGGTAAGTCCATACCATTGTGTAGACCAACGAGTATCCCTTCAAGCCCACTCCTGTCCTACCCCTATTCCACGACTGCTCTATCACACAAAAGCAGACAACTGTCATGTAGATATTCAATCGGAAGAGCAGTGTACTAAGCCAGGGTGGAATGACCACACTTGTGGTTGAGCGATTTCTGTGTCTATTACTTGGCACAAGGTTCTTGTCCTTACTTGTCATCTAGTGAGGCGATGTACCATTTAGCAGCTCGTGGCCGTCCACCTCTAGGTCTCACCGATGACTCACTTTTAACCAGTCTATTGGGTTGACCGTCCTCTTGGTCTCAACCCTCAACACTCCACCAAACCATTGGCGATTAGCCAATACTATTTTTCAGAATTTATAAACAGATTTTGTGATAATGCTAAATAGTTAGCTATTATTTTATGTAATCTAAACTTGTCAATGTGAATATGGCATACAAAGAATAGGTGAGCTTGTATGTGGGGTAATAGGATTTACCTATTTATCATTGTATTCAAAAGTATTATTTTATTATTAAAGTAATTAGCATAAGTATGGTAATCAAAGTAATAATATAATTACATGAAATATAGGCTCAAAATGGTCAAAGTAATGCGACCTACCACCTTGCACAAAGTCTTATAATAGTTCATCTTGTGTGGAGTCTTCTAGAGCTTGGTCGTCAAAGTCATGACCTAACACAAAATAAATTAAAATAATCCAAATAGAAATCCGGCTCGACAAGGAATGAGCTAGGAACAACAGGCAAGTAAAATAAATCCTGAAAAGAACTAAAAAAAAGAGCAGTTAAGTGGTGAATAGAATTTATTAGAGGCTTGTTTGGGCTGAACCGAGTCAAGAACGTGATTCACGACCTCGAACCGATCGAAATAGATATATAATGTGGAATTAGGGTTCGATGAAAAGTGTTAGATTACACTATTTATAAAGGATTAGGATTTTATGAACAGTAATGGCCTTTAGTGGACAATGTTTGGGTCGGGCTGGAACAAAGGTGAACAGTAGTGGGTTTTGGGTTGGGTTGTGAACAGTACTGGGTTATACAGTGTTGGGCTAAATGAATAGTGTTGGGTTGGCTTTGGGCTGGGCTTAGAACTATGTTGGGCCAACAATGTTGTGCTTGGTCTATTTGGCCAACTAGACCCAACCTTTATTGGGCCAAGCCAACCGGCCTACTTCGGTGGCCTAGCTTCCTTTTGAGCGAGCTGGGGCTCGCTCCTACTGCAGCCGAGCAGAAATGAAGATGGCGGTGCGGATTTCGCCAGCGGCGGTGGTCGACGACGGCTTCAGGTGGTGCTGGGAGCATCAGGGAGGCGCAGGCAACCCATTTTGGGGTTTTGCCCGGCCAAAGGTGGTTCAGTAATGGGCGGGCGGTAGCAGAGGTACAAGGCCAAGGCAGGGGAATGGCGTGGCAGCGCTCTGGCCAAGCTCCGACCAAAGTGGCCGGTGCTAGAGCACCAGCGGGCCAAGGTGAGTTCGGGGGTGGTGATAGTGGAGCTTGGGGTGGCCCGAGGTGGTGTGGCGGCATGATCCATGGCGGTGCGGTGGAGGAGCTCAGCGCAGGTGAGCTAGAGGAGGGGATAGGGGTGGGGATGGTGGGGGAAAGGTGCAAGGTGGTGGGGTGGAGCTAGTGCCAGAGTTGGGAGGCAAGGAAAGTAAAAGGGGGCAGCGAATTTCACCTTAGTTCATTGGGGAAGAAGAGAATGGCAGTGGGGATTCCTTGAAATTCACCGACACTGGAGGGGAAGGGACCGTAGGAGAGGTGCTAGGGTGGCAGTGATGGAGAAGGCACGCACGGGATGGGCTTTTATAGCCCCGGGAAGGCGGTGGCGCTAGTACTAAGCGAAGGCGGGCGCAGCACATGGGCGACGACGTGGGTGGCCGTGAATGAACGACGCCGGGGACGGGGAAGGCAAGGGCATGGTAGTGGGGTGAGGTGGCGTGGCGAAGGTGGTAGAAGCCAGTGACGGGGACGATGATGGTTGCGGTGCTGACATTCGGAGCATGACGCAATGGGGAAGAAGAACAGGGGAAGGCGCGTGGGAGAAAAGGTGCTTGTGACTTGCGAAAATGGGATACCCGGAAAGGAAAGTAGAAAATGGAGAGAATTTTCCGAATTGGGAAGGAAACTCAAAATCAAGTCAAAGATTTCAAAAGTTTTTGAAATTCTGAATTTTCAAGCTATTTCAAAAATCTCGTGTTCCAAACAAGATTGTAACGGTGATATCCCATTGTGCTTGGGGAGCAAGACGTGGAGCTTGCCCGACTGGTGGGTATAGCTAAAGAGCATAGCAAGGGGCAAGGCTTTTGCTTCCGTCCGTTTCATGAAGTATGGCAAGTTGGGACGTGTAACCACAATGATTTGCCGTACGTGAGCTCTCATCCATCCGAACATAAAATGAATGACCCATGATGATTGCTCACTCCACTAGCCACAGCAAAGGGATTTTTTTTTGCCAAAATTGTGTATTTTTGTCCCGTATTTACAAGAATGGCAGTCCTCAAAAAAATTTGTGTTGCAAAAATGGCCCTCTACTGCACGACCACCGTGCGGTAGGCCCTCCCTGCCGCCTCCTGCCCCCTACCACATGGGCACCGTGCGGTGACACTATAACATTTTTATTTTTTAAAAAAAACATTTAAGTTTAATTTTTGTAGGAATTTTAAATATAGAAAATGAGCTCCAATAATAATATTTTTTTGTGGAGCCTCCTGACATAGTGTACTTGTGTAATTTGTCCAAAATTATATCCATTCTGATTTTTTTCTCAAAAATTCATTTAAATATACTATTTGTAGAAATTTTTAATATAGAAAATGAGGTCCAAACATTATGATTTTTTGAAGGCTCCTTAAACAATGGACTTGATTGTGTGATTTTTTTAGAATTTTATATATTCTGAAAATATCTCAAAAATTAAGTGTTTAGGTCTTGAAAATTAGGGTTTTAGGTTTCAAAAATTAGGATTTCATTATTTCATGTGACTTGGAATGTGTGAAGTTTAGTACCACATGGACCACTACTTGCAGTAGTAAAATTGCTATAGCGGTAGTGGTAGAATTTGAACTCCTATAGTAGTAGTAATCGTACTACTATTATTTAGATTTTGAGTACCATACTATTTTCTTTCGCTCCGAGTAGTATTAATCATACTACTATTATTTAGATTTTGGTAGTGAATAACGGGGCCTCTATCTTTAGTTCTTCACCCAGTAAGATTGCTATAGCAGTAGTGGTAGAATTCCAACTCCCATAGTCCCATCCTGCTGCAAACATTCCGGCCTGTTTCGAATCTGTACTATAGCAACACCGCAAGATGTAGCAAAACAAGCACTAGAGGTGGGAACGTGGATGCCACTATCTTCATGCTCGATTCTATTCTCCATGGCATGCCTTGTGAAAAAGTTAGTAATATTAGTCGTATACTATTACAACGATGTTAAAATAAGTTCTATGTTTGCTCTGAGGGGTTAGAAACTATGACAATTGAGGCTTTCTAGGAGTTAAGTTGGCCTCATACGAGCTCGATTGGAGTAATACTACTACTATTACTATCTAGGGTGAACATGAAATCATGCTGTCATTTCATGTGGTATACTAACTTCCTACATTCCAAGTCACATAAAATCATGCCATCATTTGTTAGGAACGGAAACAAACGGTTCACTAAGGGTTTGCGGCATGGCAAAAATACTCTGTCATGCCGCTGTCCCCAGCGTGGCCTAACCTACCAACGTATTCCATCCCAATTGCATGTAAATAGAAATGCCATTATTTAATCGTACCACACAGAGTGTTATATTTAATGGATGGTTGTTTTGATTTTATTGTCAATCTTTTCAATACATTGCATTTTATTCCTTGCAGATATTGACATCTACCTGTCATCGACAATTAGGCTTGTACCAAGGAACTAAACAAATGGTTCACAAAGGGCTTGCGTGGTGAACTAGGCTTGTACCAATAGTAGTGGACACCCAGAGTGCCTTGTAAGCTTCTTGAATCAATTCTTGGTTGCAAAATACACCAATCTCAGCATAATATGTGTAAATATTTGGCAAAAAGCTTTCATGCACCATCTTACTCATTAGCTCAAAGGCACGATCAAAGTTGCCCCCTTTTACGCTGCCCATCAATCAACATAGGAACTAAATAAAATGGTTCACTAGGCTCTTCGCATCCCATCCGGGAATTCCTAGAGTAGTCACAGCGCAGGGAATTCCGGAGGTGTTGTCGAGGCGCAGCACTGTGGGCAAGGGGGGATATCAGCGATAGGGTGACAGACATGCGGAAGAGGGAGGTCGGGCGTTGGCCTAAACCCTTGATGAGTGTCACTTAAGAGTGTCTCTTACCAAGAGTAGTCATATGGTACTAAACTTCACACATTCCAAGTCACATAAAATAATGAAACCCTAATTTTGAAAACCTAAAACCCTAATTTTCGAGATCTAAACCCTTAATTTTGACACATTTTTCGAACATATAAAATTATTTTAAAAAAATACGCAATCAAGTCCACTATTTAAGGATCCTTTAAAAAAATCATAATGTTTGGACCTCATTTTCTATATTAAAAAATTCTTACAAATAGTATACTTAAATGCATTTTCATGAAAAATTCAGAATGGATAAAATTTTTAAGAAATTACACAAGCAAGTACACTATGTTAAGAGGCTCCACAAAAAAATCATTATTTTTGGAGCAAATTTTCTTTATTTAAAAATTCCTACAAAAATTATACTTAAATGATTTTTTTTAATTTTTTTTTTAAAAAAAAAAGAAGAAGAAGAAGAAGAAAAATACTGCAGTGTCAGTGCGGTAGTCGGTGCTACATTATCACCACCGCGCGGTGGCCGTGCGGGGGGCCAGGTGGCGGCGGGGAGGGCCTGCCGCACGCCGTGCGGCAGGGGGGCATTTTTGCAAAAAAAAAAAGGACGGTTATTCTTGTAAATATGAGACGAAAATGCGCCATTTTGGCCAAAGCACTCTAGTCCCTAACAGTTGCTACAGTGAAATCGCTATAGTATTGCCTTTGTGAACTGATTTTGTGTTGTGCTAGCTAGGGTGTGAGTCCAGCAAGTTGGTGGTTTTTGCGGGGCCACAAGCTAGGTAATGTCATCCAGGTGAGGGTATATTTCCTTTGGGAATTTCTCAGATGTTTGGATCAAAAGCATAATGGTGAAGATCTGCTGCAATACTATACCTGCTACAGTAATTTCACTGTCGTGTTTTCTGCGCTTCATGTCCCTCAAAAATATTGTTCCCGTGATTGCTTGAATCGTCCAGGTGACAAGGTGTATCACCGAGAGTGGACATTGTTGGATAATACATTCTACTACTTGGATATGGCACACTATCCCCGACAGAGTATCGCCCACAGGCAATCTCCGACAGGAAGCTGTCAAGCTGTCAGTAAAGCGCATTCCCAACAGTTTCCCTATTTTGCCTGACTATCGGGATTGCTGTTTTGGCAAGCTGACCTCAAACTACGGTACGAAAAATTGGACCGGACCGCCAGTTTGATCGAAAAAAACCAGGATCAGCTGGCCTGGTCTAGTAAAAGAAATGGATTAGGTGGGTAAAAAACCGAAGAAAAATAGTTTTAAATGGGCAGCCTGCCTAGCCGTAAGGCCCAAAGCAAAGGCCGCAATATAAATTAGGAGACCCAAGATACGTGAAAAAGGGCTAGCATAGGGGTTTGAACTTGGGTGGAGGCATGATAGCATGGGGTTTGAACTTAGGTTGGAGGCATGAAAACTTGCTACACTGATCACCACACGGTCCACACCAGTCAAGTTCATGTGTTATACGAGGGTTATAAGAATTATATAAGGTTACAATGAACTGCGGTTGATCCGTCCAACCGACCGGTCAAACCGCCGGACCGGTGAACCGGGAGCACGAACGTTTCGGTGACCGATCCAACTTTTTTTACTACAGCTGAGACGTGACCGCATCGCGCGGGCATTGTTGCTGAGCTGAGTGAGGATCTTTCTTTTCCCGGAGTCCGCAAGCACCCCACCAGAAAGCCAGCATCGAGCATTTTTCACCAAGTTTGTTCACCAAATTTACCCTCTTTGGAGATGGAAGCAATGAGCCACTGACCGGCCGGCCGGGTAATTAACACATCTGCGCCTGACCTCTGAATGATTGTGAATCCAATTAACACGTACGAGAAGACAGACACCAAGACCTCCCGTTGCTTAATTTGGGCCGCACGTCGTGTCACTTGCCACGCCCATCTCCGGCGCCGAGACTCGATCGACGCACCTTGCCTGATGTAATCGACGCACGCACGCATCGCCTAATAGCATTTTTCGAATTACTTTAATCCGAAATATAGTAGATAAAACATGATGAATATTCTAGCCACTTTCATAAAGCAAGTAAGCAAGAACACTATAGACATACTAATATCCGCATTTAACGAAACTAGCATATCTATCACGATGTTCAAGGTAACAACTAGTAATATTACTAACCAAGAAGTACATATGAAATAGACATACCCGATCCATGGAAGGAGCAGCAGTAGAAGAAGCGGCGGTGAGTCTTTGTGAGATCGCCGCTTGTCATGGCGTAGTGGTAAGTAGTCGTGCAGTGGACGTCGCGGTAGTAGTCGTCACGCGGTTGTAGGCGTAGCGAGAGTCGAATGGAGAGGAAGCGGCGGCGCGCGCGCGAACGCTCCCAAAAACCTTATTCGCCCTTGCTCGCAAGCCTTCAAGGACGAGGGTTCCGAGGCCCGCTCTCCCGTCGGCGATCGTACACGCGCCTTGCCGGGATGGAGATCGCCGGAGACAGCAACAAAGAACTGTGGTGTCTTTCGTGGAGAGAATTGGAGAACATGACTCTGTTCCAGATAATGACTATATATAACAACCAGACCAGAAACAACCACCATCACTCACTAGTAACAGCAGCTGTTACTGCCTAGTCAAGAGGCCAGAAACGGTCACCATTATTCACTAGTAACAGCAACCGTTACTGCCTAGTCAAGAGGCCAGAAACGGTCGCCATTACTCACTAGTAACAGCAACCGCTTCGCCACCATTATTTGAATCGGTTGCATCGTTCTTTCAATTTGCAAAAATGAAGAGACCGAAACAATGCAATTATTGCCAACCGCTTATATTGCGAGTCGGTGCGCTTCGATTTTCGAATAGATAAAGAAAACGCGCGACGCACCGACACGCCTTACGTGTGCGCAAGACACGCACACGCACACGCACACGCACACGCGCACGCGCACGCACGCACCGCACGGCACGGCGCGGCTCGGCTCGGCTCGGCCAAACGACGGCTCGGCGAGGCGAGGCGGCGGCGCGCGCGTGTATTGGCTCTCTCAATTCCACAAGAGGACTCCCACGTTCCACCTTATAAATTGGTGTAACTCCTTTAACTCTCCATGTGGGACTAAAAGGTTTAGCACATGCACATGGGCCTTTGGGATTTTCCAGATTTAATTAGAATTAAAGTTTGGGCCTAGCCCATATTAAATCCAACAATCCCCACCGATCCCAAGGGCACATGTCAAATTCCTTGATCCACGGATTGTTTTAATATATCGTTGTTTCGATGGAGACCGGTTAAGGTTGAACATCCATCTAGAATGAAGCTACACTTATCCACAATCGCACAATGGACTAAGCCTTGAATTGGCGCTTTGTGTGAATAAGTTTCACTTAAGTCCTTAATCGATACTAGGTCGCCGGGCATCCCGCTGGTTGGAGCATATAAGTCATACTCTGGCCTATTCATGAGCTTCCTAGAGATTACCCTATCTCATAGACTGTGACTAGCATCGGGCTCATATAGGTGTGTTCTTTCAAGATCTCAGAGGACAAAGATCTTTGCTTAAATAAGCCACAGAACACATTAAGATAAAATCAACCTACCATACAGATTTAGGAGAGAATTGCATCTCCAATGGAGTGGGTCTATAAAGGTACTCTCCTCCCGCTTAACCAAAAGCTTGTTTCGCTAATCCTACTTCACGGATCTCCGATCATATAGGATGGGTTACCACTATGGTATAACTCACGTGGGTCTCAAACCCATCTCCTTGATGCATTGTCTATCACATTCGTGATAAACCCTTTGTGAAGGGATCTGCGATTCTTAGCTGTTTGGATATAATCCAAAGCTATTACTCGGAGTTTCTCATTTTCTGATGGACTTGATCTTCTCTTCACATGTCTTGATGATTTCATATTATCCTTAGAAGCTGCTCACCTTGACGATCACGATCGATTGTCACGATTCATCGAATAGCGATGCACGGTTTATCAACCACCGGCAGTCCATCAAGAGCTCACGAAGCCATTCGGCTTCAACAATGGCGATATCTAATGCCGTGAGTTACGCTTCCATTGTTGACCTCGTTAAGATGGTGCGCTTGCAAGACTTCCATGAAACAGCGCCACCTCCAAGTGTGAAGACATATCCACTTGTGGCCTTAATCTCATCAAATCGGATATCCAGCTTTGAATCACTATAACCTCTAGTACCCTAGGGTACCCAGTATAGTGAATGCCATAACTCATATTACCCTTTAGATAGCGCATTACCCTCTCAAGAGCATGCCAATGATCATCTCCTGATTAGAAACAAACGGCTTAGTTTGCTCACAAAGAAGCGAGATGTCGAGCCTGGTACCGCTAGCTAAATACATAAGTGAACCAATTATCCGAGAATATCTCAATTGGTCTCTGGCTATTCTCCGATTCTTCCTAAGCAACACGCTAGGATCATAAGGTGTTGAGAAGGTTTGCGATCGCTATAACCAAAACGACTGAAACCTTTTCCACATAATGAGATTGCAACAATGTAATCCCACCATCATCACCTCTCAACGACTTGATGTTCAAGATAACATCGGCTACTCCCAAATCTTTCATCTCAAAATTCGAGACAAGAAATCCTTGACCTCCTTAATCACATTAAGGTTGGTCCCAAAGATCGCATGTCATCAACATACGGACATAGAATGACTCCTCGCCCCACCATGGCGATAATACACACATCCGCCGACTTCATTTACAATAAAGCTGCAGATGTTAAGGTTCTGTCGAATTTTTCATGCCACCGGTTAGGTGCTTGTTTAAGACCATACAAAGATTTCAACAACTTGCACACCTTTCCTTCTTGACCATTTACTACAAATCCATCCGTCGTTCCATGTAAATTTCCTCGTCCAACTCTCCATTTAGAAAAGTCGTCTTAACATCCATCGATGAATGAGAAGACCGTGTGAGGCAACAGAGATAGTAGTACTCGAATAGTGGTCAATCTAGCCACAGTGAATAAGTATCAAAGAAATCTTCGCCTTCCTTTGGGTATAACCCTTGGCCACAAGTCGTGCCTTATACTTCTCGATAGTACCATCGGGCCTAAGCTTCTTTTTGAACACCCACTTACATCCTACAGGTTTACAACCATAAGGGCCTCGTTGATCTCCCAAGTTCCATTAGAGATAATGGAATCCATTTCACTCTGACTCTTCCTTCCAGATTCGCATCCGGAGAAGCATATGCTTGAAAATGGTACTTGGAGTATCATCCACAAGGTACACAATGAAATCGAACCAAAAGACTTTGCGTCATTTGTCTTTTACTCTTCCTCGAGTTTCATTGTCTTCCTCCTCGGGATTTGATCGTGGGTTTGCTCAAAATATTCCATTGGAATGGCGAGTTCAGAGTTGTATCGGGCTCGACTCGATAAACTAGGCATATCTTTCATCGGAAAAATATCCTCAAAGAAAGTAGCATCTCTGGACTCCATAATTGTACCGACATGCACGCGTGTACTCCGATTTCACCACTAAAAATCTATATCCAACGCTATGGTGAGCATAGCCTAAAAAGACGCAATCCACGGTTTTGGTCCAAGCTTACGCTTTTTGGAGATTGGCACGTTGACTTTCGCCAAACAACCCCAAGTGCGCAAGTATGAAAGTGATAGTCTTTTCTTCTCCCATTGTTCAAATGGAGTTATCTCTTTATTCTTTGTGGGAACCCTATTTAGGACATGACATGAAGTCAATATAGCCTCCCCACCATGCCTTGGAAAGACCCGATGTGTCTAACATGGCGTTAACCAAATCGATTAGAAATACGGTTCTTTCTTTCGGCAATCCCATTTGACTGGGTGAATAGGGGCGTCCTCTCATGGATTATACCATGTTCCTCACAGAATAAATTGAACTCATTAGAAAAGTACTCGCCACGATCGGACCTAACCTTTTGATTTTCTTTTCAAGTTGGTTCTCGACCGCCTTATAGATTTTAAAGTAGTGAAAAGCTTCATCTTTAGTTTTTAAAAGATACACATAGCGTAACCTAGTGGAATCATCAATCAAAGTCATGAAATATCTCTTACCACCTTTTGTCAACACACCATTCATCTCACACAGATCTGAATGTATGAGTTCTAATGGTGCCAAGTTTCTTACCTCCGCGGCCTTGTGAGGCTTACGAGGTCGCTTTGATTGCACACAAACTTGACATTTAGAACCTTTGGCAAGGGTGAATTTGGGATTAACTCTAAACCGCTAACGCGTCATGCAACCAAAATTTATGTGACAAAGTCGTGAATGCCAAATAGTAGTCTCATTACCACGAAAATATGATTCACAACATTATTACACAAATCGAAAGAGATAGGCGGAACAAGCCTCCACACACATAGCCTTTACCAACAAATTGTCCACATTTGGACATTACAAATTTATTGGACTCAAATACGATCTAAAGCCATCTCTACACGTAAGAGATCCGCTCACGAGATTCTTATTGATGGATGGCACATGATGCACGTTCTTGATTGCACAATCTTTCCGAAGTAAACTTGGATCGACCGTGCCAACACCATGAACAATGGCATGTGACCCGCTTCCCCATTAGAACGGCCAATCCCGAGTGACCGGTAAGAAGAAAACAATGAAATATCGGCACACACATGTATATTAGCACCGATGTCTATCCACCAATCGGTAGATTGACATACGGAAAAAAGCAGAGGTAAATTACCATACCACGAAGTTCCGTCTCGATGGTACCAACAACAATATTGGCGGACTTGGAATTCGCCTGGCGATCCTTCACACCCTTGCGTTGATCGCAATCCTTGGCCCAATGACCGATTCGCCACACACAAAGCAAAGACCATCCTTTGTGTTCTTCTTCTTCTTTTAAAGCTTGTTGTTTGTGCAGTCTTGTTTTTGCCTTTGAACTTTTGAGCTTGGCCATTCTTTTACGCACCACATTGGCACTAGAATGTCCTCATTTCCTCTAGTGTGTGTATCTTTTGCCCTTGCCTTTTCTTCAACATCAAGAGACCCAATGAGATTTTCCACGAAAAACTCTTGTCTCTTGTGTTTCGAGAAGTAGCAAAATTCCTCCACGAAGGAGGAAGCTTGGCAATAATGCCTCCGCGACAAACTTGTCAGGTAACACACACTTGAAATGCTCAAGTTCTTTGGCCATGGATTGTATCTCATGAGCTCGCTCAACTACGTAACGGCCATCAACCATTCTATAGTCATGGTATTGCTCCATGAGATCTGATTCCTTGCTGCATCCAAACCCCAAACTTGGCCTCGAGTGCATCCCATATCTTTCCCATTTGTAATCACCATGTATGCATCAACTAACTTCTCACCAAGAACGCGATCACGGCACCTTTAAAAGGTTATCGTGACCTCGACGCTTGCTCTGTTCAGAGTAAGTGTTCCTTCAGCTTGCCTTTGCCACATGAAAACGTTCATGGCGATTAGCCAAAGCACCATCTTGGTGCGCCACCTCTTATAATTCGCACCATCGAATTGAGAGGGCTTAAGCGCAGCAAGAAAGCGATTGTTGAAAAATGCCTATTACGATAAGGTTTTGGATTGTTGAGAATAATAGCATTTTTCGAATTACTTTAATCGAAATATAGTAGATAAAACATGATGAATATTCTAGCCACTTTCATAAAGCAAGTAAGCAAGAACACTATAGACATACTAATATCGACGACGAAACTAGCATATCTATCACGTTGTTCAAGGTAACAACTAGTAATATTACTAACCAAGAAGTACATATGAAATAGACATACCCGATCCAAATGGAAGGAGCGGCGATTGAGTCTTTGTGAGATCGTCGTTTGTCATGGCGTAGTGGTAAGTAGTCGTGCGATGGGCGCCGCGGTAGTAGTCAAATGCGGTTGTAGGCGTAGCGAGAGTCGAATGGAGAGGAAGCGGCGAGCGATGCGCGAACGCTCCCAAAACCTTATTCGCCCTTGCTCGTGCAAGCCTTCAGGACGAGGGTTCCGAGGCTCGCTTCTCCCGGTGCGATCGTACACGCTTTGCCGGATGGAGATCGCCGAGACAAAGAACAAAGAACGTGGTGTCTTTCGTGGAGAGAATTGGAGAACATGACTGCATTCGGATAATGACTATATATAACAACCGGACGAAACACCACCATCACTCACTAGTAACGGTAGTTCTTGCCTAGTCAAGAGGCGAACGGTCACCATTATTCACTAGTAACGGCCGTTCTTCGCCACACGCTGCACGCACACGCACGCACGCGCGCACGCGCGACGCAAGCGGCACGACGCGGCGACGGCTTTAAGACGCACGGCGGCTCGCGAGGCGAGGCGAAGCGCAGCGCGTGTATTGGCTCTCTCCAATTCCACAAGAGGACTCCCACGCCCACCTTATAAATTGGTGTAACTCCTTTAACTCTCGTGTGGGACTAAAAAGGTTTAGCACATGCACATGGGCCTTTGGGATTTTCCAGAATTTAATTAGAATTAAAGTTTAGGCCTAGCCCATATTAAATCCAACACGTACCCATGTATACAGGTCCAGCAGCTGATACATACTCCATCTCACTGTCTCACGGAGACGACGAACAAGAAGAGAGAAACCTCTTTTGGCTTCGCGCGCTGACTAGTCGCCTCCCTTCGATGGACCACACCGACATCGCTCGCATTCAGCTATCGTGTGCGGCCACGAGGCCCGAGCCGAGCGAGAGTGCTCCGTCCATCCGGGGCCATCGTACGGCACGACATGCGCGCGTTCGTAGAATACTATGATCCGCTTGCTTGCCGAATCCATATCGATTCGCCATTATTCATACTCGCCGCAGCAGCAATTGATCCATCAATGGTGTCCGGCCGAGTTAACTGGAGGAGCTACTCATCTACTACTAGCGCGCTGTTACTGTTCAGGCCAAACCTAGCTAGGGTTTTGGCCATTCAGTGCTCTGCTACTAGATGATGTCCTGGAAATTAACAGTGGTGCTACAAGAGTGCATTATTTATACAGTGTGTACGGGAGCAGAGGGGATTGTGCCCAGTACTGTATTTATGGAGTAGCTGCAGCCTAGACACACCAAACCAAACAAGATCAATCTTACAAGGATCAATTACCTGCGCATTCATAACAAGCGTCCCTACCCGCAGAAGAGATTTCAGCAATCAAGCAATGGGAGAAGAGGGGCAATCGAAATCAACCTTTTGTTTTGAGAGGAGAGAGGTGCAGGGACAAATAGACCATCCAAATCAACTGCCTAAACAGCAGTAGCAGTAGCAGTAGCATGTGTGGGTTCTTCTCACGGACGGCCCGTTACCGCTCTAAAGCCCAAGGAGGCACTTCTACTACACCGCAGGATGTCAGTTTGGGCCTGTAGAGCACTTCAGCTGCACGGGCTGAATTGTTCCAGTTGGACCGGGTTCGGCCGTCGCTTTCCTGGGCCAGATACCGTCTGGAACATGCCTCTCAAAACTAGAACACAGTACTATTCTGGAGTATAATATAATAGTATATATTGATAAGTATATATATGTTTAATTATACGTATACTAAATTTCACTTATAATATTGCTACAATTACATAGTAGTAGGATGAAATATAAGTTCAATAGACGGTATTATCAATTCCGTCGATATAGTCGTTATTGTTCGGTAACATACCGGTATTAACTCGTATCGAGCTAGTATGACCGATATCAAGACCGATACGGAATACATGACCGCTCCATATCGTTTTAGGTGACGAAATAGTACATAACGGCCATACTGACCGGTACCAGAGCGATCTTGACAAGTTTGCTTAAAATATGTGCATATTATTGTTCCATTCTCCAGCCATTTGCAAGCAGGGAAAGGACACGGAATGCGAACCCAAACCCAATCTCTAACCTGGTCTTTTCCATCGGGGTTCCCTTCCTGTCCAGTTGGAGCACACTAAACGCTCCATCCAACGTTGACCCGTGCGAAAGCGACCACCCGTCGGCCATTCGTGGCCTGGGAGAGGAGGAATCATATGCCCTAATGAAAAAAATAACGGGATCTACTAGCCCATGCTATACCGTTGGAATGCATTTCCAACAGTATAGAAGTTTCATACAGTTTCGTGATGTTTCATATGCTTAAAAGTTTCAAATTTTGAGTTTGACATTTCAACTAGGTTTCAACGCATTTTCATATTTCTAGAAGCCTCTAGAAGATTCCAAGAAAGTTTCAACAAGTTTTAGGTTTTGGAACTCAAGTTTCAACAAGTTCCAGACAAAAAGTGTCAAGAAAGTTTCAATAAATTTCATGTTTCGTCAAAGTTTCAATGAGTTTCATGTTTCGTCAAAAGTTTTAGGTCAATGTTTCAACCAAGTTTCAGAAGGTTTCAACTCGTTTCAGATTTTTAGAAGTTTTCATAAGATTCCAAGAAAATTTCAAACCCAACTTTCTACAAGTTTCAAAATTTATAACTCAAGTTTCAGACAAAAAAGTTTCAAAAAGTTTAAGCAAGTTTCAACATGTTTCAAGAAGTCTCATAAAAAATCAAACAAGAGCAAAAAAAATCCTGACGTGAAGTTTTAGATAGTTTCATGTTTTGTCAAAGTTTCAACGAGTTTCATTTTTTGTCAAAAGTTTCAAGTTGATGTTTCAACCAAGTTTCAGAAGGTTTCACCAATGTTTCAGTTCATGAATGTTTTAGTCGCGTATCATGTTTCACCTAAGCCGCAATATGTTCCACGTAGGTTTAAGGGAGTTTCATCGCATTTTAGTGAGTTTCAAAAGTGGAACAGACCTAGTTTCAATGTTGTTTTCAAGTTTTTTTTTAAAAAATAAAACTTCAAGTTTCAGGAGGGTTTCAACCGAGTTTCAAATAGGAAAAATCTAAGTTTCGAAGAGTTTCAAAACTGAAACACCAAGTTGCAATGCATTTCAAGTTTCAAAATTGGAACTTCGAGTTTCAGATAGTTTCAATGTAGTTTCACTTTTTTTTTTTTTGCAAATGTCACAAAGTTTCAAGAGTGAAAACACTTGGTTTGAAAGTTGTTTCCAAGTTTCAAAAATTAATACTTACTTTTAGGAGATTTTCAACCGAGTTTCAAATAAAAAATTATAAGTTTTCAATAGTTTCAAAACTAGTACACCAAGCTTCAATGATTTCCATGTTCCAAAGTTGAAACTTCGAGTTTTAATCTAGTTTTTGAAAAAATAAATTACAAGTTTCAAAGAGTTTCAAAACTGAAAACACCTAGTTTCAAAGTTGTTTTCAAGTTTTAGAAATTAAGACTCCGAGTATTAGGAGAGTTTCAAATAAAAATTATAAGTTTCAGAGAGTTTCAAAACTGAACACTTAGTTTCAATGCTTTTCAAGTTTCAAAATTGAAACTTCGAGTTTCATATAGTTTCAATCTAGTTTCGGGAAAAAAAAATCACGAGTTTCAGAGAGTTTCAAAACTGAAACACAAGGTTTTATCGCTGAATTTTCAAGTTTCATAATCGAAACTTTGAGTTTCATGATAGTTTCAATTGATTTTTTTTAAAAAAAAAATCTAAGCTTTAGATAGTACACGAAAAGGTTGAAGAGTAAGTTTCAAGATAATTTTAGTGAAGTTTCACAACAAACCAAACATGTTCACTAAAGTTTCCAAAAAAATAAAGAGAAAATTGTAAAAAAAAATCGAAGGAAGCACTACTGTCCTGCAGCTTCAGTAGGAAGCCATCAGTGAGCTAGCGGGGGGCTCGGCAACATCGAGGACGGTGTTAGGCTCCGTGTCACCCTACTCGCATGTGGCCTGCATGTCACAACTGCCTGCTGACTCCTCCACCAGTGGTCGCCACGCCTGCCTATTGCAGCCTTCGTTGCGCTTGCTCCTGCCACGCCGCCTTGTCAGACACCCGCAGCAACACCCCGCCCGTCGTCGCTCTGAGGTGGCTCAACAAGAAGATTCAACTACGGTGGTGGCAGTGAATCATCCTTGTTGTCCTTGGCCTCCATGGCTTCTCGTGGAGAGAGAGAGAGATGGTTTGTGCCTTTGTCGATTTGGAGGAAGGTTGGAGGCTTCGAGCGACTTCATGTCATCCGACGCGAAATCAACGGTTGATGGTGCATGTGGAGGTGAGATCCAACAGAGAGTGTCTATCCCGTTGGATTAAGAGCGTTTTTCTAGTATTTCTTATGAAAATAAATAAATAAAATACCTTTATTTAAAACCCAGACTTACAACCGAAGGAAGCAAGAAATCTAAACGCCCCCGTGGGCCCCACAGCGCAGCGTGATAATGCCCATGCCGCATCGCGTCGCACTCCCCGCGCCCACCAACCCCATGGCATCGGCGCCCACCCGCGCGAACTGACACGCCGGCCCCGCAAAACTGGGCCCCACTTGCCGGAAAGAACCCGCAAAGAAAAAAAGAAGAAAAAGGGAGGAGATAGAAAAGAGATACGAACGAACGACCGCACTGCTGGACTCCACTCGCCCAAATCCTAAGTCCAATCTCCAAACCCCAAGCCGGAGGCGAACCGAGGCAGGTC
This sequence comes from Ampelocalamus luodianensis, assembly GCA_036346255.1. Classification (NCBI taxonomy): domain Eukaryota; kingdom Viridiplantae; phylum Streptophyta; class Magnoliopsida; order Poales; family Poaceae; genus Ampelocalamus; species Ampelocalamus luodianensis. The sequence continues at coordinate 2,008,057 of CM070622.1, forward strand.
GCGAGGAGAGGAGAAGCCGCCGCCGCCGCCGCCGCCGCCGTCATGTCGGGGGGAATCGCGCGCGGCCGCCTCGCCGAGGAGCGCAAGGCCTGGCGGAAGAACCACCCGCACGTCCGTGCCTCTCGCTTTCATCCGCCTCTCTTGATCTGTGCGAGCTTGTCACGTCGCCGATTCGGGTGCCTGATCTGTTTCGTCTCGGTTCTGTAGGGTTTCGTCGCCAAGCCGGAGTCGATGGCCGACGGGACGGTGAACCTCATGGTCTGGCACTGCACCATCCCCGGCAAGCAAGGGGTAAGCACCACCCGATTGAATATCTAGGGCTTGTTTGGTTCATATACTAAGTTTGTCATTTTTTTTTTGCCAAACTCGTTTAAGATTAGGTCATCAAATGATCAAAATTGAAGCCACACTTCGGTTAGCAAAAGGAATCTTGCCACATTTTTTTTAGTCACTGACGCGTGGGACTAGTTGGCAGAAAAGAAATATGTGACTACGAACCAAACGTGCGCCTAACTCCGTCAAATATGTGGTAAGATTTGGCTACGAACCAAACAACCAAACAGACCATTGGTGAATAGTAGTAGGAAGACCCAAAAAGCCTAGCTTGCCCCATGTCCTCTCGTCCGATTCTAGACTGGTATGGCTTGATTGATGCTTCTCATGTTAGCTATTCACTGTTTGATCAGGTCTCGTGCGACGGATTGTTGGTATCGTGGCCCTCCTGTGGAGGACGTGCTAATATGTTTCCTAGTTCGTTGGGGGATTGGGATTATGGATTGTGTAGTGGTTTGCATCCTGTAACCGCGATGCCTTCTGATGTTGGAGACATTGCATTGTTCTTAGTCGGTTGAATTGAATAAGTTTTGTTGTGGTGTTTCTTGTTGTAGATCAGGATACATTAGTTCGTTGGGTCCTTTAGTACATTTGTTGCAATGGCCTGAGTTTAGCTGTGGTTTATTTATGCTTTCACCATGGGAAAAATGTTTATTTTTAGGGCGAGTCAAACTGTTAGTCATCTAACTGCCACAACAAATCAAGTTGAGGGCTGGTTCTGCATGAATAATTTTCTAGACGATTTGCTTAAATGCTTCGAAAGGAGTGTTATGTGTTTTCTTCACTAACTACTGCATACCATGGGTTGAAGGGAAAATGCTTAAAATGATCAGTGGAAAGGTTGACTGGGAGTTAAATCCAGTGTATACAGAAGTTCAATTGAATTATACACAGGGGGACTTGTGCAAGTTCTGTTATCTACTCGGCTAAGTTACTATTATGGAGCAAGACGTGAGGCACTCCAACAGGCACGCGAACAACGACGGGGGTAATGCAGCGACGCGCGGACAGCACCCAGGCACTGTAATGACGTGTGAACAGTACCAAGTACCCGTTGGTACTGTAGCACCATTATTTTTATATACATGGTTGATGAATTTCCTATGATAAAGAATATTTGATTAGATAGGTTATCTAGGATTCCTTATCTATCAAGTTAGTGGTAGGGATACTATCTTATCTATTAGGAATGTTATTTTTAATAGTTGGAAATATTAGATTGGATTAATAGGTTTCTTTATAGATTATTTCTTAGGCGTCAAATCGGATTGTCCCTGTAAAAGGGATTATATGTATCTATTATCAAGCAAGCAATGAGAAATCAAGAGTTCAACTAAACCTCAGAGCCTCGCTACCTCGACAAGGAAGAGCCCTGCCGACGGTTAGACGAGGACGAGTGCCCTACCATCGGTCTTCGGACCTGTACCCAACCAACCCGCACCACAACAGTTACCAAGTAGGGATTGATGAAGTATTGGAGTAACATTATATCCTATTCATGTTAGCATGCTCTCTAAGAACACATACCTTTGCGTTAAGCAAACATCCTGTGTCTTCTTATGTGTATAGGTATCTCTAGTAACTGTCCCCTATTTATGGTTTCAAAATCTAGAACCCAGCGAGTTCCTGCCAGCCAACTTGTAGTGTCTCCTGCCATTCTCCGGTGTCAACCAGTCCAATTTAGGCTAATTTGAGGTGTCTACTGTCAACAATGAAGATAAACTGGGCTAGAATACTTTAAAAACATGCCCATGAGTTGGTGCAACACAACAAAATTGTGTGAAGATAGGTTTCTTCTCTATTAATGAACTAAGTTGACTGCTTTACATGGTCTCTGTCTTGGATGCCTTTAATGCTTTGGTTGAGGTTATGTTATTGCATTGTTGCACATGGTCTGCAATTCAACCAATCTTATGTTATTGTATCTCAAGCTTGTCACGACCTTACAGCTATTTTCTTATTTTGCTGCTTCTCTGTTTGTATAGATTGTTTGCAATAAGACGATCTAGCTTTAACTAGTCCCCATCGGTTTTTTTGGCAGACTGATTGGGAAGGTGGATACTTCCCTCTCACCCTTCATTTCAGTGAGGATTACCCTAGCAAGCCTCCCAAGTGCAAGTTCCCTCAGGGTTTCTTCCACCCAAATGTCTATCCTTCAGGAACAGTCTGCCTTTCAATTCTTAATGAAGACAGCGTAAGTTTGCCAACCATCTGTTAGGTTTTATGTATGCCAAACTTGATAGCATGGTATTACTATTCCAATTGCATCCTTTCAGGGTTGGAGGCCAGCCATTACTGTCAAGCAGATTCTTGTTGGAATTCAGGACTTGCTTGATCAGCCAAATCCTGCCGACCCTGCTCAGACCGATGGTTATCACCTTTTTATCCAGGTTAGACAAAAGTGACCAACCAGGGTCCAGCTAATGTTCACTGGAGTCGTACTATTTATCCTAAATCTCATTGCTTACGATTCAGATATACAGTCCTGTATTAGTAACAGCCCTTTTGGGTTTGCAGGATCCGACTGAATATAAGAGGCGTGTTCGGCTCCAGGCCAAGCAGTATCCTCCGTTGGTGTGAGAACATTGTCTGCTTAGGGATCCATGCTGCACATAGCATAGTTCTTGCTAGATCTTAAATGAATGCCTCTGCAAATATGGAATTAGACCAAACATAACCTGGAAAAGGGTGCTTTGAGAAGTATTTATCGCATTGTGGAACAGTTATGATGTAAGATCCGTATTGGATGTAAACGGTTTTCTTAACTGTGGTTTCTTAACTGTTTTGAGTGCTTGTTTTATTACGGGATAGTGTTAAACTTTGGTTTGTCCGGTCATCCCAAGAGAGTTGCTGTGTTTGTTATTTGACAAGTCTAAATGCGAAGAAACATATTTGTTTACCCCAACATTTGCCACCTACGATATTTGCTATTTTTCTTCTTCTGATCTGTATCCTGGGTAGGCGCAAGTGCGCAGAATGCACCTATTGTACTCTGATTTTTCTAAAACCTATTGTTGTTGCTTGCATATCTCAGGGATTAATATCTGGTAGCCGCTGGAACGTGCTCTGCTGCAATGCTTCTCGTGTCGACACCAGGAAAAAAAAACATGAAATCATGATGGGACAGAGTTGCACAGTCATGATGCACGACTGCATAGCTGAGAGATGCTTGTCTCCTGTTCCCGGTCAATTTTATTTTGATATACGGTTGACTGGTGATCTGCGGTACAATCTCAACATGATTATGCAGTATATCAAGGCTGATGTGTTTGGAGTACAGCACTGTTGATGTGAAGAATTGCTGTGAAGGTGTGTAAGAAACAGACAAGGTGCCATAAGCCCCCTAAAAAAAGTGTATCATAAGCTATATCAATAGTTTTGCCATGGTCCAGAAATGGTCGATAGTAGTAGTACTACTCTATCCTGTCATAAAAAAAAGTTGTTTTGGATAACGTGCACTTAAATTTTATAAAATTTAGCTATCAATATATTTTTGAATATTTAGAATGAACACGTAAAAGTGATAGGTATAGATTTGTCTCCAATAGTACTTTTATAATATTATGATTTCAACAGGCTTTGTTAGGCAGTTAGCTTCATGCGGTCTTTGTGCCCCGGCCACTGCGCTAGCTTGTTCGCCTCTACCTGAGTCCTTCTGCATGCTATTTGTATATGTGCATACACATGTTGTATTGTAACCGCTTACAACTCTCTCTCTCCCTCGGATGTACTCCTATTAATTCCAACGGAATACAAGTTCACAAGCCAACGGTTCAATTCACTTTATGGTATCGAGCCTGCCCCTAGTAGATCCTGCTCCTACCTCCTCTCCCTGAATTGTCATGGGAGACAACTTTGGTGATGACAAGTCACCACGGAAGTCACCACCACTCTCCTCCACCGAGAATACCACCTCTCTCCCTCTCCCTACCCACGCTTTGGTCAGCATCAAGGCGTTCATCCCATTTAACCTGGATCTCTAGGCCCCCAATTATACCAAGTGGCGCGAGCTCTTCCTCGTTACACTTGGTAACTTCGGCCTCACCGAGCACATCGATCCAGCATCATCTTCCAAAGCGACGACCGACCTAACATGGTGCCGCGACGACTGCTCCGTGCTCAAGTGGCTGTACAACTCCATCACGTCGGAGATCTTTGACATCGTCATCAAGCCCGACTCTCCTGTTGCCGTCGTCTGGGCCAACATTGAAGGCCTTTTCCATGACAACAAGAAGACATGTGCTATGTATCTGAACGCACAGTTCCGCGGCCTTCTTCAGGGCGACAACAACATCACTACTTATTGCCATTGCCTTAAGTCACTCGCCGACGCGCTCCAGGACATTGGGGATCTTGTTCCCGACGAGACACTTGTTCTGAACATGCTCCGCGGCCTCAATGAGGACTTCAGCTATGCGTCCACCCTAATCACCATGCAGGTGCCATTTCCTTCCTTCATGTAGGCACATTCGATGCTTCTTCTCGAGGAGCTCAAGAAGCAACCCGGTGTCTGCGCTCCTACCACTGCCTTTCTCACTGCGCCACCACCCAACAACAACACCTCTAGCCATGGTGGAAAGAGCAAGGGCGGTAAAGGAAAAGGCAAAGGCGGCAAGAACTCCAGTGGCGGAGCACTTCCTCTGGCGCCAGTGTACGGCTCCCAGCAGTAGGGCGGTGCATTGATCTTCAACCCATGGATGGGATCGTCCACGCCTGGCCCACCACCTGGAACATGCCGTGCCATGCCTCGTCCAGCACACAGGCTCCATTTGGCACACAAGGCGGTGCTGGACTTCTGGGTTCACGGCCTCCTGCTGCCCATGCCATGATGACGATGGGGCAACCTCAGCTGCCGCCAGCTCATTTGCCATACATGCAGCCGCCAGCTCCTGGTGGCTCTCTAAAGGATCTAGACTCGTCATAATGTGTTAATAGAGTATTTTGGTAATTAATAACAATTGACATGTGGACTAACATTTCCATGAGTTGGTGAAATAGGTTAAGTCACATGATGATGAAAAGAAATTCATGACTCAATATGTTAAATGTTATCAAATCAAGACTCGGGATAAAAGGATGTCATCATCAAGACAAGATCCTGATGTAAAGAAAATCATTATGTGTTGATGATTATCAAAGTCAAGAACCCATCATGTGTTGATGATTATCAAAGTCAAGAACCCAAACTTAGGGTGTAGAGGTTCGTTATCAAGAGAACACTCCAAGATAAATGCTCAAGGCGAAGGTATGACTAGCATAGACTAAGAATATGTTCCTAGCCTTTTATCGGTCTCAGTGTTTGGTGTGGAGACTGGATTGCTCAACTTTTGGATATTGCGTGTTTCTTGGTGATTCGTTGGTCGCTTGGTCCTCGAAACACCAAAACACAGTCTCATGGTCGAGTACGAAAGCTGAGTACCGGGTGGTCGTCAACGCCGTTGCAGAGACATGCTGGCTTCGTCAACTTCTCGACGAACTACGACGACCGGTGACCAAAGCAACAATCATCTACTATGACAACGTTTCGACTGTGTACCTCTCCACCAACCCCGTGCAACATCGGCGAACAAAACATATGGGGTTGGACATTCATTTTGTATGAGAGAAGGTTGCCTTGGGTGACATTCGTGTTCTACACATCCCTTCGTACTCGCAGCTGGCGAACGTCTTCATGAAAGGCTTGCCATCGGTTCTGTTCGACGGGTTCCGCTCCAATTTGAGCATTCTACAACGACACGCTCATACTGCGCCGGGGGGGGGGGGGTTAGGCTGTTACCTTCATGCGGTCTTTGTGCCCCCTAGCCTGTTAGCCTCGAATTTTTGCCGATCACGGTCATTTTTGAAGCGTATTTCGATTAGCTACGGACAAGGTCAGGCGAGCCAAGCGAGAAGGTTATCGAGACTATGTGCGGGACATACGAGCGTACAACCTTGTGCGAGATTGCTTCACGGTTGCGAATCAAACCCAGACGCATACATAAACAAGCTTGGCCGTGAAGATCTTGGCAAAGGGCCCAACCGCTTCATCTTGGGCCGGGTGTTACGGGCTTCGCTCGAGCCATCGGGGGCTTCAAGTTCTGCCGTCCGTGCTAACCATGGATGGCACTTTCCTTCTGAGGAGGTACAAGGGCACCATCCTCACGCGGTGGCGGCCGTCGAATGACCGGCTTCTCCCGATGGCATTTGCCATTGTGGAGAGTGAGAACACATCCGGTGGGCGTGGTTCTTGAAGAACGTGAAGAGGCGGTGGTGGGAGGCCGGCCCAAGGTACGCTAATCACGAGCCTTAATCTTGGGTTGTTGGCGGCAATCAAGACCATGCGAGGTTCGCGGATCCATCTCACGGTGGAGCGACATGCAATCTAGGTGGTGCATGAGGCATCTTGCATCTAACTTGTTCACGCGGTTCCATGATCGGGAACTCATGAAGCGTTCAAAGCATTGTGTCTGCGGCAACCGGAGAGCGGAAGTTTGAGTCTATTTGGAGAGACCTCGAACAGGACTACGAGGCATACAAGGAGTCCACTCGGAGGGTGCAACCCGATGGCGCCATAAGCTTCTCAGAGTGGATTAACGGCCCACGCTCACGAATGGAGAAATGGTCCCTCCTCTATGACCTGAGGCGGTGCGAGATACGGGATTATGGCGACCAACATGTCAAGGAGGTCTACAATAGCGTCCTCAAAGGTGTGCGCGGCCTCCTATCACCGCGATCGTTCGGAGACATGGACTCGCCTTTGTTGGTTATTTACGTCAATAGAGCCACTGCGGCCAAGCGGCGAGATGGGCGAAGGCAGCGGTGGTGCGAGAACATCACGAAACACATGGACGGGAAGATGGAGAAGGCGAATGCACGACATCCGGTGATCGGCGGCCTCGGGCGAAATCGAGATCAAGCCGGCAATCGTCACTTGATCATGCAAGGGGGAAAGAAAGCAGGCATGCACACAGGTGATGTGGCGACATGCACACGCAACAAGCGAAGCTCCTCCACAAGCCATGCTCGCCGCGTGTACAAGGCATGTGCACAAATCGGCGATGGCTACACCATACATCTCTGAGTACTACGACATGCGGCACCTATTGGTACATGGGTGGAGAGTTTCACTCGTGCGGCTTGGAAATGAATTATAAGGATCTTTGGCGGACATGGTGCAATGGGGTCCCAACGAGGACTTGAAGAGAAAGGGAAGAGCGACGGCGGGCAGCGGCGCTTCGAGAATGACATGGATGCTAGTCAGCGTGCGGTATTAGCGCACAATCAAGTGCGGATATGCAAGACCCTGGGCACTCAATGAAGGATTGTCCCAATAGACCTAGCTCGTCCTGTTAGTTATTGATGTCGTAATTTCAAGTTTTCTGTCTTCCTTGTTATGTCTCGATATTTGAATTTTAGGTTTTGGATATTAGGGTTTCATGGTTCCAAATATGCTATACTTTCCCTTACTTTTGAATGTATAAAAATGCTAAATTGCAAGTCCATTGGAGATGTCGACATGCAATGCCGCGACGCATCCATTAAGCGATCCACTCGATAAAAGGCAGCGATAATGACATGAAGCAATCCACTCGATAAAGGCCACCACAATGATGCATCGACCATTAAGTTACATAGTTCACGAGATTGAACATAATTGCGTAAATAAGGGGGCAGTGCAGAGGTACATGCTTCTCTGTGCGTGCCTAATGGTAGATGGTGTCTCGCTACCCACAGTGTGTTGTTCACGGGCGCCTCGGGCGTGGGTTGCAGTCATTGTAGTAACGCACATATGCGACTAGGGTTGCGCGCGGCTGTGGGATCATAGGAACTTCCTATGTTTCACGACCTCTCGTTGCCCCTCTCGTGGCGCATCTGTTGGCGGAGGTCATCGTTTTCCTCGTTGAGATCGTCAATCAGTGCCTCCAACTCAAAGATTCGGTTCCACAATCTATCCACATACACGCAACATATGCGTCCATGGGAGGATCGATCCAGCGGACAAAGTCGCATTTCACCATCTGCTAGAAAGGAGGGTTAACAGGGAGGCTCTATTAGCGATAACGTAAAGAAACAACACTAATTGTACGAGAGTGTGGGCATCGGAAGAAGCGTCGTCCTCCATCGAAAGGGCCCTCCAAGACGCGCGCAGACGGCGTCCACGCTGTGTCGCATTTGGCCATCTGGGTTGAGCACGCTTGTTTGGCATCAACGGTAGTTAGGCCAAAGTCCTCCCTCCTTTGAAGGAAGGTCTTGCTTTGGCGACCGGTTGGAATGGTCCTATTGTTTAAATGCACATATGGTATGTCCTACTTTAAATCGCGTGGGCGTGCATTTTATAGCCGCGAGGTGAGGCTTGTAGATGACGAGACCGGGCGTGGCGACTCCACAAAGTAAGGCGTGACAACACTCTGCCGAGATCGACTTTTGGTCGAAAAGACAAGACTACGCAAAGTAGGACATGACCAGTGCTGCAAAGTAAGGCGTGACAACACTCTGCGTCCTCGACTTTTGGACCGAAAGACAAGACTCTCAAAGCAAGACGTGACACTCTGTAACATCCAAGTACACACATAACAACCAAAATCGTGTACAAATATAGTAAAATAAAATCGCATAACACGCCCAATACTACACGGCTCACTCTTACGAGTCACTACTCTCTGCTGCGGGCTGCGTTCGCGTCTGTGACCTTGTTTGCTGCAGAGCATGACACGTGGAGTCGTCCACCGGTCGGGAGCGCGATGTCGGTGCGGAGGGTAGGGAGACCGTTGAGCGGTGGACGATGTACCTTCCACCAACCCCATGCGCAACATCGAATGTCGTAATGAAGCTGCGAACAAAACATATGGGGTTGGACATTCATTTTGTATGATGTTAGCCTCTGCCCGAGTCTTTTTGCATGCTATTGTATATGTGCATACACACGTTGTACTGTAACCGCTTACAGCTCTCTCTCTCTCTCCCGGATGTACTCCTATTAATTCTAATGGAATACAAGCTCACAAGCCAGAGGTTCAATTTACTTTAGGTTTTATAAATATATTATAACAAAAATAAATAGTTAAAATTGTATTTTAGAAAACTGTATCGATGTCCAAAATGACTCCTTTTTGTGTGTGGAGGGAGTATTTATTTGGTATTCTTGCGGCGATACAGAAGTTGCAAAGCCTGCTTTTTCGTACTAAAGAGCGAACTCAATAGACGGTGGTGATCTCATCTCCTGTCGTGTTGCCGCGGACTCCAACACGCCAAGTAGCATAACCAAACGCACTTGTTTCTGCGGCGGCGCGAAGGCAAAGCCCCGCAGGATTAGGGTTTAGGCCATGGCGGCCGACGACCAGACTCCACGAACCAAGCCCAACCCTGAGAAGAGTAAGAAGCGGAAGAAGCCCAAGAAGGACAAGTGGGGCCAGCCTCTTTCCGCCGCCGCCGACGAACCGGCGGTGGAACCGGAGCAGGAGCCACCGGAGGAGCCCGTCGTGGCGGCTGTCGCGGAGGAGGAAGGGGAGGAGGTGGAGAGCTACGAGTGCGCCAAGGTGGTGGCGAGCGGCTTGCCGTACACGACCACCGAGGCGGAGATCCGGGAGCTCTTCGAGCGGTTCGGCCCCCTCCGCTCGCTCCAGCTCTCTCGCTTCCCCGATTCAGGCAACTTCCGCGGCCTCGCCTTCGTCTCCTTCGAGGTCACTATCGAACTGCTACTGCTATTATGTTCCATACTGCTTTGATTCTTTATGCTGTAGTAATAATTTCAGTATTCATATAAGGGTGATTTGATGATTTGCCACAGCAAAAGATGTGCATTTGATGATTTGTCACTTTATGTCTCACATATCTTTATAGTGGCATATCATCAATAATTCCTTCATATAATCAATCGTCTGTAAGGATTTGCTTCAGGTTGTCCCGGATCTGGAGGTAAGAATGGCTCATTTGGAACAATGCGCGTTTTGTCTTTGATCTCAATCAACGTGCTGTGATGACATGTAGGAGGCTGCTCTTATTGGGACTGCACTGCACAATATTTTATACGCCCACCTGATTGTTTCAGCTCTTTGAACGGGGCTATGTAGATTATGGTGGTGTATGATGTTAGGTTCTGTTGCGTTCCTGATCCTCAATTTCAGTTCATGAGTGGCTGTGCATGATACATCACTATATATATCATGACCAATTGGAAGACTGGTAAAGATTTATGAAATGTAAAATTTTGGAATTCCTTCCATCCAATTTCTGCAATTTCCTTATGTTATGGAACAGATTTGTTATTGCTGCTCTCTCTGAATTTAGCTAACTGCTGAAAAAACTGAAGAAACTGAAGAAATTTAAACTTGCAACTAGATGGCTTTTCTAGTTCGATTTGACAAGGCTGATTTTGTTCTACTATGTCATTTCAGTCGGACGAAGTTGCCATGAAGTCTCTTGAACTTGATGGATTCAAAATGTAAGCTTGAGTGTGTCTGTTCATATCTATTGAACTCATGGAAGCTCGCTGGTGAATGTCCCCTTACTGATATATGCATTGCATGTACAGTGGTAACAGGTTTATGAGGGTTGAAAGATGCAGGATGACTGCTACCTCGAAGAGAAAAAGGAAGACGGAGTTCCAAACTGACCCCGAGAAGGCTGATGGCTGCCTCTCAGCATATGTTGGCAATCTCTCATGGAATGTTACAGAAAAGGACTTGAGAGATTTCTTCAAATTATCAAAGATTGCATCAATTAGATTTGCCATCAATAAGGGAACCGGAGATCCTCGTGGTTTCTGTCATGTTGATTTTGAGGACGATGAGTCACTTGAGAAAGCTATAGGGATGAATCAATTTGAACTGCATGGCAGACCTATCAAGATAGCGTATGCTGTCAGTAACAGGGGCTGAAGACTAGTGATGGTCAACTTTTAGCATTAGTGAGCTTCAGTGTTGTGGTTTTGCTCCCTCATTTTTGCCATGCCTTTCGCTGTTTGAATGATGATTTTAGAGACAAATCCCATAGTACTGTTTCTTGTACCAAATATTTGACAAGTGTAATTCTTGTGTAACAGATACTTAGTGGCTACACCACCATATCAACCTTGTCTGCTCGCATTTTGTTAAAAGTCCTGATGATACAGCCTACGGTCTTCTCATTACAGTTGTGACGACTTTGTGAGATTGCTGAAATGCTGGATTAATTTGAGTTGATATTGATGACTTTAAGACAGTGATAGTAAGAGCTCACTCAGTAAACATCTCTCTCGTAGGTTTAGAACCCTTTCTCTGTCTAGTTTTCTCTCTGAATAGACATTTTTTTCCACATGTACTTGTTTGCAGAAGGAATGTTAAGTTTCATTTCCACCGTCTTCCTCTGACGCCTGCTGTCCACTGCTTGATGTTTTCTGGTTATTGTTAGCCATCCTTCGTGGTGCTCTGAGAAATAACATGCAAATAATACTGCACATCTCATGATAAAATGCACTGGGTGATTTCATCATTACACGTGTACATGATAAAAGTAAACTGGAGCTCAGCTAACCGCAGGATTGTTCCAGGTTTTGCTTGGCGATGCATTCACTTCCCTCCTGTCCTGACAAGAGCATGTGGGCAGTGAGCGAGATGCCCGTGATGTTTATTTATGCTTCCCTGAGTCTCTGGTGCGTGCGAGATGCCTTCCCCAGCCGAGGGGCCCTGTTTCTGCGAGGAATGAGTCATGAGAGCCATTGCCATGTTCAGACCCTGCTTTTGTCGTGCTTGTGCCTTACTGCCTTGTGCATCCAATATTCCAATGATTGTCTCAGTTTTTTTTTTTTCTGGACGAACTAAATTTTGGAATCAAGGTAGAAAGAAGTCTGTAACAAGTCGCCAAATCTCCCGCATCCAAACATGCCTAATTAGAATAAAAATTGGGGCCGAAAGCCTAGAAATTCCATGAAACAAAGGGACATGTGATCTGTTCCTGGATATCGATCAGCGTAAGCAAAGCACGTCATTTTCGTAGATAGCCTGTCTATCAGGTATGATGGCCTGTCTGTCATGGTACGATGGATCACGGCAGCCGGGTTGGAAGGAAGGAAGAGTGAAATGATCTTATTTTTCAAACAGGGTGTATCCGGTTTGCACAATCGTCTAGGATTTCAATTGCAGTCCGGAATGATGCCAAACTTGTTTACGAACATTTAAAAAAGCATTAATTTGATTGAATTATAGCATAATGGCTATTTTGCAGCAACAAAATGAACATCTCAAGCTCAAAGTTTAGCTTACATTAAGATCAAGGTCAATACAGCCATCGAGAAACCACCGGTCAATGGTGGAGTGCGCGGTCCGATGCTAACTGGTCCAAACCATTGTGTAGTCCAGCGAGTGCCCTGACCGGCCCACTCCGGACTCACTCCTAATCCGTGGCTGCTCTATACAACCAGAGCAGTTGATATACTGTAGATATTCAATCAGAATAGCAGTGTACTGAGCTAAGTTGGATATACCAAACCAATGGTTGAGCGAGTTCTGTGTCTGTTATTTGGCACAATGATCTTGTCCTTACCTATCATCTGGTGAGGCGATGGACCACTTACCAACATGTGGCTGGCCACCTCTTGATCTCACCTCTAACTCGCTTTTATCAAGTATACTGGGTTATCCAACCTCCTGGTCTTAGCCCTCAACTCTCCGCAAAAATTTATTGGCGTTTAGCCAATATTCCTTATCAATATTTATAAATACAGCGTGTGACAGTGCCAAACATTTGCTATCATTTATTAAGGTGAATATGACCTACAAAGAATAGGTGGTTGTGGGTGTGTGTGGGTGATAGGATTTATCTAAGTATCATGATATTCAAAAATATAATTGCAATAACAAAGTAATTGGCTTAAATATGATAATAAAATTAATAATACAAGTACATGAAATATAGCCTCAAAATGATCAAATAGATGCAACTTGCCTCCATATCCGCAGTCCTTGACCGGATTTACCTCTCCTGTCTTGATCGACTCCTTCTATAGCTTGATCAACAAATTTGGGTTCTATCGTGGAAGAAAATCCAAAAATAAATCTGGGTTCAACAGGAGGAGAGTTGGGAACAAAATAAATAAATTTAGAAAGATTAAAAGAAAGGTGGTAGGGTGGTTGGGATTTATTTAGTACTTGATTTGGCTAAACGGAGTCAAAAATAGGTTTCACGGGTTCGAAACGGTCGAAATCGACATATAAAGTCTTATTGGGTCTAGGATGAACAGTGCTAGGTTAAGGTAAACAATGATGGGTTTAGTACTATTTATTATCAGGTTTGGGTTGAATAGTAACATGTCCAGTGAATAGTATCAGTGTAACACTATTCATGGCAGTTTGGTTTTGATGACACAGTAGCCTGTTTGGGCTGCATAGCAATGGCTTCGATGAATAGCGTTGGGCATGTATCGAGTTGGGTTTTAAATAGTAATGGTCTACAGAGTGTTGTATAGTGTTGGGTTGGTTCAATGATTGGGCTTACTTGGCTGCCTAATTGGACACTTGGCCCATTTCGGTTTTCAACTGAAGGGAGCCCAACTCCCTTCCCTCTCTCGCTACTATCTCTACTTTCGCCCCCGCGCTCTCTGGCCGACGGCGGTGGTCGGCGGCAAGAGGAATGTGCGAGGAGCAACTATGAAGCATGGGGGTTCTATTTTTGGGCTTAGGTACGGTCGGAAGTGGCTCAGGGTGGCCTCATGGCGGTGGTGGCGCACGGCTAAAGCAGAGCAACAGCGTCGATGGTCTCCGACGGCGCGGCGACCAAATTGGCTAGCTCAGGAGCATCAGTGGGGTGAGGGGATCTCGGTGGTGGTGATGGTAGAGCTCGGGGAGGTTGGAGGTGGGCGGCACATCTATGGCGCACGGTGGCAGTGAGCTGAGGGCGACGGTGCTAGGCTTGGAGCTCAGGGGTGACTTCGCGATGGTGAGGCGAAGCTCACGGTGGGGTTGGAGGGTGAGGATGTGGACAGTGGTTGGCGGAGCGAAAATGGTGCGATGCAAGAAGGGGGCGGTGGCGACGTGAGGAGAAGTGCGCCTCACTGGCACGGGCGCATGCATTGGTGCGGGTCGACGGGGACGGGGACAGTGCACTGAGCACTTGGTGCGGGGAAAGGCGTGAGGCCAAGCGGCACTGGCGCGGGCGGAATAGGAAGGATGAGGTGGCCGACGAGGTGGCGGTGTACTGGCAATGTTTGGCGTGGAGCGGGGGCGGTGCAAGAGTGAACGTCGGTAGAGCGCGGCGGCTGGTGGTGTGACATGAGGCTGCCGGGAACAGTGGAGAAAGCGACGGCGAGGATTACGCTTCTTGGCAGGGAAAGCGGAATTCCGAAAAAGAAAAGCGAAAAAAAGAAAATCTTTTCGAATTTGGCAAAAACTCAAACTCAAACAAGTTTTGAAATTTTGGATCTTTTCAAAGAGCATCATGATTTTGCTTCATTTCTTAGAGCTGGCTGTCTGGTTACTACTAAGGTTGATGATTTGATGTAAGTAAATTTCTCTCCCGGATAGACAAATACTAAATGATGAATTTGACAAGGGGATACACGGATTGGGAACGTCCTTGTCTCGATCATTTTGGTTTCGTCCAAGAAAGGAATCGGCCAACTCGAAGAAAGAGGGAAAAGTCCCAATTAAAATGGAAGCCGAAGAGATAAGTGTTGGTTTGGGGGTTTGGACCTAGTCCCTATTCCTCATCGTTGTGTCTATTTCGCCATGAGTGGTTTTTTCGTGGCGGTGCTATGCTACGCAGCAGGTCCATGTCCACGTCCTACCAAACTAACAACAAACGGATCCTCTGCGTTAGGATACAACGAATCCTCTGCGTTAGGATACAAAATGCTAAGGATACACAGTGTTGTGTATTAATAATCGAACCCTCGATTTTTTTTTTTAAAAATAAAAATAAAAATAAACTAAGCATGCTATTCTAAATCGAACTAAAGTCAAATTTTCTAGTGCTTATAAATTATTATATTATGGTTTTATCCCATTCATAGAAAGGAGATAAAATAAGAAATCTTTGCCATCCAATCTGATTAGTATCATGAAGTGTAAGTGGTAGAATTTTTTTTTCTAGGAATGTTTTATCGATTCATTTTCATTCGATTTGTACCCCTAGCAAATTCGAACTTTCATCGAAATTGTCTCTATTCATATGTATGAAATACATATATGAAATATGTATGTGGAGTTCCCTAGAATTTCATGTGATTCAGTAAATAGAATATGGAAACTTCAGCACCTACTTACGGTAAAAAAAAAATCACTACATTGCATAAACTACTATTTCTACACTATTACTATAGTACTTCGATAGATAACTCTTCGCACAGCCTCACGTCGGTGTTGATGCAGTGCTTTTCTGCAGTACAACATGTGTTCGGATCCCACACTATTCCACTATCCGGTACGGGGAAAACGCCTGCCGTCTTTTGAGTTCTTGCCACTCCTCTCTTGATCGAAAAAAGAAACGTGAGGACGTGGAGTTCACACAGCTATCCAAATTATGAAAACGACGATCGTCGTGTGTTCGATGCTGCCACCAAAATCCCATGATCGGTTGCTTTCTCGTCAGCTACATGAATACTAAGGTATGATGGTCACGCTCAATAACAAGACATGATAATGCTTTGGGGACAAAGTGAACAAGGTGGAAGATTGAATCAGCGCGTCAAATGGTCCATGTAGATACATACGGCAAGGTCCTCAATCAAATCAGAGATGCTTCGGTAGGATTCTACTTTAGAGTCTTAGAATCTAAGATCCTACCTTATTCTACCAAAAATATATTTTTTCTCACCATTTCGTCGTGTATTTCAATATTTATATCGGTGTTTATTTGATCATTTGACACCTATTTGATTAATTATGTTTATCTTATTCATGACTAGAATCACGGTTTTGATTCCGCATCATTCCGAGATATGACTAGAAAATAGCGATTTCAACAACCCTGCCATTATCTCACCATTCTATACTGGAAAATTAAAAGGAATAAACAATCAAATTAATTTTTATTACTCTAATCTCCAGGTTTTAATGTCTAAACTACTAATCGCTTGGTACTTACTGTACAACTTGAATTGAGGTGAGGACACCACCAAACACCTAAATCTTCATAAACGGAGAAGAGGTGTGATTCTACTACGATCCTACAATTTACTACTCAAATTATGATGAGTCATAGTGGTGTTGGTGGGACTGTAGGATCGTACCATTCTACAACTAGGATCGTGATTTTAACAAGCTTGGTTACGAGTGTGAGCTAATTAAGGTAGGTGGTGAATCGTACCACAAATATGGTGGTCACACTCAATACGAAGACACTATAACGCTTAGGGGACATGGTGAACAAGGTGGAAGATCGATAAACGCGTCAAATGGTCGATGATAGATACGACAAGGTTGTTAGATTCATAATCCTAAATCAAATCGGAGACGCTATGGCAAGATCGTATTTCAAGATAGAATCGTAGAATCTAAGATCCTACCTGATTCCACCGAAAATACAATTTCTTTCATTTTGCTGTGTATTCCGAGATTTACATCAGTGTTTATTTGGTCATTTGACACCAATTTGGTTAATTATGTTTATCTTATTCACGACTAGAATCGCGGTTTTGATTCTACATCATTTCGAGATACGACTAGAAAAATAGCGATTTTAGCACCCTTGTCATTACCTGACCATTCTATACTGAAAAAGTAAAAGGAATAAATAATCAAATTAATTTTATTATTCTAAAACTCTGAGTTTAATGTCTAAACTACTAACCACCTAGTACTTATCATATAACTTGAATTGAGGGGAGGACACCACCAAAAAACCTAAGTCCTCATAATCTAAGAAGACGTGTGATTCTACGCGATTCTACCACGGTCCTACCAATTACCACTCAAGTTACGATGAGTCGTATCGGTGTTAATGGGATAGGATTGCAATTTTAACAAGCTTGGTTACTAGTGTGAACTAACGTGTTGCTACTGTGTGCTATGACTTTACCAAATTAATGAAAGCTCTCCACTTCCCCACAAAGGTAAAAATATGATGAACATAAAAATGGAACTAGTAGGTCGGAAAAAAAAGGAAAATCGAACTAGTACATGTACTACACTAGGGAATCGGCTCACCTACAGGGGACACCGCACGTAGTAAAGTGCAGGACGAATAAGCCCGTGACACGTGTTCTGGTAGCCCCACCCAGTCAATGGAGTTTACATTATCCCTTAATTATAGTTGAAATTGATCAAAACAACCAGTTTATCTCCTGAAAATCAGGTAACTAATTGTTTCACCCATGCAAACACAATTGCATGGGTACTTCCCCTTCTATCTTTGGATCTGGAAGAGCGATTGGAGTGCACGCAAAGTGAAAAGTATAGCAGAAGTTCTAGTTCACCATTCATCTTTGTCAAGTTTGATATAACACTCTACCTTAGCATGTCTTTCATTGTTAGAAATAAATTTGTTATTGAATTTTTCCTTGGTTTAGTTCTAAAATTGAATGTGGACTCACTGACTCATGTACTAAATTCGAGCATGTCTCTTCTACAAAGTTTTCATTAAATTTTCTACAAAGCTCGTCGATTTCTTCACGCCTCTGGCGAGCCCAACCGCGGCGGTGAGTGCGCCACCCTCTTCAAGTCCCCATTGGGAGCTCTCCGCCTCCTAAACCGTGCGCCACTCAGCGAGCAAATGCAGCTCACAGATGTATGCTCGAAGAGTCCGCCATGTAGAAGAAAGAGTGAAGCGAGAAGCTAGAGTTTTTTGGGCTAAAATGGCACTGTTGGCGTGCGCAATAGCAACTACCCCCCCCCGGCGCATCAAAGACAAAAATGGCACCTTGTTCGTACCCTAGAGGACCGGATTTGCCGTACGGGTGACATATGGCCTCGTCTAACCCCTAGGGGTGCGGATTCCCTTCCCTAGAAAAGGCTGAGAGTTGTAGTAATTTCTAAATATAGCAAATGAGTTCAAAAATTATGATTTTTTTTAAGGCTCCTAACACATTGTAATTGCTTGTGTATTTTTTTAGAATTTTATATATTCTGCATTGTTCTCCAAAATTCTGTTAAGGTTACTGTTTGTATGCAAATAAAATAATCTATTTGAGAAAATTTTAAAAACATACTCAAAATACTTTCCACATTTATTCTCAGTATAATTATCCCATGTTTACATTTCTTTTGAAATTTTATAACCCCTGGGGGCCAGGTTTGCCTCGTCCTAACCCCTGGGCCCCCTAGGGGTGCGATAGCCCCACCCTTTGTTGTTTTTAACAAACTAAAATCTTGCTTTCGGCGTCTCCGAATTCTCGCTAAAATCTAAAAAATATTGTTTGATATGATTTCTTCACATGTGATAATACCCCCTCCCCTGACAACGAAAGTTTGATCTGACCATCAGGGGCGGGCAGGCGGGCGACCACCTGAAAAAAATTTGCGGAATGAATTTTTTTGGTACATGTGATAATATTTAATTCTTTTTTTACCTCCATAAAATGAAGTCGGAGTACGATTTCCTCTACGTTCCGATCGACTTCGGGTACCAATATTATTCTCTTTCGTGCTTCGAGTAGTACTAATCGTACTACTACTTTTACTATCTATGATTTTTGGTTTTGTCACATCTCATCACTCGATTCGTGGACTTTTACTACCCACATCCAAGCACGAGGTAAAAAAAGAGAGGGGAAGACTGGGCCATAGGGTCACAGAGAGAGTTTTTGGTTAAAATAGCACGGTTGGCGTGCGGAATAACAAACCTAGCCCCCTGCGCATCAAAGGCAAAAATGGCACCGTGGAGCCCTGTTCTGCGAGACACGCTGGAAGATTGAATGTTTTGCTGTAGCTTATAGAACAAGGGTGAGTTAGTTCGGAGCAAATATGGTTAGTTAGTAATTAATTACAACTAATTAGTTATGATTTATTAATTACAACTATTTTAGTTAAGACAACTAACTACAACTTCTTAATTACGTATAGTTAATTACGACTAAATAATTAATAGTACTTAATGTATACTAATTAATTACGATAAAAAATTTGGGACAAATAAATTGTGACTGATTTATTTCAACGAATTAACTACCACTACATAGTTAGGATTAACTAAAATAGCCGTATTTAATTAACCCTAATTAATTAGGATTGGTTAATTACGACTATTTTAGTTTATACTAACTAACAATGACTTTCTAATTGAGCCGACTAATTAATTAATAATATTTAATGGAGCCTAATTAATTATGAATAAATTATTACACTAATTAAATATGACTATTTTAGTTAGGAATTTTAATCACAATTAGCAAACTGTGAGTAAATAATTACGACTAATTAACTGCGAGTGAACTACTAATTAGGATTGATTTAATAATAATAAATTTAATTAACCCTAATTAATTATGACTAATTGATTACAAACAACTAATAAATTACGACTTCATTAAATACAACTAGCTAATTTACAAAGTAAAATGCGACTAATTAGACTAATTAATCACAACTATTTGGTACATATGATAATACATTTTTGGAATTAAATTATGTGATTTCGTTTGAAAATATTGTTTGATATGATTTTTTTACCTCTGTAAAGAAAATAAAAACTGTATCGGATTGTTGCCGTGAAGTCGGAGTATGATTTTCTTTACATCCCGGCTGACTTCGGGTAACAATACTATTTTACTTCGTGCTCCGAGTATTATTGATCGTACTACTACTTTTACTATCTACGATTTTTGGTTTTGTCTAATTTGATCACTCGTTTTGTAACATCTAAAAATTGTAAACTTAGGATAATTATACTAAGAATAAATGTGAAAAATATTTTGAGCATGTTTTTAAAAATTTCCTCAAATCGAATTATTTTGTTTACATACAAACAGTAGGCTTAATGGAATTTTTGAAAAAAAATACAGAACAAATAAAATTATGAAAAAATTACATAAGCAAGTACACTTTGTCATGAGCTTTCACAAAAAGTTTCATATGTTTTAGAGCTCATTTGCTATATTTATAAATTTCTACATCTCTCAGTCTTTTCTGGGGGGAGGGAATTCGTGCCCCCAGGGGTCGGACGAGGTATTTCCGTGCCTCTGGAAGTCGTATGAGGCATTTACGCACCTGGGGCAGGGATGAGGTATTTCCACATCCTTAGAGCCGAACGAGGTCATGTATCACCCGCACGACAAATCCAGTCCCTAAAGTACGGATAAAGTGCCATTTTTGTCTCGGGAAGCCACGGGGAATTATGTGGATTGGGAGCAACAAGAATAAACAGAAAACAGAATGTCTCTTTGGTCTTACGTTTAGTGGGTGGGGACTACCAGGACACGTGTCACGGGCTAATTCGGCCTGCACTTTACTCTCTGCGTTGCCCCCTCCCCTATACGAGTTCGATAAGTGACACTTGGCGTGTAGAGCTGTGCGTGCACGCAGCAGTTTTTTTTTTTTTTTTAAAAAAGAAACCATGCAGCAGTTTTTACTTTTTAGTCCTCAAGGCTCAACCGGAGCGGTTTCCTATAAGGTTTTCCTCATATACTTCGAAGCAAAATTTCTGCCTGGCCCACACCGGGGGAAGCGAACAAAAACGGAAACAATAACAAAGTAAGAGTAAAAAAAGCCAGTAAACTAAACTAAAATAGCCTCGGAAGAGAAAGCGCGGGGGCGCGCAGCGCAACAGCAACAGCAAGCGGCGCACCCATCATCTCCCCCTCCCGATCCCCAAATCCGTCCTCGCCCATGGATCACCACCACCACCCGCCGCCGCCGTCGCCGATGGAGAACACCGCGTCCTCCAAGCCGCCCACCCCGGCCTCCACGCCCTCCTCGCGCTTCGCCTCGGCGCCGTTCTCCCGCCTATCCTCCGCGCCGCCGCAGCCGTCCCCGTCCTCCTCCGCGCCCACGCCCACCTCCCACACCGTCTACAGCGACCGCTTCATCCCCAGCCGCGCCGGATCCAACCTCGCGCTCTTCGACCTAGCCCCATCGCCCACCCACGACGCCGCTGGCGCCGGCACCAATGCCCCCGGCGCGTCCTCCGGATCTACACCCGCCTCGTCGCCGTACTGCGCGCTCCTCCGCGCCGCGCTCTTCGGGCCCACCACACCGGACCGGGTGGCGTCGTCGGCCACCGCGTGCTCGTCCACCTCGTCGGCCGGTGCGTCGCCGGTTGGGTCCCCGGCGAGCGGGAACATATTCAGGTTCAAGGCGGAGGTGCGCCGGAATGCCAAGCGGGCCCTCTTCGCCGGTGGGGACGACGACGACGTTCTGTTCCCCGGTGTGTTCACGGCGAGGGGCACCGGGCCCAGGAAGATCCCTAGGTCTCCTTATAAGGTGAGAAGGGCGATTTGATGGTTTCTTGATTTGCTTTTCTGGGTGTCCTCTGTTTTTTGATTGAGCCTCTGGTGCTTCTTTGGATGATAAAGATTTAATCTTTCTTTTTCGGCTACTCTGTTCCAAGATTCTGAATTATTTGCCATGCATAAAGAGTCGGATTTTGAAGGCTTTGTACTGAAAATATTTGATCTTACGGGGATTTTTCTTGCTGTTGCTTTTAGGTGCTGGATGCGCCCGCATTGCAGGATGACTTCTACCTGAACCTTGTGGATTGGTCGTCGCATAATGTTCTCGCAGTCGGGTTGGGAAATTGCGTCTACTTGTGGAATGCGTGCAGCAGCAAGGTGAGCAACCAAAGTCATCCTTGCACGATGTCTTTTCTGAGACTCGTGGAGGGATTGTAAACAAATTTAACACTGCGCAGGTCACCAAGCTCTGCGATTTGGGGGTGGACGACACTGTTTGTTCCGTGGGTTGGGCGCAACGTGGTACTCACCTAGCAGTAGGGACTAACCAAGGCAAAGTTCAGGTTAAGTCACGCTCCCATCTAGAATGAGTAAATTGCATGTTCATGATCTATCAAAATTTAGGATGATACTTAAAGCAATTTTTTTACTGAAAACGTCCAACACAAACATGAAACAGTACAGTTGTACACTGAATTATGAGAAATTCGAATTTTTTGCTATACTATTACCAGCTCACCAGCAGGCCTTGTGGATAGTCTTTTCTCATTACTGTACTCCATTTTTTAAAGAAAAAATCATGAATGTACGCATGACCATTTTATGATGGAGTTTTGTGGATAACCTGAATTACTGTCAACATCAACTTCATTTATGTGTTCAAAGAATAAATCTGTTCCAGTTTAGCTCACTTCTCAGTTTATATACTTTTCTTTGGTAAAAATGACTAATCCTGTTGGCATTTGGTGTTGTAAGCAAAGTTGACATTCCAAGGGTGTTTGTAACTCTGATTGTCCATCTTGCATTTTATCTTATGTAGATATGGGATGCAACTCAATGTAAGAGAATAAGAACCATGGAAAGCCATCGCATGCGAGTAGGTGCTCTTGCTTGGAGTTCTTCATTGCTTTCTTCTGGCAGTCGCGACAAGAGCATCCTTCACCATGATATCCGTGCTCAGGGTGACTATGTTAGCAAACTTACTGGGCATAAATCTGAGGTAATATTTTTCTTAATTATCCATATAATATGCCATGTTGTGTACATAATTAAGATGATCTTTTGCCGGTTTGATCCAATGTCTGAATTATCCTATTGGTTGGTGCTTCATTTTGTGATTCCAATAATGTATATCTACATATTTCCAAACATCTTTCAGGTCTGTGGGCTCAAGTGGTCTTATGATAACCGTCAGCTTGCGTCTGGTGGTAATGACAACAGAGTAAGATCCATACATTTCCATCACAATGGAGTGCATGCCACATGGAATTCATGATCTTATTTTCTTGTCATACTAATGTTTTTTCCTTTTCCAGCTTTTTGTTTGGAATCAACATTCAGTACAACCAGTACTGAAGTATACTGAGCACACAGCAGCTGTCAAAGCTATTGCCTGGTCACCTCATCTACATGGTTTTCTTGCATCTGGTGGAGGAACTGCAGATAGATGCATACGATTTTGGAACACGACCACAAATACGCACTTGAGTTGCATGGACACAGGAAGTCAGGTAGTTTGCTACCTATGTAATTTCTCAATAATTACCTGGACCCTTATTTATGTTTCTGAACTTCTATCGATTTTTGTTGATTTCTATAATTAAGCATGATAACTCTCTGAACCTTTGAGCTCAATTACTTATTGAAGAGATGAGTCATATCAATACATTAGTTTCCCTGCAAAATCAGAAAAGATATAGACCCTGCTGGCTGAGCTCTGCCCTGCTCTTATCATGAGATTTGAGCGAAGCTTTCTGGGCATTTTGATTGCAATGTTTCTATGGCTGCAGAGAAACTTCTACCTTTAATTGTTCACGCTTGAGACCTTCACAGACATATCTTGTCGTGAAGGCAGAGAATTGCCTATATAGAATTGTGGAAGGGATAGAGTTAATCAAGCTGTTTGTTGGTATGTACTGACGATGCTAAATGACTTAACAGGTCTGTAATCTTGTGTGGTCAAAGAATGTTAATGAGCTTGTTAGCACCCACGGATACTCTCAGAATCAGATAATTGTTTGGCGATATCCAACAATGTCAAAGGTATGCGCAAGCTTATTCTGTAGCTCAGCTATACAATACCTTTTCTCACTTGTATTAATTGTGTTCATTTTCTCTATTTGTAGCTTGCCACATTGACAGGCCATACATATAGAGTATTATATTTAGCCACCTCCCCTGATGGACAGGTGAAATTCTATCGACTCTTGGTGATCTGTTTCTAAGTTCTGTTTGAGGTACCTAGTATAGTATTTGGCCTCACTGTTTTTCATTATCGATATCAACAGACTATAGTTACTGGCGCTGGTGATGAAACACTCCGGTTTTGGAATGTGTTTCCGTCTCCCAAGTCCCAGGTACTTCCGTAAACTTGAAAGATGACTTCCTTGTGTATATAATTCCACTTTACACGCACTTTCCTAATTTTCTTGGCCCATGCTTCTGCAGAGTTCTGACAGCTTAAGTAGCATTGGAGCAACATCATTTGTTAGGAGCTACATCCGGTGACCCAATGAAATGTAGTTTTACCAAGCTCGTAAGATTATTGCAGCACAATGTTGATGATCATCAACATCATTCCATTCCACCTGTACCACTCGCCCCGGTCCACCAGTTCAGTTCATCAACCATCAAAGCTAGCCGAATTTTAGAGATAGCACGATGCAAAATGGTGGACTGGCTTGCGGATCTGGGTGTGGCTCTGTTGCTGAAAATTGTACATATTTATTCGACGCTGTTGTAGGAGTGAAGATGGCAAATGTTCACGTCGCCGAAACATTTGACTATCCGCACTGTTGCATTGATAATATTACGCCCTCTTGTTTTTGTTCCCGTTGGAAGTTATCTTCGAGCTGGAGTTGTTATGTACTGTTCTGGCGATTAACTTATCAAAAACATTAACTAACTCGTGAAGCCTGTTCCGTTCAAGTTGTGTTTGGAAGTGAGAAATTTTCTGGTGCACAGTCCCATTCCATCTGGCGTCTTTTCTTGCACTTTACTGATAGATGCTCTATTTATTCAGATCCGTCAGAACTCAGAAATTCAGAAGTGAGCCTTGCTTACTAACTGACCGCCACGCTAGTGCCTGTGGCGGAGTTTCCGCCGCGCGCGCCTCGACGGTGGCGTTGCCTCGTACAAGGGGGGGC
This sequence comes from Ampelocalamus luodianensis, assembly GCA_036346255.1. Lineage (NCBI taxonomy): Eukaryota > Viridiplantae > Streptophyta > Magnoliopsida > Poales > Poaceae > Ampelocalamus > Ampelocalamus luodianensis. The sequence goes on from CM070622.1 coordinate 2,033,029, forward strand.
AAGGCAAGAGCATGACGCGTCAGCTCTGGCGCTGCGGCGAACCATGCCCCTGGAACTCCGCGCACAAGTGTAGCCCACCGAGTCACCGTCACCCCTTGCTCGAACGCCGGTTGCTGAAGTAACCAACTCCGCCATGAGCTCGAACAAATGCTGCCTCCACGGCTCCAACTCCGTGCTACTCCTGTTCCTGTCCAGCCGTGTCAGTGGTGCCACTCCACCAGATAACGTAACGTAATCGGTACAGCCGATGCTGAAGTACACTCAGCACACAGCAGCCTGGTCACCTTGCCTCTGGAGTCTGGAGTCTGGACTATTGGTGGATGAGCTTCAGAAAGATCCGTCCGATTTTGGAAAAACTAGCACGAAATACACGCTCAAACTGCATGGACACTGGGAGGTTGTTTTACTTTTACCTGCAAGCATTGTTTATCTTTCTGAACCTGAATCATCGATTGTTGATTTGTACTGCGAAATTCAGAGATCAAGATATATACAATTAAACACGAAAATTTTCCTTTGCTCAAAAAACCAATGAAGCGTGATTGATATATTTTCTCTTATTACCTATCACTTTATGTATCCATATTCAACTTAAGGCCTTTCGGGACATTGCTATCCCTGCAAAAATCAGAAAAGGTCTAGGCTATCCAGGTTGAGCTCTACCTATTAAAATAAAATTGTTTTGCGATACTCAACAATGTCAAAAGGTATGCTGCGAACATATCCTGAAGTTCAGACCTTAAGTCATAACATACCTTTTCTCACTTGTATTTAATAGTGTTCCTCCTCTATTCAATTTGTAGCTTACCACATTGACAGGCCATACATGCAGAGTACAATGTTTGGCTATCTCCGCTGATGCCTGATGGCGGGTGGAATACTATCCAGTCTTGGTGAATCCACATGTTTCAGCTTTCTGCTTGAGTCAGGGACTCGGTGCGAGAACTGCGAAAACGAGAGATTTGCAGGGAAATTACTCAAGCAGTTACTCGCAAATAAACCGTTTTCAGGTACCACCTACTCAATGCAATCATTGATCTCTCGATGCTGTGATTCGTTCAAGTCTAATTGGTTCTGGTTGAACGTCATAATCGGATAGTGCATCCTCTTGAAAAGGCAATACAAAGACAGGGTTATCTGGTTAGCTGCTAGGTCCTTATGTACACTCATATCTGAGGTTAACAATTGTACTTGCAAGTTGGAGCACAGTGCACAACTAACAATATTCCATCTCACCTTTTAAAGATGCATCGGATTGGGCCATCAGAGAACTACTGGAGCAAGTTTTTAATCACCAACTACTCTTTCACTTCCCTTTCTCCTTATGGGGTCAAATAGCTAGGGACCCTTTTCTTTCTTGGGCTGTCCAAGAACTCTTTTTTGTAGCTACAGGCTATCAAATTTTCAGATGGTCTCTCAGAAAAAGAATCGAACTGGCTTATCGATCTTACCAATCATGTTCCAAATGTATGATTGATCAGAATTTAACTGTAACTGTCTGGCGATAGAAACTTTGTTCCTTTCCTTTTCTTTTAACTATCCTCCTCTCTTGTCAAAGTGGTCCTTCATCAAGCATGTGTGACCTCTTAGAAAGATAAGTAGTAGTAACCAGTCGTGATTCTCTCTCCATGAAACGTGCTTTTCAACAAACAGTTGCAAACGATCATTTCATCAAGAAACGTATGTGATGCCAGAATGCTTTTTTTTCTTTTCTTTTCTTACGAAGACACAAGCGACATATGTACAAGAACGAATCGTCTTGTCACCGAACGTAACTAACAAGAGCAAGTTGCTTGAATGCATGCAATGCAAGCGCCATGAGCGGCCAGACATCACAATTGCAGGGAGAAAAGAGGAGGAGAATGCATGCAGTTTCCTCCGGGCCGCGATGGGACGAGTCCATCGAGGCCCAAAGGGGTAGAGTAGCGTTAAAGCCCGGCAAGAAGAGAGAAGAGAAGAGAAGAGAAGAATGGTTAGAGATAGAGTAGAGGAAGAAAATAGACTGATAATGCCTGTAGGTGGACCAACCAACCGATTGGGATTTGGGACCCTTCTACACCCCCAACCAACGCCTCTCACCAACCGAATTATTTCTCCACCACCATTTTGGTGCTCCTCATCAACATACTTTAAACACGCGGATACATCCATACACAAGATGTTAATTTCATTTCACAAACGAAAGGACTTGGATTTGCTGCAGACGGTAGGTGTTACTTAAGTACCATGCACATGTAACTGAGATATACGCATGTCACGCATATTGTTGCAAAAAAAGTATATATTGTCTAGCAAATGTTGCTCTACATACAATCTTTGAGATGAAGTTAGTAAGCTTGTCAAGTCCACAATATGGTGTAATTGTCAAAGCAAGCAAAGAAACCTCTGGATGGTGTAGATCACTTTTTTTATATTGAACTATGATTTGATGAAGGAACTTGGAAGTAACCGGATGCTACAACAAACAGTTGCCCTACCAAATGGATTATGGAGGTGTAATTCGAGTCACCTAGAAAAACCTCGTGTCACATCCCCCTCTCTCAGCTGCTCTTTTCTCTTCACCTTTCACTTTAAAAACTTTGCTTTTCGTAAAGCTTCAGGTCCTCCTACTATCCAATTCCGGAACATGGTATTAAAAGAAGCCTGCAATGCTGCTTTTCCCTTGCACATACTGCCATGCAATCCAAAGTCTAATGCTTTATTCTATTTTCCCCCTCCTCTCTCGCCTTCTTTCTTTTCCTACCTTTCAAGGCCCTTTTTGGCGTGTGTAGAAGCGTACAGGCTAACTAATTTGATGTGGCGACCATTTATGTCATTTATATGCCTGTAGTGGTAGCACTAGTAGACTTGCAGTAATCTCGATTAAGAAGCTTAAGCAGCTTTTGGTGTGAGCGTCGTTCTGTTCGAGTTGAGGTCGTTTTGTGGTCTCGGGGTTAGCTGCCGGTTTTCCTCTCTGAAACCGTGCATTTGTTAAAGTTTTTGGACCCGGTTTTCCTTATAAACTGGATCAACTCTCTTCTTCTTTATATATAAGCTCGGCTGGAGCTCCATTCAAAAAAAAGAATAGCTTAAGCAGAGCGGAAGTTTGGGTGAAGTGCTGCATCTTTTAGCTGTTCTTTAATGTAACATACTAAATTACTAATGCATAAAACTTCGCCTGTTATTATTAATTAGAAAGATAAAATGCAAAAGTATATCAACTGCTTTACTCATGTACTATGTAGAACATTTTTAACTAGAACTGTGTTTTTAGTGTTCGAAGGTCATTGTAGGAAACTACACAGAAACACCATGTAAACAAGCAGGTTACTGAATTGTTGGAATCATGCAGGGGCGACTCAGTGGTAATGATGAAATTATTGCTAGATGTTAATTTATTCTCTTGAGTTTGAGAAAGTCAAATTGAATTTTGACATGCATACTGAAACAAGTCGGCATGAGCAGGAAATTAATTAGTGTACTGTTAAACTTGAAGCTTCTAGCACAAGCAAGAAAAGCTGAGTTGGTGCAAGCTCAAGTGAAATCAAAAGCAAACTTGTTTACCATGTATCAGAGTTGTTACCTTACTGGAGATGAGATAGTTATGTAGCTTGTTGAGCTGTAAAATTAAATTTTTACTTGAGTTGGTAAGAGTATAGGTCGGTTCATGTAGTCTATATAAAGACATGTATGCTGCATTTGGTAATGTAACTTTTGCTCGCCACCTGAGAGTTCCAACAATTGGTATAAGAGCCCTAGGTTCGAGTCGGGCATAGTAGAAACAAGGGTGTAGTGCATCATACCGAAGCAGATGTCGTCCCCGCTCAAGTCCGTGGGTAGTGATGACACCTTGGGCACGGCGACATCCAAGGCACCGACGAAGGAGGGATATGTGACCCTCTAATACACAATGCTTACTGAGACCAACTATGGCTCAGGCGGTGAAGATGAAGGTGTTCATGCGTGCACAAGGGGTGTGGACGGCAGTGGAAGGCAATGAGTTGGTCGACGAGCGCAAGGATCAGATGGCTCTCGCCACCATATTCCAAGCCGTGCCCAAGGCCATGATGATGGACTTGGCTAAAAAGGAGACGACAAAGAAAACTTGGGATATCCTGAAGGAGATGCATGTCGGTGTTGATCGCGTCAAGGAAGTGCGAGTACAGACCCTCATGAGTGAGTTTGAGGTGATGCGCATGAAGGAGACGGAGTCCATCAGCGACTCCGCTATGAAGCTGACCACCATCGTCAACGAGATTCGTGTCCTCGGAGACAAGATGGAGGAGCGCACCGTCGTGAAGAAGTTTCTACGTTCCATCCCCGACAAATTCTTACCGATCATTTCCACCATTGAACAATTTGACGATGTCAAGACAATGACGGTTGTGGAGGTGGTTAGGTGTCTGAAGGCGTACAAGGAACGTACGAATGGACGGCGGCGTGGCGAGGAAGGTGAGCATCTACTACTCACTCGTGCTGAGTGGAAATCCAGGACCAAAGAAGAGGGTGCCAACAACTCTGGTAAGAAGAACCGTAAGTTTGACAAGGCGAAGGTTCACTGCTACAATTGTCAGGACTACGAGTATTTTACTTCTGAATGTCATATGCCAAGGAAGGAGAAAGCGGATGTGCATTTAATTGAGGCAGATGCTGAAGATGAACCGGCACTGCTTTGATGTTGAGTCGAGTACAAAGATTTGAGTCCGGATGTTGAGGAAATGTGTTCGCCATCCTAAGTTGAGATCGTGGAGTTGAGTCTGGGATGTTGAAGAGATATATGTTCACCATCCTGAGTCTAGTACGAGTTGGAAAAGTTGTAGTTGAGACCGACTGTCTCAATGAGTAAGTGCGAGACGTGTTCGAGTTGTGTCACCGTCTCCATCAGAGTACGCGTGTGCTAAGTTGAAGCCGAGTCCAACTGGCCATCAGAGTTTTGAGTATCAGTATGAGTCCATGTTTGTGTGTCTTAGAGATGCTACAAAATAAGTGAAGAATCGACAATGACAACATAGATATCTTAAGAAAATAAATTAAGAGGGAGATTGTTAGATGTTAATTTATTCTCTTGAGTTTGAGAAAGTCAAATTGAATTTTAACATGCATACTGAAACAAGTCGGCATGAGTAGGAAATTAATTAGTGTACTATTAAACTTGAAGCTTCTAGCACAAGCAAGAAAAGCTGAGTTGGTGCAAGCTCAAGTGAAATCAAAAGCAAACTTATTTACCATGTATCGTAGTCATACCTTCTCGGAGATGAGATAGTTATGTAGCTTGTTGAGCTGTAAAAGTAAATTTGTACTTGAGTTGGTAAGAGTATAGGTCGATTCATGTAGTCTATATAAAGACATGTATGCTGCATTTGGTAATGTAACTTTGATAATGAGATCAATGTAATTCAGGTTAGTTGAATACTGCTCTTGCTTCTTTTTGCTTGCCACCTGAGAGTTCCAACAATTATAGCAACATTATATTCTCCAACAACACAAATGAGTGTTTTTCATTGTCTAAATTGATAAGGATCCAATTAGCAAGCTAGCGGGATCTCGTTGTTTAGTCCGATCTTTCACGGTACACCTTGATAGTAGCCTCTTAGGCACCCTTGCGCAACACAAAAACAACAAGGCCTCCTTGATAAACCTTCTCCCACGCACACCGCAACACGTGAACAAAGGGTAGAAGAACCGAAGTTCCAACGAGTAAAAATCCAACACCTCAATTGGATTCAACACACCATAGAGTAATTCCTCTCGAAAATCTGAATACCACGTCAAACATGCCGCCAAAACTATGGTGATTTTCTGGTATCTATTCCTGAACTCATAACTTGTCCTCCCTTTACAATGGGCTATGCCCTAACCTTATATTGGCACCTAAGGGTACGGCCAAACATACACACGCACAGCCTGAGACCGAAACAAACTAAGAAACGTGATCTACCTGGACTCTATCCCTAAGAAATAGCATAAACATCCAAAACAGACTCTTACTTTCTTAATAAACTGATTTGAATTGGTATGGAACCTATCCGTATGTATCTGATTTGCGAAACCGTATGATCTTCTGTTCCTAGCCCATCTCTGGCTTTCGATCTTTCGATCTTCTTCATTTGCCATATTGGTTTTGGACCACCTGGTTGTGGAACTGGTCGAAGACCTGGACGCAGGTCTGATCGTGGTCGTAACCCTTCTGGATGTGGTAGTAGGCCTCCTGAACGTGGTCGTAACCCTTCTGGATGTAGTCGCAGGCCTCTTGAACGTGGTCATAGACCATCTGAACATGGTCGTAGACTGTTCTCACCAAGTACTGTAGTCGACGAGTAATGTTCCCTCCGAGTGCTCATGTCGATGAGTACTGCTTACTACGAGTACCCCTTCCGTTGAGAACTGGCCGTAGACCTTGTGGAAGTGGTCGTGAACCTTGCGAAAGTGGTCGTAGCCCTCTAGGAACTGGTGTAGATCTTCTGGAGCTGGTCGTGGACCTTGCTGAACTGGTCGTATACCTTCTGGAGCTGGTCGTAGACCTTCAGGAACTGGTGGTGGACCTTGCTCTCTTTTGACTCTGCTTGCACCTGGCTCACTCTTAGCCAAATCGGTAACAATGCTGTTTGGTGCCATATCATCCCCTCCCCCTTCAAGCGAAATCGTCCTCGGTTTCGGGATAATATTTTAAGCCTTTTCTCCTCAACAACGAAATTGATTTCAGATTTGATTGCACTGTCCACCATTGGTTTTAGCACATGACGTTTTCCTTTATGCTTGAAAATGTAAGTGTTGATTCTCCCGGCATGTGTGACATCATGATCATACTACCACGGTCTTCCCAACAGCAAACCACACACCTCTAATAGCAAAACGTCGTACTCTACATGATCAACATAATCGCTAACTGAAAACGGCACACGTACCTTGTGTGTTATTTTCAGCTTTCCGGCCTTGTTCAACCAACCCACATAATGAGGTTCGAATACCTCCATGTGGACAGCCCTAATGTGTACACCAAATCTTTGCTAATTATATTGGTGAAATTTCCACCGTTGATGATCAGCTTGCACGCCGTGCCTTTAACTTCGCATTGAGTTTGGAACAAGCTCCAACGCTGCCCTGTTGGCACCTTATCGACGCCGTCCCCTTGCAACTTCTTGGCTTGGATGTTTAACCCACTAGACGACGCATCGTCCTCCTTCGGATGGTCGGGGGTAGAAAAATTTTCAGTACCCTCGCCCTATAGCTTCACCTCTTCTTTGGTTGTGGTCGAACCACTAGTAGTAGCGGCAGCAATTTTCTTCTTCTCAATAGCAGCTTGTACATGATCTCTCTATTGACGATCCTTCAAGTACTGCTCGGAAGTGTATGAATCGATATAATGATGTCGTCCCTGCTGAACAAAAGTATACAACCTATTCGAATAAATCGTGTAAGGATCAGAATAATCCTTTTGCCACTTCCTCCGATCGGGGTCTATAGCTTTCCAATAAGTAACGAGCACACACGTATATGTGTAGGAAGCACGTCACACATCACCACATCAGCAAGTCCACACAGCATGAACTGTACCTCAACACAATGTTTGATTACAAAGTATTGATCTTGCCATTGAACCTTGTACGGATCAGGGTGTGGTATCAATTGGAGCTTCAAATGGTCGACGAAGGTTTGACTTGCCAAGTTCATAGCATCAAACTTATCCACCATCATAGCGCTTGTAGTCGCTCTCACTTGACATCTTGCATAAAATTGAGATGACCAAATCTCTTGTAATGGATTTTTCTCACATGAGTTCAGATCGAACCAGAGAGAATAATCCATCTTCATGTCTTCCGCCACCATCCCTTCTTGCAGAAAAAAAATTTCAGCACGTACCATGATCAAGTTGGTGCTCTGATACCACTTGATAAGGATTCAACTAGCAAGCTAGTGGGATCTCGTTATTTGGCCCGATCTTTCACGGTACACCTTGATAGTAGCCTCCTAGCCCTTGCGCAACACAAGAACAACAAGACCTCCTTGATAAACCTTCTCCCACGCACACCGCAGCACATGAACAAAGGGTAGAAGAACCGAAGTTCCAGCGAGTAAAAATCCAACACCTCAATTGGATTCAACACACTATAGAGTAATTTCTCTCGAAAATCTCAATACCACGTCAAACATGCCACTAAAACCATAGTAATTTTACGGTATCTATTCCTTAACTCATAACTTGTCCCCCCTTTACAATGGGCTATGCCCTGACCTTATATTGGCACCTAAGAGTGTGGCTAAACACACACACGCACGTCCTGAGGCCGAAACAAATTAAGAAACGTGATCTACCTGGACTCTATCCCTAAGAAACAGAATAAACATCCAAACCGACTCTTACTTTCCTAATAAACTGATTTGAATTGGTATAGAACCAATCCGTATGTATCTGATCTGCGAAACCGTATGATTTTCTGTTCCTAGCCCATCTCTGGCTTCCAATCTTTCCATCTTTTTCACTTGCCATATTAGTTTTGGACCACCTGGTCGTGGAACTGGTCGAAGACCTGGACGCAGACCTGGTCGTGGTCGTAACCTTTCTGGATGTGGTAGCATGCCTCCTGAACATGGTCGTAGACCAGCTGGACGTGATCGTAACCCTTCTGGATGTAGTCGTAGGGCTCCTAAACGTGGTCGTAAACTGTTCCCACTAAGTACTGTAGTCGACGAGTACTGTTCCCTTCGAGTGCTCCTCCCTACGAGTACTGTTCTTGAGTACTGTTCTCGACGAGTGCTCCTGCCGACGAGTACTATTCCCGTCGAGTTCTGTTTACCACGAGTACCTCTTCCGCCTAGTCGTAGACCTTGTGGAAGTGGTCGTGAACCTTGCGGAAGTGATCGTAGCCCTCCAGGAACTGATCGTAGATCTTCCGAGCTGGTTGTGGATCTTCTGAAGCTGCTCGTAGACCTTCAGAAACTGGTCGTGGACCTTGCTCTCTTCTGGCTCTGCTTGCATCTGGTTCACTTTTGGTCAAATCAGTAACAATACTGATTGGTGCCGTATCATAAATGTAGGAGTAGGTCTCTTATGAAGTTGCAAAACAAGTCATGGAACAGACCAGTACATAAAAGCTAACTGCCAACTGTTGCTCGAGATGATCTCAGGGAAGATCTCCCTTGTCTGGCCAACACTACACAACAAGCACAGATTTGGAGCAAGATTCCATCGACGGATGATAAACAAAGCTCTCTCATCAACGAGCATCGTTCGGGGATTGATTGGCTGCTTCTTTAGCAAGGTCCCCACCGGGCTTGCGTTTCGTACGATCGTGAGACGCGGACGCGTACCGCATGTCTCACAGGATTCGATTGCTCGACAGGGACTTGGCCTGGAAATATAGGGGAAAGTTTTCGGGTACCTATCAGCATGTACGGTTCTGTAGCAGCAGTCCTTAGCCACTAGTCAGCTGGTCATGGGAAATTTTAGCCCGCCGTTTGATTAGAATGGTTGTTTCTTCTACGTCACTGCTCTCTTTCCAAGCAAAACATGTGGAGTGCTTGCTTAAACACAAGCCCGGGCTGGAGGCTGCGCACCTTGCACGTTGCTCAATGATCACCACATGAAGCGGATCGGAGGGCGGTGTGTTGGGAGATGAGATCCTATATATTTTCTGAGCATTCTTATTCTACGTACGTGAAGACCGTGCAGCAGCGTTTGATTTTGCCGGCCGGGTGAGTAAACGAAGGTCGCGACCAGTGCTAATACTGAAGCGATAGATCGATCGAGCAGTGCGTTCGTGTATATCTTTGTTAGGATCGGGCGGTGGCTGAATACCGGGAACAAGTCAACATCAGCTTGCCGGCTCGATTGACGTTCAACTCAATGTTCACTTGATCGTTGGGTTCACTACATATGCATGATTTGTAAGGGAGAGCCACTGCCATAGCACTAGTAGAGGTCAAGGATCTCCTGCACCGCGCATGCGTTTGCTGCGTACAGCAGATAGATGCGGCCGGGTGATGTGCTGAAAACCGGACAGTAGCACGGAGCCACGGATGCACGACATCTCCCCGCGGAAAACGACTGAGAATGGCTTTGTTTTTAACAGGAGATGCCAAGGGAACTTCGGTGTCATGCTCCGAGTCGAATGAAGCGGCAGCCTGCACTGCAGCTGCAGCTGCAGGTCCACTGGCTCCAGTCGCGCGCGAGGTCGCTCACCTCTCGTACGCGCGCGCCGACAAACAGTGCAGGCGGTGGCACTGTGGCAGTACTGAACTTGACTCGCCTCGCGCGCGCATGGTCTCTCTGCCGGATTCGCATATTCTCTCGTTTCAGTTTCAATATCAAGGGTGAACAGTGATGTGACCCTTCATAAATATGAGCTGCTCAACCAGGAAGAACTAATCAGACCAATGACAACAGTGTTTGTGAACATGGCAATACTGCAATATTATAATACAGCATCTGTGAACAGTATTCATGAGCAGTTTTATGACAGGTGGTTTGCTACAGTGTTTTCGATCTCATCCACTGTTTTCCGATCCAACGGATGTTTCGCAATGTTATTGTATTGTTCACCTGTGACATTGCTTAGCAACGTCAGAAGATTCGTTTCCCTCTCTGTCACGCCTGCGACGGGACAGTCGACAAGCAAGCCTTCTACTTGAAGTTGAAGAAGCTGTCTTTGGCAGCACAAGGCATGCGCCCCTGATGGTGAGAAAACTGGTGTTAGCTAGAGAAGGCGGATTTGAGATGAGGTGAGAGTACGGGGCGGAGCGGGGCCGGGCGGTCGGGAGCGAGCGAGCAAACGGGCACACGTGATAAGTACGGATCTGGATCATTATCTCTATGTGAACAATACATTTGCAACGGTGAAATATTTACGGTAGTAATTTTATTGTAACAAAAACACTGTAAATATTGATATCGAGTTTTGATTTTTGATCGGACGGCGAAAATTGTTACCTAATGCATTGTATTGTAGATTCACTTATAATTTTTTAATGGACAGTAGAGATTTTTCTTGGACGCTAGCTTGGCCGATGGACGCCGCCACGCGCGTCGCGGCGGCATCGACAACTGCGTGCGGTCGTCGCGGCAGTGGCGCGCGCGCGTCGCTGGAAAAGATGGTGGCTTTGGCCCTCTAGCGTTACGTAATTGCAAATTTAGCGTCGTCTGCAACATATTTGCAATTGTAGCCCCGTTCTGACCGCGGAAGAACCGGGTGGTGACACGTGCCACATTCTGCGGTCCGTGACCGCGGAAACAAAACGTCCCCCGCGGAAATCCGGCCGAGCGCGGGACCGAAGGGAGCGTCCTTTCCGTGGTCGCTGGGTGCGGGACCTCGGTGACCTTCCGCGGTCACCGAGCGCAGAGCCGCCGCTCGCGCCACGCGGCGTCCGCTAAGCGAGCCCGCTACATCACGCTGAGGCGCCGCGTGCCACCGCGCGCGCCCGGGTCCTCCCGCGCGTCACTGTGGTCGCGTGATGACCCGACGTGTGGCCTGGGAAAGCAAAAGAAAATTCGTCGCGGTGTGAACATAAAAATTGAGCACGTTGCTCACTCGGCTGCCACTTCTTCATTCGTTTTTCTTTCTACCAGCCACAAAGGAGAGACCGAGAGAAGAAGAGAAGGTGACTGAGCGCAGAATCAAGATTTTGAATCCGAATATAAAGGTTTTGCAATTATATAAGTTGTAGATCGGCTTGCAAGCGTCAAGAAAAGGTATTTTTCGTGAACATGCGACTACATTTTTAGGTAGTTGATTAGCATGTAATTAGCGTAGTAGTCATATAATTATTACGGTAGTGGTCATGTAATTAGCGTAGTGGTCAAGAAAATGTATTTTTAGGTAGTAGTTATTTTTATTACTGTTAATGATTTCTTGATTGTGTAGAATGTGTTAAGTAACCATACTTGGTTGACAAAAATATTTAGTTTATGTGAATGTCATTGTTAGTTAATTAGCACGTAAATATATTAATCGTTCATGCAGTAGAAATCATGTTAATGGACTAATTATTAGAACCGAGGACGGTGTGCATTATTACCGTAATGGCAAAACAAGTAAACCGCTCAAAATTGTAGAGAACGACTATAGAAATGCCTAATGTGAGTAACAGGTTGTCTGTAACTATAGCATAGGTTGATATTGTATGGAAAAAGAGATAGAGCTTGTAGGCACATGCATTGTATTGTCTGAGGGCAAGGTAATATAAATAGGTAGACTAAGACTAAGACACATGGGTAGTGCGACAACATATAACCATCTTGTAGTTATGTAATGCTGCGTGAGATAAAAGTAAATGTTGGTAGCATATTTTGAAACCATGAAAATATACAAATTATTTGAATTGTTTTTTTAATAAAATAACATTGTGTAGTTATGCATTCTATCCGACTTAGTGGGATATTATTTAGTATTGAAATAGAAGTATGAAATATATTTAGGAAAGATTAATCAAGAGCAGAAGAAGTGACATAGCCAAACTACAGAATATATTAATAATTTTTGTTACTTGACTACCCATTTAAGTCCTGTGTTTTTATTTACAACTCCATATATAGAATTGAATCCTGTAATACTCATGTAAATGTGAATTAGTAGGAGCCAAATTAATCCAATCTATTAAGATTCAAGTTTGATACTAACATCACATGGTTTCTTGATACAGTAGAGTCCTTTATGCTATTTTTGTCTATTGGTTAATACTCACGTAGTGAAGTGTATTTATTTATTTACGTTTTTCTCGTTTTGTGCATAGAACACAGCGTCGTTTTCCCTGAACATGTCGATTCAAGACTTGTTCGTGTTCTATGGCGATAGTCTCGTACGTGATGGGCCGTACGGAGTGGACCTGTCAAATTGTGACCGGACCCAGATCCGGGCACCAGGCTTGAAGGACATGAGTCTATGCGAGCTAAGGAGGTGTTTGCGTTCCGCGTTCGATCGGGACACCGGAAGGAAGAAGTTACGCATCGAGGCATTGTATGCCTCGGTGGTGAGTGATGAAGGTCAGGCGTTTTGGCAACTTATGAAGGTGAGCAGTGACGCTTCGTGGACCAACTACATGGAGGTTGTGTGCAACCCCGCCACGGCAATATACGGCAAGCCGATGGTGTATGTCCAGTTTGTGGAGAGGACGGAATCATCTGCGATGGGTGGTTCTGGTGGAGTTGATGCAGACGCTGCTGTTGGTGGAGATGTGGGCGAGGAAGCGGGCGAGGAAGTGGGTGATGGAGACTTGAGGAGGCGTGCAGAGGCTTTTGAGCCCAACGAAGGCGTGGAAAGGTGGTGGGCAGCCCGTATTGACTGCCACGAATACCTTGCGGAGCAAGTTGAAAGCGAGGAAGAGGCTGTGGATACAGCTAGTTCTGGAGAGGAGCCTGATGGAGAAGTTGGTACGGGAGGTGTATTAGGTGGTGTTGTGACCACCGACGTTGCGTATGTCTCGTCTAGATTGGATGACATCGCAGTGACATCCCTGGTTCTGCCGCAGCCGGAGGAGGCGGGGTGGGGCTTCAATGAAGACACTCTGCTCTTAGGGCAGCGCTTCTCTGGACGTGCCTAATGGTAGAAGGTGCCTCGTGCTAAAGGCACACGATACATTCAACATAATTGCGTAAATAAGGGGAGAGTACGGAGGTACAAGCTTCTCTGAACGTGCCTAATGGTAGAAAGTGCCTCGTGCTACCCACATAGAGTGTTGTTCAGTGGGGCGCCTCAGACGTGGCTGGCCGTCGTTGTAGTGGCACGCACATATGCACGTAGGGTTCGCGCAACAGCATGTGGGATCATAGGAACTTCTTATATTCACGACCTCCTCGTTGCCCCTCTCGCGCTGCATCTGTTGGCGGAAACATTACGTATCAGACCCTGTTGAGGACGCTCCTAAGGAGCCCAGAACTCGCCCGGGCGTAATCCATATCGACGACGTGAGTTACGAAGAATTTACATCCTTATTACGTTTTTCGCTGTTCGGTGTACTTACATCATACAATCGTAGGACATGGACGACTTCGACATACCAGTCCGAGGTGGACAGTCCCGCGACAAGGGCAAGGGAAAGGCTCATCAGGCTGAGCCCGACCGCCACAGCGTATCCGGTCGCCCGGGCGTAATCCATATCCACGACGTGAGTTATGAAGAATTTACATCCTTATTACGTTTTTCACTGTACGACACACTTATATCATGGAATCGCAGGACATGGACAACTTCGACATTCCAGCCCGAGGTGGACAGTCCTGCGACAAGGGCAAGGGAAAGACTCGTCCGGTTGAGCCCGACCGCCACAGCATATCCGGTCGCCCGGTCCTAATTCGTATGGACAACGTGAGTTATGAATAATTTACATCCTTCTTACGCTTTTCACTATACGGTGCACTTACATCATGGAATCGCAGGACATGGACGACTTCGACATACCGGCCCGACGTGGACAGTCCCGCGACAAGGGGAAGGGGAAGGGGAAGGCCCACCAGGAGTTCAACGACGAGCTAGCATGGAAGGGAAAATGTCCCTGGTCCACGCAGTAGGTTAGGTCATTACGTAGTAGTCCCCCATCCTACCCCGCATGTTTTTTACTATCCCCTAAAGGCATGGTCTGTATGCTTGTGTCGCAATGTACCGTAGTAGTAGCGACGATGACTAAAGCAATTAGCCAAACCATCATGCCATGTCAGTACGTGTAATATACTTCTAGTTTCGTATGTCCGCTAAGCCATCAAAGCAAGCCTATATTGCAAGTATGCCTCTTCTAGTGGAATCCCAGAAAGAACCATTCGCACCGACATCGAATCCTCCATGTTTTAGGGCATCTTCATAATCACAACGAGCGTTCTCAACCCCTTAAGCTTCATAAAGTACTTCATCGACTACCTGCCTATATACGTTCACACGACTTCATCGAGGAGAGACTCCAATAGTTTCGACAACAAGTGTTTTAGCACACACTTTGCTTGGACGACATCCTCGACGTTATACCTCGTCTGATATGCTTATCAACCATCCTTTGTCTAAACGAATAAAATTATACAAAAATTAGAGAAGCAACAACACTATGATGGGAGGCTCCACAAAAAGTTTCGTAATATTCATTAACTCATTTGCTATATTTTGAAATTACTACAAACAGCGCTGAAATTACAACGAAACCCTGATTTCCGAGAAAACGAAACCCTGATTTCTGGGGCCTCCCTTTAAACGTTCCCTTATACGTATTGTTGCTTCTGTACTGGTGCTATTTTATCCAACTTCTAAAATACAACAAGTGTTTCAATCATCCTTTCTCTAAACGAATAAAATAATAGTTTCGTAATTTCCTGAACTCATTTGCTATATTATGAAATTACTACAAACAACACTGAAATCATAACCTTGATTTCGGAGAAAACAAAACCCTAATTTACAAACCTTGATGCTTGTATTTTTTAATGAATGTTTTTTTATAGTGCTGATATTTTTCTCAATCGTTCAAACTATAATTTTCTATTCGTAAAAACGCTCTACCACTGAGTTAAAAGGGCTTTTTATTCTTTTCAAAAATTAGCCACTTTGATTTCTCATTATGAGTCTACTGCATAATTTACATAATATATGTAAATATAGACATTATATATGTATATATCGAGATATAGAAGTTTATTCATAGCGAGGTTCAAAATCTTGAGAAAATAAAAAAAAATTACAAATTTTTTATATTCTCTTTATACTTGCACAAAGTTGAGTTTTTTTTTTCCTTTTTTATATCAAAAAATACATACGTTACGCTCAAACCCTACTAAAACCCTAACGACGCTCAAACCCTAACTAAACGCACCGCCATCGCATCGCACCCTCCTTCCGCGCCACCGCAGCCAGTGCCCTCCTTCCGCGCTCGGCCACCGCAGGAGCCTCCTTCCGCGCTCGGCCACCGCAGAGGTGGCGGTACCGCACCCGCGCCGAAAGTTCTCACGGTCACGCTCTTTCCGCGCTCGACGACCGCGGAATTAGACATGCGTTAGCCTCCTCCTAATTCCGCGCTCGTTTGAGGGCTACTTTTGAAAATACGGTGAAAGAGGGCTAATTTTGCATTTGGGGTGGCGCTACAGGGCCAAATCGACAAAAAAATCCCGCGTCGCTGCGGCTGTGGCCTGTGGGGATGGCGCGCACAGCGTCGCTGTCGCGGAACTCCAAATCCGGCCGTCTCCCACACATGGATGGATTTGATTAATCTAATCCAACCACCGCGCCTCGCCCGGAACCCATGCGCGCGACGCGATGAGATGGCGCTAGCCGCGCGCGTGGACCAGCCACAGGCAACCCCTACCTAGGTACACGCCCGGCCAACCCAACCACCGGCTCGGCGGCTGCGCGGCCCTTCTCCCGTGGGGTCGCCCCGCCCCTGCCTGCCGCAGCCGAACCGCGTGTCGCGCGCTCCGCCCCCGCCCCAGCCCAAGGGATATTTTGTACTTGCCGATTCGATTCCGTCCGCCCGCCCGGTTCGGTGGAATTTGAGCTCTTAACGAGCAATCCTAAACTGAGTAAGCTCTCCTGCCCCGTGGGGCTGCGTCCGGCCGGGGCTCCACCAAATGACATACTCCGACGTTGTTTCTCCATTCTGCCCTGCTGCATGGAGTACAGAGTACAGTACAGTAACATCTCTCTCTCTCTCTCTCTCTCGTTTTGTAGGCGTCTCGTGTAGATTTTTCCTGTATGCTGCTGGTACAACTTTGCGTTGCAAAGGGAAGGGGCTGCTTTTGTTTGTCCGACTGGACTAGATTCTCTTTTCCTCCTTGCCTCGTAATGCTTCCATTAATTGGTTTGATCATGGGGCTTCAACAGTCGAACAACACCTCCTAAGCAGTTACTGAGTGAATAATAAATTGGTAGCATGGCTCCTCTACGGCTTTACACGTTTAATACTTCTGCTTCTGGTCCTGTTTGTTTAGTTTTAGGTTTTTTTGTTTATAGTTTAAAGTCAGTTTTTTTGACTTAATCAGCTTATAAACCCCTTAGTTTTTAAGCTAAGTTATGGTGTTTGGTAATCTGACTGTTTTATGGTTGTTGGCTTCTTGAGTTGTGTGTGAATGATTAAAAGTCTAAATTGCACTTGAGGGTTTAGAGGATCTGTTTATGTATGTATTTAAACTTATTTTTGCATAAGAATTGAAAATATAGCGATACATACAAGTCTACGTGTGAAACAAAATAGATATCGCTCGTATATGCATGCGTGTGTACCAAGTCCTAACCAAATACATTGCAAATTTGAACGTGCATGCATGTATAATTTTTGGACATTGAGTAATGAAAAAAAATAATATAGAAAGTCAAATATTAGCCGACCAAACAAAATACCAAATAAATAAAATATTATTCCATCATATATGATACAATTATCTTGTCACTGCAACATGTACATGTTATATTAATATAATCTATTTATCCTCTTACGGCCATCCAAGAAGTAGCAATACTAGACTTGTTCAATTTGGACGATAGAGTAGTATAACACCAAGGCGAGTCGTCGCCTACCACCACAAGCCGCAGTGGAGAGCTCAGCGACATGCGCCGCACGGGACATTAACGTGTCTCAGGAACACCAATGTTTAAGCCTCGCGCGGTAGTTGCCCAAGTGCACGGTAGCGCCGACAACGTCCTTGCCGTAGCACTGCCACCACAGTGCATCTTCCACCGCGCCATCGCCATCGTAGCAAGTCTAGCTGGTCGGGTAGCAGGTGCGTGTAAATCTTGGTATCTAGAACAGCTGCATAGTCATGTGAATTCATGAGAGACCATCCTGCATACCTAATACAAAGAGTAAACATGCATATCAGACAGAATTGTGACATCATAAAACTTCCATCACTTAAGAATCACATTTGCAGATATAATGGAGGAATATATTGTTCATCTGCTCTTGAACTAAGTTTTCTTTACTAACTGAAGGTAAATATGGTATACACTACACAAACTTTCATCTTGTGTTCATAACACAACTTAGTTTGGTTTTCCCTGAATAAGCGAGTGATGAAGCTCACTCCACTGCGATGAGAGAGGGATCTTTGCGGTGCAGAGAGGACGCCGCTCTTGCGAGAGTGGCACGCCTCGAGCCGCCACTACGGTCCTGCCCCAGCCCGGTTGCAACTATCGTCGCCCCGTCCTCCCGATGCCGAGCCGACGTTCCCGCCTGAAGGACCCGTCTCGACTCCACGGCGCATAGCGAGTGCGCCCGCCGCCGTCCGGCCGTCGCCTAGGAGAGTCGGCAGTGGACGCGACCCCACCGCCGCCGGGTTTGACGAGTCCATGCGTGGACGCCACCTCGGCCGCTTCACGTTCGCTCCGTTCGCGAAGCTTGATCGAGCC
This sequence comes from Ampelocalamus luodianensis, assembly GCA_036346255.1. Classification (NCBI taxonomy): domain Eukaryota; kingdom Viridiplantae; phylum Streptophyta; class Magnoliopsida; order Poales; family Poaceae; genus Ampelocalamus; species Ampelocalamus luodianensis. The sequence goes on from CM070622.1 coordinate 2,051,319, forward strand.
GCGCTCGCTTCGCTCCCGAAATCGATCGCGTGGTCATCCCCTAGAAAGCATTGTCGATTAGTTTAGGTTAGCTAGCGGTGCTTGCGGCGATCTTTGGGTTACAAGCACTTTTGTTTCTTTTGTAGACGATGTGTTTGTATTCTCGTGTCATGACTTAGCTTAGTTTAATAATAGGAGTGCAAAAATGACCATGTTTACCCATCACAATTCACAAAAGTAGCATATCTCACCATGTATGTGACAACCAATTACTTGAGGAAATTATTAGTCAGCGGTTTCAATTGCACACAGCGTAGAACCTCGTCTTGTGCTACAAATCTTACTACAGGACAAGTTCTAGACTGAACTATACCACACGACATATCTTGATCTCCAATATTACCACGGCGTATATTATGATTTATGAGCATCATCGTTGTTTAAACAGGGTTTCAAGGTACATACGAGATTGCAACCACAATACCACATACTCTTATATTCTTATGTGATAGATCAAGCTGTAAAACTATACAAACCTCATTTCAGGAGTTGATGAAATCCGACACTAGGTATTGATACAATGACAAAATCTCCCTTACATTAACATTTTAGAATCCATTGCAAATTTTCTACTGACTACCGACTGATGTAAGAGCATCTACTGCAAGTAGCTACTAGCATTTGCAATATATACCATGGTTGTTGGAACTTGGAAGCTTATCCCAACTCCTGTAGTAGCAACAAATGGTGGAGAAAGGCTGGGAGGTTTGAGGGATAATAGGTGAAACTGCTAACAAATTTAAAAGAGGTGTTAGAAAAAAAAAATCATCCAACAAGAGGATCTGTGGATTATGGAGGCCGGTGGAGGTTGAGTTGAGGGAGGACGGTGGTCGATAGAGGTCGAGGGGGGCACAACGACATCGGGCGGAGGGGAGGTGGCGGCGGCGGACGAGGGGAGGCAGCGGCGTCGGGTGAGGGGAGGCGGCGGCAGTGGGCTAGGTGAGGCGACGGCGCCGGGCACGGGGTCGAGGGAGGAAGGTGGTAGCCTGGGGAGCAGGAACCGAAGGGGGAAATATCGGGTGGGGAGGAGGAAGTGGGGAAAAATGAAAGGATTTGGCTTTATATACAAATGACATTTAGAGGGTAATTTCGATGAAGTTGGGTGACAAAAGGTCATTCTATTCCACAAAAGAAAAAAAAACATATCTCTCATGGTTTATGGCTTTTAAACTTAAGATGACTTAAGCTTTTTATAAGTTGGATGAAAAAGTCACCCATTTGTTTAGGTTTCAGTTTTTTTGCTTTTAAGTCCAAAAAAAAGCTTAAGCAAATAGGGCATATGGAATAAATGTGCTAAGATCTTGTAGTTTGGAATAGAAAACATGCTAAATTTCTCATTTCTAAAACTAAGAAAAAGCTCTAATTAATCAACCTCTGAAATGCAAACACATAACAACGCATTAATTAATTTATGAGTGAAAAAGATTTCTGTGGAACCTCCTGCTCTTACCCAACTAGACGCGCGGTTCTGCTCAACACATCCGTGAGAACAATTAAGGCCTACATTTTGGCCATTCTGTTGCTCAGTCTCCGTTACCGAGATACTATACTACTTCAGGCTGCACTAATTCAGTGTTCATCTTTTCAAATCGGTTTAAGTTATTTGATGGTCTGGTTGGTGCATGAAACTCAATATGGTATCAGAGATCCAAGAGGTCCTAAGTGTAAGACCCGGTTAACACAATATTAGAAAAAAATATATATTTACGACACACTTCAAGTCCATATCTTAGGCCTAGAATAGACGCGAGGGAGAGTGCTGAAGCATATTACTCGCTTTTTCTCAGCGTAAGTTTTTAGGTGAAGCACATGAAACTCAATATTTATACGTAACATACATGCATGTGATGTTGTATGGGCTCTACTGCTCTAGCAAGTATTTCAGTCAGCAGTCAACTCAATTCTGCTTATGGGATAGTGGATTCATGCTCGTGTTCCCCTAAGCTTTGCACAAACATTTCCTCTACAAAAGCTGCATAAAAAGGGTAAGTGTGTTTTGTTCAGTTGTCACTTTTCCACAGAAAATCAAGAAAAAGCAAAGAGGAGAAGCCGGTGGTGTCGTGCTAATTAGGTATAGCAGTGTAGGAGTAGTAATTGGGATCCAATTAAGCCTGAGGTTAGTTAGATTAGATAGACGGCCGGCGCGCGCGCGGATGCCATCAGGATTGGCCTACCCATTAATCAACATGCCCAACGACCGGCGAATAATAATCCCGTGCTAAACGTGTGGGACTTTTAATTCGATCACTTCACAGCCATCGGATGCTTAATTAGCTCTCTCGGCCGACTTCTGTGGTCCTCGGCGCCTCGCATGCTTAGCTCTCGGCTCAGCTCGGTGGCCCATCGTTCCGGTCTCTCAGCCGATCCGACCGATTGGGCATCGCCAAGGTGACCAAAAAGCACACGTACAATCCGATCCATTAGACTTGACTGACCACTGACTCGACCGATCAGCTGCTACCTCGCCTGTCCGGCCTGCAGCCGCCGCCGTAGAAACCGTACCCGGCCCGGCCATGATGAGATTTCTCATCAGCCGCGATATATGTTGCAGACAGCCAAGTACGCCCAGAAAAAGACATGTTTTTTTATTTATTTATTCAGCCGTCTGATCTGAGTTCGATCTGTATATTATTGAGCCATGCAGAGACGTACGTCAGTACTGTGATTTATACACAGCGCATCGTGTGTTGCCGCAACATTTTGGGAATGCAAAATCTAGTCGGGCACGTCAGCAACATGGAGGCAGTCGAAGAGAAAAAGCGTCCAGGAAAAAGGACAAGCGGCTGTGAAACAGACGATAAGAAAGATATAGCAAAGGAAAGATACGTAGGATATCGGAATCGACAAGAAGAGAAGTTGGGCCGAAACGAAGAAGGAATCGGAGTTAGAATCCTAGTTCAGTCGGCCATGTTTACGAGTAGATGCGTCGGCTATATAAGTCCTATACCGGTTGACGGGCAAAAGTGCACACGCCGACATTTACAAGTTTTCTTGCATTTATCTTTCGTTGACCTTAGGAGTAGTTCGTAGCCAGTAGAATCATCCCTTTGTAATTCAGTGTTTGATCGATATTGTTATGCATCGCTGTTTCGATCCACACTGGTTTACGTCTATCAAGGAGTTACCTTCGTTCAACATTGCTATGCATAACCCGTTTTGACTGGAGATCGGCTTTCCCCCAGAATCATGCCTTTAATCATGCCTTTTTTGCCGATTCACGCCTCCTTTGCCGATTTACTGGAAAATCACGTTGGGTATGTCACCAAGAAGCACCCTCTGTAGGGACACGGTGTTGTCGCCTGAAAATTCTTTCGGTGGCAACACAAAGTAAATTGTAGCTTCAATTTGGAACAATTGAACAACTAAGAGGCGCGAGTGGGTAGAGAGAGAGCTAGAGAAGGCATATATGCATGGTGTCGATGAATTACTATCGATATTTGTGAGTAAATACAGGAGGACACGGCTCTCGAGATCATGCAAGAAGAGATATGAGTTTTTTTAGATAGGTTCAGGCCTTCTCTAAAGAGAATAACAACTATATTCTCATGTTCTTATATTGAATGAGGTTACAAAGCACAACAAACCACCGAAACTAAGAAATATTGTCAATGGTTTCTGTTTGTGTGTTCGTCTCTTCGCCCCTTATAAAGCATTGAAGGGGTGGCAGTTGTTGTGCATCTGGAGGCGCCTTGACGGTTGTTGGAATCCGCATGTTGATGTCGGTTGTTGTTAATGAGACATTCTCCTTGCACGTTCGTTGGGCAGTTAGTGCCAAAGACAGAGAGAGGTGCGTGCAGTTATGTCAGAGACATATACGTGCACGTGTTGTATTAACTACAACATATAGTCGAGCGTAGTGTACAGGTCCCCAGTCGATAAGATAAACACACATGTCTGTGAGACTTATCGACTATAGGGTGGTCGTAATATGACCTGGTCGTAACAGACCTTCCGACCATAGGAAGGTCGTAACCTTCCCTAGTCATGGCAAGTATCATCGACCAGGGGTATATTCGAGGGTGATTTAGAATACTATTATCTACAATGAATATTATAGATAAATAGCTACATTAATTAAGAATTATTTAATCCTCGTCACATGGAGAGTGGATTTGTGTACATGGATGTACATGTACATTCCACCCAGTTGAATATTACTTAGATATTCACGTCTCTCTCTCTCTCTCTCTCTCTCTCTCTCTCTCTCTCTCTCCGTCACTCCCCCCTCTCTCTCCGTTGAGCACCATCGGCTCGCTCCCCCACATCGCCTTGTCCTTCCTTGAGCTATGCCACTGCCTCCTCTTCTTCCTCCTTTAGCTGCTACCTCCGTGGTGAAGCTAGGATGAAAATGGAGAGTGGGCTCAAAAGACTAAGCTAAATTGATATAAACACTGTATTTTACTCTTACGTAATCCAAGTTTATACATGAATAGAAGAGAAGAAAAGCAGAAGAGAGAGAGAGAGAGAGAGAAGTAAAATGAAGGTACCAACAGCTCGACCCGGTGACCCCTCCTCCTCTGTGGCTCTGTCCTCTGCCCTCTAGTCTTGACCGCAATAGCTCGTCGCAGTGGCGCCCGACACCGGCAGATCCCCTTCCCTCCTTAGCTCCTCCACCCTCCCCCTCCCGGGCTTCAGCTCATTGTGCCGCATCCTAGCAGATATTCTCCTCTCCTATGCTTATCCATCCTTCCCTCCCAGGCTTCACCTCATCGAGTTGCTACCCTCCTGTAAGATTGAGGAGGCCGACTATAGGGGGGTGAATATGCGGTTTTAAAATTCTTTTTGGCTAAAACCGAGTTTTAAGCGAAAATGTGAATCAAATCGGTTTTGCACAATTAAGGCCTAAATCAACTAGTCTTTACTAAGTGCACCAACAATATAAGAGTATTGAAAGATAGCAATCATACAAAGACATATAAGCAATTTGATACAAGAAATGTAAATTGCAATAGAGTAAAACATAAGAATGAAAACCACGAAGGCACGATGATGTTTTACCGTGGTGTTCGGATACTTTCTGGTCTCTCCTAATCCACGTTGAGGTAAGCCCAAACCAATTGGACCGGCTCCACAAATTAAGCCAACACCTCCGAGGTAAGTCCAACCACTTGGACCAGTTCCAAAACGAACCAACACCTTGACCAGGTCCTCAACCACATAGGTCTACGGCCACGACCAGGTCTACGACCATTGTTCATGAACAGGTCTACGACCACTATTCTAGACTAGTGTCTACGACCACGCAGGTCTACGACCACTGTTCATGAACAGCTGTGGTAATACCGCCAATAGCCTGCGGGCATACCGCCAGAGACTGGAAAGCAAGGATGTTGCATTCTGTTTCAACTCAATTTGCAAAACACATTTGTCAATTAATGCGCGATACAAACAATGGTTAAAGGCGAGGTTCTCAACAGGTTTCAAAACACATTTGCCAACTTTTAGAATCACACCACAAGAAATAAGGTACATGGACTAAGAGCATTTGCAAAACACATTTGTAAACTAAAGTCATATGCTACAAGGAACATGCATGAGCCTCAACTATTTGCAAAACACATTCGCAAACAATAGCATCATGCCACAAGGAGAAGGTGCATGGATTTCAACCATTTGCAAAACACATTTGCAAATTATAGTCTCATGCTAAAAAGATTATACATGAGCTTCAACTATTTATAAAACACATTCGCAAATAATAACATCACGTCTAGATGAGTTAGAGCAAACAGGATTAAGCTATCAACATATGATGAAACTCAAGCTACTAGACAAGACCCTTCTTAATAGTACGACAACCTATACTAGCAATCCGGTCTCCAATCAAACACCAAGACCGGTAAAAGACTAGAAACACATTCTCAGCCCTAGCTAGTCATACATTTGCCTTGCACATTCACTTGAAGCTTGATGACACACATCTCCACTTCAAGATCGGATCATTGACTTGATAATCATCAACACATGACGATTTCCTTCACTCCGGGATCTTGACTTGATGCTCATCAACACATGATGATATCCTTCATTCCGAGTCTTGATATGTATCAACAAATGATACGTCCTTCACTTGCCCTCCATCAACACATGATGAGTCTTCTCTTGACTTAATGATCAACTTATGATCATCTCCTCTTCTCAAACATCATCAACACATGATGATTTCTTTTTCTTCGAGATCTTGATGTGCATCAACATATGATGCATCCTTTACTTCAAGCTCTTGACTTGATGATTAACTTATGATCATCTTCACTTCTTGAACATCATCAACACATTATGACCTTCTTTACTTTGGGATCTTAACTCGAACATCATTAACACATGATAACCTTCTTTACTTTGGGATCTTGACTCGAACATCATCAACACATGATGATTTTCTTTATCCCAAATCTTGACTTGATGACGATCAACTCATGATGTCATCCAAAGTCTCAATCATCCTCGAACATAACCTATTAATCCAACTCATAAAAAAAATGTTAGTCCCACAATGTGATTGTCATTAATTACCACAATATACTATTGACTCATAATGGTGGGATAAGATACTTCAATCTTTTCTTCTTTGGTAATTAATGACAACCATTACAATAACAAATAATTGAATATAAAGAATGAATATATATGAACTACACAGGTTTTATATACTCAAGGATATGTTTCAAAGTAGAGATCCTTAATCTATGTGGAAAGAGGAATATAGATAAATACTAATAAAACCACAAAACATAGAGTGAACTCCCCCTAAATGTGTGCATACATGAATGTGTAATAAGAACATATACACATATTCAAGTTAAACTTTTGGTGGAGTTCAACCTATATTTTGAATCCGAGGAATGCAACAAGGTATAGAAATGTGATATCGAATGCATACCTTTTTATTTTCACTTTTATATCCAACTGAGACTAAACAATAGGTATAACAATAGAAGTGTTAGTCTCATAATTAGATTTTTCATTAATAACCAAAATACTCCATTAACTCATAATGACGAGTCTAGATTCTTTACCTCCACCCCAGGCTGCAGGCTCGAGCTTCCCCACGCGCCACGCGGTCTACTACCATCCATCGGTTGCGCCTCCTCAAGCCACGGCCCAGGCTTCCACAGTTCCCCATGCGTCCGCTGGCCCGCAACCACCCACCGGCCCACTGCTACTTCGGTAGTTTTGCCTGGTGCCTACTCAGGTATGCCACACTAGTTCGATTTGGTGGGGTGGGGTGATTGCTAGTTGCCCGTTCAATTGCGGGTCGACTACTGAGAAATGGCATATCTTCATATGACTTCTAGTCTCTTCCTCACTCAACCTTTAGCTCTTACATCCATGGTCCATTAGCTGTTGTCGCCGCTGATGGGTGGGTGGGAGGGAGGGCAATGAAGCCCTAGTGGATTTGCCCCTGAGATCTAGTACTGCAGTACATGATATTTATCTATGAAGTATAGATTATAGAAGCACACATCTTCATAGGAAGCATATCATGTGCCTTTGCATGAATGGTGAGTTCCTTATAGTGAATATGGGCAGTTAGATTCGAAGCGAACAATGCGGTGCAAATCGAGGGCTATAGTAACCGGTTCCTATCGCACATTTTTTAATGTGCTACATTGCAGTGGTGAAGCCATGATAAAATGGAGGGAGACTCAAAGGACTAAGCTATTTTTTTACTAGAAACCGAAGATGACTAAGTTAAATTGAGACAATTATAGCTTTGTGCAGTCCAAAATTATATATAAATATAAGAGAAGCAAAGCAAAATAAAATAAAAAAATGCAATAAAGGTACCTCCCGTAGGGTTACCGGCGCTAGCGGAGGATAAGCTCAAGCCCAATGAAGCCGTCCCGGTGGCTACGCCCTTGGCAACCTCCTCCAGTCGCAGCCACGCGCAAAGCTGAACCACCTTTGTCGCATCCGTCGCCAAAGACAAACCGGAGCAGCGAGGGGGAGAGATAGAGAGAGAAAGTGTCGAAGAAAGACATAAAAGAGAAATGGGAGAGAGCACGAATTCTAAAGCACAATGAACGGCTCCACATGTAGAAATATACAGCGGGTTTGCTTTAACGATATGCATGGCCAAAGTCTGGAACGCTGCACCTGCACTAGCTAGCTAGTGTGGGCTGGCCTAGACAATAGGTGGGCTCGTTGGCATGCGGGCAACAATTGTAACAACTAACCAACAATGTGTCTATGTAGGGCATTGTCTTGTGTACTCCATTGGATTAGACCCGTGCCATTCTCTCTCTACTTAGTTCTTTCTTACAACGACTAGTGTCATTCGCGGAAGTTGCGATTAGCGGTAATTGTGCTTTAAGTTGCTCAATTTAGTTTTTAAGAGAGTACAAGCAAGTACTACTAGACTACTCTGTTATGTATAAATTGAACTGTATTATGGAGTAAATTTTAGTTGTTTGTCATATCTTAGTGGTTGTATATATACGTGTGATTTAATTTTCAACTGTTGAGATCAAACCATTCGCTTCGAGGGCTAGAAATTCTTGTAGTAATATGTAGAAAAAGAAGATAGAAATCCTCTCATTAACTGATAGACAAAGAGAAAGATCTACACTATCGTGTATTGTTGTGGTAGTCATATTACAATTGTGTTAGATTATTCATATATAGATATTACAACTATTACAACCAAGGTTGTTAGAATCGTGATCCTGAATCAGATCGGAGGTTGTTCTGCAGGATCGAGAATCATAGGATATATGTAGAATCTAGTAATCCATCTGATTCTACCAAAAAAACATTTTTTAAAAACCTACCTTGTATTTTAACACTTCTATATTTTTTTAACTATACTTTTAGAACTTTTGTTTACCAAAATGTAGTGCAAAGGAAAGATCATTTGCTATTTATGAAAATTATAATGGGGAAGAAATAAAAAGTAAAATTTTACAATGAAAGGGACATGTGCAAATAATTATTTATAATAAATCAGTAGAATCGGTAGAATTGGGTAGGATCGTGTCGGACCCTGGGCTTTGAATGCCCGAAGCCCTCGTGTGTGTACCATACTAGTCCCATGATCAGTGGTTAGTACACACATCCACAACATTGATAATCACATCCATACATTCATGCATACATAATAAAACAATATATAGTGCATAACTTAAACGATTACATTATTTACAACACAAGGGTCGACCAGTCAAATAAAAATGAGTATCAACAGAGTGCAGCGGAAAGCATAGTAAATAAACCAAAATAATCCAGCGGCATGCCTATCCGAACCCTCATGCAACTGACAAGAGACAAGTCCTAGAAAGACCCGTCAGCGAACCCTTCGGCACTAGGTGCAAAGAAAATGTCGTCCGATGTAGGCCCATCCTCCAAGTCCGAACAACAATTTAAGCAAGATTGAGTATATTGCGTACTCAACAAGACCCGTAGTGTATCACAACATATTATAAATGCAAGGCTTATCAAATAATATGGCGCTATGCTACAAGTTGTTTTCAGCATTAAGCAAATTTTATTTGTCATATCAATACGCAGTATTTTGCAACAGAAATTTAAAGAACAATTAAATAGATAAAGGACAACAAGTAAGTAATTGAATAAGTAACAATCTCGCAACCCTCCTTGGCTGCGAGCAATATTTTATTTTCAGCGATAGACATGACACTCAACTCAAATATAAACCAATAAACCATTTCCTGCAATTTTTCCAATGAAACTGTTTTTTTTATGAAAACCAAGGCTATACCAGATGGACCGCACCAAGCATGCTCATGATCACGAGCACGACTATTTAAATATATTTACACTATGTACAGGAGTAAAACTTTACCCACAACACGTGAATTCTCTAGTTTGATTGACATCTGTCGATACCACTGCTCACTACCTTTGAAAAGCAGTTCAGAGCACTCATCGAAGCTTTTACATCATCTAGTCCTAACCTTACACTAACCCAACGAATGAACACCCTCACTTTACCCGGGTACACCCATGTCTCACTGAGACATTCGTCATTATGTCGCAAGCTTTGATCCCAACAACATGGTGAAGGAAGCCCCTTCGAGCAATCACACATGCTCGCACTACTACGACCTACCAACATGCAAGGCTAGTTTTTTATGACTTAATTAGCTAACGCCGTCCTATACCGTTACATGTGGTTGTACGCTTAGGCTTTAGACTAGGAGCACCGACGTTCGGTCTTTAATTGACCTGGACGAGGATCTCCCCCTATCTACTTGTGAGATACACCTCACACTTCTTAGGATATATTATAACTCGCCCACGTCACAAACTAAGTTTTCTATTTTATTTTTATACAAAAATAATAGAGATAAACCCCTCTGGACCATCATTTCAAAAACTTCCAATTTTATGTTCATCATGTCATCCTTTTAGCAATTTTAGTGTAAGCTATAGCTTGACTAAGCAATTGTGCGATACTCGCACTCAAAATTCCCAATTTGACATTATCTATTGTCTATACCATAACCTAATGGCTACAATAATAAAGACGTCAATATTTCAAGGAGGCTCATGCATCGAATAGGATTACGACTACCGTTCTCTCCAAATCTAGCAATTTTAATCAAACATATACGCATGCATAATAGATTTTGCAAAAAGAAGTATAATAATTAAAATAGTAGGATCAACATGATCAAAGGGGGTTCTTGCCTTACTCTGGTTGCTTTGAATACGAGTGATGAGGATTAAATTCCTAAATATTGGTTTTACATTTAATTAAAAGCCACACGATCTATGTGGTCGTAAACCTCGTAGCTAACGACCCCTGTGGTCGTTAGAATTCCAGAGATTGCTCTGTGAGTAGCCTGGTCGGAGTGGGGCCTTTTACCCATTGCTCAACCAGACAATTGCTCGAAGAGTCTTTGAACTGGTACTTGGACCCGATTCCAAATACATTTCATCAGTGTGAAGAATGGGACATGTGTCTTATCAGCCCCAAACCATATGACGTTTACAGCCCTAAGTCACTGACAATAACTGGATCACAGTTATCGCCTCCTGCTAACACCAACTGACGATCGGTTAGCATTGCTTAAGGTATCTTTGTAATAGCCAGTTCATTACAATAAAGAGCAACCACATTCCCTTCTAGGAACTCTTAGCCAATTTTCTCATTTTATTTCGTAAGATCGGTGACTTGATCGTCAACAACGAGGATGGAGGATCGTCGTAAAAGTCGTTCGGATAATCAACGTCTAATCAAAAGAGCCGGAGGCAAATTAAATATATCAAAATAATTTCAACAGAAATAAAATCAAAATATTTTTGCATATTCAGGCATAGAATGATTTTAGATAAATTAACAAAAATATTCATTCGATTTGGAGTTCGTATGCAAAAGTTATTAACGTTTTAATTTGCTTCAGTTTGAAAATTCCACAAATTAGGAAAGTGCTGACATCGAAGGCGTATTTTCTGAAGTTTACGCTTTTCAATGGAGAAAGTGTATTCTTCTCTTAGTTCTACTGAGGTTTACACTTTGTAACAGAGAAAGCGTATTCCCCTCTAACTGAAACGGCTTTTCCCATTTTTTTTTTCTGATTTTTATTAACTTACATGTGTGGTCTACTTTGTCAGTGACTCATTTTTTATTGATTTTATTTATAAACTAGAGGTGGTCCCACATGCCATATACTCATTATTTATTAACTAATGTTTAAACTTATTTATGCTTTTTAATTAACTAACGACTCGAGCCCACATGTTAGTCTCTCGGGTTTTAAAACACGTTTTAAAACTGAGAATAGTGCGTGGTCCCACATGTTAGTGACACATTTACTAAAAATGGTTGAAATTATATTTTCGTTAAATTTTCACCTGGTCCCACCCGTCATAGGTTCAATACCTTTTTAAGCTCTGTTAATTAGCGCTAAACATCCCTTAATCCCATGGGCTCACTGACAGAGAAAGAAGGAGAAGAGCATCAGGGCCGCATGTGGCCGGGCGCCATGGCAAGCTCAATGAGGCACACACAGGGAGGTTCGGGCAAAGGGCAAAATGGGTTCCTCTCTTGATGGCGATGCCACCGAGTGGTGGTGGAGGTCGGAGAGATGGCTGGAGGCAGTGCTACGCTGGAGATGAGCGCGAAGCTCCTCGGGTCCGAAGTGGATTTCGCGATTTGAGCCAATCGGCGGTGAAAGGTGGTGTGCAAGGGCTCTAGCTAGGGGACGTCCATGATACTATTGGCAGCGGCTCGGGAACCAATGGTCACCAGAGTGGCGACGTCAAACCTTCCTGCGGTGGCACCATAACTGGCTACAACAAAGTCTACTCTATGCTAGCTAATCATCCGATCTAATGTGTGCAAAAGTTCTAGAGGACTACTAGAAGCTCACCAAGGTCCTCGAAAGCGTCGGGGGATGATCGGATTGGCTTGGCGACATTGAGCAGCGGCGACACAAAAGAGTCTCTTAGTGACGGCGTGCTACGGTGATGGAGATGCTACAAAGAGATGTGCATTAGCTTGCATGCACACTGAGGATGGTAGGGATAGAAGGAATCGACGAGAGACTCACCGAGGTGGTGGTAACTGGAAAAGGGTTGCGGCGGCCAAAAAAGAGGAAGAAGGTCGATTCGGGATCCAATTCCCTACGTGTGGATCATTATCAACTAAAGGAGAAGCATTAGTGAAGTATAGAACACGAAATGATGCGGACAAGGGAGGTTCAAGCTCACCAGAACGTCGGGAACACGAAGGTCTGAAGTGGAGTGTGCGCCGGAGGTGAAGAAGATGATGGTGATTCATGCTATGGGGGTTACTGGAGCTACATCAAGCAAGGAAAGAGCATCAATGAGGTAAGGGGCGCACGGGACGCGGGTGGTGAGGGCAAGGAAGCTCACCAGAGCTAATGGCGTTGCGAGGCTTGCCCACCAGCGTCGAGAACGACGCTCTCGTTCCTGGTGAACCAAGGAGCGAGAAGCTTTGGTTCTTGGTGGGAGGTGAGAATGGCGAGCTAGGGACTGTGTGACGCTATCGGTGGTTTAAGTACGAGCGAGTCACGCGTAAGAATAGCGACGAGAAAATGTGACTACGGCGAGAATCTCGCGGGCTCGCTTCGGCATCTCCATCAAGGTGGGGGTTGAGCACCATTAAGAGGTAGGTAGTATGGGCGGAGCCAAGTGGAAGTGACAGGGTAGCGAGGTGCGAAACGCGGGTGACGAGGAAAAAGCGGACGCCACGGCGAGTCGGGCGAGGCGTCGGCGAGGCGGCGGCGAGGTGGACGAAGGGCTCTGACGAGCGGGGCCCACCCGCCAGCGAGAAGGCGAGCGCGCGTGCTGGCGAAGGGATTTGGGCTAGCTCAGATGTGGCCCAAGTGGGTGAGCGGGAATTCAAAATTAGTTTTTGAATTTCCAAAACTGGTCGAGTTTTTGCCGAATTTTCTAACCTATCAAACTGGCTCCAAAATTTATAAAAATTTTTTAGAGGCTTCTGACATTGTATAGTTTCTCTTGTAAAATTTTTATTATTTTAACTGCTCTGTGATTTTCTCAAAAAATCTTACAAGTTGCTGCTTGTATGAAATTTTATTATTTGCTTTACACAAAAGTTCAAAAATCATGCACAAATAGTTTCCCACATAAAATATGCTAAAAAATTATTTTCCCATTTTTTTATTATATATTCTCAAAAATGAGATTTTTGGAATGTTACAGATCGTATGAAATTTTTTATAACCATTCTAATTTTTTTTGTTAGAATAGTAATAATATCAAGATTCTACCAAATTAAGACTCTACAATATGATCGGATCGGTCCAGTCAATCTGAGTCGTAGAAACGTAGGATCGTATGACTAGAATCGGAATCCTGACAACCTTGATTACAACTACAAAAACAAACACAAGCATATTTTCGACCGTGGCCTAGCTATACATATAATTATATAGCATATATACAACTATATTATTGAATGATCTAGTTGTGCAAATTGTGTAGGCAATATTAGGCTAGTTACCAGAAACATGAGCTATTTTCTCACACATGCATTCATATAACTTTATTATCACGAACAACAGTTCTCGTACAAATAATATCACAAACAGTAATGCAACCTAGATGCTGACCGATCAATAAAAAAAATGTTGGACGCATGGCAAAACATATACATGAGTAGTACGCGTAAGGAAAAGAAGCTATACCCAATATATATTAAAGTTACAGTAACCCTAAACAGCAGGCAGCATGCATGTCATTATCCGTTTGTTTAGATATGATAAAGACAAAGCTACAGAAACCGGGCCCTACCATGGGCGATTATACAAGCAGCTGTCACAAGCACGCCCAACTAATACCATTATTAATATACGGCTGATCGATCTGATACGATTAACGCCGTTGATTTCTCTACTACTACGGCCTGCTTAAGTACTAACAAGCAGCATTCACCTGCATGCTGTGTAAACCCAATAATGGAGAAGACGACCAACAACAGCAAGTAGCAGCAGCTGAAGCCCATTCCCGACGCCAACCGCAAGGTTGGTAGAGGCAACCGAAACTCCCAAACACTACCAAAAGTATTTTCTTTCTTGAAACAGCTCCTAATTATTCACGCACCAAATTAGAAGAAGAAGAAGAAGGGCAGGGTTAAGTTATTTTAAATGGACGGATCCCATGCGTGATTGAAACTTCAATTGTATTCAACAAAACATATACATGATACTTTAATTCGAGTAGAAAGTACATGCCTTCGTTAGACAAAAGCAAAGCGTCTAGCTAACTACACCAGTTTGCACTAGTACTGTACATTATAGTGATAGAATTTCTTCATTTCTTAATTAACTTCGATCTAGAGTAGCGTTGAGCAATGGTTTGAGCTAAGTTCTTTAAAACAAAGGAACACATGAAGCACGCGAAAAGTTTCTGACGTACGTCCTCCTCTACCCCCTTTGAAACACCATGGTGCAATTTGGTAGGAACCTTTCTTTAGCTTGGACACGCTTAGATTCCCTAACCTTACCCTCCTCCCCCACCTCCTTTCTCATCTCTCTTACCGGCCTTATTTCAACCTCTTTTCCCCCTATCTTCTCATACCTTAAACCCCAAACTTCTCTCTCTCTCTCTCTCTCTCTCTCTCTCGTGCTATATTCCTCTCCATCCTTTGGCCAGTTGGCCAGTTCCCCCCTAGCTAGCTAGCTAGCTCTTCTCTGCTGATCGGATCCTCAGCTCGGTCGCCTTTCTTTTCCGGTTACCCTCCACCTTAGGAACCCTCGACAAGACCCCTCACCATCTGCTTTGTGTCCTTGCTAACCAACTCCTCATTAAATCCCCCCCTCCTCTCCACCCTCTCGCTGGCCACCCAGCTGCCTACTAGCTTAATTAGCTCGCTTCGTGCTAGCTATACATACCCAACACCGCACACGCGCACGAAAACTTAACGCACATACACCAACCGAGAGCCAAGAAAGCTCTAAGTGCGTGCGCGCGGCCAAGGCAGAGGAGGAGATCGAGGAATCGAGGTCGATCGATATATGCAAGGTGGTGATCAAGGAGGAGGGAGCCTAGGCATGGACATGGGAGTCGGCTTCACCGGCAGCGTCGGCGGTGGAGAGTGCTCGTCCTCGTCGGCGACGGCGGCCGTCGCGGCAGCAGCAGCCGCTGCAGCCGCGGCAGCGGAGGCGGAGGAGCGGCAGCTCCTCAAGGGGGAGATCGCGGTGCACCCGCTGTGCGAGCAGCTGGTAGCGGCTCACGTGGGGTGCCTGCGCGTGGCGACGCCCATCGACCACCTCCCCCTCATCGACGCGCAGCTCTCACAGTCCAGCGGCCTCCTCCACTCCTACGCCGCCCACCACCGCGCCTTCCTCTCCCCGCACGACAAGCAGGAGCTCGACTCCTTCCTCGTACGTAGTACAAGCTAGTCTAATTCTGAATTGTGAGCTAGTACAGCATGACTACGTCAATAAGCACAGGGTGGTAATTAAGCAGATCGAAACCATTTGGTGCAATAGCTAGGCTAAATTTCAATCTGCATGCGTGGATAGGTGTTATCATGTGTGCATGCATCCGTGGGCTGTAGATTGCAGTATTGCACCGCATCCGCATGCACCCTAGCTAGCTAGCTGATTCTGTCTTTGCATGACGCTCGCGCGCGCGATGTGTATCGATGTGCAGGCGCAGTACCTGATGCTGCTGTGCTCGTTCCGCGAGCAGCTGCAGCAGCACGTCCGGGTGCACGCCGTGGAGGCCGTCATGGCGTGCCGCGAGATCGAGCAGTCTTTGCAGGACCTAACTGGTAAGTGGTAACTGCGTGCATATGCATTAATTATGCTAATTCTCTCCTTTGTTTTTCGCTTTTGTTCTTCTTTCTTTTTGTGCCACGAAGGTGTTATTAATTATATCTCATGGCTTGGTGCCATTTTATTCTTCGTGTTAGTTAGTATCTAGCTAGTTTGAATGGTACACTGGTTTATCTAGTTTGTTGCCGCTTGCAAGCGTACAGAGGTAAAATTAGTTGTAGCGTCTTCTTCCATGGCCTCTCAAGTCAAGTCTCGACCCCCCATTCCCAAGGTGTGTGTGCTATGCCTTGCCTTCTAAGGCTTCCTCTCTACAGGTGCGTCCGGCGGTGAGCTTAAAGAAATGTACAACCACGTACCAGATAGCAACTTTATTATACTCGAATCAAATCAATGGAATAAGATGCAAAATTAAGAATATAAGTACACTTGGGCTGTTACAAACTAGGACTGGCTTGATGGAGGCCCACATGGTAAGCCCAACGTACCAACCGTAGAGAAGGCAAGGACGGAAGAACTAGAGCCCTACCAAATTCAACATTTTTAGCATAAATTTCTTTCAGCTAAAAAGAAGTACAATCTCTCTCTTTTTTTAATCTTCTTGTCATCAACAAAGTCAAGGTTTAGATGCCCTCTGTTTTGGCATGCTAGCTCCTAGCTGTGGTCAAACTTATCAGTTCGATCAGAGTATCAGACATTGATTCTGAGAGGCTGTCTATTCTGTCCTTTTTTTTTCATGAAATTAATCTCTCAAGAGAGTTCATGGTATATATTAGTTGAAATAAATAACAATTTGATAATGTGACAAATTTTTTAAAATGATACCTTGGTATGAGTAGGCACAAAAGTGAAATAATTCATTTGCTCAAAAGACTGCCGAAGGAACTGGTAAGTGACTCTTGTCGAACTAATTGATTCAGGGTTCTCACTTCAGTATCACATGACCCTGGAAAGAAAAAGGTGTCACATGACCATACCCTTCGTGGTCATCCTCTTATTATGAGAAATCAGAATTGTGATATGTGGGACTTCAATTATATTCGTTGCACTAGCTCTCTTGACAAGTGCGATACATAATTAAGCTAGCTTCCAAAAAAAAAAGGCTGATGTGATACAACTAAGAAAAAGATGGTGCACATAGCTGTACATAGCTTAGCATGCATGCAAACTTCAATTATGAGTGGACTTTTTTTTTTGTTATTTTTCTCCCCAACTTAGGTCACTGAATTGAAGTTGAAGGTGTTGAATTACTACAGCACACTTTTGACATTATAAGTTCTTTCGGTCGACATTTTTGCTGTGTTTCTACTTCTATTGGTTCATTTTTTTTTCTCCGTAACATAGGTCACTGAATTGAAGTTGAAGGTGTTGAATTACTACAGCACACTTTTGACATTATAAGTTCTTTCGGTCGACATTTTTGCTGTGTTTCTACTTCTATTGGTTCATTTTTTTTTTTTCTCCGTAACATAGGTCACTGAATTGAAGTTGAAGGTGTTGAATTACTACAGCACACTTTTGGCATTCTAAGTCCTTTCGGTTGACATTTTTGCTGTGTTTCTACTTCTATTGGGCCTTTTTGGCCCTAAGTCTGGTCTCTAGCTTCACGTCCAAAATAAACTTGCACATGGGATGCCTCGCCATGCATGCATACATGCATATGTTCTACCAAAACAATTGAGAAATAGTACCATTTTCGTGCAACTTAATTTGGTGCCGATGTTACCTTATCTACCTAGGAATCCAGATTAAACCCTAGCTACTAGTTACCATTTTCGTTCAAATTGATGATTTGGAGCTGATGCTATGTTATCTACCTAGGCAGATTAAACCCTACTAGTTCCCTAGCGCTAGCGCTCTTGAACTGTTTACATAAAGCGACCGGCAGCTGCAAAATTCCAAATGCATCTAGATCTAGTGTCAAATCAGCATGTCTTTTAATTGGGTACCTTTGAAGTTTCAACTGGCCATGCGCATATATAGCTGGTACAATTGTCTAGCTAACTCGATCTCTCACGTTTCAATTCGTGTCTCGCCGACGTCGACAAAGCCTTCATGGATGCCTCCGTACTGTCCTAGCTAGCTTGCTTGCTTGTAGTAAACCTGAATGTCATCCAACTACGTACTAGTTGATCTGTTCTGCTTCTGCTTTAACCTTCTCCTATATATGGCAATAGGTCCTTGATTAGCTCGAGATACGTATCAATTAACCAAAAAAAGATAAGTTAACAAGGCATTATAATGTTGTTGGCTTTGACTGGATGGATGGATCAGGTGCGACGTTGGAGGAAGGGACGGGGGCGACGATGTCGGAGGACGAGGAGGAGCCGCAGATAATGGATGGGGCGATGGATATGGGATCGGACGGGCACGACATGATGGGCTTCGGCCCGCTCCTACCGACAGACTCGGAGCGCTCCCTCATGGAGAGGGTCAGGCAGGAGCTTAAGATTGAACTCAAGCAGGTACGTACTATATGCATACATACATACGTAATGCATGCAAATATTCTTTCAGCTCCCAATCTCATGCATGCATGTATATGTGTTTTGTATGCAATGATCTGTCTAGCTAGTATACTGCAATTACTGGTAAAATCACACCTTTAGTTCTTTATATCAAAAAAAATTTTGTAAAGTCTCCCGACATAGTTTAATTGCTTGTGTATTTTTTTTCAAAACTTTATACGTTCTGATTTTGTCTCTAAAATTCATTTAAGTATACTACTTGTAGGAATTTCTTAATATAAAAATGAGGTCCAAACATTATAATTTTTTTCAGGCTTCTTACATAGTGGACTTGATTGTGTAATTTTTCTAGAATTTTTACAAAATTAATTAATATAATTTCATAATATCCTTACATTATGAAATATTAGACTCCTCACACAGTGGACATTATGAAATTGTATTTCTTAATTTTTTAAAATTTTATAAAAAAAATACACAATCAAGTCCACTATGTAAGGAGCCTGGAAAAAAAAATCATAGTGTTTGGACCTCATTTTCTATATTAGAAAATCTCTACAAACAGTATACTTAAATGAATTTTAGAGACAAAATCAGAATGTATAAAGCTTTGAAAAAATACGCAAGCAATTAAACTGTGTCGGGAGACTCCACAAAAAAATTGATAATTTTTGAGCTCAGTTTCTATATTTAAATTTTTTTAGAAAACTAGGATGCCATTTATTTAATTTTTCGATATTCGTGATGCTATTTTCCAACCCGAGACGAACGGAGTGTTATTCCTCTAATTACGCTCTAACGCGATGTTACTGACCTAATTTTCCCTATATACTAGCCTTAGCTTCCTTTGTGATGATGTATTTTGAAAACGGAGTTGCTATTTCTAAATTGACTGAAGTTTTCTTAAATTTAAGTCAATTATTGTGACCATTGGATTTATATAGAAATTGATGTGTCATATGATTGGATATTGATCTAATGGATAAAATATGTGACTTATGCTTAATAAAATTTTAGTCGCCTTACGAATAGACAATCCCTTTTGAAAAACTGAACCCTGCTGCTCGCGCACGCGCACACACTAACTGGTGATATAATTTATTTGATCAAGACAAATACAAGGTAATATATATCCACAAACAACCGGTGATATTCAAGCCACCTCCTTTATTTTAGAGTCCTGGAAAATCCCACAATAATCATTAAATTAGGAATAAACAAAATTCCTAGAAATTGTCTCATCTATCTATCTATTAAAGCGATATAAAAAGAAGTCACCACGTTCTCTCTCAAGGGTTAGAAATTCCCACGTTAATTAGTGAAAAAGAGAAACATCTACACCTTTGATTATGGTGAGTTCAGATTATAGCGTTCTAGATTAAACGAAAAAGTCTATGTCAAGTATAATATAGAAATAAAAATATCTCAAGTACAATGCAAAAATAACTGAAATTCAGAATAAAAAATATAATAAGATTATCAATTTAATTTTGATACGAATTCATAAGTAAAATCACTAGATAAACATAATCCGGAAAAATGTTTTAAAAATAGTAATTGGATTAGTATACGGATTCCAACAAAAAAAATAACTGGAATTCGGGATATAAAATAAAATTAGCAAATTGATTTCGATATGAATTCCAAAGTAAAATACTTAAATAAATAAAATTTGGAACAAAACAAAAACATCATCAATTTGATTTCCATAGGAATTCCTAAGTAAAATCCTAAATAAATATAACTCAAAATAAAAAATAAACAAAAATAGCAATTGGATTAATATACGAATTTCAACAAAAAAATAAATTGATTTTGGAATAAAAATAAAATAAAATAAAATTAGCATTTTGATTTCGATACTAACTCCGAAGTAAAATCCATAAATAAATGTAATTCTGCATAAAAATTAAATAAAATTAACAATTGGATTAGTTTACGAATTCCAACAAAAAATAATTAAAATTAGGGACAACAAATAAAAGAAAATTTGCAATTTGATTTTATACGAAATCCAAAGTAAAATCTCTTAATAATTAAAATTTTAAATAAATTAAATATAAGTTATAATGAGGATATCATGAATAGTGTCGGAGTAGACCACGAAAAAGTGCAATAGCGTCGATATGTTCTACAAGAAGATATTGATCCACAAATAAGCTAATAGCCGAGGCAATGGCGACAAAGATGAGAATAATACCATGTTACTCACCTTAGCTGTTTGTTAAGGGCAATGTCGTGCTGCTCGCTGGAGTTGTTGAAGAGAAAGACCGAGCAAAGGAGCCAAGTGTTGTGACGACGAATGGTGAGCATCAGCATTGTTGAAGAAGTCAATGGCCAAAGAAACTCCATAATAAGGAAGACATAGCTGATAGGAGATGAACCTTTGGATTAAAGACGAGCTATCGACGATATGTGATCATCGGGTAGCTAGGTGTGTGCCATCATTAGTGAGTGACATGGTGTCACCGACGATGGCGAGAAGATTCTCCCTATCGTTAGACAACGACTAAGACAGACATACCGGTATTAGTGAAGATGAGAGGTCGTCGCAGTTAGTGAGGAAGCCACATCATTGAGTTGGACAATGTCGAAGAGGAGCGGCCGACATGGGAGAAGAAGACATCGAGCATGTATAACATCATGCATGTGTATATACATGCATGCATCCTACGAATAGAAGCATGGACGTAGAGAAATAAAAGAGCAAGGAGCTCGGAGTGGATAGCGCAACAGTAAGAAATAGGCTTGGGGCTACTAGAGAGAGCGCGACGGGTGTCTCGGTTGGGATCGACGATATTTGCACGTATATACGTGTAGATGTCACAATGGTCATCATTAAGCGATAATTGGAGAGAAGTAGAAGATAACTATGTGGTAGAGTATTGCATTAGAAGGGGTAGCAGCTGAGAGATATCGATCAAGAATTGGGCTTGCTCTTGGAGGTTGAAGCAGAAAAATTTGTGACAGGAGAAGAGATAGAAGACACACGGTTCGGTGGGGCAACCGACGTAAGGAAAGATAAGTTCAATGTAGGTCACCCATGGTGCATCAGTTTATACGTGGGCAAGGTACTCTAATACCATGTAAACTAATAAAATAATTTTGTTACACATATAATCAATGTATTGCTTGAGATTAACAGAGGTACATGTGCATGCAAATATTTAGGAAAAGAGTTAAGGGCATGCAGCTACATGATGCATACATAATGGAGAGTAGTTAACTTATTATACTCATGATTTTCTTTCATCAAAGCTCATACTTCAATTACGTTACTCAAGTTGCATTTTTCTTCAAGTTTCTATTGTCATTTTCTAATGTTTATGATATCTTAAAAATCTAAATAGTTACAAGATACGTAAATATATTCTAAAACATCTAAGTTATACCATTTGTCAATACAAACTTTAAAATAAATCTAGCCGTGTAAATACATGGGCCACCTTGCTAATTAATAAGAGAAAAAGAGGAGATCTACACCACTCATTTTGATGGGCTCATATTATAACGATGAAAATTAATCATGTACAGATATTATATCTACTATAGTTGTATGATAAATACAACTATATTTTCGAAAGGAAATAGAGTTATATAAGAAACAAATACAATATGTTGTATTTATCTAGCCGCGCAATTGTGTGGGAAATTGTGCTAGCTTATCAAACAACCAAATATTGCTAAGACTCAACTAATAGAGCATGAATCATTGCATTGGTGTCAATCGTCGGATAGTCCAACCGATATAGCACCTCAATCTTCTAGCTGGCAAGGCTAGAGAAAGATTCCCACTGACAGCATGTTATTTAGGTTTGTAGATGTTCATGTGTGATTTCTGGGATTTGAACACCACTTTTTGCCTGCCTGATAGCCAAAGTTCGACCCTCACTACTTGTATGTTAAGTGACTTATGTGGTTTTCCCATGTTTTTTTTTATAGGTTTGTACCCTATTTCCATTAAAAAGAAACATAATATGTGGTTTCCCATGCGTGCACTAGCCAATTGTTAGCGCTCCGAAAAAATACTATGTATCAGGATCGAATTGGATACAATAAAGTTTTTATATTGTACAACATGGGAAGGTTGATTACATGAATATTTATTTTGGAGTAGACTACTAATTAGGTCTTCTTCGTGCTTAGCATGCGTGCATATATATGCTAGTTCTTCATTCTTACCACCAAATTTCTACGCTGTAAATTGAGCTTCACCACAAAATTAATTGAAATGCTACTTTTCAAAGCTGAAGTAATGTTAAATCCGTCACAGGGTTTCAAGTCGAGAATTGGGGATGTGAGAGAAGAAATATTGAGGAAGAGGAGGGCCGGGAAGTTGCCTGGGGACACCACCACCATACTGAAGCAATGGTGGCAGCAGCACTCCAAGTGGCCATACCCCACGGTGAGTACATTGTGCCTATCATGCATGCATGCAAGAATGCAACTAGCTACCTACTAGTACTAGTCGCCCTTGTTAGTTGTTCTCCAACTTATTGGTTAAGCTTGCTCGCAAAACGCTTCCATGGGACAGCTTGGTGCTTCACAATATTACCTGTATGATATAGATTAGTTAGGATATCCGAAATATATACTTAATTAGAAATAAAATGATTTTTTTCTAATTTTTTTAGTTATGTATATGCATGGGGAAGTCAATAATAGTATAGTGGCATCTTCTTTGTACAGGAAGATGATAAAGCAAAGCTTGTTGAAGAGACTGGCCTGCAGCTGAAACAAATCAACAACTGGTTCATCAATCAGAGGAAGCGCAATTGGCACAACAACTCTCAGACATCAACCCTTAAATCAAAGCGTAAAAGGTGAGCTAACTAATATCCAATGATTAATTCGATTTTGTAGCTTACTCAATAATCTTGATATATTTACCCTGTTTCAGTTAGGATATAAGTACAACTTCTAACACGCTGTTTTTCCCTGGGTATGTATATGCAGGTGAGAGCTGAAAAGTACGTACATACCTGATGTACCAACACGCTAATCAAACGAAGATCATGGTGACACACAAATAAGATCGATTCAATTGTATATCTAGTTATTAGTCAGAGGTGACAGGTTAATGACATATATATACTAGTCTGACCACTGGCCTATATATGAGTTGTAATTTTTGAGCTGATATACTCGAAGAAAATTATTGTTATTGGTATAGTTCTTGTCGTGGGTGTACGTACATAATCTGAAGCGATTCATTCCCTGTGCATATATATCGATCATTCTATGATCTTTTACGAGTCAAATGGCCAAGAAAAAATGCACACATTTGCATACGCATATTTGTATATCGTCTACGATTCGTTTCAGAAAATGGTTCCTGTTAAAGCTAGCATTCAACGACGGGTGATACGTGGAAGGAGAGGAATCTCTAGCAATGTGCGGGCCTTGTATTAATTAGGTATACCAAACTGGAATTGGACTATTGGGAGATTAATTGGACAATTCGACCTAACCAACACCACAAGACAAATTAAGGCTGGCACTAGCCTCTCATGACAATCCCAACGTTTTCCAGCGTATAACAAAGCCTTCTCGCAAAGGCACCAACCATATGTGCATGCTTCTGATTAGTTTCTGCTGGTTAGTTTTGCATCATCGTCATCTATACGATATGGTTTAAGTCCTGCAGATAATTATATATCGTTATGCAAATTGTCAAATATTCCAATCAATTAATGCTGGAGCTAGCGCACAGCTAGCTACGTCTCAACCAGCAAGGACAACTCCGTTGAGACCTCACTATCTTGGAATGATGCTCGTTTTTTTTTTTTTTTTTGAAAGGGAATGATGCTCATTGGTTCCCTGAAAATTGGTGCAACAGCAAAAAACAACACCGATAACCACAACTTGAGGTTGCTGTCTCTGTTCATATCATCCTATGGTGATGTGCTTGAAAGCTACTAGACTACTAGTAGTTGGTTGAGTTTTCCTTTTGAAGTCCGAATTTGCAATTGTGCAAAATGTACATAGGTAATTTCATTGATCTAAAAATGTACATAGGTAATTTCATTGATCTACTCCATGTTTTACAGTCATCTGATAGTCAGTTTTTTGTTTGGAAAAAAGATCGTCAGTCGTACGATGAAAATGAAGGGCCTGTTTGGTTCAACACCCCAGATAGTTATACCAAAATTTTGGTAATACTAAAATTTGAGCAAAAAAATATTGTTTGGATCGTAGTCATATTAATTCACAGGTAATATCAAAATTGATGTGTTTGGATTGTAGTCATACCAAAATTTGTCAAAAATATGAGTATGACATGTGGGTCCTCGTGACATCAATTTTCTTTTGCCCCAAAATATGTCAACATGGGTCTTGTTTTGTTGATAAAATAACAAGAAACACAACGGTTCAAACGGATCATAAATCGGATGCTCAGTTTAGAAAATATAATCATTTGAAACTGATTAATTTATTTAACTATGCAATCAATGCACTAGCCTCAACCTCTAATCACCTGCCACATGTCCTAGGAATTGCTGCACGCCAAACCAAAATGTGGTCGAGCGTTTTGGCTGCCTGTAAGGCGCTAGGGAAATGAGAGAGAAAATGGGCGTGCCAAAAATTTTTTAGGGTAATACTAAATATTGAAATTGAACCAAACATTAGCCAAATTTTAGGGTACTACTAAAATTTTGGCATGACTCATTGGGGTCACTATCCAAATAGCCTCGAAGTCAACGTACTTAAGGTCGTTTAGAAAAAGCACTCTTGCCGGTTTAAGATTGTCATTTTTCTCACAAAACATTTGCTGCTATGTAATAAAATGCTAATTCTCTCGTACTTTCAAGTCAATACAAGCCTCGGAAACTCTCAAAAAATTCTTACCAAGCACCTACTGCATCTAGAAGACAAGCACCTCGTGGAGCGATAACAAAGATCCCCCTTAGAGAAAGGAGGGGACGACTCCTCCACTCAAACTGTCAATGACCCACCACTGCACCGAGAACCACCATACGCCACCCGACATGCGCCACCCACTGATGCGTCATGTCACGAGTCATCATCGCTGCCCGTGACGCAGCAGCTCTGACTCCATCGTGACCTGCGATGCTGATGCACGAGACACACCACCCGACGCACCAACCACACTGGCCCGAGGTCGCCATCAGTCGCCAAAGCCATTGCCACCTACGCTCCCCGAGCCCTGCCACGACACTCATCGCATGGCATCGTCGTCACCCATCGCACACCCACAACGTGGCAGCTCTAACTTCACCGCGACAAGCATCGCTAGTGTCCAAAGCGACGCCTGAAGCAAAGCCTCAACTGAGCTAACGACGACGCCCAACCATATGCCCGGGCCTGAGCTCACCCGAGACAGCCGAAGCCATAGCCACCTGTGCACCCTGATGCCCAGCCACGATGTTCGTCACGTGTCATCGTCGCCGCCAGTCCCACCCACGGCGCAGCGGCTCCGACTTTGCCGCAACAAGCAACGCCAAGACATCGAAAGCAACGCTTGAAGCGATGCCTCAGCTGAGCCGACGAACGCCCAAGACCGCCGAACCAACCAAGCCACCTCCACCTACAAGCCCCAACACCCCACCGCTACACTCGTCACCTATCGTCGTCACCGTCTGTCGCGCACCCACCACGCGACAGCTCCGACTTCGCCACAACATGCAACACCGAAGGTACCACAACACGCGGCCGTAGCTAGGCCCGAATAGCCATGCGTCTACTGCAACCTCACTTGAGTTGTCACAGCCATCAACACCCCGCCCGCCGAGCCACTCGCCCACATGCACCCCCACGCATAGCCATGACCAGGCCCGGCCAGCCACGCGCCTGCTGCGACACTGCTTGTGCTGCCACCGCCGCCGATGCGCCGTCTGCGGGGCTGCTCCACGTGTGACCGGGCCCAGCCAGCCACACGCGGTTGTGGCTAGGTTTGGCCAGCCACGCGCATGCCGTGATCCTACTTGAGCCAGGAAGGAACAAAAGACGAGGTGCTCCTGGGACCGGCGGGGGCTAACTCTCGGGCCGGTCACCAAGGAGGAGGCCAGATCTGATCGGATCTGGGCGGGGGACACTGGCTCCGCGTTGTCGGCGAGCACCGCACCAATGCTCACCCACGCCGGGGCTCGCCCACAACGACGCGCGCACCGCGCTGTGCTCGCGCCACGCCCCAGCTCCCACCGGCGCAAATGGCGGTGAAGTACACGGCGACCCGAGGCGAGACCTAGGGGTGGGAAAGATAGGGCTGCAACGAGAGGAGGGCCCACCGCCGTTGCCACACTAGGTGACAACGGCGTCAAGGGGGAGCACAGTGGCGGGAAGGGCTCGGTGGTGAGGAATGTTCGCCCCTAAGTCGCCTGGGGAGGACTCAGGAGGCGGTTCTTTTTGTTTTAAGTTTTTCGGTGATCACAGCCACAATATTCAGGTCTACACACAATGTTATCATTAAATTCAGCCAAAACTTTCCAACACTTTACTGCCTTTCCTTTATTAGGAGAACAATGTACTCCAAACAAAAGATGAACATGACAAGCTGGTAATTTCACTTTGAGGAAATCCAAGTGGAGTTCACAGTTTTCCACCCAGAGGAAATCCAAATGTAGTTCATAGTTTTCAACCCAGACCAATCACACAGATCGATGAGTTCCTCAACATCACCTATAACACTACCACAGTCCTACTGTTTACATGTTCACAATATTTCGGTTGCCTCACTAAGGCATCTTTCCAATTGCTGCACGTTCTTTACTTGCAATAGTAGCCCTGTGGAGGGTAGGAACTGTAGGGAAATGGGTAGGCTACACTAGCGTAAATTACAAAATTCTACCCGTAAACCAAGATCACTGCAGTTATAGATCACGGTCTTACCACTAGACGCGCAGCGCGGAAGTTGATGCACGGCGTCGGGCGATGTAGTCGCACCAAGTTGATGCAAGACGTCGGGCAGAGTAGTCGTACTACTTCCTCGTCCTCGTCGTGGCGCCCCACGCATCTGACTCCTTTCTTGCGGTTCATCCCAACGCCACGATGCAGCGCCTTCAAAGGTATCCACACGTGCGGGAGGAAGCGACGCACGCCGGACTACTAGATCCGCGCGGCGACTAGGGCGTGGGAGGGTGGCGGCGGGGTTTGGGGATGTCACAAAAACTCAACCCTTAACTAGTGCGCCCGCCTCTCCTTTTATATACGCCCTTATAATGGGCTTCTACGAATAGAGGCCCATTAGGACTCAATGCCATCTAATTCGGATCCAATCCGAATTAGGCTTCACTTCTAAGTGTGTGACCTATAGGTTCACGTATGTTTAGACATGGCGCAAGTACACATACTTGGTCAATAGTTGGTAGCGACCTCTAGCAAGACGTGCCAACTCCTAAACGCATGTAAAGATCATATCGGACGAACCATCACAACGTTATGTACATGTCAATCCCTTTGCCTCACGATATTCCGCGAGCTCCAAGCCGACCACTCTTTCTCGATCCGTGATCCTAATCCCTTACTAGGTTAACTCTTAACCTTAAGTAGCATGGCCATGCATTTCGGATCCGATCACTCGAGGGCCAGAGATATCTCTCTCGGTAGAGAGGGCAAATCCCATCTCGATCGACCATGCCTCGCAAAGATGCTTCATGACAAACCCGAAAGCTACCTTTATAACTACCCGATTCACGAGTAGCGTTTGATAGCCCCTAAATAGGTCTATTCACATCTCAAGTACATGCGACAATCTCGGTCTAAGGACAAGGCGTACACATTGTGTAGAGAGAATCATAAGTATAAAAGCTATGTCTCATGTTGGGTCGGTCCAACCCCATGTTCTAAACATGTGTCCACATTATTGGTTTGACATCTCCATGTCTATGACCGTGAAACATGGTCATCAACCGATACATGTGCTAATCCATCATTCACGTGTGTCCTCACATGAACTCCGACTAGGGACAACTTTAGAATAACCATACAAGTAAAGAGTTTCACAAACAAGTCACATACTTGTTAATCAACACAAAGGCAATATTCAAGGAACATTTATTAAATCATGGATACAACGAAATATCATCATCAAAATGATTGCCTCTAGGGCATATCTCCAACAGGAACCAGGCGGAGGGTATGCGCCACCCTGGCCCTGGGGGTAACCTGCCGGTGGGTAAGCAGCAGGTGGGTAACCTTGAGCAGGCGGAGGAGGTGGATAGCCACCATAAGGCTACCCATATGCTGGTTGTGATGCATATCCAACTTGAGGCGGGATAGGCTGATCGATGCATGACATTTGCTGCACTGGAGGCACTGCCATGGGTTGTGGGCCGAGCTTCCCATCCCTCTTGTCCATTTCAATTTTGTGTTGTGTCTGCACTTGCATTTCAGTGCCATAAGATGGATATGTGAGGGTTAAGAACAGTGATTCATTTGGTTACAAATAGATATGGATGTATATTTACCTGCATACAAGCGCAAACCTTGCAAACAAGGTGGCAAAAGATTATCAACATTGGGGACTTGCTATAGAGAAGAGAAAAGATCAGAGGTATGAGAGCCTTACGTCCAGTAGACCATATCAGACATGCAGGAAAGGATCTGGGAAGCCTTTGAAAGTTCTTGACTACCAACAATAGCTGCAACTAGAGAGAAGATGCAAGCAACTTGTTGAAGGCAGAACATGAAACCCTACAGTAAAAGGTGGTATTCAGTAGAGAGTTGCAGAAAAGGAAAATACGAATTATGAATAAAAGTCGGTTAAGACAAAGCAAGGGTAGGAGGGAAGTGACGGTACAATGATGTAGTTATCACATTGAGTTGTCTGTATGTTGAATTCATCTTGCAGCAAGAAGCGGGTTGAACCAACTGAATTACCAAAGCACAGAAACACCTGAAAAGAAAATATTAGTTTGACTTGGACCCAAATCTAACCTATGTTAAAAGTGCAGTGACTATCAGAGGTTTGTCTCTGATAACTTGAGTTTTACATAATTCAAGACTAACAGTGCATTGTTCTATTCTACAATGATACAGTCTATTGATCAAATAGCCTAGAGACCAAAGCTAGGCAGCTAACTAAATAGTCTATCTCAAGCATGATTGAGCCACAGTGCTCTTTCATACGAAAAAAGAAATGAGATGAAGATATTGTCATACTTCACTGCATTTGAAACTATCAGACATGCCATGAAATAACCAAGTAATTTGAGCCCAGAAAATATGAAACTCGATAAAATCAGTACAAAATACTGGTAATCAAATAATCAATAGAAGGAGCCCTCAATTATACTGTCCACATGGCAACTATTAGATATGTCACGTATGGAATCCAATTGCATCGGCTAAGAGGTACAATGAGAGGAAACTGCAAGGCAAAAAGCACAAAATGGGCCCTGTACCTCAGTTGCAAGACAGAATTTTGGGCATCTGCTTTCACCGCACCTCCCACTGCAGGGCATATAGCCAGCACAACAGACATATCTACAGAAAACAGAAGCACAAAGGGAATCAAGGAATCAAACAAAAAAGCTTCGCCTCTAACCATAACAAGTAGAACAAAACAGAATGCATGCTACCTTGACATGTCATTATAGAGAGCCCTTTTGCGAAGCATGTATGACACACATGGTCCACTAAACAGAAAAAGAAAATGCATCAGATTAACAAGTGGGTAAAAATCTTCACATTTCGAAATGCTAAGTTTGTCTGCCAAATGCCACCACATTATATTGTTCCACATGTTAGAAGATCACTGCACAAATTGATGAAACATACTAGAGCCTTTGGAAATGCTGGGTGCCCCATAAGATTAAGTTCATATGATTTTTTTATGAATGGTTGCATAGTCTGGAAATAACTTAAAAGTAGAAATTGAACAAGAAATGAACACTGTTGGCCAAGAGGAAACAACATATCATATATTTTTCTCAATGTCCTTTGGTGCAATTCATGTGGTGTTTAGTCAGGGACACAATGCAGTGGGACAGTTTCCTTGTGTATGTTGATTTCTACAACAACTGGTTTCAGGGGGATAAGAAGAAGCTGGAATCTTTCATTTTTGTGTGGACTGGTCGCAATGATAAGGTCTTATTTGAACATAAACATGGTGAACCAGTGGAATTGACCTTCAAAATGGTTTATTCCTTGCAGCCGTGGAGAAAACTTATGCGAGTCGAGGAGGTAATTGCTAGCCATGCTTCAGTTTAGTTCCTGTCCAAGAATTGCTTTCTTATTTGAACATAAACATGGTGAACCAGTGGAATTGACCTTCAAAATGGTTTATTCCTTGCAGCCGTGGAGAAAACTTATGCGAGTCGAGGAGGTAATTGCTAGCCATGCTTCAGTTTAGTTCCTGTCCAAGAATTACTTTACCTTTGTGTGTCATTGTAACTCACTCATGTACCATGGGCAGTTTGAAGCACATAGTATGTTTCAAGAAATGCCTAATGTAATATTCTGGGTCTTACTGCTTAGACCAATAGGAACTCTGTACTCCTTTCAGCTTCTTTTGAATAAAAGGGAACTGGGAGCTCGCTGCTCTTCGGTCTAAAATGCTAGACGGCCACTAATTATCAAACACATGTTTGACAAAGGTTCATCGGTGAATGTATGCTCCGACATGTCTTCTATGTCACAATCTATTCTTAACACCCAAAATCGTCTGATTTAGGGGTGTGTTTGGTCGGTGAGATGGAGTTGAATGAGATGAGATTTTTTTTCTTTTGAAATGAACAGTAGGAGAGCTGCCCATTATATTAATAAAGCAAGAGTAAACAAGGTAAAAGATACAGACACCGGCCGCTACAGGGATACACCACAAGCTAGGAATGAACCCCCCCAAAACACCTAGCTAAGAAGCCAAACACCACCTAGAACAACGCCGAGCACACCGACCAACTCGCACGCATGCAAGACACATACAATAGCCAAGGGAAGGACAAACACCCCCACCACCTAATACGCTGAAGCTTCGAACTAGTTAACAAGTTAGACATGTAGAGGATCACCATTGCACAGTGTTTGAGAGAAAAGAATAGAAGCAATCACATGGAGAACCACAGCTCCACCACGGTTGAAGACCATCGTCCCTTGCAAGGGCTTGAAGTGCGTCGATACCAAGGTGCACACCACGGAACACAGCCCCACCACAGCTCACCATCTTGAGCCCACCACAGCACACCACACCATTGGACTGCACCAGCACCGCACCACCAACATAGTAACACCCACACGACAAGCCAGGAACAAAAGCACGAAGAACCGCGGCAAGCACCACACACTAACATGACACCAACAAGCAGCTTCAGAATGCAGAGGATGAGGACGCCATCCCTCCCCTCAACGAGACGCCCCTCCCTGGGATCCTCCCGGTGGACACATCGCCATCGTCGGCCATCGTGACCCCTGGGCCAGGTCCGACAACGTTATCCTCAGGGGTACGGAGAACCGGGGCCGACAGCAACGGCGGCTCGTTCCATGAACGGGGGCATCGGGGAGTAGAGGCCACACCCCGCCGACCAAGACCCGTCGGTGACTTGTTGCTGTCGAGGCGCCCGGATCTGGCCCCAACGACGACTGCAGGACGGGATGCACAAGATCCGGAGAGGGAGGCGATGAGGGGGCTCCGGATCCATCGGGATCCAAGGCCGGCGACAAAGAAGAAATCGGCGGAGGGCAGATGTCGACGACTGGTACTTCCAGATCCAAACAACGACGGGGGAGGAGAAACCGAAAGAGTGGGGGAGGGGAGCTGCGAGAAGGAGAGGAGGCCTGCCGCCGCCGCCACACCAGTCGGGGAACTGCAAGAAGGTGGCGACGGCGGCGACGAGGGAGCAACAGCCAAGGGGATCTTGCGCGGTTTATTTGGGTCGCCTCCTGAGTCGCCCGAGAGCAGCTCAGGAGACCGAAAAAAAAGAACGAATGAGATGAGATGATCTTGTACCATGTGGTTCCATTGTTTAGGGTGAATGAGATAGTTCAGCATCTAGAGAAAATATTCCATAAAATTATACACCACCATCTAGGATGTGATGATTCCATTCAACCAACCAAACACATGAATGACTTTTTTTTAACCATCCTAGTGGTACAAGTAACCAAATACACCCTAAGAGATCTAAACAACCACATAATAACCAGACCTGCCCAATTACTAAAGAATTCAGTCCTTGACTCTTATATGTGTCACAAATTTAGGCATTTCTATGATCGCTAGTAACCCCAACAGCACAATGCAGAACCATCAGAGTTCTCACACTTGGAATCCCCTTAAACCGTAATTATATTCTCAAATAACACGGATAAATTATCGCAGATCTATCAAAAACAGGGGGGTCAGAATTCAGAGAATGGAGGTACGGAGATCGACAAGGATCGCTTACCAACACAGCGCCAAGCAGCAGTCTGCAGGAACAACAACGACAAGAAATTTAGTCAAAAAAATAAAATCCCCTCAACGGAGACCACCGCTGAACTGATTAGAGATTGTGGTTGTAGTTGGTTACATGGGAAGTCGGCCTGGATGGTGCTCATGAGGTCGGTGTGCCAGAGGTTGCGGTAGCTCTGGCGGAGCTGCATCTTGTCGAGGTTCGCCTCGACGCGCCATCATCGCCGCCGCTGCGCCGCCGTGATTCGGTGGGAGATCGGGCTCGCCCTCTTCGAACCGACGGCGGTGAACTCTGTGGGTGGGAAAGGAGGGAACTACAGTAACCGGCGATTGAGTAGGAGGGGGAAGCGAACGAAAACGACGGGGGCTTTGCGTCCGTTTGATCCCAATCTCCGCCTCGGGATGGTCAACCGGTCAACGGGGCGGAGTCGCCCAAGGTTTTCTTTTCTTTCTTTTCCGCCCAGTCTTTGGGTTTGGGTGCGGTATTGGTTGGCCTTGGGAGCTGATGCCGGACGGCACGACGAGCTAGCCGGGCCGGGCTGGGCCGTGTTGGCATGGACTGTCGCCCGGCGAGGTCCAGCACGACAGTGCGTGCGTGCATGTTCAACTGATTCTGAGAGATTATGTTGCGGGTTGTGTTGTGTATTGTTCTAGAAAAGAGAAGGTCACACAACAAAGTCAAATGATCAGGGGGAGAACTAGCCCATAAATTGCATTTAGACTATTTATGATCAGAGGAGGAGGGGCTTCTTCCCCAACACAGTCCAGCCCCACGGTACACTGAATTCGAGCTTGCCGTCGCTAGTCTCGGTAATACACGGAGTTTTACTGTATTTACTCCTTTGTGTTACTGCATCCATGAAGTACATGGAGTTTTATTGTATTGTCTCCTTTGTGTTACTGCATTTATTTTGGGAAAGCATCCTACTACATTGATTTAAAATCCTTTCACAAAACTTGCATTTAGTAGAAAAGGCCTAGCACTTTTGCATATTTCCTTTCATGTTATTGCAAACTATTTTCTAGTTTATTGCATTCTGTCGGTTTTTGTTCGAGCGTTACTGCCCGATACTGGCAACGGCGAGCTCGATATTGATATTTTGCTGATACATTATGCACACTTAATAATATTTTGGGGAAAGTGTAATTCTATTGATATTTTATAGATACATTGTTACTGCCTCATTAAAACTTTACACCTTGTTGTGGAGTTCCTCTAGTAAGGAAAAGAGTATAATAACTACATTCATGTATACATATCGGCTACTTGATATTGAGATTGGCTAACACCTACGCGATCTCAGGATCCTCCAATTGATGTTGTTGTCACTCATATGCTTTCTGGCAATCCTTCAGGCAAATGATTTGCCTCTACTGTCTCAGATGTAAGGGCCAATTTCCTTTCTTCAATTATTCTCCCGACCATGTTGAATGTTGCCTCGGAAGAGACAGTCGACACCCGAACGACTAGGACATCCTGTGCGAAATTGCACAGCACGAGACATATGTGAAATGTGATGGTTGTCACTCCACCATTCAAGGAGCTTGATCTTGTCGCTCGAAAGGGTTATGATCGGTAGCAGCAAAGTTATGGGCGAGGTAGCGATTGAATCCTGCATTAGGATTACACCCTATGGTTGTGGACGATTGAGATGACGAAGAACTGGATTTATTGCCCTTCATCCTCTTCCACAAGTGGGTTGTCACGCTTCCCTTAGATGGTCACGCCGCTTGCTCTGAAGCATACGACTCCATCTCGTTGACGCCATACTTTTTTGTAGTACAAGTTGAAGCACCCTATTTGTTTATACACACCTTGTGAATTATATTGCTATTATCATTTGTCACCTTATCTTGGTTAACTACTAATTGGTATTATCATAGTACCAACGTAGGTTGGTTAGTCACGATTAGTATGCTTAGCATTGCAACGGGTCATTGATATCATTTTAAAATGTTAAACTCATACTTGACTAAGTGATTATGAAATATCTTTGTGAAAAGTTATGTGGTGATGTTGTCACCTGTTGATGACATATGTTGTACTTAATCAATAGGGTGAGAAAAGGTTTAGACCGGAGCGAGTGAGAAGTGCTTTGTGAAATAGTGGTCTGTGTGTTTGAGAACTGTGTGAATCTTTGTGACTTATTGTAGTATTAGCAGTCTCGCATTGGTCAATTAAGAACTTAACTTTGTGTATTATTGAACTGAGTCATATCGTACTACCACAAGCCTGGTATGGGACAAACTTAGCTTAGTAATTTACGGAGTCTCGACATTGGCTACTCATGTAGTAGGTTAAGCTTGGTGCTATAGTAGAAGTGTGGACTTCTTTGTGACGAGTCACATCTATGGGTTGTTCGTCATCTTCAGGTCCAACGGTGTGCATCGAGCCAATGAGCTGTGACGCCCCGTGTCATTACCCCAGGGGTAATAACACTTAGGCACACGGATTACTATTCATTTGCTCAGTAGAGCACTGCTCCAACGAATAGTAAGTCTTCACCAGAGTTACGCAGCAGAACAATAAGATAGAAACTGTCATTTATTTCAACAGTTAGCCACGCAGGGCTAAGATCTTAATACAAGTTTTATACAAATACCCAAAGGAACTTCCCCGCTTCTCTTGTCTGCCCTGAAGTACCAGCCGCCTATTCGTCCCACAAGCCAAAATAGCTCCCAACTCACCCCGGTCCTCTTAGTCAAAGCCTCCTCCTCCACTATTGCTTCAGACTGAAGTCCTTCGTCCCACACGATAGTTCCCACGGACTAGGATCTACAAAGGAGAATACTAACAAGGTTGAGTACACGAATGTACTCAAGAAGCATTAATAACAAAAGATGCACAAGATGCGCTATCTCTATTCTTTATCACAATTTCTAAATCATCTCACTTTAGAAAATAAATCTCGACAAAAGTGGCAAGTTTTATCTATCGAAAAACTCTACTAGTCACTCTGAGAGACGAAAGACCCCGTGGTTCCGTGAGACTCCAATCTCGAGACGGCATGAATTCATGATTTGTTTAGCACCACGAAGGCTTTGTACCACTTTACCCATAGCTATTCTGAACTCTCTGTGAACAGGGTCCACCGCATTGCCTTAGATGCGGGTTCGAGATCAGAATACAGAACGTTTTCCAGGTTACGTGATTAATTTCTCCACCCATCACCTTCCCGGTGCAGATTAAGTCACGCTGACCTCATCATCCACCGAGTTCTGGTGAGGTTGGTTGAGGCAGCTTCTATCCTGCACTCAACACTCCACCTTAGCGCTTATAGCGCCTTGGATCCCCCACTTCCGGACTATCCCCCACCGGTCCTGGGTTCCTCCATATCACTCACACACACCTATTACTTACCCGATGTGGAGAGCATAGTCACGTAACAAGGTAGCATTTTCTGCCCGTCGAAACGGGAAAATGGTTGGCACTGAATTACGGCATCTGACCGAGCAAGAGTTTGTTGGTCCTTATATTATAACCATATGTAAAAAGGGGCCCACCTCTTACCTCAACATCATCATCGTTTCCCACCAGGGCCCCCTTTTACCCTCCTAATAAGCCTCATTCTTTCCTTAATCATCTTATCTTATCTCAATCATTTTCTTTAGGTTTTGGAAAACCATTTTGATGCAATACATATAATAGTGCAAGATATGGTATATTTTTAAAGTAACTATATTAATGTTCAAGAGGATCGCTTGCCTTTGTAGTAGTAAAGCTGGTCGGTCTTGATGAGATCGATGGCAGTGTACTCATTTGCATGGTTCGTCCTCTGTAGCAAAGCGATAGCACGAATAATAATATAAATAAATATATAGCTGATTTGAGTGATAATACAAATACATAAGTTAGTGGGTTCTACAAGTTAGCACAATTTAATTTAGATAAAACCTTTCGAGATCTCTTCCGAGTTAGCACTCCCAAACCACCAATCTATTGACTAGGCAAGCTAAGGTCGCAAACCCGAGGTCCCCACGCAAATAGATAAATTAACGATTAAACCGCTAATAACGCCCGACTACACACCAAGGACGCACAACAAGTTAGTCTATCGACAACACAAATAACGCTACCCAACTTATCTAGCAATTTAGCCTGATTGATTTTAAGGTGATTAATGCTACAGATCCCACTTAAGTTATTTAGCCGTGAGAATAAACAGCTAACAAAAACTACTGAAGGGACAAGAATCGCAACACGCAAATGGAATCTACCAATAATTCTAATAATCTCCCTAATCCTAAAGTCCTAAATCTAATTTCTAATCCTATCCCTAGTCTACCCTAACCTTCTCTCTCTCTCTCTCTCTCTCTCTCCCCCTCCCTCTCTCTCTCTCTCTCTCTCTCTCTCTCTCTCTCTCTCTCTCTCTCTCACCCCTCTCGGCCGGCCTCAAGACCCACACACGCACCCAACTCACACTACACAGCCACTCTCACCTTATCCCCTCTCCTCCAAATCCCTAAATCCCCCTCTTCACCTCTCTCTTTCTCCCCCTTCTTGGCGCCGCCGCTCGGCTTCCTGCCTTTCCTCCGGCCGCCGGCTCCGGTTCCCGGCGTCACTCCGCCTCCCCACGCGCCGCCTCCCCCAGTCCCTACGCCGCCGCTTCGCCTCCCCTGGCGACCGCCTCTCCTTCCGACGCTGCACGGGCACGCCGGGCTTGGCCTGACGCCGCCGTGCCTCGGCTTACGCGCACCGCGCTCTCGGTCCGCCCTCGGCCCGGCTCAACCTTCTGCGCGTGGCCTCGGCCGCGCTCGCTCCTCCTCCTCACCAGGCCGCCCTCTCTGACCTCCTCTCTCGCTCCTCGCCGCCACCGGTGCTCCCGACTCGCCTCGGCTCCTCCTCGCCGCCGGCTCCCTAGCACCCCCTCTGGTCTCCTCGCGCGGCACGGGGCGCCGCTTGGCTTCTCCCGGCTCTAAGCACTATACTACCCTTATTTCTCCTCTCTGGAATTCTAGGTTAGCAACTACTTGATTACTTCAATCGATGTGCTATGCTTATGGGTTCACTTTCGATTTAAATGCGTTGATGCTTGGTTGATGCACCAGATGGTAATGGTGGCTCGGTGTGGTTAGCACCGAGGTATCACCCCTTTCCTCTCTACTCCCGATCCCTTGCTCGTGATGCGGTGAACCGAGAGCTACCGTTGATGCTACCATGAGATCTAGTGATGTCAGTGAATGATGTGGATGTGCATGCCGGGGTGAAACCGAGGTTACCTCTTGTTGGTTTCGGGATGGGGCAAGTGGATGGTAGCGCCGGCTGTCTTGGTGCTCTCCTCCTTCTCCTTCTTTGTGGGTGGTTTGTAGGTCGTGATGATATAAAATCCGAGCTTGGCCTCCTCCCGGTCGCTTGATGTCCGTGACGCGGTGGTTATTGACAGATTTGAAGCCGTCGCGACGCCGTTCTTGCTCTCGCTTCCCTTCACCTAAGCTCCTCTCCTCCTTCTACTACCCTTCCTCCTCCTGCTCCTTCCCGAGATGGTCTCAGCTTCTTGTGGATGGTGGTGATGGTGTGATGCTTGGCTAGGCCATTGGGATGGCAAGTGGGAGAGCGATGTTTTGGCTTGGCTAATGCTTGGCTTGGGTGGATTGCTCGTGGTGCCTGGTGGCTTCACCGCTTGTTTGTGAGTTAGGAAGGGCTTGTGGATGTGAATGGCTTATCGGGAATGCATTGGTGTGGCTTGCCTTGTGTTGTTAATGACCACTATGCCCTTGCCCTTATCCCGATGGCTTTCACAATGCAAGATTTTTGTTGGGGTCCTTTTGGTCCAAGATTTGAAAGTCATTATACGTGGGTGCCGATTAAATTAAATGCCGAGTGATGAGACCCACGGAGTGTGACAGTACCGATTGGCTTCGTGGTCCGGATATCTTGACGATCAAGGACCGACTAACTCCGCTAGTCCGGATACTTGATGGTCTAGGGACCGATCGCCTGCCGTTCGGTATTCTCTCGCACTTCGAAATCGACGTCACCCTCCATTCTATTGCTCACAAAGGAAGTCGCTCGGTGGTACTAATCGCTTTTCTTTGTTTTGGTGGTCTACGGAGGTGAAGATCTGGACAGACGGGAGGTGATTGGATGAAAGGCAAGGAGGGCTTCGGCGGAATGCAAGTAAAGGTCAGGCTTTGACTGAGTTGGGATTGTGCTGCCCGCTATGCATAGAAGTAAATGCCAAGATGCATATGGTGCTGTCTAAGCCCAAGATGTAATATGCTTGCAAACTAATTGATGTAAAATGCTCTTGTAACAATGTTATTATAGACTTATTTATCTACCGAGGAGGGAAAATGCAACTTAGCTATGACCTTGATTCTGCTGTTGCACTGGTGAATGCAAATGATTATTGTATTAAATGATGAGATTGAATGAATGATGCAATGATGGTTCTACTGACTATTTATGAAATGCTCGCGAAACGAAACCCAACTAGCTCAACGGGCTAACGACGAATTAGTTGCTTAACAACGATCTTAACACTACCGTTAGTTTACTGCTAAGCCGAGATTAATTATCGCTAAATACCGATTACTGCCACGCGATTAGGTCTAAAAAAATGCGGGTCCTCACATGAGCTTAGTGCAGTCTGGTGCTGGCTGTATGCACGTCAGGAGGGTTAATTGTTGAGATAAAGTTTTCAAAAGATTTTGTTATGATTGATGTTAACCACACTGGTTATATCTTGTGGGTAAAATTGTACAACATCTGTAGAGTGTTAACAATATATCGAATAGTTGCATCCTCGGTCATGGACATGCTCGATGATTTACCCGAATGGTATATTTTATAAAACAATGTGGAAGGAAAGTTGTGTGAAAGAATTGAATTAAGGCCATGTTTGGTACAGATTCTACTCTCAGCTTCTCAATCGATTCTCGTGGAGCCGTACCAAACACCTTGATTCTCAAAACTATCAGATTCTGCTTCTCGCGAGGAGCTGTCTCAAAAATGAACTAGCAACGAAGCAAGATTCCAGATTCTCGTGAGAATCCAACCTTCAGAAACAAAAATACCTCTAGAAGTTTGATGTATTTACCTCAATTGCCATTGAACTACCCTCGAAAAATTCCACCGCGACTCCCCCCTCCCGGCGCGGCCGGACCCCTCCGAGCGCCTGCCCTCCTCGCAGCACCCTCGCCGCCACCGCCCGGTCCGTCCTCCACCTCGCCTCTGCGACCCCTCCGCCGCCCTGCCCCTCCTACCGGCCCTCCCGTCCCACGCCCTCGCCGACATCCCCGCCTCCTCTCCTCCGCCTCGCCCCGACCCACCTCGCCCTCCCCCGCTCCTCTCCTCCTCCTCCGGCGCCGCCAGACCTCCCGTCCTTGCCTACCTCCTCCTCCTCGCCTCCAAGCCGCTCCATGCCATGGCCGCCTCTACTCTGCTCCCCCTCCTCTCCCCCTTAGCACCGAGCCCCCAAGATCCGAGCCCTAGGCCCTTCCCTACTCGTGTGCCCAACACGTCGGCGCCAGCTCTGCGCCACTCGTTGCTCGTCCTCGTCGCCGCCGCCGTCGCTCGACCTCCCCCTCCTTCCGTTCCAGCCGGTAGAGGTAAGGTTTCTGAACAACAAAAAAGTGGCAGCCTTTCTAGTGATTTTGCTGAGATAATTAGATGATACTATGGCTTCCCAGTGTTGGATGAAATCCGATGGTACAGCTTAGCGAGACCAGAGTTCATAATCGGTCAAATGCCCGATTGAATGGAGTGGAATTGCTTTGGTTCTTGACAAAATTTCTATGTTAGTGAGTTGGGGTGGATTTGAATTAGAAAATTAAGAACTCCGATATTTATTTTCATTAGATAGGATAATTTAGATCAGGTATTCGATAATCTCTTGTTGGGTTTATAGACCAAATTAGTTGAATCAGCCAAAGTATTGATGCTAGTGGAGATGGCACGAGTTGCAGATGAAACTTTGTCTTCAAGAACCATTGTAGATGTAGCCCGTTAATGTTGTGAACGTCTGTTAGTTTTTTTCCATATGAATGTGCAGTGTCTTACTAAAGGTTAAATGCCTGTTAATGTTGTAGTAATCATTATTTGCAAATTGCAACAATGCCCCTTTGCTCAATAATGCTAGAACTTTATTATGAAGAGTTTGTTCTTTATAGGAGCTGGATATTAGCATCATTAGCATTTAGAGATCATAGAATACTCCTTTTCTTTGGGTTGGTCGTTTTTATGAAGAGCTACTAGTAATTGTCACTAGGCACTTTGTTCATTTATGAAGGTAGTGCATTTAGGTAGTGGCACAGTGTGTATTTTACAATGCACCAGCCTGTCTATACCATCGATTTGCTTAATGCTGTTTAGGATGATTTAGTAATGTTAGTGGCGCATGGCTTTCTGTGATATGTGCATGTGATGCTTCACTTGGTAATATTATGCAATAACAGCATGTAGTGGCGTTATGCCTCCATAATTCGTCACTGAATGTATTTTTTTGTTCATCTCTACTCTCTAGCCATGAAACTGAAGTCAGGGGGGATGAGCTAATATTTCAGCATGTAATGCTATGCAGTATGTACTTTAGTATGTGGTTTCTACCTAGTTAATTTACAACGCAAACTCGCTCTGTGTGGCAATTTATTCCTTATTATCTTTTCTCGCCTTTGAAACTTGTTAAAGCCAGATCGATGTTTGGTTCGGGACTTGAGTAACACACATACTCTGCTCCTTTTCGTGACTTGTGCGGTGCTTATCTTCAATGGAAGGAGTAATTTAGCTCGTAGTAGGCGAGGCATCTCACGTAGACACTAGAACTTAGAAGAAGTGGACGGTGGATCTTTGTTCTAGCTAATGGTTGTTCGCGGCGTATGCCTATAGAACCCAAGACCACAACGTTCTGTGCTAGCATAGTGAGTTATGACATACCTGTAGGCAAAGATTCCTAAATGCGCACGGCATACTGCAGCACACTAATTGTGAATTTCTGTGGCCTTATGTTATGACTCATTTATCATTTCAATACTTGTACGTAATATCATTTAATTATCATTTGAATACTTATACGATATGAATGTGATATCTCCAGCTTCATCTATCGCAACGTGAACAGTACATTTTATTGCTTATACATAGTTGTAATCTATCATGAAGTGTAAATGCAATGTAACCTGGCATTGTGTATAGATACAACGTATATATATTCACATGATCTAAACAAGTTTAGGGGGAAAAAAACTCTATAATTTATGTATAAATACATAGGAGAAAGACAAAAATACAATTGAATTATTACAACCAGGGGTAATATGGTCTATTTGCCTCTAATCCCCCCTCATATGGTTTTTGGAGCCAACTTACTAGCCAAACGCTTTCAACAGACTGCTCCAAATTCTCAGAGAAGTGGATTCTCAGATAATCAGGAGCAGAATCTGAAAAATAAAAATCTGAAGCTCTACCAAACAGGGCCTAAGTTGTGTGAACTTTCTGGAAACTCTAGGTACTTATTATTATTACTGTTTCAACTTATACTTTCAATCTATTATCCATATTCAATTGCAGTCGTTGCTTTTTACAAAACAACCGTAGTAGTCACATCCTTTGGAATGAGCCATCATCTATAATTGCATTTTGTGGTATAACTCGATGAGTACTCCATGTGCTCACCCTTGCTATAATGGTCATTCAGAGGAAGGAATGGAGGAGTCAACTTTTGCTCTGGAGGAGGAGTTCTTCGACGAGTTTGATCATTAGGTCTTGTTCCCAGTCGACTGTCAATGGTAAGTGATGGATTCCGTTGAATTTGTTTTCGTTCCGCTACTGTTGTTTCTCTTTATTTGTTTAAGCCTTGCGTGGTTGAATAAGTGTAAACTCGATCATAAAGTCATAACTCTTATTTGCTTATCAAATTTAGTCGTTTATCCCTTTAAATCGTTTGTATGGATTGATGTTCATCGATATTGTCATTGTGTGCACCAGTGTGATCCTAGACTAGTGTAGTATACACAGAGGGTTCATATTTGCATATTCGGATCCCAACACACTGGTTGCGTCGGGGCTGCATCGGGCGTTTTGGACCAGACCGGGCCGAGTACGGTCCATTAGAGCATGTTGTTCCATGCCACCCAATGTGCCGAATTCTCATGCCCGGCCTGGCCGGCCCGGTCGTTCGTATCATGCTAGCCCGACCTGCCATGTATCATGTTGTGCTTAGATTGGACCGTGCTAGCTGGGCCTGGGTCTACCGGAAAAGCACGTCCCAACTCCCATGAGTAGTTGGCACTACGGCTCAGAGAGGGCGACTCCGAGATGTCGGGCGCGTTCGAAACGGCGGCGGCGACGACCCAGTTTGGTTCGTTTCCCGTGTCATCATGTGCATTGCAGGTCGCGCGGCTAGCTAGGTACGAACGGCACGAGGACGGCAGCATGAACTCCGGCAGGATTGGATGGGGTGCGCTCGTCAGGGACTCGGCTGA
This sequence comes from Ampelocalamus luodianensis, assembly GCA_036346255.1. NCBI lineage: Eukaryota > Viridiplantae > Streptophyta > Magnoliopsida > Poales > Poaceae > Ampelocalamus > Ampelocalamus luodianensis. Next base: position 2,094,830 of record CM070622.1, read on the forward strand.
GGTGGGCTCAAGCTCACCGGAGCTCCACGGCATCAACTCCGTCGCCAATTTCGATCAAGACCTTGGTAATTAGATCGTAAGAGCTAAAAAAAGGAGCTGTACCTGCCGTGTCTCTAATTCTCTCTGTTGCAGATATTTGCATTCAACAACTGCAATGCTAGCAACTGAAATTCTTGAGGCATCCAAATCCGATTCTTCGCCAGACGACACGTTGTTCCATTTTGCATGGAACTCAAACAAAGTACGAACAGAACGTGGGAGCAAAGAAAACGAGGGGAGGGACGCAGAAGAATGCTTACTCTCCAAGACGAACGAACGGCGCCTTACTCGATAAGTCCTCACTGTTTTCTGCCTCTCGGTCAGAACTCGGAAGAAGATCTGATTCAGTGCAACTCCCTCCCGGGTCGCCGTCATGTATGAAAATGAAATAATGACGTTACTTACACCACATGTGTCATTATGCCGATTGTTCCTTGTTCCCATCGTACCTCCTCCCCTGCGTGGGGTTTGGTTTTGCTGGTAGTTGTTGGCTTCTCGGGGATCTAATTTTGTAGACTTCATGGTTTTTCTATGTGGTTAATTTGGAACGCATGATTTTCGTCTGAATGACATCTTGACTAGACAGGAGCATATGTTCAGCAGGGTGTCATCTTGGCTACACAGGGAGCATGTTAATTCGGTTGGTGTCGTGTAAGCCCCCACGTGAGAAGTTGTTGGGACTTAGGGGCAAGTAGAAAAGGATCCTCATCCTTTATTAGCTTCAAGAAGAAGAAGAAATAACATCGATGGATAAGAACTAGATTCGGGTTAATCCTAATCACAATCTACAAGGACTAAAAGTACACTTTACAAAGAAAAGAAGCTTCTTAACTCTTACTGAAGTGGATGCAATCCAAGTCGGAGTCTGGTCTAGTGGAGCAGCCTGTGAGGGAGCTCTTTTATTTTTTTAATATTTTTTAAAAAATAATTTAAAGATGACATATCCCTAACTTTATTTTCAGTTCTAACCCATTTGGTCACGCCATGATCCGTGACGTGATCAAACTGTACTGTCACGTCACCAACCGCAGTGTGGCTAATCCTACCCTGATAACCCTTCGAGCCAACATGTGGCCGTTTTGGGGTTAAGTCATGTCACGTCAAGAGGAGTGATGTGACAGTATTCATTAGCCACGCCGAGGTCCGTAGCGTGACAACATGCTTTTACTACGCTACATGTTGTGACGTGGCTAAAAGAGTCGGAATTGAAAATAAAATTAGAAAAAATATTATCTTTAAAATATTTTTTAAAAAATAATTAAATAATAAAAGGAGTTCCCCGTGAGGTGATCGGGGAGATCAGGAGATGTTAAAAAAATAAGCAACAGAAGATAAAGATGTGACACAAGGCGCACTTGGTTTAGAATTTAAGGTGCGGGTGACGTGAGCTTATCTTATCCTCTGATCACCCTCCATTTGGCCTGACAAAGACGAAATATCAAATATCTAGCCTAGCCTGTAAAACAAAAAAATGCTGAGAATATCAGCTTGGTTGTAACTTGGCCGCCTAGTTGTAACAAATTTTAAGTGCATCGTGGGCACATCACATGGAATGTCCAGTTTGTCTGTCGCGGTATCAAGCACGAGCTCTCCCAAATTTGCAGCATCAGCAGCTCACGCTGGATCTGAGATTTGGGGCATTTATTTGGCAGCATGGCGATCCATGTAGAGCATTTATTTTCGAGTGTACAGCAGCAGTGCGGGATGATTTACGACACTTACATCTAGCAGAGACTGCGTGGTTTTGATCCTAACATAATTGACATCGTTGTTGAGAAATTTGTGGAGTGGAGTATAAGTTTTGTAAATTATCGGTTTGTTACCGGGGCGTAGAATCTACCATGGGTGGCGGTCAGACCGGCGGTGCAACCTTTGGGGAAATGGGCACCAAACACTTGTGTCAGAGTATTTGAGGTCGTGTTTGCATCATATGTCATTGAAAATAGAGATTGGACGTGAAACTAGGTAGAGATTTGCCAAAATAAAATCCAGAAATAAGTGTTTTCTAAAATTGGGAAGCGGTCAAACCGATCCCTGTTATCGGGTATCATGGTCAAACCGGCCAATGGTTAGCGGTCAGACTGGCCAAGGGCCGACAGTCTGACCGACCATGGTGATTTCAGGAAGTGAGATGTGCTGAATTTTTGTGAACTAGTCAAAGTCATGGGATTAGTACATATGTGATGTATGGTTCATATTTTTGCTAACATAGGTCAAGTAGCGAAGAACTTGTGTCCAAAATTAATTTATTGGTCTATTGTTGTGCAGGGGTGCTTGAGTCAACTACACCAACAGCTAGGATGATCAAGACTTGGTTTGGTGAAATTAAGGTCTAGAACGATCGGGGATAGGTGGTGAAATTGTTGGTCTCGAACAAGGCGTGAGATGGACCAGAACCAAAAGTGTGGTGCAATAGGCATCAAGTGGCTTAAGCCAGTGCAAATATTGAGACGGTCCATTGGAGACGAATGGGAAAGATTTATCGGCATGAGAAAAGTCATTGATGAACCTACGCGTGATGAAGCATGTGATTGCTTCACAAGATTGGAGTCGGTCAAGATGGAAGGATTGAGAAGAGGTATCTTGGTATCTTCACCAAAATATCAGATCGATGACCTTGGAAAAACCGCGGCGCACGACGACGCAAAGGAGAAGCGATTTAGTTTATGATGATGACAAGATCACGAAGAGACGGATTCAAGAGACTCGGATCGTCATCCACTTTGAGAAGTATGCGTGGGTGTGAGACTCGTTTGTGTGTGGGTTTAACGGATACCCGATAAGGTTTCTCTTTAGACCTAACCTACACTATAAAAGGGGTGGTGCAGAATTTGCACACCTAAGCCTTAAAGTTTATAAACCCTAATTTGTGATTTTAGAAAGTGGAGAAAATATAAGAGGTTAGGGTTTGAGATAAATGTATGGAGAGAAAAATTATGGGATTAAATGCTAATGAGTGAGCTTTTGTCCTCATGATGGAGTGGTTGTAAACCTTCAATTCTTTAATATCAATTCAATCAATTTGTGCAAAAATGAGTTATCTCTTGTTCTTACTCTCTTTCTTGTGATTTTGGGTTCTCGTATTCAAGGGGTTTTGCATTGGTCTTTTGCTTTTATCTAGCTTGCTAGGACTTGTGGTAGTTGATTTGAGGTCATCATAAGCATCTTTCATCCACGAGCAAACATTTGGACCAAAGTTAGGTTTTGACCCGTTTTATGCCCTCTTGCTCTCAATTAAGAGATTCATAAAACTTTGGTTATGATTATCATGATCTTTGATTGAAATAGGTTTACGGCCTTCTAGAAGAGATTTGTCTGAAATCTCAAGTGATTTGGATCTCTAGATAAAAAAAAATAGGTTGTTTCGTGGATCTTTCATCGTGTTGTTTTTCTATTAGCAGGGTCAGGGTGGAGCGGTTGGACCAGTGAGCGGTCCAACCGCCCATATATTGACGGCCGAGGGTGGTTGAAACCTAATTTTATTGGTTTCAGCTCAAATCTTCCGCTATGATTTTGAGACATTAATCTCGTAGCTTTGCATAGCTATTGGAGTGAAAAAAGAGTTGAATACCATATGAGAAAAGATAAGCTCCTATTCACCCCATCTAGTGGCTAATTTGGTCCAACACATCCGTTTTACAATTACAGCATATATGATGATTGTCAGTTAAATTCAGAAGCACCCTTGATCCAAACTTTTTTTATTATTTAATCATTTTTTAAAATTAATTTTAAAGTTAACCCCTCGCAAACTTTATTTCCAATTCTGACCCTTTTGGTCACGCCACCACCCGTGGCGTGACCAAATAACACTGTCACGCCACAGGATAAGTCCTCAAAATTGCACTTTTCGTCACGCCACTGGTGGTGGCGTGACCAAACAACACTGTCACGCCACCACCAGTGGCGTGACAAGACTTTGACCAGAAATGGGCTGGCGTGACAGTGTTGTTTTGTCACGCCACGGGTGGTGGCGTGACCAAAGGGGTCAAAATTGGAAATAAAGTTTGCGAGGGGTTAACTTTAAAATTAAATTAAAAAAAGGATTAAATAAAAAAAATCCCTTGATCCTCATTGGCTGTGAATTCATTTGGTCCAATATTTTGACCTGAGAAAAAAAAGAAAGGTAATGCGTGAAGAAAAGACCAACAGTGAGTACTAAAATCCCTGTACAACTCTCTCGTCAAACCAATAATGAAGGACTGAAGGGGGAAAAACTGTATTGTGATCATCAGCGGAAACTACTTTTTTCCATTGAGGCATCAGCGGAAGCTTTTTGATGAATTGTCAAGCAAGAAACGGATCAGTGGTATCGTCAGCCGGAATCTGTTAATCAGCTGTCAACTCAACGAGATCAATCCATTATTTATGAGAGAGAGTGCGCAGGCACAGGCAACAACAAATCCACAATTCCGTATGAGTTTCCCTAGGTTAATCTCTGTGGAATGCATGCCTTGATTTACTGACGTGTACAAGCAAGTGAAGCTGCTTGCTACCTAGACACAAGCCTCGTGTGTACGTACGGGTATCCGTGGTGATGTTTCCAAGCTAGGCGATCGATGCAGTGCTACTATTATCTGCCGAACTGACCTGGTCAACCCTCCCGACAAGCCGTCAAAAAGGGCAAAACCTTTCAAAATCCTCGTCAATGTTCGGGGGAAAGAAAATTTTCGTTTCCGCCACTCGAAATGTGTACAAATTTAGTTCTGTCATTAAGACTATTTTGTTTATTTTATTCTTTTATTTTGGCCATTCTGCTAATTCAACAAGGTTTGATCGTCAGGAAATATAGAGGAAAACATAAAAATACCATAAATAGTATAAAAACTAGAAAAAACACAAGAAAAAATATATAGCAAAAATCAAGGATAACATTTGAATAATTTTGTTTTTGTGATACACTAATAAAATTTCTCAAAAAAAATACACTAAGGAAAATATTTTAATCTTCCTCAACTTTTATGGAGCATTGCTAAAAAATTTCTGATGTAAAACTTTGGTGCACTTTTAAAATTTTCTGTTCAATATTTTTCTGTTTTTTCATATTTCTTAACGGTCAAACTCAGTTGACTTTGACGGAGTGGCAAAAATAAATGTGCATTGATGGAATAATAACAAAAACGAAATGATCAAATTTCCGATAGTAGAATCGAATTTGCACACATTTTGAGTGTTCTGAACAAAAAAAAAATCTTCTGCTCAATAATCCACGATCTGGGCAGCGCGCCAGGGAAGACCGGGGTTTTTTAAGGATTCGGGCGCGTGATTAGCAGCCAAAGACGGCCGTTAACGGTTACCGCATGCGCGCGTGCCGCGACTCCACATGGCGGCTCTCCTAGTCCTCGGCGAGAGAGACGGCAAATCACGACATGTGAGCGAGCGAGCGGCCGGTGACTTTGCTTATCATTCGTTGATTTCGTTCAGCCTCATGTGAATTCAATCTGAGAGTTTGGCGGAAGGATGTCGTACCACATGGCGGCCATGTGTTCCACTCGAAAAGCGCGGGTTTTCTCATGCATCTTGCCTGTCCTTTCCCGGCTTATTATGGTCGACTTGATCTCCGTTATATCTTAGTAGGACAAACCAGGGGGGGGAGAGGTGGATACGTGGGATTGTTCTGACAAATAAGCTTCTGAAATCATTCTGTTTGTTTCGTGGAACAAATGGCCGATGGAAGGCCCAAAATTCAACTCAAAATGTACAAGTGACGATGGTAACTTTGCCGATTACCTACAAGCCAAGCACACCCTCCCTATTTGCAAAAGGAATAAGTTCATTTGACGGCTTTGAACTATCCTGTTTGTCTAATTTTTAACATCAGAATACAAAACCGGGTAACCAACAACGCTGAAGTGTCAAAACTGGTCAAAGTACCTCTCGCGTCCATTCCACCGCGGTTTTACGCCACGCTAAATGCCATGCCAACCCCCAAATCATCCTAATAAATAAAATATACAATGGGTCCACCCGTCATCCCCTATCCTCCCTCTCTCTCCTCCCTCGGACACACGCCTCCCTCCGTCCCTCGGCCGCAGCCATCCGCCACCTCGCCGTGCATCCTTACTGTCCTCCTCCCCCTTTGTGTCATCCTAAACCACCTCGTCGTCGTTGATTGCAAGCCCCACCATCACTGTTGTTCATGTAGAGAGAGAAGGGAGAAGATGAGGAAGGGAGAGGGCCACTTGTCAAAAACCGATGTCATGTTAGTACCACGTCGGATGAAACCCAGGGTGGAATAGTCTCAAGGGGTAATACGTCTGGTTTTGATAGTTGAGGGGTGTGGGTTAGCCGGTTTTGTAGTTAGGGTTTGAAATTTAGACAAACACGATAGTTGAGGGGATAATACACCTTAGTCGGTTCAACTGCATATTGATTTAAAACCTTAAGGTTTTGTGCATTAAGTTTTGAAAAAAGTTCAAAAAGTAAATAGACAATGCAAGTCCAACTTTCGTTTTTCCGTAAATCATGTTTCCCTGTGAACATTACCGGGTGCTCGTACTTGAACGATAGTAACTTTTTTTTTGCTTTTCGAAAGATACCCAACTCCTTCAAAAAATTTAAATAAAACTCTATCATTGATGCTTGAGATAGGATGCGAACAGCAGTTCAAAAACAACTAAAAAAATACAACTACTACCCCGGCCCGGTACCGCTGACAAAACGCAATAAAACCATTAACAAACCGTTGCTGCGCAGGGCAGTTAACTCGTCCGAACAAACCACAGAGGCGTAACCGGGCGGAAGCTTCTCAACGCGCGCCCACGCCACGCACCAGCTGACGCAGCGTCAAACGTGGGGGCCATCCGGTGAAACCCCCCTCCTCGACCGTCATCTCTGACCCCCGCGGCGCACAAAAACTCCCTCCGCTGCCGTGCCGTGCCGTGCCGTCCCGTCCCAACCCCCCTCGCCTCCGCGGCTTAAAAGCTCAGCTCCGACCAAATCCACTCCTCCCCAAACCCGCCGCCGAATTTATCTAAACCACCATACCTATATAGGAGTAGATGTTAACTAGGCGGATTCGATCTAGTAGTGGCTCGGCGACGCACTGACGCAACGTGACGCGCTGTGATCGATCAGCTGCCTGCTCAATTGCTCGTGATGGAGAAGAAGCTGCCGCTACCGCTGGTGCACAATGAGCGGCTGTGGGTGCGGCCGTGGCGGTGGGCCAAGACGGCCTTCTTCCTCGTCTCCATGCTCGCCTCGCTGCTCCTCGTCTGCGCGCCGCCGCTCCTCGTCGTCCTCCTCGACCTCCTCCTCCCGCCCGCGCTCCTCTCCAACTTCCTCCGCGCCGCCCACCACGCGCACCACCACTCCCCCTCCCTTCTCGACCAGGCCAGGGCCTTCCACTTCCGCTCCTCCCTCGTCGACCTGCCCGCCGTCTCCGCCGCACGATCCCTTCTCATCCTCTGTGAGTACCGTACCCCCCACACCGTGCGCGTGCGGTGATAATTCTGTATCTGTATGTGCAATCCACCAAGTTTTATTTCTCTCTCTCTCTCTCTCTCTGATTCACTTTAATGATTGATTTGGCTGATGAGTGCTGCGGTTTGGGGGGTGTGCAGGCGCGTACACGGCGTGCGGCGGAGGCGCGGCCTACTTGTGGGTGGCGGTCGCGTGCAGTGTGGCCTCCCTCTGCTACGTCCTCGCCAAGGCCGTCGCGGTGTTCGGCGCGGCGGCCGACGGCAGCGGGCTGGAGCTGCAGGGCAAGGGCCAGCTCGTGGCCGTCGAGGCCATGTTCCTCATGTCGCTCGCGCTCGCCGCCGCGCACCTCGCCATGGCGTACCGCTCGAGCTGCCGCGAGCGGCGCCGGCTGCTCGTCTACAGGATCGACGTCGAAGCTGTGAGTTCCCCGCTGCTTTATTCATGGAGTACTTCATAGCAATTCTTGCCTTAGGATTTCATGGTATGTCTGTGCACAGCAAAGGGCGAAACAATTTTGCGTAGTCGTTGTAGCTAGAGGCTAAAGATTCTGGCGAACAATCCAGGCACTCGTTGGGTGTATCGGCCCCGATGCTTTCGGCCAAAAAGACGGGGGGAAACAAAATGCCCTGTAGTTAACGCGTCGACGTAGTATAATCCAAGGTGCGCCATGGAATCTGCTTTTGCCGGCCGGCCCGACCGTATCAGTACATCAGTAGCCTGTGCAAAGGAAGAAGGAATAGAAATACCGCGCAATCCCTGCTTGGAGATTCCTGATTCGTTACGCACAAAGTAGTACGACATGGACTTGAATTTATCAAGTTGTTGCTTAGGCATAGATTAACTGGTCAGTGTTGTACTTAAACCTGCGTTATTACCAGCAACTTCTGGTTGGCTTGGTCGCTCCTAGAGTCCTAGTCCTCCAAGAACAGAGAGGGTCAACAAATTCAGAGAACACCAAACCCTCTTAAAATTTGCAGCACAACCGCATGAAGAAATAGTCCAATAGTAGTAACTCGGAACATATTTTTCCACGGGTTGGGCAGAATACGGTCTATTGATCAGGACAGAACAAGATGACGCCCCTCTCTAGAAATATCTGGGAAACCGCAGCCATCCGTGAACAATGCGCTCAATTGACATCACAGCTGCAAAATTTGGCCTGTCACTGTCACTCAGTTCCTCGATGGTTTTTTTGGCGTGATGTTCGGAGCAAGAGAGAACAAAAAATCTCCGAGACTTTGTCAAGTTTTAGCTGCCACGAAAGTGAACAAAAAAATCCAACTGTTTTACTGTCTGACAATTCCTAACACATGGTTGTGGAAAACTGCATTAATTTTTCACGATTGTCGGAAAGAATTTTCCATTGGATTTTCTTACTAAACTCTGATTGGTTTATGCAGGTAAGGCTAAAGGGAGGCCAAACACCCAAGGCACTGAAGCAATGCATCGTATGACAATCATCTGATCCTCACAGTTGGATGGAATCTGAAGACACGGCAGGATTCAGTTCAGACAGCAAGGGCTCACCCTTCCGGTCACAAATTTTGATTCGAGTTGTTGTGTACACTCTGATCGACGCGTCCATGTACTTACACTGTCTCTCGAGTGAACATAGTGTAAAGCTGTAAATATGAAACATTTGTACTTCGGCCTCCTGCAGTCAATGCAAAATAGGATGAGCCGTGCGGGCAGATGCTTGTGGTTGGTGACTTGGTGGTGTTTTGGGTTCCCTGTATGTTATGGAAAGGTGAATTCCGTGCACATACCGGCCTGGAATTGTGAATTGTCACAGGCGAGCAGAGGTGACAATGAACATGGTTCGGTTCGATTGATGATTGGATTGATCGGACTATCGACTCCGATATACTCCCTCCGTTCGGATTTATTTGATGTTTGGTAGTGTTGAAGTATAAGTGAATTGTCCACCTTTCCTCATAAGCATAAGTTTTTGGGTGAACTGGTTGGTGAATGCAACTCAATATGGTATCAGAGCCAAGAGGTCTTGAGTTCAAGACCCGGTTGGTGCAATTAAAAAATAATAATTGCAGCTCACTTCTATTCCACGTCTTAGGCCTGAGGGAGCCTACACGTGAGGAGGAGTGTTGAAGTATAAGTGAATTGTCCACCTTTCCTCGTAAGCTTAAGCTTTTGGGTTAACTGGTTGGTGCATGCAACTCAATAGGTAGTTATGTATTACCTTACACGACGTCATCTATTTAAATATGGAGGGAGTAATACGGGTTCTGGGCGAGAACCCTAATATATGTTACGGAAGAACAGATGCCAATCTCAATTCTTCTTTTCTAGAAGGCTGTCAAACTCAAATCTGATTTCGTACGATCAGTTTCTCCTACCTCAGTGATCAAATCAATGTCTTATCATGCATGTAAAATCCGAATTCAAGCTCACTTAACAGCAAATCTCACGAGACTTACAAATTTCATCAAAATCTTAGGAAAACCCTCCTAGCTCCAACCATGAAAATGATCATTGTCGTAGGGGCGATCCACCAGCCCCAACGACCTGATGAAGGCCCTAAAAAGGCCTCTGAAGGCCACCGTAGAAGCCAAGCCAGGGGTCCCCTCGGTCAGAGCAAAGGTCACCGGCCCACCCCTCGCACAACGCGAGAGGGGTCAACATGCGCTGGACCCCGAGGGCGACAAGTCGGGAGGGGCACCACGATCCTGAGAAGGGTACTTCAGGCACCCTTGCACAAGACGAAGGACGCCCGAAGACTGCCGAAGGTGCCCAACCGAGGGACACTGCATCCCAGGGCGAGGGAGTCCCCGAGGGCCCTCGACCCAGACCACCTCGCAGGAGGTGAGGGGCCCTGAGGGGTCCTCTCTCTGGGCTACCCCCTCCTAGGAGCGAGGGGGGCCGCAAGGCTGTCAATGAACCAGAGAAGTACAGACACGATAGACCCGGTCCAAGAAGGACCACCGTGCACCAAATGTTACGCCTAGGGAGGCACAAGGACCATACAGCCTCTACACCTAGGGAGCCTTTGTAGGGATATAATTGTAATCTCATGTACCCTCTTTTATGACCCAATAAATAGGGTTTTGCCCCATGTAATAAGGGATCATTTTTTCAAGGCAATAAAGACACGTTGATACACTCTTGACACCGATCCCCTCCGTCGAGGATCCCTAGATTTCCCCTTCACATCTGTGGGATACCCGGATCCCCTTTTCTCTACTGTCTAGTTCTGTTGCTACGACAATCATCAAATGCCTAACCCTGGTTAAATCAAACGAATTTGGTGTAGCCCCGACAAGATTAACGTTGAAAGGAAGTTCCATGTTTTACCTAACAGTTGAAACCACTTTCCCTTCCGCAGAAATTTCAGACCAACGAGTCAACGACGCACCTGATAATAAAAAAGTAACCTTCCCAAGAGTAGGGTCAACAGAATGGAGCAAGTTTCCAATTGCCCAATAAACTTGACGATCTAGAGCCTTGACCAAGGGAAAAAGAAGACTTTGATTTGTTGCTTCTAGAATTGTGGGCTACTTCTCATGTAAAAAAACATATCATCAACTCAAAGAAAAAGGAACTGCATCTTGTGTATCAGGACTCAGGAGAGGCCTAACGTGGTGTGATGCGTTCAAAAAATATATATAAGAAGCTCAAAGTTGCTGGCCGAAGCCCAATTGGCCCTACTTGGCCCAACAAGATATCCATAATGCTTTTCATATGGAATCCAATTATTAAGCGGAGATTTTTCTCTAAAAAAATTATTAAGCGGAAATTGGGAGTCAATAATTTGATACAGAACATCAGACAAGCTAGCTGAAATGAAATACTATCATTAGAAAAAGGAACCACCAAGGTAACATCAAATAACATCAATGTTTTATATGAAACTTGTTGTACAAACGAGATCGGATAGTAAACTTATGCCACCCTCGGTTGGATGCATTGACCATCAAGGATGCGAATGGAACCTCAACGAGAATCAAATACAATAAGTCGCACCAATATATTGCATATGTGTGGTAGAAGTTACAAGTGGTATCTCCCTCCCCATTTACAAGGGGTCCAATTTATAGAGTGGGAGGAGGAGATCCTAAAGTTACATCGTTGCCTTTGGGGTTTAGCTTGCTCTAGGGTTACTTTCGTCCATCGCGTCAAGTGGGTCCTTTCACGTTCGAGATACTTGATATCGTCGGCCTTTCGTCTATGCAGGTGTCCATGAGAACTCGATGTGTGGCTACCCCGGATCTGGTCCGGGGTGGATCCCCCAATGTGTGACGTCTCATCGAGGTTGGTCCTCGGACCTCGTCCGGGTTTGTTCCCTAACCTCGTCCGGGGTGAATCCCCCAATGTGTGGCGCCTCACCGAGGTTGGTTCCTAGACCTTGTCCGAGGTGGATCCCCCAATGTGTGGCTCCTCCTAATTCGGTTGGTAGCGAATATGGTTTATATTTTTTTTCATCTGATTAACAATTTCTCTCCTATTCATATTCGTGTTCAAATTCGCATGAAAAATATGGATACGAATATAGTATGGACTTTTGCTATCCAAAATGTTATTTTATACGCACTATTCGTATTCATATCCGAATTCGATAAAACAATATACATATTTTATTGCATTATGGCTAATTAGTTGGATGAGTATTTTAAATTTAATATGAATTCATGTTTTTAGGTAAAATAGATAAACTAAAATGATTAAGTGTGCTATGTACGAGGATAAAGTATAATAAATATCTTGCAATTACGTAAGTTGTGAGGATATCTGAATATGACCGAATTGCATAGGTATTCGATTCGTATTTGTTGCAACATTCAATTCGTAATCATATTAAACAATATTTGAATCCGTATTCGTTTAGAAAATATAAATACAAATACGAGAAGACCACTATTCGATTCATATTCGATCCGTTGACACCCCTAGGCGTCTCACCGAGGTTGGTCCTCAAACCTCGTCTGGTGTGGATCCCCCAATGTGTCAATAAACACGTGCTTCGGTGCACGCCTCCTTGCCTCGCAGGCGACACGTCATCCTCGAGTACTTTGGGCCCAGCGCACCCCTCCTCTAGTTGCTAGGTCAATTCATCTAGCGAGGGATAACACTCATCAATGGTTTCGCCTCGGTATAGTACAACTCAATCTCGACGACACTCTGTCGATCGAACATATCTCGACTCTATTGGAGTGTTCTCGATTAAGTGTTCCCCCTTTGATTAGTGGCTTTACCTTGGCGAGTGCCAACACATCGCCTCGGTGTGGTGTGATCAACCTCGAGAGCATTCCCTCGAACAAACATAACTCCACATCGAGCGTTCCTCGCTTCGTTGGCCACGCCTTCATGAGCCGAGCATGTGGCACTGCAGCACGTGCCTCCCCACTTGAGGGCTCCATGTGTCTCGGACTAAAAAGTCAGCCACACTCATTGCTATATGTTCACACGAGTCAACCTTGCACATTTTGGTATTTTGTTGCTCCTCGAAGGCTAAGCATCGACCACACCCAAGTGAGTTGAGCTTGGCACTTCAACTCATACTGTCACATCTCGAAGGCCATGAGTCAAGAACTCCCCGCTTCACGAGCCACTCCTTTGGGATAGAGTTCTAGCCTCCACGTAACTTTGGCATCTAGAAAATCGATGCATGACTCCATAGCTATTTGTGACCCCACGCCCATTCGTGTGACAGTGAACTCCTCGACATGACCCAAAATCGGCATGGCGAAGTAGTGGCCCTACGATGAACACCAAGGGAACTCATGGGGGGGGGGCGGGGTGCATGCACAACCTGTTGCCTGGAATTCACACGAGGGCCATGATAAATTAACATGTTGTCTGAGTGCATCGCAAGTTACCAGTGGAATCATCAACCCGAGGCTGCACGCCGACCCCTTCTACAAGTCGGTGCGCCAGCCCGGTCGGACGGTTGACGACCACCTAGATCGGTAAGCGGCTGCTATTGGGGGAGGATCAACGCACTACTTCGAGCCGACGATAACCTCGGCGAGGTAGGACACATCAGGGAATTCATCTTGGACAAGGTTTGGAGACCAATCTCGGCGAGGTGTGATGCATCGGGGGTTCCACCTGGACGAGGTCCGGGGAGAAACCCCGGACGAGGTCCGAGGACCAGCCTCAACTAGGTGTAACACATTGGGGGATCCACCCTGAACGAGGTCTGGGGAGCAACCTTGGCGAGGCGTCACACATTGGGGGATTCACCCCGGACCCAATCTAAGGTAGCCACGTGCCGAGGTCCCATCGACACCCATATAGACGGAAGGCCGACGATGTCATGTATCTCAGACGTGGCGGACTCACTTGACGCGATAGACAAGAGTACCTTTGGAGCAAGTTAAGCCCCGATGGCAAGGACATAACTTCAAGGATCTCTCCCTCCCACTCTATAAATAGGATTCTTTGTAAATGGGAAGGGGGAGACCACTTTTAACTTTTACCACACATATGCAATATATCGGTACAGCTTATTGTGTTTGTTTCTCGTTGAGGTTCCTTCGCATCCTCGGCGGTCGAAGCATCCATTTGAAAGTCCACAAGTTTGCTGTCCGATCTTGTATCAACAACAGATCCAAAAGTCTAACTGAAACACGGGCTAGACTTGCAACACAAGCAGTAAAAGAGAGGAGGTGGGCGAGCTCTGTCGAGCGGCGAGAAACGTGACCATTCGCAGCCGCACCAACAACCGCTCGCTACTAGACAAGCTTGTGGTTGAAGATGATCAACAAGCTAGAGGCGGCATGCACTCGATCTCCAAACCAAAGCCGAGCTGATCGAGCTCGTGCGTGCATGTGTATATATATTGTAGCACGAAAGGTGCGTCCCGGGGAGTGTTCCCCGGGCACGGCACATACATCATGGCGACATGAATCGGGGCATGTGAGGCCGCTTTCGCGCTCCCGCGGTAGGCGAATGGAGCGTTACCGCCACTGTGACCCGGCCCCGCCGACGGCGAGGCTTATCCATCGAAACATGCATCTTTCGCACAAAATTCCGGGTTTAATTGTGTCGCGGTAGTGGTACGTAAGCGACGCTTATCCATCGAAACATGCAGCTTTCGCACAAAATTCCGGGTTTAATTGTGTCGCGGTAGTGGCACATACGTTGTACGTACCTTAGCTTGTATGTGTTTTTCGACCAGGGAGCATGAACAGTCCGTTTCATCGTATTAATTCTGATTTATTTGTGAGAGCTAGCAGCCTAGCACCGGCAGATGGAGACAAAAGTTGGCCAGAGTGTGCGTGCCTAGCCAGCTAGCTCTTCATGTTAATATGGATGATTGTAACGGCCTAACGGGTGTGTGGAGCTAATTAACAGAGGGGATTGTCTACTTTAAGGTGACTGAAATTTTTTCAATATAAGTCATATTTTTTATCTATTGGATTAACATCCAATCACATGACACATCAATCTTAACACAAATCTAATAGCAAAAAAATTAACTTAAACTTTAAAAAAATCAGACGACGGATCTGTCTATTCATAAACTAACTGAAATTTTCTTAAGTTTAAGTTACTTGTTGTGACCATTGGATCAATATACAATCATATGACATACATTGGATCAATATCCAATCATATGACAATCATATAACACATCAATCTCTACATAAATCCAATGATCACATCAAGTGACTTAAATCTAAAAAAAATTCAGACAACTTAAAACTAAAAAAAACCGTTTTTTATAAAGGGGTGCATCGTCCTGGACTCCTGTCCTGGTCCTCGTCATGAGGCTGATCGCGAATGGCAGAGATGGATCGCGAGAACACATGATCCGGCGGACTAGGATCTGATGCGGTAGCAGTAATTCGGCATTAGTAGCCTGATACAATCGAACGGTCCGAAAGACCAAAACACACGACACACTTGCTCGTTGCGCTATAGGTAGCAGGTGGCAGCCAAGCGACGGTCCTTCCACTCCGACGACGGCGTCTTGATTCTGTTGAGGAACCGTCGCTGGCGAGTCCAGTCCGAGCGATTACCTCGTAGACAAGCGTAGAATCGTAAGAACAATGCATTAACAACAAGAACAGAATAAGAGATTGAACACAGAGATATAGGGGGACGTCTTGCTTCTCTTTATTCCTTCATCCATCGATCCATCCTTTACAATGAATAGCACCCCCTATTTATAGGCTACGACCTGCTAGGGTTTGGGATGAGAGCCCACCTTGGGCTGTGACTCACGGTCCCGGGCCCGCTTAACACTCCCTTGGGCACTCATCCTTCATGTCCATGTCTCATCAAAACTCCATAAAAACCAAATGGAAAAATTTGGAGAAAGAGTACATGAATCATGTTCTGTTATGTTTGCACTTAATTGCCTCATTAAAAACCTTAGCCGAGAAACTTCAGAAAACTCGTCAAGGAAAAAGAGTACAATCCACCCAATTTCATTTAATCTCAGGATTTACCTTTTGGGTACTCGATCTTCGTGATCAAGCTTTAGTAATGAGTTTGTGAAGATTCTCCCCGATCTGCACTTCTAAGTCTCATCATTCTAATTCCACGTATGCACCTTTCAAAGCTAGATCTTGAAGTGACTTAGTGAATAAATCTGCAAGATTATCACATGACTTAGTATGCGGTGCTTTGATTACGTTCATCTTTTGCAATTCACGAGCATAGAAGAACTTGGGGTTGATATGGCTTGTGAGAGGATTCTTCACATAACCCATATGTACTTATGCAACACAAGTCGCATTTATCTTCATAGATAATAGTGGGGTTAGTGCGGCATTCAATCCACATGATTGCTGGATGTGGTGAATCATCCGAAGCCAAGCACATTCTCGTGAGGCCTCATACATGCTATCATTTCGAGTGGTTCGTCAAGTGGTACAAGACTCTGCTTAGACGTTTTCCATGGAATTGCGCCCACCACATAGGAGTTCATAGCCTGTTTGTAATTTGGTTGTATGCGGATCCTACAAGTACCGAGTCATCTGTATTGCCATTCATAGTTAAGTCTTGGTTCTTTCTCAGAGAATGTACTAAATTCTTTGCTTCTTTGGAGGTATTGAAAGATGTCCTTCATTCTCTACCAATGCCTTTGGTAGGTTCTCAGACTATATCTTGCTAATAGGTTCACGACAAATGCAATATCCGTTCTAGTACGCTTTGCTAAATACATTAGTGCTTCTATTGCACTTCAAAGTGGAATTCGGTCCCGTGACTTCCTCCCCTCTTCTTTAGGTCTCAGATGAGTCTTTGTCTTGCTGCAAAGATCTTTCGACCATTGGCACTTTCAAAGGGTATGTCTTTGCCAAGTCGAACCTTTCTAACACCTTCGAGTGTAGGTGGTGATGCAATAATGTTCCTTCAAGGGCATGCTCAAGCGCAAGCCTAAGCAATATTTGGTTTTACCCAAACCTTTCATTTCGATTCCAACTCTGTAAGAGTTTGCTTTCTTAATATCCTTCGTGGTTTCGATAATATTCAGATCATCTTCATACACCGAGATTATACAAAATCCATTCGGGATTGTTGTATAAATACACGAGGTTTATTCTCATTGTTCGTGTAGCCTTTCTTGCATAGAAAGTCGCTGCGATTATACCACATTCGCTTTGATTGCTTAAGTTCGCATAATGACTTTCTCGAGTTTCACACTACATATTTCTATTTGCTCTACCTTGGTTCGACAGGGGATACATTCAGGTATCTTCATATAATTGTCCGAATCCAATATTTTCATAAAGGTATGCTGGTACCCCATCCATCAATTTCAATTCTAACTTCAAGTTCACTGCCATTGAGATAAATATTTAAAGGGAGTTCCGCCATGACCGGAATAGGTTTCTTCATAATCATCTTCGGATGTCCAATGAAACCTTGTACAACGAGCCTTGCTTCTTTTCATTTCTCTTTCAACAAATACCCACTTATACCCTACGGGTGCACAAGGGAGACGTGCGACTTACTGTGCCTAAACGTCTTTCTTTTATTCGGAAAGAATAATTCGCCGATTGCCTTCTCCCAATCTTCTCAATCGATCTTTTCTTTCATTTATCGAAATCTGAGCTCGGATCAAGATTGATGATTGTGGCAAGTTTCTTTGCAAAGTAAATGTCGACGTTGGCTGTTGTCATATTCAAAGATTCTCCCGAGGTCATAAAGTTTATAACTATTTCTTCAAGGGGCGATTCTTTTAATGTTTCTACTTGTTCACCGCTGCTTCCAATTGCGGGGCAAGTCCCTTTAGTTTTTCAGCTCCGATGTGTGCGCACACATTCATGCTGATGTCTCCCTTCATGGGGATGTTCAATTCTGGTATGCCTTTTCTGAAGGTTCCATCGATGCGGTCTCAACCGGCTCCTTCTAATTGCAGGGCACTTGGTGGCCGGTGTATCAAGTCCTTCTTATCCTTTTTCACCAGCGTCCCGGTTACTTCGATTCAAGGGACCGGAGTTCTCGCCCTTTTATTCCGAGGCCTGCGGGCGGGATTAGGGATACCTTCAATGGTATTTCAACCCTCTCCGGTGCATTGGCTTGCGGGCAAATGCTACTTATTCACGCTCTTCAAATCACTAAAGTAGTCTGGCAGTTGATTCGCTAATACTTGCAAATCAATTATCTTCTGGACTTCAATTGTCTTCTAGACTTCAATTATCTTCTGGACTTCTCTATTTGCTTCACTAGTGTGCGGGTCATATGCATAGATTTCAATTTTCTTCTAGACTTCAATTGTCTTCTAGACTTCAATTGTTTCCCGACATTATCATCAAGGGTTGATTTCCTCCCCCTAATGACGGGAAACTAACCTCATCTAATGTACTATCATCGAATCGGGCATTATACAAATCTCGATCATATGGTCCAAATACTTGATTATGGATCTTTGTCTCATAACCAACGATATCCCGGACTTTCGGAGAAGACCCATTTGATTCATTTGCGGTGGTGGTATAGGTATAGAACCCTTGCAACCAAACTGCGAAGATGAGGAATTTTCGATCTTGACCCTTGCGCTAGTTGCATAGTGGATGGATGTTATAGGCCGACGGTCTAAAATTGATGAGAGCGCTGACGGGATGCGTGTCCCAACATATAGTTGGTAAATTACAATTCTTCAAAGTTACGCTAGTCCATTACGGGTGCGGATGTGCGGTATAGAATGCTCAACTTTAGTTCCCATTTTCATACAATAATCATCAGATGCCTTCGGAGTACATTCTCCGGCGTTGTCCATTCAGATGGACTTCACATGATGATCAGGGAAATTTTTGTTTTCAATTGTTAATTATCTGCGAGATTTAGCTTTGCAAAAGCATGATTTCTCATAGACAATAAACATATGTGCGACCATTCCGAGGAAGCATCGATGAGCACTATAAAATACCACAAATTACCCTTACAGGGGCTATATAGGACCGCAAAAGGTCTCCCTGGATACGGTCCAGGAATGCAGGGACTTCATCCTTTGCTTTCAGAGCAAAAGGTCTAGTAATTAATTTCCCGGTGGCACATGCGGGGCACACAAAATCTTCCTGATTCGAGAAATTCTTTATATTCATATTATGTCCCTATGAATTGTTAATTATATCTCTCATTATCTTAAGACCTAGGCGACATAAGCTATCATGCCAGAGATAGAAAAGTTCAGAGCTTCTAAATACAGCCAGTGATGCAGTGCAGTGCCTTAATATTAGTGTAGTATAGCCCGATTCATATGAAGTAAGATATTCTAATGCTATTTTTCACTTTCTTCACGCTTTGTAATGAGCGTATTCTGCACCATACTCTTCTTCAGTCTCTACATGGAAACTGTTAGCGCAAATATCCTTGAGAGTTCTAGTCGATTATGGGTACAACAAGTCTTCTTCAATGACCAAAGTTGTGCCCATTGGGAGTATAATTGTGGTCCTTTCTGAGCCTATTATACAAGTATCGCTGCCTGCGATTGTCGTAAGACTACCGAGATTCTTCTTGATCATTGGAAAAATTTCCGTTTCTCTTAGGATGGTTTTCATTGTGCCGCTACATGCTAAGCACACTTCCTCCATAGGGCACCACACGCGTTCTAATATAATGTACTTTATTAATATGTAGCAGAAAGCAAGCAACACATAAATAAAATACTTCAAATATCAGAACATAACTTGCTATTATAAAGACGGGAAAATAAGCTTTGCAGGACTCATGATAAGAATTTAATGTTTTGCTCTGCTAGAGCTTGCAACCATTATTCAATAATTCAAAATTTTGCTTCAATTACAAACTGCAGGTTACTATAAAGATTTGAGTGCAATCGTGCACTAGATCTAATAGACAAGTATTCGGAACTTCTGCCTCAATCGGCTCCATGCGCGATCTTCTCCTTTTGGGCAGCTACGGCTGTGGCCGCTGCGATGTCCAAAGGAGGGATGATGGGGGCTGCTATTGGGCTGTCCACATTCATAAGTGCAACTAATGGATGTGAATCCTCTCATGCTGCAATGGCGAGTGTGCCTCATGCTATCATTTGCCCTTTTCTTAGACCAGTAAAGCATCAATAATGTGCGACGCGACCTTACCCTTCTTGCTCCTCTCATTTGTGAGAGGCTTCATCACTTGTAGTCGCTAGCGAGGGCTTCATGGCCAACATTGCTACTAGATGGCTGCAAGATGAAGCTCTTTCCTAGACCATCACCTTGAGCTTCCGCAACTTGCATGATTTCAATTAATTCGGCATACTTCATGTAGCCGTCTTTGACGATAGTTGCGTGCGGATTATACCGCGTTTGGGTGAAAGGTAGAGAGTCTTCTCGATCTTCTGCTCATCCGTGATTACATTACCACAGAATTGAAGATTGATACAAATTTTATACAAAATCGCCATCTTTGGGTCGGGCCTTGAATTCGATTCGTGATGCCAGTCATCTTCATATTTGTGCAAAAAGTTCAAAGGATTACTGCTAGTAATCTGCATAAAATGGTTGCAAATTCTCATAATGCTCATCGAACTTCAGGTTCGTATTCCCGTATTTTTCTATGCATTTTTCATGATTTACTGCTATTTTCAGTGATTAAAAGCAATATAAACAATCACAGATAACAATAACAAAGTTAAACATGCTTCAAATGCAAAAATCGATTCAAAAATTGAATTCCCGAGACCCTTTTCTGCTGGAAAAAGTATTTTCGACGAATTCTGCAATTTCCGGGGGTTAAAACACGAAATCTCAGTTCTGAGAGAATTTGTGCGTAATATCCATATTTTTCGAGGTCCTTTTCTGTAAAATTTCCTCACCCGCGCAAAACTCCTTGTGATTTTCAGAATCCCAGGGGCCTTTTTGCAAAAACCGTATTTTCCGTCGCCCATTTTTTTGACCTTTCTTGGCCCAAAGGCCCACACATGCCAAGCCCATGGGGCCCATCGGCGACTTCAATATGCACGGTAGGGTTTCCCACCGCTCCCTAAATGGCGCGCGAGTCGCTCGTGAAGAGGCGGCGGTGCGCGCAACGCTTTCAATGCGGCGCGGGGGGCGGCGCGGCACCGTCTGCGCGCGCGGAGGCAACAAGCAGGCGCGCCATCAAGGCGGCGGCTTCTTGGGAGCCCGGCGGCGGCGCCAGCCCCGAGCGGCGGGCGCCTATTTACGCGTGCCGAGCTCGGCCCGGTTCGCCAGCGGCGCGGGCGTCGCGAGCTCGACCGGGAGCCGGCGCCACAGGCGCGCGCACACGGGCGGCAGCGGCGGCCCGGCGCGCGACCATGTGCGGTGGGAGGTCGGGTGTAAGCGGCGGCGCGCGCGCCGAGGCATCGCGGGCTTACGCCACTAGCGGCGACCCGGCGGCGTTCAAGGCGCGCGCGCACGCGCGGCGGGAGGTCGGCGGCGGTGCCGATCGCGGGCAGCGGAAGCGTGGCTTGGCGGCCGGCCGGCGGCAGGCATCTCCGGCAGCGACCGTCGGCGGCGCGGCGGCTGCCAAAGCAGCTCGGCAACGCCTTCAAAGCGGCGGCGGTGGCGCGCAGCGCCGTGTCGCGTGGCACGCAGGCGGATCGGCGGTTGGCGCCGCCGCCAAGGCGGTGTCGGCGGGGCGCGATGCACGCGGGGCGACGGCGCGGCGCGGCGGCCGGCCGGCTCGCGGTTCAACACGCGGTGGCGATGGTGCGCTTCTGCGCGCGGTGGCGCGATGCGTGGCTTCAGGCGCGCGCCGCGCGCATGCGCGGCGTGCAAACTTTTCATCTTGTTTATATATACGATGCAATGTGTAATGTAACGTAGTACAAGATTGCAACGGGCGCGGCTTCATGCCGTTTTGTGCGTGCTCGCGCGTGCTAGCGGTGTGGCACCGCTGCCGTTGCCTCGCGTGGCGATGCGTGATGGCGGACTATGCCGACCGTAACGATCGCGAGGTAGTGACGACGCTTGCAGCGGTGCCATGCACATGATGCCTTTCATGCGATTGCATCTACTATCTACGGTACAATCATCATCTACTCTTTCATGCAATCCACCGATCGGCTTGGCGGCGACTTCAAGTCGCTCGCGGTAGATTAAGCGGTTTGCACCGTAGAAACCAATCTAGAAAGCCAAATTTGCGAATTGAAAGCAATCTAGAAAACGATTCAATCTACGGCGTCGCTCATCGACGGTTACCTTTTCGATCGCGAGGAGAGTCGATCGTCGCGATAACGTGTTGAGGAACCGTCATTGGCGAGTCCAATCGGCGATTACCTCGTGACAAGCGTAGAATCGTAAGAACAATGCATTAACAACAAAACGAATAAGAGATTGAACACGAGATATAGGGGGACGTCTTGCTTTCTTTATTCCTTCATCCATCGATCCATCCTTACAATGAATAGCACTTCTATTTATGAAATACACGACCTCTTTAGGGTTTGGGATGAGAGCCCACCTCGGGGCTCACTCAGTCCCGCCCGCTTCTTAACAGATTCTACTTTTTAGGAGTCCTGGCCCAGTTTCTTAACAGATTCTACTTTTTAACAGCCTTTGGGCGAGAAAAGGATCGGACATCGGATCGATCGGGAGGCACCGGCCGTTCCAACGCGCGCAACACACGATATATGGCCGGGTCGATGGGATCAACATGCAGGCCGGTGCTCACGGTTAATAAGTCGCGGATTCCTCACCCAGTTGGCCAGAAAAGACGTTTAGACGTGCGACTCCGGCGCGCGCTCCCGTTCGCGTCGCGGGTCCCGCGCCGATTTATGGATCCGCCCTAGGCAGCGTCGTTTTCTTCCCAAGAAAAAGAGAGCCTGGCATATTACTCAAGAGCAGAGTTGCGAGGGCTAAAATGATACTGTTATCAGACAAAATAGCAACAAAAAAAAAGTCTTCCACAAGTGAATTGGTAAAAATAGTATTGCAGACATGCCGATAGGCGACATATACTCTTGTCTGTGCTCCCTATCGTACGGAATCACCGCTATAGTGCTTGCCCCGCGCCCAAAGCATGGAGTCAGCAAAAAATCATGCTAGAGTGCTCATCGGCGCGCCCAACACACAGAACTGGCAGAAAAAGTGTGCTACAGTACTCATCCACCCCCTTGGCGGGCTTGGAAAAAACACATGAACAGTGCGCTACATTGCTCGACTTCCTTGGCGTGGACTTGGCCGTTTTTGCGACTACCGCACGACGGGCACACGGTAGTGACGATTCCGTACGGTGGGTGCGTGGACAAAGGCACATATCGTCTACCAACAAGTCTGTGGTGCCATTTTTGTCTTTTCTCTTCGGATAAGACTAGAATTGCTATTTTAACATCAAACAGTGCCAAATGAGGAAAAAAAAACTTGCAGTCTTGAGCAACTAATTGGTCAACACAAGATGAAAACGGATCACGCCAAATCGCATAATGATTCATGCGTTTTGCCATTTGTGCGAGCTCATGAGCAACACAGTTTTTAGCTATCTCCTCGTGTGCCAGATTGAAAACGACGGCGATTGAGCACCATACTCCGAGACTTCTGTCATGATGAAGGTGATTCTCAGGCACTGGGTCGTCGGGTTAGCTAACAAATTCGCCACCGAAGCACGGTCCGTTTCCAGGACCGCAGGTTTACGTATCCATTCTGCAACCAAATTAACACCCTCGCGACAAGTCCAGGCTTCAATCTCCTCTGCATCTTCAGCAAACTTCAGTTCAGAACACGCCAAAAAGACAGCAAAACGGCGCCCTTTTCATCACGGACAACGACTCCCAAGTCAGCTTCACCTTCGCAAGAGAGACCAGAAAGACTAGACAATCATGAGTTCATAGCATCCATCGATGGAGATCTCGTTGGAAATGTCTTTGCTCCCTCCCATCTTGTTGGGTGTGTGCGTACGTGCGTAGTCGTGTTGTTGAGTGTGTCGACCGGTGCTACGTACTGGCGGCGACAATAATGCCGGTTGAAAATTCAGCGATGTGAGTGATTTCTGAAGGAAATCAGTTACCTGCCACCTGCTATGATTAAGAACTAAGCTGTCATACTTAGTAGGATCACCGAATAAAACACTGAGACTACTTGTTCTACGTACGTACCCTGGATGAACTTTCAAGCACTGCAGTTGTTGTGTTGATGAAAGCTAGAGCCATATGGATCTATGGAAGAATGGAAGTACAGTCTTTCGTCCTCCCACCATGATGATATACAGTACAGTCAGCGGCGGAACCAGGATTTGTTAAGACCCGGAGCGAACTCGTAGTATAAAAAATACCTAGCACAATGTGATTCAATTCAGTTGTTAATATAACTAATGATATCAAATTCGTTCAAATTGTCAAGATCTAACCAATACAACCAGACAACATAGATCAAAATTCCTACAAGACATCAAAATTTACTGAAATTGAAACAAAATTCAAAACCTTGCTCAAGGGCTCAACTCTTAATCACCGCTTAGGCGCTCACCTGCTGCCTGCTGGCACTGCGAGTCTGCAACGGCCGACAGTCTCCATTGTAATATTCTTGTGATGATATGAAAAGAAAACCAACACAAGATATCTAGATATGGGCAAAGAAAATCAAATCCACATAAAAATTTACGAGATTATATTACCTACTGCTCGGACTGGAGGGGAGGCAGAGCCGCAGAGGCAGTAGCGCAGTGCGCACTTGCCCGACGTCCGGCGTCTGGGAGGCTGGGGCGGAGCAGCGTCGCCCGGCGGCCGACGCGGCGGCGGCGCCTAGAGCCCTGGAGGCCTGGAGGCTGGAGCAGCGCTGGAGGCTGGGAGAGTGAGAGGCTAAGGCGCGGAGCAGCGTCGCTCGGCGCGGTGCCTAGAGGCTAACGCCCTAGAGGTTGGAGCAGCGTCGCCCGGCATCGGCAGCCGGTGCGTCAGCGCCTCAAGCCCTCGCCTCGCCTCTCCTCGACAGTCGATGGCTCAACGCTCCGTCGCCTGGCGCTCCGTCCGTCCGCGGTCTGCCGTCCAACTCCCCAGCCCGCGCTGGCCGGTTGCTGCCTCGCCGCGCAGGGGGGTCCGCTCGGCCGGGAGACCCGGGGCAGCCGCCCCGGCTTGCCCTACGGTGGTTCCGCCACTAAGTACAGTCGAGTACTATGCTGTGTAGTGTAGTATGTAGGTAGTGTATTCGCTCGTGTTCGAGGCAACGTGTTCGTACCCACATCGAGGAATGTGCACAGCTTTCCCAATGTCAAAGTACATGTACAGTACTTGGGGTCATCTCTACTTGCATATATAGTTGTGGTACCACCTGTTTGAGATTCAAATCCTTCGACGTTGCAAAGGCAACAGTAGAGAGCAACAATACTCTACCATTCCTTGATTCACAACTATCCGATCAAAAAGGCAACTCATGAGATCGGCTGCAGTACTCCATATACTACAGTGCAACACCGCAATACCAAACACACCGACCATTGATTTTCTATCCAGTGGATGTGATTGACTATGGCACGATGACATTGCAATGGAATGCCAGAGGACATGAATCCAACTATTTGGGCTAGGGACCACAAGCCAGTGACAACAAGGGAGTATGTGCCGCATAGGCACGCATGGGATGCTAGCGCATCGCTGCATGCGCAGCATACAAGCAAAAGGAAACATACGTGCAACCTTCTCAGTCGCTGGTTACTGTTCTTCAACCTCTAAACCTAGCTCTCCTCTAATGATCGATGGATACCGATGCTACAAGGGTACGTAGGGTTTGACAAGTGCTAGGGGTGCTGCCACCCCGCTGCCATGTCGGATCCGCCCAGCCTTCTTAAACAAACAATACGAGAAGCAAACACCCCTAATCAAAGCCAAGATAACCTAACCCTAACGGTATGCAATGATTAGCTTGGCTTGTTTACTTTTGCCCACAATAACCCAAGATCTTTCTTGTTGCACTGCATATACTATGTCTGCGGCAGCGAAACAAAAAAGGGAATGGGCGACGCAGCCATGACACGAATCCCATGGAAGAGCAAGGGATCAGCTCACGTGAGTGCATAGTTTTTGTATGATATGAGAGAGGAATGATATGATTTGATGATACAAACGGGTGAAATGTTTTTTGGGGGAAAGTGACGGGTAGATCGATTAAATTAAAGATCGACAAGATTGGAGGTGTGGACCTTAATCGATTTATCTGTATGTATGATCGCAAAGAACAAATTATAATCTAAGATATTGCTGCCATGAATTCCATTATATATAGCTCTTCCTGACGAGTTTTACGACCGATCAATGAAGATGCAGGGGGAATAATCTTACTATAGAATTGGTGGGAGGTGTTGGTTACAAGATGTAGCTTGATTACTGCGATTGAAAGATACAGGAGAAACCAACGTAAGATAGAGGTTTCCCTGAAAAAGTTGTTCCTCGCAAAACAAGAGAGTAAGACAGAGGTGTTGGGGTGGAAATTATTTAAAACGCAAATGATTGCGTTTTAGTTAGCTTCATGAAACGTTTGCTCATTTGTAATTTTCTAGTTAATTTTGAAAGAAAAAAAAAGCGAACTTCTGCCAAAATTACCTCAGTTAGGTAATATAGACTAATTAATTGATATATATATATATATATATATATATATATATATATATATATATAGGACTGTCTATTCATAAAGTGACTGAAAATTTTTTAAGCATAAGTCACCTTTTTTATCCATTAGATCAATATCCAATCATATGACACATCAATCTCTATACAAATCCAACGGTCACAATAAGTGACTTGTGCATTGCACAATTTCCAAATACTGTTTCAAATACACAAATAAACTCATCAATATTAAATTATATGTAATCAGTCTTCCAGTGTATGTTTATTGTTGTACTGATAATACAATGATTGCTGAGTGGGAGTAGTATCCAGTAAGAATGTGAAATAGAATAGTAAAACAAATAGAAGGAAAGGCAAGCGATGGGGGATGTTGATGGTCCCACAAATAGGCATGGTCCCACCATTCTTTTTTTGTAGGCTGTTTTAATTGCAATTAGGTGGAAACTGTGGACCACTCTTCCCCCACTTGGCGCCAGGCCCTACTTCCGGAATATTTTTTGGGGAGTAAACTAATGGAGGCTTGCAGCACACATATGCCTTTTTAAGTGTTTTTGCCAAATTATTTCTATGGATTTTTAGTTTAACAGCGTACAAACAGTCATTCAATTGGAATTATTAAGGATTTACCACTATAAATAGGTGCATTTGAGGATACTCTCTTGTCTCACTGACATATGAGTTATGGGACCACACGTCAATGAGATATCGAGAGACAAATCTTTAAATGCATCTATCTCATAATAAGTAAATCCTCAAATCACCTCATTCAGTTATGTGTACATTTTATAAACATTTCCACCACCTTCTACTGCTCTCCTACAAATAGGAAGCAATGAAAACAAGTAGAGTGAAGGAACCACAATTGTAAACCTCGACAAAACTTCTAGATAAAGAACGAGTTTTCCAGACCCTTGGTAGACACAGAGGTATATGTTCTGTTTGGAACAGGGATTTCGATGAAACAGTTCAATTCTCATAAGATTCTGGAGAATTTCTCATGTTCCAAACGAGTTGTATTATATTTATTCAACTTGTAGTGATGGTGTATTCAGGCAACCAAACAATCAGCAAACGAGTTGTATTATATTTATTCAGCTTTGTAGTGATAGTGTATTCAGGCAACCAAACAATCAGCAAACTAAGATCGAGCTTGATTTTTTTTTCAAGACTGGTCCAGCTTGGATTGAACACATAATCGACTATGTTAAGACTTTAAGAATGTAAAAAAAAAATCTTTTTTTCATCAAAATTCGACCTTAGCCATCCGATATTTTTTCCCATCAAACGAATGCTACATCGAACCATTCCATCCTAGTGAAGACAGCGATCAACTTCAACAAATGTATCAGATCCGAGAGCCATATATGCATCGGATCCTAGAGAATTAGTCCATTAGGGCAAACAAGTTGCAGTGACCATGGAAAACTCTAGCGGCGAAATTTCGGCGGTAATCGACAGTTACCGGTGTTATCGGTGCGGTATGATAAAATTTCATACACAGCAAAAAAAAAATCGGATTTATCTAATTTTCATCCAAATTCAAATTTTAATTTTAAAAATTCATCTTAACATCTGAAAAATAATAATCTAATTTCACTTTAAAAATTTTGTCCAAAATTTGTCGATGTCCGGTAACCGCCGATTATTGATTCTATCCCACCGATAAAATTTCCGAAACTATATAGTTTTACCCTGCCAGTGACAGCAAGCTAGCTGGTTAGCTAGAGAGAAAAACCAGCAGCTTCGCCTAGCAAAAATAAGGCAATAATAATATATTAATTAGAGTGAGCAGACGCAACTACCCCCACACAAAAAATTAACCTCCGCAGCCCAGACACCAAGACGAAGACTGGTAGTAGTCCAGATATTTGGATGGGATATGGCAGCAAGTAGAAGTAGTAGCAGCTGCAGGGCGAGGCGAAAGCTTGACGCGGCAACCACCACACAGCCTCACCCCGGAGCTCGCAAGCTCCCGTATATGCTTTTTGTGCCATAGCCCATCTTTTTTCCGTTTCCTGCTTGCTTGCTTTCCTGATGAGATCTTTTGTTTGGTTGGTTTCTTTAAGACCCGTGCGTCCAAATCACCATGCCTTTTGATCTTGTTTTTCTTCTTTTCCCTGCTCTCCCAAGCCAAAGCAAGATTCTTGTGTGACCCTTGTTCTTCTCTGTGTGTGTACTAGTAGTCGTAGTAGGTAGTAGTACTTCTCACCTTCTCATCAGTGGTGATTAGCTCGATGGATCAGTGGTACTGCTACTAACAACCTCGCATATCTTCTCTTCCAGTTCTCCGGAAAGATTTGGTCAACCAGGCTCTGTCTAGCTACTTTGCACAAAAGTGAGTAATCTCTTTCATTGTTCGTATCCTTTTTTTACCAGTTTGCTTTGCTCTGCTGCTGATGGGTGTGGTGTTTGCTTTAAGCTGGCCTTTTGGTAGTCTAAGGAAGATGGCGCATGATCCGAGCCTGGGGTTCGCGGACTACTTCTCGGCGGCAGATGCGGCGGCGGCATCGGTCGCGACGCTCATGCCGGCGATGGACGAGGGGGCGCCCGAGCTGTTCGGCTTGCATGCCGGGATGGAGCTGCTCGGCATGCGTGGCCTGGCCGCGATGCCCGGCACGACGTGGCCCGCTGTTTCTGCTGTTCACAGCAAGGCTGTGCTCATGGACGCGGGAGGAGAGGGCTCCACCATGCGCTTCCTCAGCGAGCAGCAGCAGCATCACCAGCTGAGCCAGGCGCCGCTATCTCTCTCGCTGTTCCGGCCGGAGGGCGTGTTGCACCAGCACCTCGGCGGCTCGTCTCGGCAGCAACCGGCAGCCGCGGCATGGATGCATGACTCGTCGGCGCCGCACGGGCACGGCGCGTGGCACCTGCGCAGCTCCAGGTTCCTCCTCCCGGCGCAGCAGCTCCTGCAAGAATTCTGCATCCTCCCCGTGGACAGCACCAAGCGCTCGAAGGCGCCGAAGCCACCGCAGCAAGAAGAGGGCGCCGACGGCACCGGCGGGTCGTCGTCGTCGACCTCTTTAACCCTGTCGCCGCAGATCCAGGCCATGGACGCGCTGGAGCTGCAGAGGCTCAAGGACAAGCTCTACATCATGCTCGAAGAGGTGAGCGAGCTAATCCAGACGCACTTAATTAGGCACTGCACAAAAGGAATCTGAAAGAGGGGGAAAAAAAGTTACAGCAAAGTACTAAGAGTTCAATTATGCATGGTTGCCTGAAGAGTGCAACTGGGACTAGGGCAGGGAAGCGAGGCTATTCTGGGGCTCACCATTTGCTTTTGGAAACCTCTATTCCCTTGCCTCTCTTAGGTATCTACATGAGGGTCCCCTCCCCTACCTAGCCGGCCGGTCATACATGCAGACTCCCACACACGGCCACAGCCACAGGCCTGCCATGACTCTGCGAGTGCAAGCTGCAAGCTTTCTGCATACTGCTCCTCCACTACCTCTTTGCTCATCCCCTTGGCCTTGCTATTCAATGGACTCAGCAGGGCTCGTACAAACAATTTTCACTACCGCACTGCAACTGATCGAGCTCGAGTGGCTGCAGAATTCTAGCAAGCTAGGGTGCGCAAAAGGGCTAAGGCAGTAGGCGCGCACAAGTACTAGCCACTACAAGTTGCAGCAGTGACAGTTGTTACCGTTTCACTGTTACATTGCCCATGCATCTCGATCTTTACGACGTCTACGTACGTACGCTTGGTGTCTGTACTCTGTATACTAGCACTTGCAGATTAGCTAGATAGTGGATTAGCTTGCTAGGGGGCGAAAAGTATGCGTGTCTTTGAGCTTGCTTAATTACTTTACTGTGTCTGAAAATACGCATGGCGCGTGCGCGCGCAGGTGGACAGCAGATACAGGAGGTACTGCGAGCAGATGAGGGCGCTGGCGGGCGGGTTCGAGGCGGTGGCGGGGGAGCGTGCGGCGGCGGCCTACACGGCGCTGGCGTCGCGGACGATATCAAGGCACTTCCGGAACCTGAGGGACGGGATCGTGGGGCTGCTGCAGGCAGTGCGGAAGGCGCTCGGGGAGAAGGACGTGACGGTGCCGGGGATGACGCGAGGGGAGACGCCGCGGTTGAGGGTGCTCGACCAGTCCATCAGGCAGCAGAAGGCGCTGCACCAGGCCGGCATGATGGACAGCCACCCTTGGCGGCCGCAGCGCGGGCTGCCGGAGCGCGCCGTCACCATTCTCCGGGCCTGGATGTTCGAGCATTTCCTGCGCCCGTAAGTATATATGCGTTGCATATGCATCCAACGACTCACCCAATTAATTGTTTCTAAAAAAAATCACCTAATTAATTAAGCTTCCATATTCTTAGCCAGTGTTCCATCTTGGGATTTAAGTAAGCGAACAAGCTTGATATAAAGCGATGCAGTAGTACTGTGCAACAATAAGTTCAAGTGCTAGCTAGTAGAATATTAAGCTAGGTTATCTAGTAATCACGTAAGGAAGCATGTCAGTGTTAGTAGTTGTATAAGTTTGCGCGTGACGACCCTTAATTACGAATTTACTATTGATGGTCGTTCTTAATGAACTTTTCTTCATATGGTTTATTCCATAGCATTGTTCTTTCCGGACAACATTTGGCTCAGCACCAAATGCTCAAATGACCATTTTGCCATTCTGCCCAACGCTTGTTACTTAAGCATATACGTTCGTAATGTCATGTGTATTTACTCTTTAAGCGGTCGGCTTAGCCCTATTTCACTCATGCATGGCTGATTATCATCATGTAATATAATTAACTAAGCTCCTGAATGTGGTGCATGTATGTATGCACAATTAATTAATCGGTTTTGCTAGTTTTAAGTTGTCTGAAATTTTTTAAGTTTAAATCACTTGTTGTGACTATTGGATTTGTGTAGAGATTGGTGTGTCATATGATTGGATATTGATCTAATGGTCACAACAAGTAACTTAAACTTAAGAAAATTTCAGACAACTTATAAATAGACAGTCACATAATTAATTCATCCTAAAGAAAAGGATAACTAGCTCGACGGTGGCCGTGGGTAGATATACCACGCATCTTTCTTTGGTTTTTGGTTTGATTATTTAATCAATTATGGTAGTGTGTTTGAGTCTAAATGTTGTCTTTAATAAATATTTTAGCATTTGCTTTCTCGCAGCTTATTTGATTTTGAGGTTACAAACATATACAGTATTAATAGCGCATGCATATATGCATTCAAACTAACATCTCTGTTCATGTATATGATCCGTTCGAATTCAGGTATCCAAGCGACGTGGATAAGCACATTCTGGCTCGCCAGACGGGCCTCTCGCGGAGCCAGGTACGTTCGATCCCCGTACGTCGTGTGGATGATACATCAATTCATTTGTTGCCATGTCAAGGTCGTACCATGTCCACTTGTGCTCGCAAATGTTTCGGAAAAAGAATCTTGTTGAGACACCCACCTCTCGTTACAACGACATATGTTGCGCGTTTTTAACGGGGGTTCGCACGTACCGCAGGTGTCCAACTGGTTCATCAATGCGAGGGTGCGGCTGTGGAAGCCAATGGTGGAGGAGATGTACGTGGAGGAGATGAAGGACCAGGATGGCGGCAGCGGCGGCGGACAGGGAAGCCTAAACCCTAACCGTAGCAGCCACGCTTCCGAGGGCCAGCTGCAGGTTGATGGTGGAGGTGATGGGGACGACGGTGAGCAGAAGCCGACGCGGGCGCAGCTCCTCCACGACGCGGGCTCGCTAGCCTCCGTCGTGGACATCGGCAGCGTCGCGCGCGCGGGCGCACGGATGGAGAGCTTCGGCACCATGGACCACATCGACTTCGACGCGTACGACAGCCAGGGGGGCTTCGGCACTGGCGGCGGCGGCGGCGGCGGCGTGTCGCTGACGCTGGGGCTGCAGCAGCACGACTCGCACGACGGCGGCGGCGTGAACATCGCGTTCGGCGCGCCGCCCGCCCACGACGGCGGCGGCGCCGGGTTCTTGTTCCCGGCCGGCGAGCAGATGGACGGCGTGCATTCGGGGCACGGCCACCACGTCCAGTTCGGGGCGGGCACGGACGGCGAGGCCAGCCATGCGCAGGAGCATTACAGGGGCCTAAGCGCCGGGTTTCACCTGCTCCGTGACTTGGCCGGGTGATCCATGCATCGATATCTATCTCCGCCCGGTGGAAGCAGCCGGGTTGCACGCCTCCGCATGCGTTACGACCGCGGTTAATTGGGGAGGTGACGGGGATCGACTGCCAGCGCGCGTTTGTGCCATCGTCACGTGTGTCAGGTCTCCATCGACGTACGCCGAGTCGAGCGGGCCGACCCTGAATCATCTGTTGCATTTGCGTACACCAGACCAGCCTACACGTACGGTGCTTCCCATGTAGTTTGGAAGCGCCTGTCGCTCGCCCGCCCGGGCTTGTATAGTGGATCGAATCGGTGGATGATTCGACTTGCGCCAGGGTGAATTGAACTACTTTCTTGAATGTTTCGGGACTATGTAAATTTCCGTATCCATATATGCAGTTTTGGCACTTGCTATTAATTTCACAATGCTCTGCATGCAAATGGCGAACTCTTTGCCATTTGATCGTCTGATTTTTTTTAAAAAAAATGAACGATTATGCATGACTAGGAAAATTGAAAACTTTCCATTATAATTAGAATTTTGTGTGCATTACTATATCAGTTGTGCAATTATATATAAAAAGATTTTGCGTCCCAATTAGTCAAGTCATAGCCTTCAATGAACTAGATGAATTCCCGCGCAATTGCGTGGATAGATATTGCAACTTATTATATTTGTTATATAACTCTATTGTCTTTTAAAAATATAGTTGTATTTGTTATACAATTGTAATAGTTCTAACATATATACATGATTAATCTGTACCGTTATAATCTGGTCTCACCAAAATATCTGTTGTAAATATTGTCTTTTCTCTCTCCTCGATTAATTAGAGAATTTATATGATTTTTTTTTGCTGATTTAAGAATTATTGTGGGATTTTCTAGACCTCTAAGACGGAGGAGACAACTTGAATATCACCCGTTGTTTGTAGACATATGGATTGCAAAATAAAATGGTTTTCCGGTTTTGTACCTGACCTTCGGTTGCAAAGTGCACCAGCAATTGGAGCCAAGCTGAAACCTTATGCCATATATGCACGGACCTTAAATGCACTGCATTACAATCTGCTCATGCATACTGCACAGCATGGTAGATTGGTAGTAGTGCACGTGAAAGTTTGAACAAAGAACCGTCGAAACAAGTAAAGCCAACGCCAACGCCGTGAAGAATCAAGCGCGCGAGTATCACAAGATATTTTAACAATACTTGAAGGTCGATTGGTGTGTGTATTCCGTTGCTTGCCGTAACACGGCAAAAGGGCAATCATTAAGAGTACTAAAACAAAACTTGAAATGTTTGTTGAGATCATAATTACGGATTTGTGAAAAGTTTCCAAGATTTGGTCAGGTAGGAGGTCACTTTCATATCATCAATCGGTCAAGTTCTGGCGTCAGGAGAAGAACAGAAGACGTCCATCAGCAATGCTGTCATCTCAGAAATTAAATATGCAAGATTCTCTGCTAATCGGGGAACAGTAGTCACTTTTCAAAACCAACCCACCCCACCCCGGGGCAAGTTAGCCCCAACCTAACCTAAGCATACATGACGATTTTACAGTAGTTAGGCCTCTAAACATGAAAATTCCCAATTAGATATAGTTTTGAAGTTAGCTCTGTTACCTAAGTCAGCAGGGGCGTAGCTAGCGCTGGGCACTGCCTTGGGCCAGCTCAGTTAGTTTTCTGTGGATTTTTTGCCACTTTTATGTGGTAATTTTACACTAGGTTTCGGACCATTGCTCAGGAGGTCCGAGGCCCATCTCCGCCCCTGTAAGTCTCATTTTAGCTGTTTAATAGTTGTTAATTAATCATAGTAGTTTCACTTAGGTAATTTAACTAGACAACTAGACCTTCTTGCAGTACTACTTAATTAATTGAGAAATTTTACAGTACATTCTACTAGTGGTATTTGATGGTAGTATAAATCAAATCTGACCATTGATTTGTTAAGGGCATACCAGATTTTTCTTTGTATTTATAATATTTTGTGAGGGTATCATGGACTTTTCTAACTATGGTTGAAAAGATTACTCTTGTGTTATATGATCTCCACATGGACAATTACAATTCTGCCCCCTCAGGATTCTGCTACGCATACTAACAGGTGTAGTATAACTAAATCATAATTAAACTAAACCATTGGATCAAAGAAAATGGACAGCCCATATTAAATTGAGTGTGTCGTAAAAGTAAGAACTTAAAAAAACAGAGGCTGGAGCGTTGCCATTTCTTTCAAAAGAAGAGAAATACAGGACAACCAAAGTGTCATAATAGCACAAATCTATCCACAGGCACAAATCATCAAAAATTGGTCCATATGCAGTACTATGTGTTACGAAACCTAATTGTATGGGCAAAAGACTAAACTGCCCCTGGAGGGTTTTCACCGCTTATGGGCTATAAATATGAGGGACCCTATGTACAAGTAACACACAGATGAATAAAAAGGATACTGGTTCTCCTCTATATACTTGTGTTCATTGTCTCTCTTTGTGGTTATTGTGTGATTGAATTGATTGTCTCCCGACTACGACATCGATTATTCAATACATTATCAGCACGAATTGTTCTTCACGCAAATTGGTATGTCATTTGGATTTTTCATCTTTTCAATCCCTAGTTTGCTATTCGATTAATCTGGCAGATTAATTTGCGAACATGAGATCAGATTGATTTTACTGTTCATCGTAATTTGCGATCATTGTTCACCTATTATAGAGGATTAGTCCTTGATATGGATTGGATTTGTTACTATTCATCAAACAATAAAGGATGTAGCGCCACCAGGAGTTGCTCGTAGCCGCTCGACCCGAACGTCGCCGCTCCACCCCGGCACGTAGCCGCTCGCACCACGCGCAGCCTCCGCCGCCGGCTCGACTCTGCCGGACTCACCACCATCACTCGTCTACACCGCGCTGGCCCGAGCCCCGCCTTCGTGACTTGCTCTTGCCGAGCCGCTGCACCTTCGCGTCGCGCTCCTACTCGAGCACCGCCACACACCGCGCCTTCGCGCGAGATGCGCACCACCGGGAGCTGCTACGCGCCCGTAACACGCGCTCCAACAGCTGCCACCATTGGCTCCTGTGCCCAACGCGCCAGGCTGCAAGCCCGTCGCTCCGCCCGCGCGCATTCGCAACCACCTGTGCACGCCGCTGAGCTGCCACGCCCGAAGTCGCTGCACCCGCCGTCACCGAGCCGGTGTCTACTGCTGCGCCCACGCGCACGCCGCCGCCACTGAAAACAAGGGGCAGGGGAACCCTATAGAAGTCCCCTCACCCCTCACCCGGGCTTTGAATACCTGAAACCTTCATGTGTGTACCGTACTAGTCCCATAATCAGTGACTAGTACACACATTTACAACATTGGTATTCACATCCATACATACTAAATAAAAAAGTTATGATACAAGGCTTAAGCGGTTACATTACTTACAATACATGGATCGACTGGCCAAATAAAAGCTTTAGCATCAAAGTAGCAAAAATAACAGAGTGCATCGAAA
Organism: Ampelocalamus luodianensis; assembly: GCA_036346255.1. Classification (NCBI taxonomy): domain Eukaryota; kingdom Viridiplantae; phylum Streptophyta; class Magnoliopsida; order Poales; family Poaceae; genus Ampelocalamus; species Ampelocalamus luodianensis. Next base: position 2,130,813 of record CM070622.1, read on the forward strand.
GGTATGGTAAATAAAACATAATGGTCTAGCGGTATGCCCCATATAATCCCATAGTCAACCGACAAGGACTAAACTCTAGAAAGACATGTTGTCATCAAGAACTGGCTCATCCTCAAACTCTGAAAAATAAATTAAGTAAGATTGAGTACATTGCGTACTCAGCAAGACTTATAGTGTATCGCAAAATTTATATAAATACAAGGCTAATCAAAGATGTGGCTCTATACTACAAGTTATTTTGCATTAAGCATATTTTATTTGCAATATCAATACGTAGTATTTTGCATAGAAATTTTAAAGAGCAGTTAAATAGGTAAAAACAACAAGTAAGTAATTGAATAAATAACAATTCGCAACCCTCCTCGGCTGCGAGCAACATTTAATTTTCATCCATAGACATGACACTCAACTCAAATATAATTCAACAAACTGTTTCCCTCATTTTTCAACAAAATTGCTTATAAGAAAATCAAGACTATACCCGGCAATACTACACTTAGCACGCTCATTACCGCGAGCACGGCTATTTAAATAGATTTACACTGTGTAGAGGGATACAACTTTACCCATAGCACACGAATTCTATTCGGCATCCATCGATACCACCGCTCACTACCTTTGGTAAGTAGTCTAGAACACGCGTCGAAACCTTTACATCATTTAGTCATATCCTTGTACTAGCCCGAGAATGAACTCTCTCACTTCACCTAAGTACACCCTCGTCAAGTGAGGCATTCACTATTGTGTTGGTAAGCTTTGTGCCCAACACCGTGATGAAGGAACCCCTTTGAACATGCTTACGTCGGTCGTGCTCGCACTACTACAGCCTACCAATATGCAAGGCTAGTTTTCAATGACTTAATTAGCTAAGGTCATCCTATACCGGAACATGTGGTTGCACTTACGCTTAGGTTGGATATACCGGTATTCGATCCTTAATTGATCTGGGCTAGAATCTCTCCTATCTACTTGTGAGATACACGTCTCACACTTCTCATAATATAATATAACTCGTCTGTGTCACAAGTTAGGTTTTTTATTTTATTTTTATACAAAATAACAGAGGTACACCCATTTAGACTTTCTTTTCAAAACTCCCAAATCTATATTTGTCATGTTGTTTTCTTTACAATTTTCATAAAAGACTATAGCTCGACTAAGCAATTATGCGAGATTCGCATTCAAAAATCTAAGTTGACATTATTTCATGTCTAAACCATAACCTAATGGCTACAACAGTAAAGATATTAATATTTCAAGGAGGTTCATGCATCGAATAGGATTTATAACTACCGTTATCTCAAACATAGCAATTTTATAACAAACACACACGTATGCATAATAGATTTTACAAAAAAAGTATAATAATTAAAATAATAGGATCAACATAGTCAAAAGGGAGGTGCTTGCCTTGCTCTAGTTCACTACAAGAAAAATATATATACAACAACACATAACTTGCAATGGAAAACACGTGCTTTGCAGGACCAACTTTAGCCACCACCTCTCACATTCACATAAAACTGCTCGGCTGCTCTCCTCTAAACTCATCTTATCCTGACTTCCCTCCCCCTTTAGTCGGTTAGTCCCTTCCTCTTCCTCTAAAAAATTCACTTAATTCCTTCCAAAAAAATCCACCGCCCCATCCTCATCCTCGTCCTCGCCCGCCGCCGACCCGCCCTCGTCCTCGCCCGAATCCCTCGCCCCTCGCCTATCTCCCCTGAGCCACCCTCGAAACTCTGCGCTACGCCCCTCGCCCGCATCCTCCGCCTCCATCGCCCACTCACCTGCCTCCGTGTCACCCGCCGGAAGGGCGCGGCCTCTCCAACCCACCCGACGTGTGCTCCTCCCAGCCGCCGCTGCCCAAGGGTCTCTCCCTGACCGGCTCCTTCGGCAAGATGACCATGGATGAGTTCATCGCGCGCCAAATCCGTCTGCTGGGTGAGGCGAAGTTTGAAGAAGGAAGATTGAGTCAAACGAGAACGTTGAGAGGAGGGCGCATGAGGAAATCCACGAAGGCGGTCGAACCAAAGCCGCCGAGGAGGGCGTGGTCCCTGCGGACCACTATCTCGGAGAAGGTGTCGGATCTCACCATCGGGACCAACAACACCCTCTCCGCTCCAGTGAGTGGCGCCTAGCTTCCTGTACTCTTGCTAGCATTAATGCTCCATGTTCGTTTGGTTATTTGGTTGAGTTCGAGAGATTAGTCTCAGGTTTTGATGTGGCCCGTTCAAGCTTGTGGCGGACTCTTCTCCACCCCAGTGCCCCGACCCCATCGTCGCCGTCATCGGCGGCGGCGCCTCCGGCCTCGCCTGCGCCGTAGCCCTCGCCGCTTGCGGCGTCTGCACCGTCGTCTTTCACACAGTTCGCCCCCTCCCTCGTTCGCTCAGTCCCACAAGCAAGCGTGAGACTCACTTCCTTGCTCGCCGGTAATGCAGGGATGCACGGCTTAGGGGGGGATGGTGACCAAAACGATGGACGATGGTGGCGAGCAGCTAGTGTTCGACCACCAGTTCTTCACCGCGAGTGTCCATTATTAAGGTACTATATTTAATGTATTTTTATTTTAACTTTGTTCCTCATAATTTATGTATCAATTTATATTACACATGATATTTAAATGTGTATTTGCTAGTTCACCTCATGATGATTTTGTATCACTAGCATCCCTTCATTTTTGTCTTATGTACGCCACTGGCTTGCATGTCACTTTGTTCGTGCTGAAATGCGGCGCACACATGGGCGTTACAGAAAACGAGCAGGGGTGTAGCGAACAATGTGTTGTCTTACTACGTCATGTTTGTCTACAGGGAAAAAGGTGGATTATGGGTAGTGCTCGTGGGAGCTTAATTATGGACCCAGAAAGATGTGATATACAGTTATGTACCAACAATTTTGCCTCAACATGCTAAATTCTTCCCTTTTTTTTCTCAGCTTGATGGACTGTAGGGGACGACAACTTCTTTTGCCGGCCGGAATAAATCGTTGTGGTACGACCATTGAGAGCCAAAATACATACTCCTCATCATGGAATGTGGGCAATCAAATCATATCAATCTTGACTAAATATATTATCTAAAATATGTAGTTTAGATGTACGAAATGATACGAGTAAATTTATCACGAAGTTATACCTTGATAACATTACACTTTTATAACTTTTTCAAAAATATGATGATAAATTTTAGTGATCAAAGTGACATCTCGTTGATTTTGAAAAGTCAAAAATGACTTCCTTTTGTGGTGGGCCAGAGTATAGCAGTTCAATGGCCTTTTCGGTTTAGCTCGAGCTTTAGTTTTTAACAATGGATGTGCTGCCTACCTTAGTCATTGTTGGAGCTTAATTATGGAGCCAGAAAGATCAATAGTTCTATACTACATTGCTAGTACTAATTTTACTTCAGCATCATCTCGAAAGAAATTGGAATTTACTTTGGAATGTCAAATTCCATTCGTTTTGTTTCATTTTCCAGTCCTGATCCAATGCTCTGTTCCACAGATATTTGCCTGCAATGAGTCCCTTTAACTATGGTATTGTGGACAGCTAAAAAAAATGTAACATTCTAGACCGTCTTCATGCTTGGGCCATATTTTCCAATTCGACGGCCTGCTCGACTTTTTTCCCTGAAGATTTTCCTAACCGGGCTTTCGGATTAGTCGGGACGAGTGGCCCAGTAAATTTACCATGTAGCGGGAATAGCTTAGTGTGAACTCAGAAGTAGGGATACAAAACAGAGCGATACAGACAGATATCGTTCATGCCGTATCTTTTTTATTTTGTTTTCTTAGAATCAGAGTCGAACACGGATTGTGTTGGATACAAATACGAATGCGGATAGTTTTAGTCACGAATACGGAGCGAATACACATCGAACCAAATACGGATTGTCTCGGTCACGAATATTTAGTCCGATATTGCGTGAAAACAAAAACCATATATAACACACATATAAATATCAACCAATCATACCACATGTCCAAAATGCAACAACATTAGCAATTTAACAAATAAATTTAACTACATCACACTATCACAGGTCACAGCAACTAGTTAAAGAAGTAGTAACAAGTCATATTGATAGTAGTACAAAAGATATTCAAAATGCAACTAGCCAACTACATAGACCAATAGCGATAACTAGTTAGGGATACACAGAATGTTGACTGGTAGCAAGTTTGTAGCATCCTAGTTTTCAAATTTTTCACAATATTTTATTTGAAATAAGGTTTTATAATATTTTCATGATTTTCTAGAATTTAACAAAGCTTAAATAGAATATTGATAAATGAAAATTATTTAATATGAATAAATAAAACTCCCATTAAATTTAAAAGTATTTTATTTAAGTTCCTTATGTTCAAAAAAAAATTTATAAATTTTCTGGAATTTTTCTGAATTCATTGCTATTTTTCTTGACTTATTTGGATTTCCTGTATTTTCTAAAAAAGTAAAAAATAATTAAATAATGGAAAGCCTCATGGGTCGATATCTCTCTCCGGCCCACTAGGCCTAGAGTTTGCCGGATATCTGTGACAGTATTTACGGATACTATCCGATAAATTATCCGAATAGCTGCGAATCCGATGGGCACCTCTTTCCCGAATCCGTTTCGGTATCCAATAAAAAAACTATCTGGTTTCTGAATCTAAAAAGATCCAGATATCAAGTTTCACACTCCGAATAAGATCCGAATTTATTCGAATGGACGGTCAGAAACTATTCATTCCATTTGCACCGTGTCAGAAGAGGTGTACTTATTTTACTGGTCGTATCTTAAGTGTTTATTACGGCCAAATTAGAGGTGCGAGGAATAAGGCTTAGTGAGTGGGGCCATTCCAGTCCAAAACTTCAATCAGCGCTGGGAAGTGATTAAATGTTAGGATTTGCTAATTTTCAGTTGTCTAATTTTTTTTTATCCATCAGTAAGTCTAAAATTGTAGTACCAAGTGATGTGCAATTTTAGCACAATTCTACTGTAACTTTTAGTTCTATTTGTTTTTCTATTTTCTTTATATTTGTAAGATTCACCTATATTTACTTTTGTCTAGGTTAGAATTTTTTTGTATTTTTTATATTTTTCTTATAACGTTTAGATTTACTGAAAAATAGTAAATTTTCATGCAACTTACGACAGTCCCTTAAATGTTTAGTCAACTTCTCTAGTGGATTAAGGTGGAATTTGTTGAATCGCAGGTATGTTAGTAAAAACGTGTGTGCTTGTCGAAGTCAAATATCGTCTCATGTTATTCAAACAGTGGATAGCGCCTATTTGGTACTGAGGGTGCATCATGCATCGAGCTTAGTAGAGTTCGAGCACAATCAGTACGAGTCTGAATCGCGCAATAGAGATCTTGTCAGCCTAACACAGGTAGTACTGCCTAACAACCGGCTGGAGCAAAAATAAATAACAAATCATCGATCGATTTTTCAATCATCCTTTTCGAACTGAGCATCGATCCAACGCCCGATATCACCCCAATATATCACTAATCTAATCTCACTCCCAACTAAAATTGAAAGATAAAAAATAAATAAATCAGCCGAATAATGGATCCCAATTGTTTCAATTCTACGGTGCATGACACGACACCAGAGAGCGATATGCACGGTTTGATAAAAAAAAAAAATTATTTCGCTGCCGTTGTAGCATCACTGTATATACAGTACTGTTTACATGATCACAAAACTGTTGAACCAGTGAACTCTAGGTGACAGCTGCACGAATTGGAAAATGTCACGACCCAGTAAGTCTCCACTCCAGTCCACGCGCTGCCGCTCTCGTTCCCTCCTCCTCCGTCACCACCGCCACGCGCACTCATCCCTTTCATCTCCTACCACCGCGCACTAGGCGCGCACGCGGTACGGACGAGCACGCCTCCACTGCCGCCGTAATGGCTGTCCTCGTCAGCCTCCTCCTCGCGTCTTTCCTCCCGTACACCGCCCTCGCCGCCTTTTCCCCGCCCTCCTCCTTCTTCCTCGCCTGCGGCGCCGCCTCCAACGTCCCCTTCCCGTCCGACACCCGCGCCCGCACCTTCATCCCGGACACCCCCTTCCTCTCACCCGCGGGCGTCCCGGCGGTGACAAGCTCGAACTCCATCCCCGCCTCCCCTCTGTACGCCGCCGCGCGCGCCGCCATCTCAACCTTCTCCTACAGCCTCGCCTACCCCGCCTCCGCCGCGCAAAACGCGTCTCTCGTCCTCCGCCTCCACTTCTTCCCCTTTCCCACCTCCCAGTCCCCCGTGAACCTCTCCTCGGCACGCTTCTCCGTCTCTGTTCTTGACGCGTACACCATACTGTCCTCCTTCTCGCCGCCAAGCACCGGTGTTGTCAAGGAGTTCTTCGTCCCGCCTGGCGGCTCCGGCGAATTCCGCATCACGTTCACCCCGTACGCCGGCTCCTCCGCATTCGTCAACGCCGTCGAGCTGTTCCCGGCTCCGCCTGAGCTGCTGTGGAACCACTCGGTGACTCAGGTGGGCGCCGTGGCGGGAGACAACATGGTCCTGTGGCAGCAGCGGGCGCTGGAGACGGTGTACCGCCTCAACGTGGGGGGTCCCAAGGTAACCAAGGAGGACGACACGCTGTGGCGGACGTGGCTCCCCGACGACCCCTACCTCTACTTCGTCGGGGCCTCGGTGTTGAACTCAACTTCCAGCCCGATCTTCTACAACCAGTCGGCCGGATACACCAGGGAGGTGGCGCCGGACATCGTGTACAAGACGCAGCGCGCGATGAGAGTGATGATCACCTCACATATAAATTTCAACGTCACGTGGACCTTCCCGGCGGAACCGGGGTCCGACTACCTCGTCCGCCTCCACTTCTGCGACTACGAGGCGGTCAGCTCTGTCGTGGGAGTTGGCATCGTGTTCAACGTCTACGTCGCGCAAACCATTGCTAGCAAAGACCTCGCGCCAGCAAAATTGGGGACACAGCCGAACCAGGCTTTGTACATAGACTACGCGGCCAGGGCGCCGAGCGCCGGGAACCTCACGGTCAGCATCGGCAGGTCGGTGAAAGGCAGCCCGAGCGAAGGCGGCATACTGAACGGGCTGGAGATCATGAAGCTACGACCCGCCGATTTGAGCTCGGCCGGCTCGCGCAGTAGGACGGAGAAAACCCTCATCGTCATGCTTTCGGCCGTGCTCGGCACCGTTGTTCTTGTTTGCGGAGTGCTCTGCTTGTTCTTCGTGCTGCGGAGGCGAAGGCAGATTCCGCGGCCCGCGCCGGAGGAGAAGGGTAGCACGCAACTGCCGTCGTGGCCGTATAAACAGGACAGGCCCGGCTGGGTTGACCGGTTGAGCCGGCCAGGCGAGGGCACGACCGGCGGGCTGCAGAGGGTTAGCACGCAGCTGAACATTTCGTTGGCGGAGATCAAGGCGGCCACGGACAACTTCCACGAGCGCAACCTCATCGGCGTCGGCGGGTTCGGGAACGTGTACCGGGGCGTGCTGAGCGACGGCACGCGCGTGGCGGTGAAGCGCGCCATGCGCACCTCGAAGCAGGGGTTGCCGGAGTTCCAGACGGAGATCGTCGTGCTGTCCCGCATCCGGCACCGCCACCTGGTGTCGCTCGTCGGCTACTGCAACGAGCAGGCGGAGATGATACTCGTGTACGAGTACATGGAGAAGGGCACGCTTCGGAGCCACCTGTACGGCTCCGAGGAGGCGCCGCTGTCGTGGAAGCAGCGGCTGGAGATTTGCATCGGCGCGGCGAGGGGCCTGCACTACCTGCACACCGGCTACTCGGATAACATCATCCACCGCGACGTCAAGTCGACCAACATCCTTCTAGGCGACGGGTTCATCGCCAAGGTGGCCGACTTCGGGCTGTCGCGCATCGGCCCGTCGTTCGGGGAGACGCACGTGACCACGGCGGTGAAGGGCAGCATCGGGTACCTGGACCCGGAGTACTTCATGACGCAGCAGCTGACGGACCGGTCGGACGTGTACTCCTTCGGCGTGGTGCTGTTCGAGGTGCTGTGCGCGCGGCCGGTGATCGACCAGAGCCTGGACCGAGACCAGACCAACCTCGCCGAGTGGGCTATCAAGTGGCAGCAGAAGGGGCAGCTCGACAAGATCACCGACCCAAGGATCATCGGGCAGGTGAACGAGAACGCGCTGCGCAAGTTCGCCGAGACCGCGGAGAAGTGCCTGGCGGACTACGGCCCGGACCGGCCGTCCATGGGCGACGTGCTGTGGAACCTGGAGTACTGCCTTCAGCTGCAGGAGACTCACGTCAAGAGGGACGCGTTCGAGGACAGCGGCGCCGTGGCCACGCAGTTCCCCGCGGACGTGGTCGTGCCGCGGCGGATGCCGTCGTCGAGCAGCATCTTGATGGATGATCATGATGGGGACGAGACCGGCATAACCGAGGTGGGCGTCGTCAACAGCAAGGTGTTCACCCAGCTGAGCAGTGGCGAGGGACGATGAGTGCGCCAATTGCGCAGCAGGGCGTCCTCACGTAGCCAGGAGTAGTTCCTCTACCGTTCTCTGAATCTTCTGATTCTTGAGGGCTTTTTGGGAATTTCCCAATTTGAGAAAAGAAAAATAGGAAAAGAGGGGCCCCACTGGTCATTGGCATAGAGATGGGATAAGGTCTTTGACCTCATCTCCATCCGGGAAAAGATGACGAGCGCAGGAGCTTGGCTTGGCGCTGGCGGCGCCGAGCGCGGGCAACGCGGGCGGTAAGGCGGATCGTGCGCGTCGTGCACGGGCTGTTGGCGGCAGCAGCGGGCGCTCCGCCGGTGCTCCTCTCTATTTCGATATATTTTTCGGAAGAACAACGAAGAGTAATCCCCAACTTTGGTGAGACTTCTTCCCTTCGATCTGTGTGTTGATTTCTGGATCATCAGGAGCTCCGGCGCCGCCGTGCTTGTCCCGGTGTTGTCGGTGGTTAGGCCGGAACCCTCCTCCGTGCGCATTCATCAGGCTCCCTCTTGTGCCCTTTCTACTGTTTGGGTTCTGTGAGAGGTCTTGTGTGTGTGCGTCGGTGGAGAACAATTCCTGTGTGCTTCTTGGTGATCCTGCTGAGGGAGAAGAAGGTCTGTTCACTTTGGTGATTGGTGCTACTTGTGTTTCGGTCGAAGCACTTGTGGTGATCTTGTGCGGCATTTTCCTTGCACCTCAACTTTGCTCATCGGTGTATCCCGAAGTTCAAAGGTCGGCATTGTATCTCCGAATACTTCGTCAATTGCTTGGATCGGCGAGGCGATAGTTTTTCTGGGTCAGCGTCTTTTGGACGTGCCTTGCCTGGTTGCTTCTCGGTGGATAGATTACCACCGATTTTGTGAATATTTCTGGTTATCTCTTGCACATAATCATCAGTTCTGTACTAGTTTCAAATTCAGTATTTGGTTTGTTACTTGTTCAGAGAGAGATATTGCAAAGTTTTGCTATGTGGGCTTGGATAATCTGCTCTGTGATGTAAAAAGTCTTTAACTGAAATTTGTTAAGATATCTAGTTCAATCTTGAGCCCTAATAGAGTTGCTTACTGATGTCATGTTATCTTTAGCAATTCAGATTCTTTCTGTAGTGGTTAAACGGATCATTTTGATTAGCAGTCTTGCTAATTCTTCTGGTGGCCGAAAGGCTGTATAATTGATCCTTGTAGTTTTCTTTTACTGTGAGGTCATAAGTGATATGTTGTCTTATAGACTGAAGTAAAGGATTTTATGTCTTTTAGACTGAAGTAAATGATTTTATGTCTTTTGGTGAACTGCTATCGACAGAAAGTATAAGAGTTGAATGTTGTGCATGAGTTTAATATTGTCAGTACAGTATAGTATTGTTTTAGGGTTTAAAGTTTGATTTCTAGTTATCTCATCATTTTTGTGAAGAGTTTAGACTGAAGTGTTGAGATGGAGAAGATTATATCTTGTTCAACCCACCTTCTGAGAGTAATAAACAATCCTTTTAAACTGAGCATTATGATGTTTTCGAATGGTTGTTTATCTTATCCTGGTTGATTGACTTACAGAAACCACATATTTATATGTTAGTTTGGTCAATTATTTGCAGCTGGATTAATGCTTCATTTGCTATTTCCTATGCTGCCCCCAATGCTCCACCTTGGCAAGTTTTTTAAAGCTGTCACGTAGATAAAATTCTGATGTAGCACTGCAATTAAGGAAGAGAGAGAGCAGATTGGTATCTTATTTAGATATCACTCATACACAGTTTCCTAGGTAGAAACACTATTAAATACTCTATATCAAAGGTTTAAGATACAACACTTTAAGATACTATACATTAGAAAGATAGTATCTAAATACTTTTTATGCAATAAGAAACTACAGTAAAAAACCACCCACCGGGAGAACCGCTCTGTTTACAACACTGATTCCCACGCATGTTGCAGCAGCCAAAACTTCGAGAGCTGTTGTTGAACATGCATGTGTGGTCTGAAGCATTATGCACTGTAGTCTGAAGCAAAATGTCGCGGATTTTTGTCCCTGCAATCTGGATCATGGATAATTCGTTGTTTTGTATGTTCGCACACGACAAAATTGGTCGAAATACGATCGATTGACTGGCCTTTTTGGGGTGCTCTGCGATTGTTTTTATTTGTTCACATGGGAACAAAACATGATTTTTTTAAAAAAATGATATTTTTAAAAAATATTTACAAAAATAAATAGCCGCTCCAAATAAATGCACAAATGACTACCTATCGCCAGTTGAACTGGCGATAGGGACCCTCTCGCCCCACATCGCCGTCATTTCAACGTCAGGATGCGGCCATGTAATCGGCTAATGTCGCCGTTTACATGACTGGTGACCTCGCTCTCCTTGCTTTAATAGTCCGTCGTACTCACACTATAGAGCACTTCCAATAGGTGTCCCACTTAGGCTAAAATGCGACACTTGTCTTCGTTGACGACGAGGTTGTCGAACGGGTATGTGTTCCACTCCGATGGAACCGCCTGCTAGTCCACATCATTCTTGTCGTCGGAACCTTTATCTTCAGACAATGTCATGTAGTCTTGGTCTTCGAGATACATCCTTTGCACTACGGCTTTCACCTCTTTACCCTTGTCAGCAAGACCACTAGCTTGCCTGACCGAAAGAGCTACTTCCGCGGGGTCTTCATTGACAGTATTAGCAACTTCGGGAGCTTAAGCTATTGTGTGTGTCGCACTGTTGCTGGAGTCCCCAACTTCTTCTTCGGCATCAGCACCCCCTTCTTGTTCAACCGCGGATAGAGGAGTGGGTTTGACATATGTCTGGACTAGAAGGACCAATTTTCACCTTCCCTCCCTCGCTATGAGTACATACGACTGCTATGAATTTGCTCCCTTCAGCTGCACTAACTCCTAATATATAGGTTGTGCTACCGCGGGGCAATACAAGTCAATCTCATGTCGTACACATCACGTTACCACCGCATCACAGCGCCCCATGTACGCTGCTCTGATCTTGGTAGGGGCACGACCGTCGATTGGAAATAACACAAATTAATCCCCTTGGAACCCTCCATAATAGTCCATCGACTATAGTAAATTTTGAAATTCACGACGTCGGTCATATTTGATGCACTGCACCATAAAGAATATTTTTACGATTAACTACATATCTAAAACTAGACTACCCACTAAAAAGTATTATGTAAAACGTACTGCACTACATAACCGTACATCTAAAATTATGTAATCCATTCGGTTAAAAAAATTACCCAAACCAGCAGCGCTTCGCTAGCTTCTCCTCCTCTACTCTATCTCTTCTCCCTTTCTGTTTTTTTCTGAATAAAAGTGAGTCATGTACCAAATTTTAGGGTTTCAAGAGGGTTTCATAGGGTTTCAACTGACGACAAGTAGCTGAAACGGCGACAGAGGGGCGAGAGCTACCTGTCGCCAGTTGAACTGGCGACAAGGAGTTATTGTGTAATTGTTTGGAGCGACTATTTATTTTTGTAAATATCTTTTTAAAAACTATTGTTTTTTTAAAAAAAATCAACAAAACATTGGCCTTTTCTTCCTTCTTCGTAAGTGGCCACACGCAGGCAAGCGATAATAGTACGAACCGAGAGCAACACAGTAATTCTCCGGGGGCCCTGACAGAGAAATCTTTATGAGAGACGTGTTTGTGCGCAATTACGTGTGTTCAGCGTCAGTCTGATGCGGTCAGATTCTCCTAAGTATGTTCCATAGTTCTACCACCCAACTCTTCAGTTAGATAATGATTAGCTTATTAGTTGAGCATTCGTTAATGGGGCCATAAACTAATCGCTTTAAACTCCAGAGTATGTTTCACACAATTGCTGGCCTCCTAGATAGACCGAGGGGGCCAGAGGAACGCGTATCAAAAGTGGGCACTGGTTCCATATTCGTATCCTTGCCCTGAATCAGGGTCTGGAGAAAAAGAGGAAGAAACTTCGCACAATAACGACGCGCACGAACCATAATTAACGCCTTCTTCAGAATCTTGGCGTGCTGAGTTCTTTGTCCACGTTCCACCTTGACAGAAGAAGGCAGGAAGGGTGACAGGGCAAAAGCCTGTATGCTGGTTTTACCCTCACAGATTCACAGCCACACCGCCCTGAGAAGTTAATCGATCATGTCTTTATGGCCCCTAGCCTGGCAAATCATGCTTATCACTTCGAGCAACAAGTACTCCTTACTCCCACCCTACTCAGGTGGTAATCCAATGTTCCATTTTTTAAAAGCACCTTTCACCAAGGAGGAGATAGGTAATATCATCAAGGCTTTTGATAAAGTGGAGCATAAAGTCATACTGAATATTCTCAGGTGCAAGGGTTTTGGTACTAGATGGCAAAATTGGATCAAGCAGTTACTATCAACTGCAACTATATTGGTAGTGCTTCATGGAGCGCCTGGCAAGCCATTTCATTGTAAGAGAGGTGTTAGACAAGGGGATCCCTTATCACCATTGCTCTTTGTCCTTGCAGCAGATTTACTGTAGTCCATTCTTAACGAAGCAATGAATAAACAGCTTCTTAACCCACCATTACCCTCTGAGGCCTGTCCTGATTTCCCTATTGTGCAATACGCGGATGGCACTTTGATTATAATGCAGGCCTGTCAAGGGCAATTGTTCTGTCTTAAGGCTCTCCTGAACACATTTGCTGATTCAACTGGATTGAAAGTGAATTACAATAAATCTTTTATGGTACCTATTAATGCATCTGATGAAAAAAAAATGGACATATTAACCAAGACTTTGAATTGTTAGGAAGGATCTTTCCCTTTCACTTACCTGGGGTTACCTTTGGGATTGACTAAGCCTCGAGTGGAGGATTTTCTCGATTTGTTTTAATAATCTATTTTTATTCTGAAATACAGTAATACATCTGCCTTTTTTATTTTACATAAATAATCCTCTGTCGCTCCACCGTTGGATGACTTGTGCTAGTCGCCCAACGGTTGAGCGACTAGATCTCTGTCGCCCAACGGTGAAGCGACAATTGGACTAGTCGCTCAACACTTGAGCGATTAGTCTCTTCGGCTACTAGTCTCTTAACAGTTGAGCGACTAATCCCTATTCGCTCAACTGTTGAGTGATTAGGGCGTTATATCCCGCGCGCACGCCGGCCGTTGCCATTTGCTCGCTCGGGACAGAAGCTCTATGAAAGAAAAGAAGAGAGGAAGGGAGAAGAGAGAGAAAGAGAGGTGGAGAGGACCACATAGTTTCGTTGGTGAGTCCCCGGTTTCTTTGTAGATTTAAATCTATTTTTTGTATTTCGTGCACAACAATGACATTTTTAGCCCTAAACTTGGCTTAAACTACGTCCTACCATGGTGTAACACCCAATTTCGGGCAAGATCTTCAAAGATCTTTTGCCCAACTCTGAATCTTTCCCAAATTGCAGGATCACGTGTTCTAGGGTTCTTCCCCCCCCCCCAAAGTTTGCCCGATTTGCTCAAGATTTGGATTCCCCACAAAAGTACCGAGCCCTCCTCCCCCAAATCCCCCTAACCCTAGCCCTCCCTACCCCTAGCCCTCGCTGTCGCCTTACCCCGGCCGTGTCGGCCGCTGGTCCTCCGCCCGCCGGCCATGGCGGTGCCTCGGCGATCGCGCCTCTCACCGTCGCCTCTCCTCCTCACGGCTCGCTCCGTGCGCCTCGGCCGCGCCGCCGCATCCGGACAAGGCCCCAGACCGCCCTCGACTCTTGCGCCGCCCTAGGTCATCGGCTCCACCCCCGGCCTTTAAAGCCCGGCGCCCTCCGCTCCCTCTCCTCCACCCCCCTTTCTTCCCCAAGCAAAACCGAGCAAGAGGAAGAAGACCGAGAAGAGAAGAGGAAGAGTCCGAAGGACTTACCTTCGGGAGTCGCGTCGCCGTCATCGTCACCGCGCCTTCCCCGAGCTTCTTCATCTTCACCGGGCGCCGCTGCTGCGCCCGCTCCCCTCCCTCCTCCGTCGCGGTCGCCTTCTTCGCCGCCGTTGGTGAGCCCCGCCGCCGCTGCGCCTCCTTTCCCCCACCCTGCGCGCCGCCGCCGCCCCCGATCCCCTCTCCCCCTTCTGCCCTAACCCCGCTCCCCGCCTCTCTTGCGCACAGCCGAGCCGAGAGCCCCCTCGCCCCCTTCTTTGCTTCGCCCGCTGGGCCGCGCGCGCCTTGGGCCGCTCCGCGCCGGGACAAAACACGAGGCCACAGGCCGCACGCACCGCTGGCCGGGCCGGGCCGAAAAGCCGGCTGTGGGCCGTTTTCCTTTTTCTTTTTCTTGTTGTTTTTCTTTTCCCTTTTCTTTTTAAAATCAAAAGGAAGGTTTTAAAAATTAGTATCTCCCTCATTTTAGCTCTAAAAATTGAGAAATTTGTTTCTAAAAATTTCTAAAATCAACCTCTTTCTTTTGGTGCTAGTTTGGTTTATTTTGGAGTTCATTTGTTGAATATGGTTATTTATTTATTTTGTTTGCTCGTTTGTTTCTTTTCCGGTGCGATCGATCGCGTAGAGTTCGAAGACGCCGGAGATCCCCAAGTTGATCAAGCCCAAGATTATCAAGATCCTCTAGCCTATATCCCAGGCGAGTCAACACTTTGATCATATTGAACCTACATTTTATGCAAATTATGTTCTTTTAAATTATCAAATTGCATGCTTTACTTTCCTTATGCAAATGTATGTTGAATACCCTAAGGTAGTCAAATGCTCATTTGATGTTGAAATATTAATACACCACCCCTTGATAATCGAATTACCTTAAGCCGTTGTCACCCTAGTAATTATATGGTAAATATACTAGTATAGGCTATACTTAAGCGTCATGCTAGCCTTGCTTAAGTATCGGGGTATTATCTACCCCATTCATCATCTTTTAAAAATGAACATGGTTTTTGGGCAGTCATTGGATGTAAATGACTGAGATGGTTGTGTTGATGTATTTTTCTACCTCTCAAAAACCCTAAAAATTTGCTTATCACATCTGGGCGGATGGTATGATGGATGGTATGTTGGTGGGTGCTAATGCAACCCAAGGAATGTTTGTTGTGGATGGTATGTGGTATGAACCGCCCAGATGGTCCCTAAGGACTTAATCTGTGATGACCTCCCAATGTAAAACAGTACAACCACATGTCTATAATGGTGTCGACTGGCTGAATAATTTGTATCCGTTAGTATGAGTTGCACGAGGCAGATGACCCACTACGCCATAAGCCTTTGTAGTGATGGGTTGGGGTGTACAACTTACGAGTCTATGTGAGCGTAAGTCGTGTGGCGCAAGAGGGGGTCTGGGTAAGGGTTGACGGGTCTATGTGAGCGTAACTCTTCTCAGGTGAAACCTTAGCGGGTGTAACAAATACTGGAGGATGCATTGTAAAGGTCTTGTGACGATCTCCCCTTGACTCACATGTCTACGGAAACATGTGTACATGTCAAGATGATTGTCTCTTGTGGGTAAAGTGTACAACCTCTGCAGAGTGTAATAAACTGTTCGAATAGCCGTGCCTACGGTCATGGGCGGACATGGGATAGTTCTATTTATAAAACCTTTGTGGATGAGATAAATTGTGATGGGTCGTTGTGACCCTGGTTTTGGTTTTTTCCTGGGTGGAAGTACCCCAGTGATGTTAATAGGTGGATGTAACCACCATCAAAAATAAGCATGAGGTGGAGGTAACCTCCGCTGTTATAAATATTGCACAAGTAATCTCTTTTAACAAAAATGCAATTTAGTTAAAATGCTAAGTGATAGGACTTTCTAATATTGGTATTTAAAATATTGTTTTGCGCAAATAAAAGAACCCGAGCCATCCTTGTTAAACCTTGCATGTATATCTTGATCTTGTGTGTTGGCTCATGAGCACGAAGTTATGCTCATCCTCGCTCTTTCCCCCAACCCTCAGAACCCGTGGATCATGGAGACTACGCCTACTACGAGGACCTGGACGCCGAGGAGCAAGGAAATGAAGAGGAGTAGTATAGTTCTTGTAGTCTAGGTCTCGCCTCAGTCTAGTTGGCTCCGTCAGTACTGGTGTACATCCTATATTATCCAAGCTCTTGGCTAATATCGGTCGTACACATGGTACCCCAGTCGCTTGCCTGTGGAGAGACTTACCCTACCCTTTTGCTTCCGCTATTGTATTCGCTGTTTTGTAATGAATTCATTTGGTCTGGTCGGCCCTATTGTAAACTCGACCCGACGTGGTCTATTTGAACTCTGATGCTTGTATTAATGAATGGTTTAGTCTACGCGATGTATGAAATGATTCAGCAATGTATCATGTGAGCGCTATCTACTGATCCAGGGAATAGCACAGTATTTTCACAGAGAATTCTGGATTACGAAATCCGGTCCGACACATGGAGTACATCATAACAAAGAAACTGTGCATGTAACTAATGGACTATCGCTCACTTTGGGGCAAATCGTGCACAGATACTTTCCACCCACCAAGCCCAACCAAAACCCGCACGCCGACGACCAGAGACCACGGCCCAAAAGCCCGTGCCGACCCAGCTCAAAAGAGAGAGAGAGAGAGAGAGAGAGAGAGAGAGAGAAAGCCCGTGCTGACCGGCGCATTAAAAAACGGCGAAACCAACCGGCACGGCCACGACGCGTGGGTGAGTGGGTCCCACCACCGCTCCTCTCCAAGTCTCCGGTGTCTAGAGCTGGGAGTCGGGCCGGGCTTTTCTGTCGAACCCGGGAACGAAGGATCCCGAATTCTCTGTGTTTATACACTAGTCCAGGATTTCCAGTGTACACAGTCATCAAAAGTGATAGCAAAATCATATCACGCTCTTTATTAATATTATCTCAGAGTTTTATTACAAGCGGGCACGAGGCCAAATGAAAAGAAATAACACAAAAAAAAAAGTAGTAGTAGGCCACACGACTTGCCACGAGGCAATCGTGCTGGGGCGTAACCTATTCGTCCCGAGTCCTCACCGTCCCGATAGAGGTCTTCTCTGAATAAAGATTATTCGGAAGAGTAAGCACAACTACCGTGCTTGCAAGTTACACCCAATATTGAAGATTAATGCATGCATAGGGTAAACAAAGGATAATGGCAGGGTTGTTTTGCATAAACAGCATTTTCAGATTAAATATCATTAATAGTTTTCTTAAGGCCAATTTTAATAACATACTTGAAATCAGTGATTAAGATGACAATGAATCGTGGATAACCTCCAATAAATGAATAGTGAAGGATACCCTCCTGACGATTTGGCTAACCGCCCAATTTTTACCATAGGATTATCCATCCTAAAAACATCTGTGGAAATCATTTTATAAACCAAAAACAAGTCTAACTTAGAGTGGCTTTGCTAGCATGTCCATGACCGCGGACGCGGCTATTCGAATAGTTTCTACTCTGCAGAGTTTGTACAGCTTTACCCACACGAGATAATATGCTTTTAATGTCGGCCAATGCACGCTTCGAAGCGTGTGACTAAGCAATTATCATGAGGCCGTTACAAGCGATATCTTAATGTATTTATGCGCTAAGGTTTCACTACCATTGGACTAACCATCCTCCGTGACCTTCTTGCGCCGGTGGGACTAATGTCTAACCAACACCCACACATACAACATAGCATAAATGTCACTAAGATACCACGATTATTTAGCCAAATCTGTCCCATTCGGACATGTGGTGGTACGGTAAGGCGTAGCAAAATACGCTCAAGACCGGTCCTTAATCGACTTGGGCGACTTTCCATTTAAATAAACCCATGGGCGTAATCCTAACAGATTAGGCCTGCATGAACTACACCCACCATACATCCATCACGCCCAAGTCCAAACCCATTTTATTTTATTTAGAGTGAAAACTCATAAAAGCCTTAGTGGTAAAACAATACCACGAAATAAATTTAAAATCAAATTGTAAAGGATTTGGCTAAACCTTCCCAAATAAAAGTGGTCTAAGCATGGCTAAGCATATGACAAATTTTAATAGAACTTTGCCTAAGGGTGTCATGGTATTCATATTCAAAAATCAAATTGGCCATACAATGGAGATTGGAGTAATTATGTATAAACAGGACTTTTTAACAAGTATATAAACATATGCATGCAATAGTAATTTAAAGCAGAATTAAATAATTTAAAATACTGGGAACAATATGATCAATAGTGTAACTTGCCTTCGTTGAAGTCTTGAAATTCTAAATTGTCGGAAGGATCTAACTCTCCGGAGTCGTCGAGGTCTATACGTGAAATTACGACAAATTAACTCCAAATTCAAATAAATTCAAAAAGACAAAACAAATTAACTCCAAATTGAAATATTTTGCTTTAGTTAGCTAGATTATGATTTTAGACAAATTTTGCAATTTGAACCACCCAATTTGGAGTTCATATGCAAAAGTTATGAATTTTAGAAGTTTAATACAAAATCTGGAATTTAATTGAATTCTCTGAATTATTTTTCTAAAGGAAATTCTATTTATTGCGCAATGCTGACGCCAGCGATGAATTTCCGGAATTAAAAGAATTTAATTAAAAATCCCGACAAGCGGGCCCCACCGGTCAGTGACACGGTCTACGTGAACCAAGTTCACGGCTCAGGGGTTCGGGAGGTTGGTGCTGACGCGGCGCCATGCGTGCCGAGCTGGCGACGTGGCGCACACGTGGGGGTGAGGTGGCGCCACGGTGGCTGTGCGTGGCCATGCCACGTAGGCACGAGGCCGTCGATGCCGGCGAGTGGCTCGCCGGCGTTCTCGCCGCGGCGAGCCTGCGGTGTGTCGCGAACGACGAGGGGTCCCTTGCGAACTAGATGGTTACCAGCACGGCGGCGGAGTGTGGCCGGAAGGTCGTCGGCGGTGACGATTGGCGGTGGCGGCGTCGGTCGTGGTCGAAGTCGATGGTGCGAAGCTCCTCCGACGCAGTGGATGACGGCGGCAGCTTCGCACGGGTGAGGCGATGACGTTGGTGCGACGGCGAGGCGAAGGAGCCGGTGGCGCCGGAAACGGGGAAGAACCGAGGGGTTTTGCCGGCGGGGATCTTCAAAATCGGGGCGCTACGGTGACAGAGGGGCTTCGTGAGTGGCGGCGGTGAGGTGTGGAGGTCAATGCGGTCCCGGCGCACCTATTTATAGAAGGCGGGCGTGGCTGAGCTGCCGTGGAGCTCAAGAAGGTACCGGCGACGTCGCGGAGGAGATTCGGGGATTCGCGGCGAAAGAAAGGAAAGAAAGGGCCGTGTCGGGGGTGGAGGAGATCAAGGATTTTAATGCGCACGACGATCACGGGGATGCGGCCCGATTTGCTCGGTTTTGGAAGGTCCCGAATCGGTGTCAATGGCGGCTTCGCGGGGGAAAAGAAGGAAAGAGGCGGAGGAAGAAGGAAAGGAGGAAGACGACGGGGGCGCGTTTGATTTCGATTGAACGGTGGGATTAGATCGCGAACCGGTAAGTTGACAATGGCGCGATCATTTGGATTAAGATCGGACGAGTGCGATTAGATTCGGTGAAACGGTAAGTGGGGAGGGAGTGTTGCCGTGGGATTCTGATCGGACGGCTGACGACGATGGCGTTAAGGAGCGGGCCGGCGAGCGCGTGGGAAAGGTCTGGGCCGAGCTGGGTTTCGGCCCACCGACTGTTTTGGATATTTCTTTTAGTTTCTGATTTAATTAAATACTGATAATTCAATTTGGCTTTAGAATATAGCAATTTAAGTCCAAAAATTCTGAGAAAATTCAGAAATTCTCGGAGCATTTAGGACTTAAATAAAATATTTCAGCTATTTTGTGGTAGTAGATTTTGCACATAAATTTGTTTAGCTTTAAATTAATTAAGGAAAGCTTTTGAAAATTCGGAAAATCCACAAAATACATAAATTTTAATTTCTAAAAAATTGGGTCATTACAAACCTACCCCTTAAAGGGAATCTCGACCGAGATTCGGGCTTGGTTAGCAAAAGATCGAGGTAGTTGGCCTTGAGTTCGTCTTCATTCTCCCATGTAGCTTCACTTTACGGATGATGGCTCCATTGCACCTTGTATGATCGATAGTGCGCGGTAACACGCTCTGCGACATCCGAATTTTAATTGGTCGCTCCACGTGGTGAGATCTTCTTGAAGGTGAAGCTTTCGAAAGGTATGGTCTTAGGTTCGCGGACATTTCTTTAATTGCGATCGTGGAAGACATTATGCATTCTTGATGGGCTTCGCAATTCTAGGCGATAAGCTACCTCTCACGCTTTGCCAAAATCTTGTATGGCCCAATATACAGGTGCGAGTTTACCTTTAAATGCAGAATCTCCTCACACCTCTGAGTGGGGTAACTCGGAGATAGACCACATCTCCTACCTCAAAGTTCAATTCCCTCCGACGGTTATCGGCATAACTCTTTTGTCGAGATTGGGCTATTTTCGGCGCTCGAATAGTTTTACTTTACTTTCGGCTTCTTTGATCAACTCAGTCCGAGGAGTTGGCGCTGCCACCGATCCCAAAGGAGCGGGTCCGGCATTTCTGCCATCTGAGCTTCAAATGGAGCCATCTGCAAAGCGGCTTGGTAGCTATTATTGTATGAGAACTTCGGCATATGGCGGATCCTTATCCCAACCCTTTCCAAGTCTAAGGCACAAGGCTCAAGCATGTCTTCAAGAACTTGGTTGGTGCGTTCTGTTTGACCATCGGCAGGGATGATCTGCCGTCTTTGAAATTGAGTCACAGTTCCCAAGGCTTCATGCGGACTTTTCCGAACAGAGAGGTAAACTGAGAACCTCTATCAGACACAATCTTCTTGGGTACCCCATGCAAGCAGACGATTTTGGCCATGTACAACTCTGCTAGCTTGCTACTCTGGTAGGTGGTCTTGACAGGGATAAAGTGAGCCACTTTAGTTAACCGGTCAATTACCACCCAGATGGAGTCATATCCCGATTGGGTCTTGGGGAGTCCGGTGATGAAGTCCATACCAACCTCTTCCCACTTCCACTCGGGAATTGGTAAGGGCTGCAACAAACCAGCGGGTCTTTGGTGTTGTGCCTTGACTCTTTGGCAGACGTCACAACGAGCAACGAAATCCGCAATTTCACGCTTCATGCTAACCCACCAATATTTTTCTTTTAAGTCCTGGTACATCTTGGTGCTACCCGGATGAATGGAGTATGGCGACTCATGAGCTTCTTTCAGAATCGCCTCTTTTATTCCCGGCTGGTTGGGCACACAGATGCGGTCTCCGAACCACACTGTCCCTTGTTCATCCTCAGAGAAGCACGAGCCTTGCCTCTTCTCATATTCTTCTTGATTTCTTGGATGTCTTCATCTTATTTGTTTGTTACGATCGATCACAAGAGTCGGTTGAACTTCTAAAGCGTTTACGCAACCATGATTGACAATCTCCGTTCAGTGCTTGACTCTTCATACGGCTGGCCGGTTTTGTTGTACCATGACGGTGTTGCAATATGCCTTCTGCTCAAGGCATCGCTACCACGTTGGCTTTGCCGGATGATAATGGATTAGAGATCGTAATCCTTTATCAATTCCAACCATCTCCTCTGTCGGAGATTGAGTTCGGACTGCGTGAATATGTACTTCAGGCTTTTATGGTCCGTGAAAATCTCACAACGGTTACCAATTAGATAATGCCGCCAGATTTTCAGAGCGTGCACAATTGCCGCTAACTCCAAATCATGAGTCGGGTAATTCCCTTCGTGCGGCCTCAACCGCCGGGATGCATAAGCCACAACTTTACCTTCCCTGCATCGGTACACATCCGAGGCCTTGGCGGAAGCGTCACGAAATATCTCAAAATCTCTGCGATGTCCTAATATTAACACGTCTTGAGACTAGCCTCCTTTTAGTTCTTGGAAACTTTCTTCACAGCGCTTGACCACTCAAACTTCTTCTCTTTCTTGAAGTTGAGTCATGGGTTTGGCTTGATCTCGAAAACCTTCGATGAACCGCGATAATAGCTGCCACCAAGGAAACTTCTCACCTCGGTGGCGATCCGGGTTGTTTCGGTCCATTCGCCTCAACCTTGGCGGGGTCTCATCGCAATACCTCCTGCGGATACAATGTGTCCAAGGAATGCAACTTGACTTAGCTGAATTCACTCTTGCTTGAATTTGGCATAAAGTCGATGCTCCTCGAGCTTGTCTAGGATCATTCGGAGATGCTCTTCATGCTCTTCTTCGTCCTTCGAATAGATGAGGATATCGTCAATAAAGACGACCACGAATTTATCCAGGAATTCCATGAACACCTTGTTCATCATATTCATGAAGTAGGCGGGGGCATTGGTTAGTCCGAAGGACATTACTGTAAATTCATACAGTCCATATCTGGTGGTGAAGGCGGTCTTTGGAATATCTTCCGGTCTGATCTTCAGTTGGTGATAACCGGATCTCGATCAATCTTGAGAAGACGCTTGCTCTTCGGTGATCGAGCAGATCATCAATTACGCAACGGTACTTGTTCTTGATTGTTACTTCGTTGAGTGATCTATAATCAACGCACATTCTCATACTATTGTCTTTCTTCTTGACAAACAATACTGGGCTCCCCATGGTGAGGAAACTGGGTCGAATGTACCCTTTCTCGCAGTTCTTCAATTTGTTTCTTGATTACGCTAACTCGTTGGCAGGCATTCAGTAAGCCCTTTCGAGATCGGAGCTGTCCCGGGGACTAGATCAATTAGGAACATGATGTCCCTATCCGGTGGCATGCCGGGTAGATCATCTGGAAAGACGTCGGGATACTCTCGTGCTACGGGTATGTCTTCAGCTTCACCTCCTTCAAGCTGGTGAGCATGGAACTTCCTCCGGTGCGGACCTTGGGTTTGAATTCAACAGATAGGCCTTGGTCATTTGTGAGGTTGATGGATCTATTGGCACAGTCTATTTGACCGTGGTTTTTGGCTAGCCAGTCCATTCCAAGTATTACATCCAGGCCTTGGGAGTGTAACACTATCAGATCTGCTAGAAAGAATACTCCGGATATCTCAAGGGTAAGATTTGGGCAAAGGGAATTGGTTCTCATTTAGAGCCCGGGAATGAATTATCATGGGGTAGCTAAAGAGGATCTGGTAACCCATATTTTCCCACAAACTTATTTGACACGAAAGAATGTGAAGCTCCGGAATCAAATAAGGCGATCTTTGCTTCGAATTAACGAGGCGTACCAAGAACAACGTCTGGCGCCGCTGAGCTTCCTCGGCGGTGACATGGTTCACCCGCCCTTGGTGAAGCGGCTGTGGGTCGGTTGGTGCCGCCGTGGTTGCAACCCCGAGGTTGGCCTTCGGTGCCAAACCTTGCTGCTTCTTTGGGCATTTATTGGCATAATGCCCGCCTCGCGATGGAAGCACGAATAACTCGGAAGGCGAGGAGGTAGAATGCTTGGTGAAACCCTCCCGACGAGTGCCACGGAGTTGGAGGGGTTGGAGCGCCGTGGCGGTCTTTGGAGTACGAGGCGTGGAAGATTGGAACTTCCCACGTTCGCGTGGTCGCCGTGCGATGAAGCGAGGTTTGGGTAGACCTCGGCGTTGAACCTTTGGCGCCATCCTCCGTTTGCGGTTCTCCATTTCTGCGTGTTTGGCTTCTGCGCCGATAGCTTTATCCACCAACTAGCGAAAGTCGGTGAAATTATGAGAGATAAGTTGGACAGAGATATCATCGTTTAGGCCTTCCAGGAACCTTTCCTGTCTATCCTCATCTCTGGCTACGTCAGCTGGGGCGTAGCGGGCAAGTTGATTGAAGCGGTGAAGATACTCATTCACCGTTCGGTTGCCTTGGCGCAGTGCGTGGAACTCCTTCTTCTTCAGTGTCATCATCCCCGCCGGGATGTGTGCATGACGGAAGGCTTGCACAAAGTTGGCCCATGAAATGGATTGAGCATCATCATGGGCGATGCAGTAATTGTCCCACCATTCTGATGCGGGACCAGTCAGCTGGTGAGAGGCAAACAGAACCCTCTCACGATCAGTGCACTGACTGATGTCCAATTTCTTTCCAATAGCCCGAAGCCAGTCGTCGGCGTCCATTGGTTCAGTACTGCTCGAGAACGTCGGCGGGCGCATCCTCATAAACTCTGACATAGTCAGCCTTTGATTATGCGGAGGTGGAGTCGGGCTGCTGCTTTGCTCTGGCGGCGGCTGAGCATTACGCACATTTTGCGAGAGATTGGCGAAGGTCAATCGGATGGGTGCGATTGGCCATCATCTGCGCCAATCGGGTCCTTCGGCGGTGGTGGTGGTGTGGAATGTGGTTATTCGATGATCCGCTGATCGTTTCCTTGTCCTTCTAAGACCTGCCGTTCTGCGTTCTGCGGTGGTCACCATCTGCGGGGTCCTCCAAGGATTTAGATAAGATGGTAGAGATTCTAAGGGGGATAAATCTAAAATAGCCCAAGAACCAATAAACACACAACAAAGAACCAAATTTTCAAAATAATTCTTTTATTCATCTATTTTATTAATGGATTATGGCTATCACAAGGGTAATTGATAGCTCATAATTCGCAACTAACGTACGGACTAATGAAGCATCTATGGGGTACTGGGGGTATAGTCTATCTCATTGGAGCTACCCTCGCCAGCCTTGTAGCTAGCCAGTTCTGCTTCCAATGCCTTGATCCTTGCTTCTGCGTACTCCAAGCCGTCTTGAGCGATGCACGCAGTCCTCGGGGTATTTCCGTGGCGTAGTCCGATGCCTTTGTTAAGTCCACCGTGCGCCGGCCGGGAATCTTCTTCCTTGGCGATACGGAAGACGCCGCCGAGTCCGCAGTCGGCGATGCATCGGGTAATAGTGAAATCCGGTGCCGTTGAGGTAGCGGTCGTAGCTGTGGCGGAGTCGACGAACTGCTTCTCTTGCTGCATCTTGAATACCATCCGCGAAGGTGTCACGTCTGATCGGTGCATGAAAGGTGTGGAAGACCGTGTTCGCGACAGTCGAGTAAATCAAGATTTCCACCCTCCAAAGGTGTCGTTCTCCCACCTTATACCGATAGCCCCGAACGTTGGCCTCTTCTTGTAGTCCAAGTGCTGCATCACTTCCCGCAGAAGTTCAGCCATGTCAAGCAATGACTCGTGAGAGATAGCGTCGGCACCTCGGCCATCTAAAATTTTGAGGAATAGATGAGTCGGTAACCATTTTGAAGAGAAGGGTTGAGAGATGACTCGGATAGACTCAAAATAGTTTTAGTTTTGTAAATAAGTCCTTAGGACATTTGTGGGGCCACGACCTACGATCGATATGGCTCGATACCACTTTTATCGAACCCGGAACGAAGGATCCGAATTCTCTGTGTTTATACACTAGTCGAGATTTCCAGTACACCGTCATCAAAAGTGATAGCAAAATCATATCACGCTCTTTATTAATATTATCTCGAGTTTTATTACAACCGGGCTCGAGGCCAAATGAAAAGAAATAACACAAAAAAAAAAGTAGTAGTAGGCCACACGACTTGCCACGTGCAATCGTCTGGGACGTAGCCTATTCGCCCGTGTCCTCACCGCCTCGATAGAGGTCTTCTCTGAATAAAGATTATTCAAAGAAGAGTAAGCACAACTACCGTGCTTGCAAGTTACACCCAATATTGAAGATTAATGCATGCATAGGGTAAACAAAGGATAATGGCGGGGTTGTTTTGCATAAATGCATTTTCGATTAAATATCATTAATAGTTTTCTTAAGGCCAATTTTAATAACATACTTGAAATCGGTGATTAAGATGACAATGAATCGTGGATAACCTCCAATAAATGAATAGTGAAGGATACCCTCGACGATTTGGCTAACCGCCTAATTTTTACCATAGGATTATCCATCCTAAAAACATCTGTGGAAATCATTTTATAAACCAAAAACAAGTCTAACTTAGAGTGGCTTTGCTAGCATGTCCATGATCATGACGCGCTTATTCGAATAGTTTCTACTCGCAGAGTTTGTGCAGCTTTACCCACACGAGATAATATACTTTTAATGTCGGCCAATGCACGCTTCAGAAGGCGTGTGACTAAGCAATTATCATGAGGTCGTTATAAAGCAAAGATCTTAATGTATTTATGCCCGCTAAGGTTTCACTACCATTGGACTAACCATCCTCCCAAGCGGCCTCTTGCGCATGGGACTAATGTCTAACCAACACCCACACATACAACATAGCATAAATGTCACTAAGATACCACAGATTATTTAGCCAAATCTGTCCCATTCCGCACATGTGGTGGTACGGTAAGGCGTAGCAAAATACGCCAAAGACCGGTCCTTAATCGACTTGGCGCGACTTTCCATTTAAATAAACCCATGGGCCGTAATCCTAACAGATTAGGCCTGCATGAACCTGCACCCACCATACATCCATCACGCCCAAGTCCAAACCCATTTTATTTTATTTAGAGTGAAAACTCATAAAAAGCCTTCCGTGGTAAAACAATACCACCAAATAAATTTAAAATCAAATTGTAAAGGATTTGGCTAAACCTTCCCAAATAAAAGTGGTCTAAGCATGGCTAAGCATATGACAAATTTTAATAGAACTTTGCCTAAGGGTGTCATGGTATTCATATTCAAAATCAAATTGGCCATACAATGGAGATTGGAGTAATTATGTATAAACAGACTTTTAACAAGTATATAAACATATGCATGCAATAGTAATTTAAAACAGAATTAAATAATTTAAAATACTGGGAACAATATGATCAATAGTGTAACTTGCCTTCGTTGAAGTCTTGAAATTCTAAATCGTCGGAAGGATCTAACTCTCCGGAGTCGTCGAGGTCTATACGTGAAATTACGACAAATTAACTCCAAATTCAAATAAATTCAAAAAGACAAAACAAATTAACTCCAAATTGAAATATTTTGCTTTAGTTAGCTAGATTATGATTTTAGACAAATTTTGCAATTTGAACCACCCAATTTGGAGTTCATATGCAAAAGTTATGAATTTTAGAAGTTTAATACAAAATCTGGAATTTAATTGAATTCTCAATTATTTTTCTAAAGGAAATTCTATTTATTGCGCAATGCTGACGCCAACGATGAATTTCCGGAATTAAAAGAATTTAATTAAAAATCCCGACAAGCGGCCCCACCGGCCGCTGACACGGTCACGTGAACCAAGTTCACGGCTCGGGTTCGGAGGTTGGTGCCGACGCGCGCCATGCGTCTGAATGTCGGCGACGTGGCGCACACGCGTGCGAGGTGGCGCCACGGTGGTCGTGCGTGGCCATGCCACGAGGCACGAGGTCGGCCGTTGCCGGCGAGTGGCTCGCCGGCGTTTCACGCCGCGCGAGCCCTGCGGGTGTGTGCGAAACGACGAGGGGTCCCTTGCGAACTAGATGGTTACCAGCACGGCGGCGGAGTGTGGCCGGAAGGTCGTCGGCGGTGACGATTGGCGGTGGCGGCGTCGGTCGTGGTCGAAGTCGATGGTGCGAAGCTCCTCCGACGCAGTGGATGACGGCGGCAGCTTCGCACGGGTGAGGCGATGACGTTGGTGCCGACGGCGAGGACGAAGGAGCTTCGGTGGCGCCGGAAACGGGGAAGAACCGAGGGGTTTTGCCGGCGGGGATCTTCAAAATCGGGGCGCTACGGTGACAGAGGGGCTTCGTGAGTGGCGGCGTGAGAGGTGGAGGTCAATGCGGTCCGCGCACCTATTTATAGGTGCGGCGTGGTGAGCCGCCGTGGAGCTCAAGAAGGTACCGCGACGCCGCGAGGAGATTCGGGATTCGCGCGAAAGAAAGGAAAGAAAGGGCCGTGTCGGGGTGGAGGAGATCAAGGATTTTAATGCGCACGACGATCACGGATGCGCCCGATTTGCTCGGTTTTGGAAGGTCCCGAATCGGTGTCACGGCGGCATGGGGAAAAGAAGGAAAGAGGCGGAGGAAGAAGGAAAGGAGGAAGACGACGGGCGCGTTTGATTTCGATTGAACGGCCGGGATTAGATCGGCGAACCGGTAAGTTGACAATGGGCGCAGTCGCTGGATTAAGATCGGACGGCTGCAGATTAGATTCGGTGAAACCAGTAAGTGGGAGGAGTGTTGCCGTGGGATTCTGATCGGACGGCTGACGACGATGGCGTTAAGGAGCGGGCCGGCGAGCGCGTGGGAAAGGTCTGGGCCGAGCTGGGTTTCGGCCCACCGACTGTTTTGGATATTTCTTTTAGTTTCGATTTAATTAAATACCGATAATTCAATTTGGCTTTAGAATATAGCAATTTAAGTCCAAAATTTGAGAAAATTCACGAAATTCTTCGGAGCATTTAGGACTTAAATAAAATATTTCGACTATTTTGTGGTAGTAGATTTTGCACATAAATTTGTTTAGCTTTAAATTAATTAAGAAAGCTTTTGAAAATTCCGAAAATCCACAAAATACATAAATTTTAATTTCTAAAAATTGGTCATTACATTTTCCGGCGACCCAAAGCCCGCCGCGCAAGACGCCAAGCACGCAGACGCCCGACACGTGGCGGCCGGCCGGCACGGCGACGAGCGGCGGCGGTTGGCTCGAAAGCGGCCTGTCGGCAGACGCAAGACGCGGCAGTGAATCGTGCCGCCGCCAAGCCGCACGGCACGGCGAAAGCACGGCGGCACGGCCGGACGGCGGCGCACGGCAGACGCCTCCACGCCGCTTTAGGAGCCGCCGGGAGAAGCGGAGGCGCGACTCGCGAGCACTGAGCGCAGCCGCGCGGAGCCGGGAGCCTCCCACGGCCGGCACGCCTCGCCGCGCGCCTCGCCTCCGCCGCCGGCTGACCAAGACGGCGGCAGCCGCCACGAGGCGGTAGAGACCGCCGCCGCGGCGCGGGGCACGGGGATCTGAGCGCCGCGCCGGACCACCATGGAGCACCGAGGAGGCGACTCCAAATCGCGCGCCTCCTCGCCTCGCCTCGGCTCCTCGCCGCGCCTCCTCGCCTCGCCTCGGCTCTCGCGCGCCTCCTCGCCTCTCGCCGCGCCTCCTCGCCTCGCCTCGGCTCCCGCCGGCCTCCTCGCCGCCCCGCCGCTCGCATCCTCGCTCGCCGGAGGGGAGGCTCTGGGGCGATGGGAGTGGGAGGCACTGGGCATGGCGCTGGGGTGGGAGAGCTGAGAAGGGAGGCCGGAGGCGATGGGGAGGGTGTGGGAGGCGATGGGAGGCCGTGTCCGCAGCTGGGGAGAGGGAGGCCGTCCCCGGGGAGGTGATGGGGATTGGGGATAGGGGAGCGGGAGGCACGGGGCTGGTGGAGTGGTGGCCGGTGGGGTCGTGGGAGAGCCGAGAGGGACTGGGACCGGGATTTGGGAGGCACGGGGACCGTGGGGAGAGGGAGGCACGGGTAGGTGGGACGGCCACGTGGCGAGTGGCGCTGGTCTAGTCGCTCGGGCCCGGGAGTCACGCACGGGGAGATGCTCGAGATGCCGAGAAAGATGGATGGCTCACCTTTTGATACAAAGAAGATTCCAAGCAACGTTAGGAAATCGGGACTTTAGGAGTAACGGACGGATAAAAGAGCAAGATGATGTGAAAAAGTTGATTCTACGTAAGACTAACGTTCGCATGCAACATTTAAAAATAACGATCGAAACGTTTAGAAAATAACGATCGGAAGAGTAACGTTCGAAAGTAACGCTCGTATTTTTCCTTATAAGTTCACTTCCTCCGCTCGCATCTTCCCAAAGATAATCGCATTGCTTCATTCTTCACTCCTCCGCTCTGCAATTTCTTCCGAGCATCACGCTTCGGGATATTTATTGTTCCGAGCATCACAAAGCAATTTCTTCACTCTCTTTATTTATTTATTTATTACTCTCCCCATTTATTCACCATCTATCCATTATGTCGCTAAGGAGTCGGAGCACCAAGGAGCTCCCGAGCGGTATGCTACCGAGGATTCGAGCACGAAAAGGACAAAGAGGCGACTTAGTGTAAGCTCGTCGCCGTCGCTCCCTAGTCCTCCTCCGGCCCGACTTCCGTTGATGCTCGCCGCTTGTCGCCAAGCATGGGAGACTACGGCATGGATGACCGCCATATGGACGATGCGGAGGGCTACGAGGAGTACCGTATGGTTCGAGCCAATGGGGACTCCAGAGTTCTCCCGCGTCCACTGAGCGGCAACATTGGCGGTCCGGGCGAAGGGCGAATCGTTGAAACACATGACTCGGAGCCAGAAATCCATGACGGCCAAACGGTAGATATCGCAACATGTAATTATTGTCAAGCTAAATTATCCGCTCGCATACCGCAGGCGACAGGCACTTGAACCAAGCACTACAAGGCATGCTTGCGCAAGATCGGCGCAGAGCCGAGGAGGAGTACAAACGCAGCTAAACTTCGAGGCCGATGGCTCTGTAAGTACTTGGGTATACAACACGCCGCTTACGCTCGTGAGAAATCGCTAGATATATTGTTGCGGAAGATCAACCGATTAGGATGGGTGAAAGCGGCGCGCTCAAAAATGATCCAACGCGGCTTTTGCCCACGGCATCAACATGTTAGTAGGAGAACCACTACATCCGATATTTTACGAATGTATCATAAGCAACTAGCGAGCTAAAAGAACAATTCCTACAAGTTCGGTTCTCTTTTGCTATAACTTGGACATTTGGACATCATCACACCGAGAAGTGCCTACCTTAGTGTTGTAGCCCATTATTTAGACGATAATTACAAACTAAACAAGAGAGTCATAGGGTTTAAGCCAATTAACGAATCACACACGGGAGAGGCTATTCTTTGAGCGTATACTACACGCACTTGATGATTTTAAGATAGATAATAAGATTGTTTCTATCACTCTTGATAACGCATCGTGACACTCATGCTATGAACACCCTCACCCCAAGATTGCGACGATATTGGTGGTTATGTTCTCCACCGAGAGATGTGTATGTCATATCTTGAACCTTGTTGTTCAAGACGGTATGGAAGCGATTGGCGGATATTTGAACAATGTCCGCGACGCCATTCGCTACCTCACAAATTCCCACAAGTGATAGCCGTGTTCATGAGTATCTTGCGCGACCAATGGGAAGGAGCCAAGAAAATTCGGTCTTGACATGAAGGTGAGGTGGAACTCGACCTACATCATGTTAAAGAAGGTACAAGGGTACGAACATATTATATCTGCTTTTGTCAATGCTAACTCGAAAAAATGAATTGGTAGTTACCAATTGATTAGCGATTGCTAGTCATTTTCGACAGCTTTTACAACCTTTTATAAAGCAACAAAGATGTTATCCGTATTTATTACCCTACCTCTTGCTTAGTTATAGAATTTATTTGGTTAATTGCGACAAGATTGCCAAATCTAGGAATGATCCCTTTAAATCATGTTTTATGCACTAATGGAGACAAAATTTACTAAATATTTTGAGTCTATTTCACATGTGTATTGCTTTGCTATCATTTTCGATCCTACGAAAAAGTTGTCAGGTTTGCAGATCGGTATGGAGGGAATAGGTGAATGTCTTGATCTTGATTACTCGGAAGCTTTTGCACATGTCAAAGAGGAACTTTTTCGTGTTTTCCGTATGTATTATGACAAATTCGGCAGTAGCGCGGGATCGGAGGCCTCACAACAAACGCAACAAGGAAAGAAAAGCTTGACATCCCACTTGTGGAAGAAGCTAAAGGGCAAGTCCGTTCTTCGTCCTCTCACCAAAGCGACCCCAACCGAATTGCGTCTGAGCTAAACCACTACCTGGAGCATGATTTTGCAAACATCGATCCTGACCTTTCCAGGGGAAAGATAGACTTGCTCGAGTGGTGGAAGAACAACAAGCGGATATTTCCTGTACTATCACATTTCGCACGGATGTTCTCGCTGGTGCCGGTGTCCACCGTGTATCTTCGAAGCAACGTTCAGACATGGCGGGGAGAATAATTGAAGAAAGAAGATCATCCTCACGCCTAGGATGGTGGAGGCAATCACATGCGCCAAGGATTGGGAATTGGCTAAAGAGCGCAACAAAGATCAATCGGAAGATCTTGAGATCGCGCAGCGCTGTGACCTTGAACGCATGAACGATCTCGATATTGATGAGTAGTCGGTATGTACACATGTTGTTATCTGCACTCTTTTCCTTACTCGGGAACCCCACTCCGCGTAAGGTTTTTAACGAGGCAAGAATATTGTATTTGTAAAATATTAAGAAAATTTCACCTTTTCCCCGAAATATTTTCGTGCCCATGTTTTTACGCAATTAATTCAATTTTAACTAGGTTTTTAATGAGGCGAGCACGACCGCATCGAGAAGAATGAAGATGGCGGTCATTCGCCGCGCCGCCAATAGTTACTTAGGGTCGGGCTTGGTGGCACGCAGACGACACGCACGACGGGCTTTGGGCCGTGCCTGGGCCTGACCGAATACGAGGTGGGCCGGCACAGCACGGCACGACGAGGTGACCGGGCCGAGCAGGCACGGCACGATGCGGCCCGAAGCACGGTGGGCCCGGGCCGTGCCGGCACGGCCGGCACCAATTCCCAGCTCTACCGGTGTCCAGTCCAGTCCTCTCTCATCCGCGCGCTGGCTGAATTGATTCCTTCCCGACCCGCCGATCTCCAGCTGTTCACCATCGCCATTTCCATTCGATTTCCCCAAACTCCAAATCCCCACCAAATCCGCCTCCACCGCCATGGCTTCCTCGCCGAACCCTAACCCTCTCGCCGTCCTTCTGCTCTGCCTCCTCGTCTCCGCGTACGCCGACGCCCGCTTCGCTCCGGTGGACAACCACCTCCTCGCCTGCGGCGCGGCCGCCCCGGTCGTCCTCCCAGACGGCCGCCGCTTCGTCCCGGACTCCGGCTGCGCCTCGACGCGCCTCCGTTCCCCGGCTCCCAGCCTCCCCTCTGCCGCCCCCAACGCGCCCCCGCCACCGTCGCCTCTCCACGCCGCCGCGCGCGTCTTCTCCTGCCGCGCGTCCTACGACCTCGCCATCCGCCGCCGCGGGCACCACATCCTCCGCCTCCACTTCTACCCCTTCGACCCCGCCCTCACATCTGCACGATTCCACGTCGGCGCCGCGGGATTCCTCCTCCTCCACAACTTCACCGCCTCGTCCCCCGTCGTGAAGGAGTTCATCCTCCCCGTGGACTCCGACGTCCTCGTCCTCACCTTCGTCCCCGAGTCCGGCTCCACCGCCTTCGTCAACTCCATCGAGCTCGTCTCGGCGCCCGAGGAGCTCGTCGGCGACATAGGCACCCTCGTTGCACGCGGCGGCGCCGACCGGACCGACGGGCTGTCGTCTCAGGTATTTGAGACGCTCTACCGGATTAACGTCGCCGGGCGCCAGGTCACACCCTTCAACGACACGCTGTGGCGAACATGGGTCAACGACGAGCGCTTCCTCGTCAACACAGAACCATCCAACAGTATGGTATGGTCATTCGGTGGCCGGATTGCTTATCCCAAGTACAGCAGGTTGATGAGCCGAGAGGTGGCTCCCGACAACGTGTACAACTCAGCGAGGTTGGTGAGGTCAGAAGGCAATGTGACATGGGGTTTTCCCGTGCCTGCTGGCAGCAGGTACCTAGTGCGCATGCACTTCTGTGACATTGCGAGCAAGGCGCTGTATGAGCTCTACTTCAATATCTATGTCAATGGTCATCTTGCAGTGAAGGATTTTGATATTTCCAGTGCCACTGGGTTCTTGGCCTATCCGTATTACATTGACTTTGTCGTGGATGTTGAGGATGAAGGGATGCTGAAACTGGCCATTGGTAGCTCAAAGAAGAGCCAACCTGAGGAAGTGAGAGGTATCCTTAATGCACTGGAGATAATGAGGATGAACAAAACGGGTGCCGGTATGGATGGGGATTTCGCAGTTGCTCTGGACATGGAGTATGTGGTGACTAAGGGGATTGGGGAATTTGCCCGCTCACTGCTTTGTGGTTTAATCTTCGCGGGGTTATTGTTGGTTTTGGTCATGCTGGTGCTGAGGTTGAGGACCGAGCTGAGGAATAATGGTACAGCTTGGTCTTGGCAGCCAAAGGATTCTGGTGATGGAAAATTGGCTAAAGCATATCAGCTTGTGCCCACGAAGACAGACTATTGAGCTACAAGAGATGGGCATCTTTGAGGAGCTTCAAACGCTGCTGTTGTATGTATCTGATGACATAATGCTGTGCTTCAGTTGTAAGTATTGTAGTTTTATACGTTTACTCCTGTCACGGTTGAAATTTCGATTGTTTGAGCTTGGCTCATGGAGAACACTGTCACTGTGTTGTATTTTACTTTAGATATATGTTTGTATTACTACTAGTTCACACCCTTCTATCCAATTCGTGAAGTATGCTTGAACGAATGCCTGTAATATTTCTAGCTTTACTTATGGTGTCAATGTGTTATAGTACTATAATTTCATTATGCCATTAGGAGTACCCTTCTCATGAAAACATTTACTTGGCACAAAGATTGCAGCATAATTTAGTTATTGCAAGGGGGAAGCTTTTGTTCAAACCGATCAAGAAATAGTTGCAATGTTTCCTGTAGTTTTATTGTTTTACCCAAAGTTCAAAAGATGACCTCATTCTCTGTGTTGCGCTGCCACCCTACTTTGGACCTCATCACTAAGCACAATCCGTAGTCTGGACTAGTTTTACTTTTACCCATTTGCCGCAAAATTCATGAGATGAATTGTATTGTATGTTTGACTGCTTGGTGGATTCAATCCCACCAGCTTTACCATATGTACCAAGGGATGGTGTTGCATTGTACGGAGCTATCTCCCTGAGAATTTCACCACCCTACTCTGCCTATTGATGTTTTGATTTCAGTGTGTTTCTGTAGTAGAGTTAGTTTGTAGTATCTTGATCTATCTGATCACTGGTAACAGCAGAGGAAAATCTATCTTTCCTATCCAGCAATGTTAGTCCAGTTGACGTTTTTTTTGTGTGTTTGCAAAGTTTGCATGCCTTTTCTATTAAGTTTTAGAATATTTTCCATTCAAAAAATTTCTTAGAGAGTGGTGTAATGTTAATTGGGTTTGGATGACTAATGTGTTTATCATGTTAATCAGATAAGAACCTTCAACGTTTTAACACTAGTAGATCTTAACTTCCCAATTTGAACAATACTTGGCCATTGATGTGACAAAATTGTATTAGTGGAACTTTCTGATCCCATCACTTGGGAGCGCACTTCTTTAAAGTTTCATTGGAATCTTCAGCAACTCTGTGTTGCTATACCGTTGTAGGTGGCTCTTGTTGTGAGATTGCTTTTGTGAACTGTACAGCGTATATGGTTGGCTGTCATCTTCTGCTTCATTTGTTAAGCATGATGTGTGCCTTTTCTAACTCCTGAAAATCATAATAATCCATAGTGATAGAGTAGCTCGAAATCCTGCAGTTTCCTCTTGTTTCTGATTCTCTTGTATTGTGAGCTTGCATTGTTAACATTTTTTGTCACACAAACACCACTATTTGGATGTTTCTTTTTTTCTAATAGGTACCTCTTCTGAATGATTTTGCATACTCCAAATTGTAGTGCATTCCCTTGTTGACTTTTCCAGTACTTGGCTCTGCTGAGTTGGTAACTGCATCTTTGAAATTAATGCTGAGCACCCTCTATTGCCTGCTTTGATGGGTTGCCCTCATCTCTGAACCCAAATAACAAGATTTGTAGATTGATCTATTTATTTTAGGGTCACCGAATATTAATTGGATCAGCCCAAGGATCAAAAACCCGTTTCCGGGGTAAATCCCGGTCGTCGGCCAGAAGAAAAAACCGGCCGGTTACCGGATTTCCCGGAAAAAAACCAGATGAAAACCACTTGAATTTGATTAAAAATAATTCAAAATTCAAAAATTAGAATTTGAACTTGCAAAACCCGGAAAAACTGGTCGGGATCTAAAATCCCGGACCCCCGCCGGTAAGCGGTTACTGGCCGGATTTTTTTCCCCTGGATCAGCCCATCTAAACATGTTTGCGGTAAGTATTGCCAATACTTCTTGATAATTGTTTTTGTCACTTACAACTGAACCAAGCTCATATAACATATTAACATGCATGTTAAAGATGGTTCCAGACATTGTTTTTGTCACTTACAACTGAACTAAGCTCATATAACATATTAACATGCATGTTAAAGAAGGTTCCAGACACTGGCTGTAAGCCTGTAACCTACTTGGAATACTGATTTGTTGCAGAAACAGGAAATCCTATTCCTGGCCCTGTCTGCTGATAAACTAGCCAGTTTTGCAGTGGGTTCAAATCTGAATTTTGGAAATGAATTTTCATACCTTTCAGAACGGAAAAGTGTTTAGGAAGAATCATTTTTTCATCAGATGATTTTTATTATTATTTGGCTGCTGTAATCAAAGTATTGTGGTTAACCATGCCGGTCTTAAATAATTAAAGTGTTATTTTGATTGGATTTTTTTATAGTAATGTTTTTCCCTTGATTTTGCAAGCTACTAGACCAGCATATGGCTGGCATCGCTTATTTCAAAAGGAACACACACAGCATGCTTTACACTTGCATGACCCATGAGAATGTGTAGTTGTACCAGTTAACAACCATTAGTTGACAAAGCGTGCTGATTACTGCAAACTTTTCTTTTTGGAAGCTACCTGGAAACTGAAGAGCGACTATGCCAATATGCCATTACCGTTTACCGTTTTCAAACACCTCAGTATTCAACTATCAAATTCATCAAACCATGAAGGCCTTTCTGTTACCTGCTGGTACCCTGCTAGAGACGGTATGGATATTTATGTTGTGGTTTCAATTTCACCTGTCTGGTTTGTCTAGTTTCTACAGCGAATATTTTTTGGTGAAAAGTAATTCGACTTTAATTCAGTTTCTGATCTCTTCTCTCATACTATGATTTACCTGTCTCGCTCCAATACATCAACTATGGAATTAATCTTGTAAAAAAAATCCAATTCCCTACTTAGCAACTAAACAGCATACCCCTTATTCTGTGTAGCTCTATAATGAGTGTTTATTTTCTTCATTTGGAGATAATATGTTGGTAATTGTTCAGTCTTCAAAAGGGATTGCCGGCATCGATTCGATGTATGTGCATTCTTCAGGGGCCATATGTATTCCCAAAATTATGATGCAAAGTGCTTTGAGTAAAGAGACGGCATATCACAACTCCTCCTAGAAAGCTATAACCTGGTGGGGGCAAACTGTACTCCAATGTTCCACAAAAGGATTACCAGAATGTGTCATGTTGGGTATGGTCGGCTGCGATTCTCTTTCACCTGCGTGCCACAGCTGAGGTTCTTTATCTAGTGGCCGTGGCCCATAGAGTGCCTAAACTTTCTTTTGTTAACAGCCGGGATGCTAAACAGCGACTAATTCCTTGCGTCAGACAAGATTAAACCAACATGGCAATTTGCATTCCCTGACATGAAAGGCCAAGTAATGTACATCTGTAGATTCAAGACACCATGTACATCGGTACATGGTCAACTCACATCACATATACTTTTAATATTTTCAACGGGGCGTCCCTGTCACACTGATTGAAAATTTTAGAAAACACATGCAATTTTTTCCACGATCAAAATCGTGTGACTCAGATCCTCTTCTCCTCTCACCTGTATAAACCCTCACACCTTAACCCTAACCCATCTCCACCTCCCACATCCAGCCACCGCCCCGTGCCGCCTTGCAAGCGCTGGCGATGCCCGCCGGCGAGCTCCTCCCTCACCACTCCTTACCACTACCACAACTAGATGCGGTTGCCGGCGCTGCCCGCCTCCCCATTCCCTTGCCACCCTTCTTCTTCGTCTCCTGTGGCGGCGGATCTGCCACCACCTTCTATCGCCTCTCCTCCTTGGAACTCGTCCTCGACCCGCCCGCCGCCGCTGCCCTCCTCCTCCTTCCCGCGGCTGAGGCGGCGGCCTCGCCACACCGTCGCCGCCCATCGCCGTGCTTCCATCACCCACTCCCTCCCTCTAAGGTCTAGGCTTCGGTGAACCTAAACCCTAATCAGTGAACCCGAGCCCTAACCGGCGGTGATGGGAGACGACGTCGCTGTCGCCAGAGAGGATGATGGCGACCTTGGCCAAAGCACGAATCTCCACGTGAATCCAAAGGTGAGAAAAATTGACTGAGATTTTGCAAATTTTCGGTCGCATGTGATTTAGCAAATCCGTATTTTCCAACACCACTAGTGTGCTTTGTTTTCCTTTCTCT
The DNA here is from genome assembly GCA_036346255.1 of Ampelocalamus luodianensis. Classification (NCBI taxonomy): domain Eukaryota; kingdom Viridiplantae; phylum Streptophyta; class Magnoliopsida; order Poales; family Poaceae; genus Ampelocalamus; species Ampelocalamus luodianensis. Next base: position 2,169,277 of record CM070622.1, read on the forward strand.
TCCCATCTGCTGATGTCTTTCTGAACAATGTTTTACTAGGAAGACTAATTTTCCATCAGCATGTGCTTTTCTCCATAAATCTGATGGCAGCAGCTCTCCTACTACCACTTCAAAAAAAAAAGTCCCCCATATGCATCTAAACTACTAGTAACACTTAACCTCCATCAATAATAATGCTGTCTAGGATTTGTACTACCATGTATACTACCATCAATACTGAACCTGTCGCTCGCCGCAAAACCCATACCGAGACAGAAGCACAGGAACGACGAATGGAACCTGAGCCTAGAACGGAGTACTAGCATGTCTGGGTGTCGTTACTGCTGTTCTGTTAGGTGTTCACGCACGCAGACAATTGTCCCTCGTTTAAGGGTCTCCAAACTTTTTTGGCCAGGACAAGGTTCTTGATTCTTGAACTGTATTTTATTATCCTTGATAATCCAAGCATGCTCCCCCAATTGCATGACACATTTCCTGCTCCATGATTTTAATATTGCAAACTAAGGCTGCTTGGCTCCAATCCAAGATTGGACAATGTGACATGATGAGAGCAAAGCTCGTAGATGTTTCGTTCGTAGCAGCCTGTGGAGATTTCGCAACGTGAGGACCACATGGATTTGTGATGGGCTAGGAGTTAGCTTATTAGCTACAGCCCCTACTCAATTTTGGTTCACAGTGGTGTTGGACTAATTCCCACTGTCAGTGTCTTCACTGACCCAAAAATAGTACATCGGTACATGATGTTATTCAGACTTTCAACTGTGTAACTTAATTTACTTGTATACATGGTGCCCTTGCTCAGTTTTTATCCTGGATTCGGCGTAGACTGGTGTGATGAGAAGGCCGTGAAAAAGCTTTTTTCTTTGACCGGAATCCAAGATCATTAGTATCGATTTGCCTTGTGCCCATTTGACACAGCAGCAACATGCATGCTATTTCCAGAGGTTGCGAGCTGTAAGAATTGGATGTATATCACGCATTGATCCAACTGGAATTCTCAGCGTGACGTCACCAGGCCTTCGGATGGAAAGATGCCGTGCAGCAACGTTGTCGCCGGTTTTTGTCAGGATTATCTCAACCACCCGACTAACCCCCTCCGTACAGTTTTTATTTTCTCTCGGCAACATAAGTTTGTCTTTGACGAGTCTGGGCATTAGTTTGGGTGTTTGTCAGTTTCCTTTACTTGTTAGTTGTTACGAGATGACTAACTACCGTTTACCGTACACTGGTGGCTTAGCTTAGGTGCTTGCTAGCTCCAATGTTTGTTGCTACTCCAGAACTGAAGATAACCGAACCATCTGAGCATTTTGCTTCCATGCCTGCAGCATGCAGCTCACCAGATATATCATGTGTAGACAGGGGCGGATCCGGCCACAGGCTGGGTGAGCTATAGTCCGAGGCCTATAATTCTTACCTGTAAAGTTCATGAAAATCTCGTCAAAAATCACTAAATATTCGAGTTCGACTCAAGAACAGCTAGTCCAACCTAAGACTTAAGACCGTGGCCAGCTCCGCTCCTGTGCGTAGACAACGCGTGTATTTGTCAATAATTCATCTGAGTAGCGACCCGGTCGTTAAAACTCGCTGCGTTTATGTTTATCACGGGAAAAGGCTCGATTCCACTCCACGTTATGACAGCGAAAAGCAGAAGGAAAAAGAGAGAATTGCGCAGAGAGAGAGGACGAGGCGAGGCGAGTAGGCGCCTATATCAATCTGTGCCATGCCGTGCCTGCTCTCCTCACCGCACCGCACACCACACCACCCATCCAATACTACCTCCTCCTCAGCTTGGCCTCCTCCTCGTCCTCGTCAGGCTCGTGCGCTCACACTGCTCATGGAGGCTGCCTCGCTGCAGCATCTCAACGACAGCTTCTCCCACGGGTGGCTCAAGTGTGGCGCGCAGCCGTCGTTCGAGCGCCTCGTCGACGCCGACCTCGGCCGTTCCTTCGGAAGCTCCAGGTCCTTCATCGACATGGACCCCGCCGAGCTCTTCTCCATGCGGTGGACCACGACGGCAGCGGCTCCGGCGAGCGACTTCGACTTCGGCCTGCCCGGCGGCGGCGGCTCCCCCCCGTCCCCGGTGCTGGTCAGCGCGAGCAAGATCTTCGGCAACGGCGGCTTCCTCCCCGACGAGCCCAACGGCTGCTCCGGTCTCCAAGAAGACGGCGACGTCAACAACTCGGTCCGTCGCGCCGTGGACGTGCCGAGCGCGCCGCGGTCGTCCGCCTCGTCGCCGCTGTTCCACTCGGCACAGAGCACGCCGGCCTCCCTGAGCTCGTGCTCCAGCGCGAGGAGCGGCGCGGGCAAGAACGCCAGGCCGCGGCCGCTGTTCGCCGGGAGGCGCGGCGGGTCATCTCCGTGGAAGGTTCTGCTCAGGTACCTGCGGTTCCTCATGCCGCTGTACCGCAAGGTCAGGGCGCTGCGGCTGTTCGCGCCGAGCCCCCGGGTCTCTCCGGCAAGCCCGGCGCGCGGGTCCACGTCGAGCATCGAGTGGTGCCACGGCAATGCCGACACGGCCGTCCACGACGCCATCCTCTACTGCAAGAAGTCCAGTGTAAGTGCACTGAAACCATCAAACACCCAGCAAGCAAGCATGCAAGCACAAAGATCGATGTTGATTAGCACTAGTATGAACGTTTTCTAAAGACCATTTCTTCCATCTTAATTTGTTTCAGGGACAAGATATGTAGACAGGAAGGAGACTGCAAGAGCATATACATGAGCTGATATATCTTGTGTTTGTCTCATCTCAACTCAAGTTCGTTTTTTTTTGGGTGTGTTCTCCAATGTCCTGGTGTGTATATCCACACAAATCACACAGTGTATATGCATGTGACAAGCTATACGAGGCGTACGTTTAACCTTTGTATGGATGACTCGTTTACAGTGCAATAGATTTATAGATGGGCTCCCCTTCTTGTATCTCTCATTTGTCTTTGCCTACGTACGTGCATACTGAGAAAATTGTGGCGATTTCTTTCGTAATTTTGGTCGGCGAATGATTAAGAAATTGTGGCGAGTAAAAGCATCTCATAATTTGTTGGCTCAAATTGCGTGATTTCCCGAACACGATATCGTCGTGTTCTAATTAACCTCTAATCGGCGGGAGTAGTATTGTGTTGCTATAACTCCCTGCAAAAAATATTTCTATACTATTGGCCTATTACTCGTTCAGCACGTTGTGTTTGGAACTTTTTTTTATTAATTAACCCATTTTAAATTTATTTTTATTATTAACCTTCGCCAACTTTATTTCCAATTTTGATTCTTCTGGCCACGCCACCACTCGTGACGTGACAAAATAATATTGTTCTGCTAGCACCATGGCGTAATCAAATCCTATCACGTCACCACCAGTGACGTGACAAGAAGTGCTATTTAGCTAGATTTACCCTATGACTATGGCACGACAGTGGTGTGTTACCATGCCACAGGTGGTGGTGTGACAAAAAGTCATATTTGAAAATAAAGTTAATAAAGGGTTAGTAATAAAAATAAATTAAAAAAAGTTCTTTGTGTTTGGTGCTTCTTTATTAACTAGGCTGGAATGGCTACATATTTCTGTTCAGTTGGAGGCTTTATTTGGCTAGTTTAATGAAGTTCGAATCGAACAAAGACCATCAGCACGCATCGGAACAGTTATGCTAAGCAGAAGTCTACAAAAGCTCAGATTTGACCAGGACCCATGAATATATACACTCTCCGGTTCACAAAAATAAGTTGTTTTGAACATCGGCATGATCTTCAAAATACAACTTTGATCACTAATTAATTATTATTGTAATATGCATGTAAACTCCAATAAAATTATAATATTATGAAAATATTTTTCGAGACGAATCTAAACATATGATTTTCAATTTTTCATGTATATAATCTAAATATTTAAAAAGATACCAATAAACCAAAGTTTGACGACACGCATTCCAAAACAACTTGTTTTTGCGAAATGAGGGGAATATCTCAATTCATAACATGTACACATAGAAATATTAGCAAAATTAATCAAGGCTCCGTACACACGGCATTATTATTAGGCAAAGATAAGCTATCCTAAATGCGCCATTGGGATGGGTAACCTGCGTCGAAGAAATCTTGACTAGTATCGTCGGCCCGCCGGGGTGGTTCATTTTTTTTCCCACCAACCCAAGAGAAACGGAAATGTTCGACACAATTATTTACATGTCGTCCTTGTCGAATTTCACCAGAATGTCTCGGAGGAGAGAAACTATACGAGCCAGCGTCGGCAGCATGATCTGTGCACGAAAGCAACTCTACGCGCGGATACAATCCAGACTGCCTCCGTCCTCTATCCCCGTCAAATGATAGCTACAGTAACATAATAAAATCAGTGCTGATGCACGCACGCATGCTTGGAAATCTTAGTAAACAGGTTCGGAGACCGTTTCTGACCGACGAGATCTAATAATCATCTCTTAATTAAGTTGTTTATCTGTAATTATTATTATAGATAGCAATGCTTTCGTGTTATTCGTAAAGATACCGCTTATCGTTAATAAAGGAGAAGCTCGGTCGAGTAATCGTAAACCAGTTTACGACCACCCTATAGCAAATCGATCAGAGACACAATCAACAGACATGAGTTATTAAGTACTAGTTTTAGTGATTTCTTCCTTGTTGAAAAGCATAGTCAATACAGCAACACAGGAGTAGCGCTATTATTCTCTCAGGAGAATGCCTGGATTTGTATAAATTCCCTATACCTTATTCTATATAGATCTAATTCAAGAAAAACCCCAACTTACATTAATCGATACTAAACCACGGACACTGAGAGAAACCGATCGATCGAATTCATGCGTAAACGAAAGGAACTGCGGATTGTACACGAACACAGCTAGCGAATTGGATTGCGACGCATGATTCGTACATGATAAATGAGTAGTAAACAAACAAGTGACCGTTAATTGCATGCCAAATCATTGCATTCCGATGGGTCGCCGCCGTAGAGGCACACATCTGCATTGATTAATCCACCTGAATGCGTACTGTTACGTTTGGTTTGGTACATCGGCGTGCATGTACAGTTTCAACAGTGCACCAAAGCAACGTATATATACACCATGTTGATACACTGTCAAATGCGATTATATATATACACACACAGTATATACGTAGAATACTAGTGAACTATAGTGCCCGGGTTGTTCGTTTGGTAAATACCAATTTATTTCAGTACAGTATAAGTAAATATCAAACTTACCAAACTTAAAGGTGAATTGCAAACGATACGGCGAGTTGGGGACTTGTGGACCCACCAATCAGTCAGCAGTCAACACGACACTCGGCACTCGGCAGTGCAGTGCAGCAACTGCAGTAGCACACCAGGCGCCAGTAGCTAGCGTTGTTCAAGCCGCCAAGGCGCCAACGGCAGGCAAGCACGCCCCAACATGCCAACAACCCAACAGGCATGCACCAACGCGGCACAGCGGCAGAGACATCGGTTTGCTCGTTTTTTAGTCAGTTTTTACCGGAAATACAGAATCCTAAAGAAACCTCATTTATGGAAACCGAACCGGATGCCGATTACCGGTCAAATTGAGCTGATCGGTACGGTTCAGTTTTTTTTGGTTCGGTGCAGAAATGAACAACGGTTCTTTGTTTTAAAATTTACCAGTAGAGTGCCCTGCGTTCGATCGATTCAGTACTGTCCATGGATTCGATCGATCGGCCAGGACCAGCTTGCAATGACGCGCTCAAGCTCGAGTAGAGTCGTCGTGTTGTCGCAACAAATGACAGGTACTTTTGGAGGGCATATAGCATTTTGGAGATAAGTTAATTCTGTGTTTGAACAGCAACAACCAAATTTGCCAAGTTTTTCGATCGCATGCAGGAGGCTGGAGAGGTGACGAACGATGGAGACGTGGGCATGAGCTGGGCCTACGTGTGCGGGCGTTGGGGCGGCACTGGGTCGCCGGGGCCCAGGTGGCGCCGCTCACATGGACACGGATGGAGAGGCGATCGAGCCGGGGGGAGAGATCTGCCGTGCCTTGCTCTTGTCGCGAGCGCTGCCTTAACCGCAGAATCCTATGGACGTTTTGAGGGCGCTCCCAAACAGCTCCAGCTGATCAGCTATCCTTTACCGGTAACCAAAAATGAGAGAGAAGAAGGCGGCAATCTAACCCTAGCAACAAGGGCATCAGGTCACCGAGGGCAGCGAGAGATGACGATGGCGACGGTTGACATTTAAATTTGAAGCTGTAAGTGCGAGGTTAAAAAAAACAAGAAGAGAAAAATGCTCTCAGCTGAAATTTTTTAATGGAAGAAAGTGTTAAATAGTGTTATACATAGTATTTACAAACAGTATCAAATAGCATTTCAAATAGTGTCAAATGTCACTTTTCAGCCTAATTAGCTGAGCCATGCCCGTGCCTCGGTGGGTGGAGGAGCTAGCTCTGTGTCTCCTGCGTGTGGACGAGGGCACGTGTCGCCTCCCGGTGAGTCCCGCAATGTTATTTTTGGATTTGATTTTTGGAGAAGGCTAAATTTACTATTGCCATGTCAAACGGTGCTAAATAAGCAAATACTCGTTCCTTTTGCTACCAGTACAACTGGAAAGTCACAATTAATGTGCAGTAAAATGGCAAAAGGAATTCCTATTGTTTACCGCTGCTGGTTCCAATAGTCAAGTCAGCCGCTAGTTGCCAGTCTTCTAAGGGTATCTCTAATAGTTAAAGATAACCTTGTCTCTAACATATGTTAGATCATTTTTAGAGACAACATCTCCAATAGACAGTCTCTAGTACACTCTTTAACACTTATATTTTATAAAAAATAAAATAAAACGGACCTACATGTCAACTAGAGTAAATTAATGTATCATATCTTGTTTCACGTGCACGATCGTCTCTTCAGGAAGAGACGACATATTCTCTCTCTTCTCCCCCCTCTCTCTTCCATGTAGGATTTTGTTGACGTAGCATAGTTAAGAGACAACAATAAATATACTATTGAAGATGCCCTAACTGGTTCAGGACTCGGTTATCGTGGTGAATGCCCAAGTAGTAGTACCGCTATGTGACTACATATGTTGACCTATAAATTTTGTGCCATTACTGGAATTCAACTCAGCCCTGCCTGCTGCTCTGACTGACAAGTAAGTGTACAGCGTACTCTATGGAGCGAAACCTTCAAAAGTGGAGTACTCTTGGATGAATTAATCACACACAGTCGCAGGCACAACTGTCTGGCCCAAAACGAACCCCTACCAGCGCTGCTCCATTCAGTACTGACCGTCGTACGTGCTGATTGGAGCTAAACTGGTTCAGAATTCAGAGAGCGAGCGCGTTCCTCGGCACTGACCAGTGACCAACGTGCTGGTCGGAGCTAAACTGGTTCAGAATTCGGAGAGCGAGCGCGAGAATTCGGAGAGCGAGCGCGTAGCTCTCGCGCTCGCCGGTCTCCTGGTCGGCGTCAATCCCACGTGAAGGCCACATTGCCATGAACCGCAGGGAACGGCACGTCTCTCTACCAAGAGCGACGTTGCGTGCGCCGTGTGTGCAGCTAAGCTGCGGCGGCAGCGAACAAGTGGCGGAGGCATCGCGATCCGCGGGGTTTTGTTGCTGCGCGCCAACCGCCGATCCGTCTGCGGGGGCGCCTGTAGCTGCAGGGGACAAACGGGTTTTAATGCGCGCCTTGGCGTCGCCCGCCAGCGTCGGCGTCCGTCTCGCTCGGGGGTCGGGGCAAAGGCTCCGCCGGGTCGCGCAAATCTGCGATATCCATGTGGTGCCAGCTTCTCGTGAGGTTGATAGTACAGGTTAGGTGCTATTTGATTCATGTAAATTTTTTGACCTATCCATGCAGAAAATAAGGTGTAATGGAAATTTGGTTACGAACCGAAGCAAGGAGAAGTGCCATGTGATCATGAATTGGCAAGGAGTGTGTGACCAAAATATGGCAATCTTTAGCTTCAAAGAGCATGCCGTAGGTCTCGGTCTCAAATATACGGTTTTTGGTGACAGGTAGGAGTAGGGAATAGGGGTCTTTACGTATTTTATAAACAAATACGAATTTGAATAGTGCCGAATATGAATTGAATATCTACTCAATTCGGTCGGATCCAGATATCCTCATAACATACATAATTACAAGATATTTATGATACTTTATCCTCGTCTATACCACACCTAATCATTATACTTTATCTATTTCACCTAAAAATATGAATTCACATCAAACTAAAAAATACTCATCAATTAGTCGTACTATAATAAAATATGTATATTGTTTTATCAAATTCGGATACGAATAGTGCGGATAAAATAACATTTCGGATGGCAAAAGTCTACACCATATCTGTTTCCAATTTTTTATGCGGTGCGAATACGAATAGGGAGGAAATGGTTAATCGAATGAAAAAAACTTAAAACCATATTTGCTACCAACCGAATTCAGATGCTGGATAATCCGGATTGGATGTCTTGAGGCTTGCTATCGTACGAATCCACTACAAAAGGACAAGAAAATGTGAAAGTTGCTGGCCCAAGTAAGCGCATATCTGCAGATGCGCTTACTTGGATGAGTGGATCCACCGTGTACAAGGCACTGCGCTGTTCAATCCGGTCGAAAATCAACTGTTGGCCCTTGAGGAACAAGCAATTGCTAGCAATGCCTGCCGGTGACGATCTCCAGCTTACGCTGGCGCTGTAGAGCCAGGTTAGGGTAACCGGCCGATTTCCACCGATTCGGTTCGATCCGTAAACCAGGTTAAATTCCAAGCTGGGTTTAATAAAACCGGCCCAATTCGAAATAAGGCCGGCCCAAACAAGCCCATTTGGCCTCCTGTTGTGCTTTCCCTAGGTTAGGTCACAGCCATCGATTCTATCCTCCTCTGTCTTCCTCCTCCGAAGAGTACTCCTCGCCGAGCTTTTGCACCAAGTAGTCGACGACGAGGTCGGGAGAGGAGGCGCAGGCGGAGTAGCCGAAGGACAGCGTCTCCTTACAGGGGAGCTTGGACGCGAACCGCCCCCTTGAAGCTGCTCGCGTACCCGCGGCTCTCGCCGAGCCGGCTGCGCGCGCTGCTTCTCCGTGAGCGGCAACGTGGAGAAGGTGTCCACGCAGCGGTGGGCCTCCACCAGCAGCGCCGCGTCGATGCCGTGGTTCACCACCTGGAAGAAGCCGTGCCGCTCGCACGCCTCCCCCACCTATCGGGTCACCTCTGCGGCGGCCGCGCGGTCCCCCAAGAGGAGCACGCAGATGTCGATGAGCGGCACGGGGAGCTCCTCGGCGGCGTCAGGGGTGGGGCTCTCGTCCGCTGGCCAGATGAACTGCGACGGGATGTCGGCCTGCTCGCTCAGCACGGCGGCGTCGAAGCCCACCTGCGGGCTCTACTGCGCCATGGTCGACGATGCCGAAACCGCAAGAAGCGGAGTATGCACTACTAGAAGCAAGAAACTCAATGCGTGGCGCGGCAGTAGAGTTCGTTCTTTGCATTTGCTGTCAATAATTTTTCGTCAGACATTTTCAACCAATTTTCGTCCGATTTTCACTGATTTTCGACTGTTTTTGTTTTTTAAAATCAAATTTTGGTTTGATAGTTTTGGCCAAAATTAACCGAAAATCAGGAAAATCGGTGCTATCGGCGCCCCCGATAAAAAAAAAATTATAACCGGCTACCAAAACCCTGCGTAGAGCACAGTTATACGTGATCGTCTCTCAATCAGGGGAGCTCGAGCATTCCAGCCGAAACTGACAGGCAACCATGAGAGCATCAGCAGCCGGCCTACGTCCGATCGAGTGTACGTACAACTGACTGCACAGCTGAATCAGGCAGCCATCACAGCTCGTAAGAAGCCCGTTAGTCAATGCTCGGACCACCCAGCACAAGTAAATCTTTGCACATGCAGTGTTGCCGTCTCTCGGTGCAGCACATCATCTGCCTCCAGCTCAGACGGCCAACTCCCCCAGGAGAAACCAAGCCCTGCACACAGGCTCACAGTTTTCTCAGGTCCCAAACCGTAAACCAGGCGACACTTCCTAAGTATTCAACTGCTGGAGGAAGAACACTACTCAAAAATCTGAATCAGGGCTTCCAGAACTTCAGATTAAGCAAGTCTAGCTGATATCAAAATCGAACCATGGAACAGAGCTCCTCTCCTAAGAGCCAAGACTGCGTACTTCAAGGAGCAAAACCTGCGATTTATTTATGTAGCAAATAATGCATCGAAAAATAGGAATGGGAGGCTCGGATTTTACATGAAAAACCATTGCAGAAAAACCACAAACAGATGAAGGCGATATCAGTATATAAAGAGATATTTACAATGAAGCTCTTGCTCTTACCCTATAAACTACATAGCTGAATTTATTGTGATATATGAAAGACTCCGTGTAGAAATAGACTTATTGGTTAGAGTAAGAAAAGAAATCCGTATAGAAATAGACATATTAGTTAAGAGTAGGAAAAGAAATCCGTATCACACTCAAACTACATCCTAATGCGCCGTCTAAAGGTTAAATCATAGATGCGCATGTGATTGCCACAGACATTAAAAAACAGCATGCTCCTAAGAACAGAAACAACGGCACGGCACAACACAACCTTCCCAGGAATGAAGCTGCCGGGATGGGGACTCCAGTGAGGCTTACAGCTCAGCCTAGTGTGAACAATAATCCGACACTAGCATAGCTGCGGTTTAGAAATTAGAAAGCAATGCGAGCCCTACCGCACACAGACACAGGACTCCCACGAGCGCAGAAGATGTTTTCCCATCCAACGAATGTTTGGTCAGAATTAAATAATGTAAAGCTTAATGAAACACTCCAACTAAACCAATGGAGCCGCCGCCTCCGCTGTTCCATGCAGAAATGGCGAAGTGTTAATTAGGGATATAATGTGATCCAATTTCTAATATGGAAGTGTCCGGATTAGTTACCATATTAGCGGATTAGTTTCGAAGGATCGCCTTATACCTCATTGTAATCCCCGTGGCTCCTCAAGTGATCATCGCCGGTTGGCGCCCGTGGTTTTTCCCCGCAAGGCACACGCTCTTGTCCTGTTGATCCGCATTATTTCTAACAAGTGGTATCGAGCACTGAGATTAGGGTTTGGAGAGACACGCGGAAAAAATCGATCCAATCGTCCGCGCGCCGCCGTCTCCCGTCACGGAGCGCATCTCGGTCCGCACATCGGCGTCGCCATCGCATCCGCAGCGCTCGTGACGGTGCATCATCTGCTGCGCCGGTCGTGTCTCGGCCGCCGCATCGACGCCGGCGTCATTCGCAGCCTCTCGGTCGAACGGCCGGTGGTCGCGCCAGCGACAACTCGTGGTGCGCACTCTTCGCTACGCCAAGCGCGTGCATGCGGAAGTTTTAGCGACCGCCATCAATACTTTCGGCAAGAGACCAAACCAACACAATAGCAAAAGCAACAGCAGCATCAAATCTAATTGAAGCCGTCGACAAAGCACAGTCACATCAACCTTTGTTTATATTAAATCACCAAAGTTTTCATCCATCTTTGCTTCACGTGAGAGATCAAAGCCAGCAAGCAAGTTTATTTTTGGGGCCTTCTTTGCCAACACCACCATCACCACTTGGACTAGCAGTATAAACAGGTACTAATCGGCATGCTTGTAAGACACAAAGCTAAGAGAGACCACACAAGTCCAAAGTGTAGCTCTGCAGGGTTTGGATACCCCTCCGGTGAAGGAAGATGACCAACCATGGAGCCGCCGCCTCCGCTGTTCCATGCAGAAATGGCGAAGGATCAGGTGGAAGCCGAAGGCACACGCCAAAGCGTGGGCAGATCAAGGCGAGGATAGCGTCAGCTGCCATGCATTCCGTCGCCTCAGTGCTTTTGAAAGCCCTCCGCAACAGCCACATCCTGGTCAGAAATCCGTTCTAATGGAGCTATGGAAAGAAAACTTACCAGCTTCCGGCATCAGCTCTTTTTGAAGTGTGAGCATGGTTCAACAAGTAGTCAGTGTACATGAATGCATATTCCTTTTCTTGTTTCTCGATGTAAGACAGTGGAGACACAATATGTGGGGATAAAGATTCACAGAGTCATGCATGAATAAACAAATATTGGCTACAGAGTACAGTACATTCAATTCGACTGCCAGTGGGTTCCCAAGGGACCGGCTATACCCGTGTTGACTGTTCTGCGGATTTTTGCCGCTGCAATGGGTATTCATCATCATCCTTCTGTGGAAGATTTGATGTGGTCGTGGAAGGCTTTGCGCCTGCTGAGATGATGTTCTTGAACCAAGTAAGTACCCTGGAACTTTGGGCTGCTTCTGCTCTGATTACTTGGGGACTCTGGTGTTGCCTGATTATTTTGACCCAGGCCTGCCATAAATCTGTATGCTACTGTACTGGCATTGGCAGTCTCTATTTTAGCCTGCCTGAACTGCACCGCATCATTCAGGATCATGTCAATCAATATAATTTGATCATATAATCATGAGCCATTTGAAGCAAGAAGGCACATATGCAAATGACTAAACTTGGGAGTCTCAGACGCAATATAACCTATTTCGATTGTGCGGATGCCCTGGATTCTGCCAACATTTTCGAGAAAAAAACATAACGCTATTAAATGTGCCCAGCATAAAACATATACTTTCAAAATTGAAACATTCAGCGAGAATAGATATGAATGCACTATCTATATTCTACCCAACAGCGGATTGTAGGCCAATCGAGTCACAACATTGGCCTATTTAAGGCCCAACATAGAACCTTCCGATCGATAAAACGAGCAAGAGGCCCATTTTCAATCAATTTAGCCCATCAAAACCTTCCGTCCGATGAAACACAAAAGTCAGCCCATTTACAGCCCATAATACCTTCGTCCGAAAAAAGCACCAGGCGGCCCTTTAATGGCCCAATACAGAATAACCATGGAGACGCAAAAGTCGGCCCATTAAAACGGACCGTCCGACAAAATGGAAGTCCGGCCCATGAAAAGTTCGTCAGATAAAAATGAACTGTCGGCCCACTTACGGCCCAGAGAAAACCGTCCGTGAATGCAAAAGCCCGCCCGTTAATACCCAACAGAAACAGTGTCCTGGACAACGCTCAATTTGGCCCGTTTCCGGCCCGATAAAGAAGAGTCAACCAACGGAGCCGCAAAAGAAGGTCCGTTAGTTACCCATCTACCATTTACAGACAAAATGTTGCTGCACAGTATAGGAGTTACCCATCTACCATTTACAGACAAAATGTTGCTGCACAGTATAGGAGCATTAGGGCCCATCCGAACTGTTCAAATGAATAGTGCATAGTTTGGTATTACAGTATTTCGCACACTATTGCTGCAGAGTACTGTAGGGCCAGCCTCAAAATGCCGTGGTTACGATGCTTCTCTGCAGTACAGTTGTGTGGACCCGGATTCTCAATATTTCTATTTGCAGCCTAAAACAAATAACGGACGTACGACTAACGGTTCATCTATGATAAGATTTACAGCCTACACCAAAAGACTATTATTCTACGCGCTATGTGATTAGATGCTTTTCAATATCTGATTTGGCATTACTGACCTTTGATCCCATGCGCTTCAGGTCTTCTCGGAGCATGAGGTCTTGCTTTATTGTCACCACCCACCACCTGGAACTGCAAAAACAAGAAATTTGAATCATGTAAGAACGAGAAACAATCTAATTTTACATCTGAAACTCTTGAGAGCGGCAGCATGCAAATCTTTTGAACAGGTAGTACCCCAACCCCAAGATGTCCCAGCAAGGACTCATTCGAAACATTTATATACAGAAACTGCATCACATCTTGTGATAACACAAACACCTAGAGCCATTGGCTGCCAAATGCTAAAGCTTATAAGCAACAAAAGATCTACCCCGGCGCAGCACTAATGACCACATCAGTTTGAATTGGGCATGTGGTGTACTTTCAGGTAAAATTTAAGGCTAGTAAAGTTTAGGAATAACTCTGACAATACACTTCTGGAGCAGGGGATTCTGCAACAGGAAGAATCACCTAGAAATCAGAAAAATCTGAATGCCATAGAGGATTGCACAAAGCTAAACACAGCATAACAATAGTAATATGAACAGTTTTTCTCATTTTATAAATGTAAAGAATAATTCTGTCAGGTCAAGTAGCCTATAGGCTAGTAAAAGGTTGGATTTATACAATACATGGAAATAAACTTCTGTGGAAAGGGATTTTACAACAGGAAGAAAATGATCAACTCGTTATGAAATTTTGGATGCCATAGTGGATTGTACATGCTAAATACGTTGTGGTTCTAGATAATAAGATGCCTTGCACTCTTTATTGTATTTATGGCAACAACCACCTAGCTCATTAATTTGTTATTAGTGTCCAATGTTACTTCTTTTTATGTATTTGCGAGCTAGCAACAAAATATTGATGGTCTATCTATTGCCTACAAAACATAACCAGATATTACAGAATACTACCAGCATTGCCAATGCTAAGTAGTGGTAAGCACGAACCCCAGCACAGCATTTATAATACCAGTGTGCTCCACCGTACAAATCATGCACCTCGCAAGAATCACGAGCTCCCACCCCTAACTAAACTATCCCTCTTCACTTCTGTTAACAGAACACACGGAGATTTATGGCTACAACAAGTTATGATGTTCTAGAAGATGATTTCATTACGAGTTCTGACTGACAGGAAAAACTCGCAGATCCAACCAAATGATTTTTCTTTTCGAATTCAATTGTAACTCGTGTTCGCTCTTATATCGACTGGACCAAATCTTGTTCGATTTCCTTCACCATTTTTATTTCAGAATTGTTTGATTTCCTTCCCTTGTTATCGAAACAAAGAATGGCAATAGATCATCTCACAGAAAAAGCAACAGATACAATTCCACGTAATATGATGCCTTGCACTCTTCGTCTTCATAACGCCCTGCGTTGCACATCTATCTTCTCTTCTCTTCTCCTTGCAAGGCAAATCATCTCGAGGCCCCAACCCGAAAAAATCTGAGGATCGAACAACGCTGGGATGGTTAGCAACATTGGCATGCGTGCAGCCCGACTGGTTTCGAACCCAGACGCTTCACCTTTCGTTGTGTTTTTTTTTTTTGGGAATAGTACATACACACGTGAGTGTGTTGAGTAGTCAAAACATGTACCCGGATTACATGGGGGTTTTAACTCCCGCTCTCTAGATTAGATGTGTGTTTAGAATATACTATGTATGTGTGGACGTACGTGTGGTGTGCTTGGCTGAATATGTCCCAGGTGTATTCTGAAAAAAAAAACCGGAAAAAAACCATAGATTGTCCACTAAATCATAGCTTGGATGGATCGAGTCCACACCACTCCAAGCACCGGCTCACGGCAAAACGTCCCGGTGAGCTTTACTCCATGGACCAGGCGCACGCACGTTCATCAACCCTTGGCACGTCTAGTGGCTCGGCAAGTTTGTCGCACTCGCAGCACGGAGACAGCAAAAATAGCACACATTTACGCGGGGTAAATTGAGGCTGTAAAATGGAAAATTCCGTTATTTTTCCAGTGGTCTCGGTCCTGCTCCCATATAAACACCACCGTTTCCTCGCTTTTATTTCCCTTCCTAATTTGCGCCGGGGAAACGCCTCCCTACTCTCGCGAATTCGCAATGGCCGCAAGAAGAGCTCTGCATGTAACCAGCGATCTCTTCTTTATCTCTCTGTTTCTTCGGATATTTTTGTGGTGATTTAGGATTTCGCTAGGTACGAGTCAAGAAGGGAAAGTTGGTTCTTGCAGGCGGCCGTGGCGGTGTGGGCGGTGGCGGTGGCGCTGTGCGCCGGCGGCATTGGCGCGTCGGCGGCGGCGGGGTGCCGGAAGCACGTGGCGAAGATCACGGAGTACGGGGCGGTGGGGGACGGGAAGACGTCCAACACGGCGGCGTTCGCCAAGGCGGTGGCGGACCTGTCCAAGCGCGCGGGTGACGGCGGCGCGGCGCTGGTGGTGCCGGAGGGGAAGTGGCTAACGGGGCCCTTCAACCTCACCAGCCACTTCACCCTCTTCCTCGACCGCGGCGCCGAGATCCTCGCGTCCCAGGTGAGCCATTAGCATTTTTTAAAAAACTCGCTTCGTAATTCCGGTGTACTGTTACGTCTCTTTGCCATGCGTTTAGCCGAAAAACAATGGTCTCAGTACAGATTAGGCTTGTAATCAATCGCGCATGACTGGTACGACACGTGGGACCGACAGTCACATGCCATCACGACGGGACGGCACGGAGCGGTGGGAAAGTTGGGGGTACAGGTACTTGGCCGTTTGCCTAGGTCGTGGCTTGCTTGGCCAGGCCCAAAGGCTTTTTGGGGGGTCTGGTTTGTTACCAATATCTGTAATGTTAATAAAATTTCGGTAACATCAACGAAATCTAATGTCACAAAATATCAATGAAATTCAATGTGGCAAAACGCCAACGAAATTCAATGTCCCACGTGGACAATGAAATTCTCAAATGTTGTAGCAAGAGGATTTTTGTTGCAGTGAGGTTGCGAATTTGTTGCACAAGTGTTTTTTTGTCGCTGTGGGGTTCCAAATTTGTTGCATAAGATTTTTTTGTCTTGTTGCAGTGGGTTTGCTAAATGTTGCATCATTTTTGTTGTAATGGGTTGTTGCATCCGTAGAGAATTCTATTGCATGTCCATATGATTGATTTTACGTCTCACTGTAAATTTCTTGCAGATATTAAATTAAATTGTTGTATATGTTTCCGCGGAATGTTGCGCTGAGCTTTCCCACGTACGTCTGGGGCTAGTTGTACCATGGAAGTATGGATTATGGACATCGTATCGTCGATTGAGGATACGAAATGTTTCAGGAAATGTCTAATAAATGTATAAAACGGATTCTCTATTATGCATCTCACTTACGAGGCGTGTGATGTAATTGCTGTCCGTTTGTTAATCAACACGATCGGCGCCTACCAGAAATGGTATCGAGGTGGCGCTTAAATGTATGCAAGGACATCAGTCGGGAGTTGGAACCGGCTATGTCCTTGGTATTGGCTGCCTTACTGTAATTTGTAAGGCTAAGTTGGTGGCTATTGAATACTTTGCTTGTACAGCTTTTCATCAAACAATTGCTTAGCATGGACCATTGGACTAGACGGTCACTCAATCTTGATGTGATCTGTCTCAATGGCTTGTCGAGTCATACTGGTGGTAGCAAGACCAAAGGAGTAGGAGAAAAACTATTCTATACTATTTCCTGGGGTTTTTTGTTCTTCCACTTGCATGCTTTGAATGGTCAGTAAATAAGTTCTGGACAATGCTATTCGTGTCTGTATTTGTTCAGTCCTTCCAATTTTCAGTGTAGGCGGCTCATGTTGCTTGTACCAACTGCATTTGTCTAGCTAGTGACCTGCATTGTCAGTCTAAGCTTAACATCTTGTTCTTCAGGATTTGAAAGATTGGGCTCTGATAGCACCCCTGCCGTCTTACGGACGAGGAAGGGACGAGCCTGGCCCAAGATACAGCAATTTCATTGCTGGATCAAATCTCACAGATGTCATCATCACAGGTACATGCTTGCCATCTCAAGATTGTTATTTCACAAGCTTTTCTGAAACTGTTAAAATCAGGTAATAGCTGCAGAAATCTGATATGGAGCGACATTTCAGGTAAAAATGGAACTATCAACGGCCAGGGCCAAGTCTGGTGGGACAAGTACCACGCCAAGGCACTCACCTACACTCGGGGCTACCTGCTCGAGCTCATCTACTCTGACAACATCATCATCTCCAACGTCACCTTCGTCGACTCGCCATCGTGGAATCTCCATCCTACGTACTGCACGTAATGCTCGGAACTCACGCCCCAAATCAGGCTCCAGGTTGTTCTGTTAGTTCGGTCATGAATCCATGATGCTCACCTTGGCGTGTTATGTGTTGCACAGCAATGTGACCATCAGTGGCGTCACCATTCTTGCGCCTGTTCATTCGCCTAACACTGACGGAATCGACCCAGGTATATCACTCCCAGTTAGTATTCAGTAATGTTCGTCGGTGAGCAGCACGCATGTCTTCTGAATGCGGTGAACTCTTCTGGCCTGTGCAGATTCTTCCTCTCATGTCAAGATCGAGGACTGCTACATAGTTTCCGGCGACGACTGCGTCGCCGTGAAGAGCGGCTGGGACCAATACGGCATTAAGTTCAACATGCCGAGCCAGCACATCGTCATCAGGCGGCTCACCTGCATCTCCCCGACGAGCGCCATGATCGCGCTCGGCAGCGAGATGTCCGGTGGCATCCAGGACGTGCGCGCCGAGGACAACGTCGCCATCAACACGGAGTCGGCCGTCAGGATCAAGTCCGGCGTGGGGCGGGGCGGCTTCGTCAAGGACATCTTCGTGCGCGGGCTCAGCCTCCACACCATGAACTGGGTCTTCTGGATGACGGGCAACTACGGCCAGCACCCCGACAACTCGTCCGACCCCAAGGCGCTGCCAGAGGTCACCGGCATCAACTACCGCGACGTGTACGCCGAGAACGTGACCATGGCCGGCAGGATGGAGGGCATCCCGAACGACCCCTACACTGGGATCTGCATATCCAACGTGACGGCGCAGCTCGCGCCGGACGCCAAGAAGCTGCAGTGGAACTGCACCAACGTCAAGGGTGTGACCTCCGACGTCTCGCCAAAGCCGTGCCCGGAGCTTGGGGCGGCGGGCAAGCCGTGCGCCTTCCCGAAGGAAGAGCTCGTCATCGGCCCGCCCGAATTGCCCAAGTGTAGCTACTGATATATGGTAAGTTATGGCAATGGGGAGTATGTGCCTCCCCCCACCCCGCCCCGGGGATTATGAGATGCTAGGGCCAAAGAGATTATGTACTTATCAAGTGTTAGTAAAGCTAAGCAGTCTAAAAATGCTGCGAAACAATACGCTCTTCTTCCCATCTCGACTTTTACCCGGTGCTTATCTTATTAATTTACACATTCAGTTAGTTGAGGTTTATGTTAGGCCTAGATAAACATTCTCGTGTTTCATAAACAACTCCCAAAATGATCCAAAGCAAAGCTTTTCCAATGTGTTTTCTGACAGTAGGTACAGCAGGAACAGCAAGTGATAGACAACAAAATCATCAAGCTTCTAAACCAAACTTTGCAAAAAGATTACAATTAACGAAGAGAGAAGCAAAGCTCATCGTGCGAAAACACCGAGTGGTCCTCACCGCCTTCCCCTGCCCTTGCTCATGAAGTGGTGGCGCTTCAGCCTCTTCTTCCGGATCGCCGCGCCAGACTTGATGTTCTCCGCGAACGGCATGCCGAGGAGGGTGAGCAACCTGAGGGCCTCGTTGTCCGTCTTGGCGGTGGTGACGATGCAGACGTCCATGCCGTTCTTCTTCCCGCCCACCTCGTACGGAATCTCTGGGAACACGCCCTGATCGCGGAGGCCGATGCTGTAGCTGCCGTGACCGTCGAAGCTGTTCGGGTTGACACCTAAAAAGTCCATGGTCCTAGGGAGCCCAAGGTTGATGAGCCTATCCAGGAAGTTGAACATTATCTACAGCAATCCAAAGACAAATTAAGCTCCTCAATCAAACAGGCTGACAATTCGCACTCATACTGCAGCTTGTACTCACATGCAAGATTCCAAATTGCTACACATTTCATATGCCAAATTGTCAGTCGGTGTATGCATTTCAAAGAGGTCAGGGGACAGAGGGCTCACCCGGCCGCGGAGCGTGACGGCGATACCGATGGTGTTGCCCTCGCGGATCTTGAAGCTGGCCACGGACTTCTTGGCCTTGGTTTTGACGGGCCACTGGCCGGTTATCATGGCGAGGTCCTTCATCGCGGCCTCCAGCCCCTTGGAGTTCCCCGCATCCGTCCCCAGCCCGCAGTTCACCACAATCTTCTCTAGCTTGGGCACCTAACAAATCGAGCAACCACAAGCAGACACTTCGCAAATCAATCAAGAAGCCACAATCGAATCGGCCTAGTTACACAAGAAATGGTTGCGGCTGCCTCTTCTGTCGTGAGCAGCGCAAGGAGGGTGGAGCACCTGGTGGACATTGGTGTAGCCGAACTCCTCGGTGATGATGGGGACGACCTTCTGGTCGTATACTACCTTGAGGCGGTGGACCTTCTGTGCCTCGGAGGGGTCGACGAGGACTATGCCGGAGGGCGAGGTCGGCGGCTTGGGAGGCGCTTCGGCCGCCGCGGAGGCGGCCACGCGGAGGGCTCGGCGGGGAGGCGGGGAGCGGAGGAGGAGGCAGCGGCGGGAGGGGGTGACGACGGGGAAGGGGGTGGGCGAAGAGGGCAGGGTCACAGCCATGGCTGCCATTGGAGCGTGCGGGGAGACGTGGGAAGAAAAGGGGGCTTGATGCCATGGGTGGATGACGGGATAAGGCGGATTGGCTGTGGCTGGCTGCCGCTGTCCAGTGAGTGTGTCAGAGTCACTGCAACATGGGCCTTCTTGTGTTTTGCTCGTACGGATGGGTTGGCCTGCTTGGTTTACGTCAAGCACAGGAACGGGAAACTGTTTTGACGGCCATTGAACTGTGAAGGAAAAGTTGAGGCCCATCGAGGCACCGAGTCCCTTGGAAATAGTCTTTGCTGGCCTCATCAAGTGGGCCTCCGTCCACATGGTGTTTTTCCTTCCAGAGAAGTCGGAGCTAGTTCACGGCTGACCCCCTCCCCCGTCGGCCGTTGCTCTCGATGTATTTACTCACTCGTAGTTCCCGGGTGCCTCCGTCCAGTGGTAAAAATGACGACTTATCATCTAAACACGAGGATTCGACGACAAACGGGGAGAAGGCGTTAGAGCATCCTCCTGGTATTGAATCGATGTTTATTTAAAATTATATCACGAAAGTATTCAAGGAATTGATCGATGTTTATTTAAAGTTACGTCACGTAAGTATTTAAGGAACTGAGTTTATTTTTCTCCAATATATTGAACCAATTTCTACTAATAACTGAGACCCATGTTATATTAAAAACCACAAAAAAAAATTAATATCATCTCTCAACCGCATACTCTCTCTCCCTTTCATAAATGAGTTGTTTAATGCTTTAAATCGACTCTTAAGTAGAGTCCGGTTCCAGTTTTTTTTGTTGGAATCAACCCCTCCAATGTATTGAATCGATTCAATATCTTCTTTCCCCTCGTTTGAACTGGCTAAAACACCACATTGAAGATGGTCTTAGTTCACGGCTGGTCAGCCTGTTTCTGCAGGTGCTCTTGGGGCCTTGCCTGTGCACATCCCAGGATGCCTCCGTCCCTTGGTAAAAGCGAGGACTCACATCTTCTCCTTGGTGAGAAGCACGAGGATCAGGCGATAAACGGGGAGAAGGTGTTAGTTCACGGCAGGTCGGCCTGTTGCATCCCGGATTGGCATCCTCTGTCATTCTATTTGAAATGTCACGGGTGAACAATATCGTGACATTCAACAGATTTGAACTACTCGATCCGGGAAGAATGGCTCAGATCAAGCGTTGCAGTAATGCTACAGCGCCTGTGAACAGCGCCACTAGTATAGTGCTTTCACTATCTTAACGGTTGCTTTCTGATCCGACGGATGCTACGCAATGTCACGGCACTTTAGCACCGTGACATTGCGTAGCAATGTCAGAGGATGCATGTCCGTTGCGCCCGGGTGCTCCCGAAGTGTTGCCTTCACTTATGCGGCTTCACGACAGCCCAGATACGCATTAGTATGCCTCTGTCCCATGGTAAAAGTGAGGATTCAACAAATTTTCCTCGGCGAGAAGCACAAGGATCGAGAGACAAACAAGGAGAAGACGCTAGTGCACGCTCGATCAACTTGTTGCCCCTGGGTGCTTCCAGAGCCTTGCCTGCACTGGTGCATCTTCACGGCAGCCCAGTTACGCATCTCAGGATGCCTCCGTCCCATGGTAAAAGCGAGGACTCAACATCTTCTCCTTGGCGAGAAGCATGTTGATAGGGCGACAGACAGGGAGAAGACATTAGTTCACGGTCGATAAACATGTTGCAACCAGGTGCTCCCGGGGTAGGGATGGCAATCAAGTGCGGCGGACACGGGTGATAATCGCCCATGCCAACGCCCACGACCGTGATTTCCTCCCACAGGCATGCCTGCGAAGGACGACGGGTGAAGAACCTCGCCTATGCCTGTCGCCTGTGGGTATGCCCGTGTACCCATCACATGGTATGTGACTGTGAGACTGTGACATGCAAGTTCAACAATCATCACACATCAAGTTCAACAACTAATCAAATTCATCACACATCAAATTCAACAAATAAATGAAAATATGAGAGTAGAACACAGATCAAAAGTAACAGGAGGATGGGGATAAAGAGGACCGACTGAGGGCATGTGGAGGCTGGGTGTGCGGCGGGCGGCCGGACTTTGAGGAGGGAGCGACGGCTGGTCCTGAGGCGGCCAGACTTTGAGGAGGGAGCGACGGCTGGTCCTGAGGCGGTCGGGCGTTGAGGAGGGAGTGATGGCTGGGCAAGAGGAGGCCGGGTGTTGAGGAGACCGAGCATGAGGAGGCCGGGTATGTGGTGGTTGGGCGTTGAGGAGGGGCGGCGACCGAGGAGGAGGAGCCTGAGCGTTGAGGGTGCGGTGCGGCCCGGTGGGAGGACAGGGCCAGCGGTTGGGCAAGACCGCGGGAGGACCGAAGTAGTGACCGAGTGAGGATTGAATCTGGATTTAGCCATGAGGAGAGAGGCGTGAGGAGTGACCGAGTGAGGAGGGGGTGGCGGCCGGGCGGGACCACAGGAGGACTGAAGGAGTGACCGGTGAAGAATCTAGGCCCCATGTGTAATATTTTGGTAATTATGATAACCATGTGTCTTGTACTAACTCGTTTTGTCAAGATGTTGATAGGGTTATCAATGGGGATATTCGAAGGAACTCTAAAGCACATCATCTTGGTCAAAGCAAAGGTAGCTAGTAAATAGAACATTTTCTTTCTTTACTGGTCTAGGAGGATGGAGAAAAAGACCGGGTTAGTAGAATAGGAAATCGTACTATAAAGAGGCATCAATTGTCCAGTAGCTTGAACGCTAAAGATGCCACAAATTGCTCAAGGGTTGATTGGTTTAAACTCGTTTTCTTTTCGAATGGTCTGGCCTCAATTTCATTGTGTTTAATCTTCAAGGCGGATCGACCGGCGTTGATAGTGGGTGGATCGATTAGTCCGGTCGACAACACGGTCAACTTTTTCCAGTAAGCTTCTTCTCTGCGTTTTCCTAGGCCGGACTAACCACCGGCTAAATACGGATCGACGGACCTCCGGGTCGAGGTCCCGCCGCTTTTTCCAAAGAAGGAAGTTTTGTGATTTTCGAGTCCGATCGACCGAAGCGATATTACGCGGTCGACCGGACCTCCGGTCGAGGTCCCGTCGGCTTTTTCGAGAAGGAAGTTTTGTGATTTTCGAGTCCGGTCGACCGACGATTTACACGGATCGACCGGACCTCCGGTCGAGGTCCCGGCTTTTCCGAGCGTTTTCATTTGTTTTGCTAAAAGTCGGGTCCGGATCGACCGGAACATAATCGCGTCCGACCGGATCTCACTGCAACGGATAGTTTTTACGCATTTAATGTGGAGCAGTCGACCGTTATTTCAACAGGCCGGACTGACCGGCCACTTACCTGCGGACTGACCGCACTTCGGGGTTTCGTACTCCAACGGCTAGTACAGTGGGTTGAAGCTATAAATACCTCACCCACTGCAGCATATGTTGTTGGTTGAACCTCATTTAGCACTCTTGAGCCCCTTTGCTTGTTCCTACACTCTTGAGAGCATTGATTTCATCTTGCAAAGGTTGTTGAGATTTTTCCGAGTGCATTTATTAGAGCTTGATCTTTGTGGCACTTGAGCATCTTCAAGCGAAGAATCGTTGATTTATTACTCTTGGAGATTGTCGTCTCCTAGGCGGTTTGGCGGTGCAAGTTCGGTGATCTTTTCAAAGAAGATTGTGAAAATGCCTGATTTCTAGATTGTGAGTGGTTCGGTGTTCACCATTGTGAGGACCTGCGTTTTTAGCCTTAATCTCGTAGCAGTAATCGGTGCTTAGCAGCGGTTAATCTCATCTTAGTGGTGAGTTGACGATAGTATTAGATCGTTGTTAAGCAGTTGTTTCGTTGTCAGTGCGTTGTTTTCGTTAGGTTTCGTTCGCGAGCATTGCATAACTAATTAGCTCAATCATAACGCATCATTCATGCAACTTCATCACTCAACACAACAGTAAAATCAAGACGATAATTGAAGTGCATTCTCATTTTTGCATTAGATGCATAAATCAACAATTGCATTGTTTACAGTAGTGCATTTTGCATCAACCAAATATAGAAGCGTATTGCATCATTCATACATTCGCATCATCCATGCACTCGTCATTCAGCACAACAGTTTGATCAATAGATAAATAGAATGCATCGTCGATTGCATTAGACAACAAATCAACAGTTGCATTAGATAGTACATCAGTAGTTCATTTTGCATCAATCAAGATTAGTTTCAACAAGCATAGAAGAAATAGACGCATTTTCACAAGTGCTACAAGGCATGTCAATTAAATCATCACAAGATGTGGATATGTTAGCTTTAGATGAATTGCAAGAAATATGAGCCATGCATGGCAAATCATCTATTAGATTACATGTTACACCTATATCCACCTTGGAGCTAGTATATTCATTTAGGATGAGCTTTTCATGTTCATCTTTTAGAACATCATAATTATTTTGAAGTAAGACATGTTCTTTCTTCAAAACTTTGTATTTAGATTTCTCTTTTCCTATATATTCATTAAGCACTTCTAGCATATCCATCAACTCATCATAAGAAGGATTATTATCATCATAATTATTTACCTTCTTATTACCTTTAGCCATAAAGCAATGAGGCGAAGTGGATGGAGTTGATGTCTCATCATCGTCGGAGCTAGAAATTGAGCATTCTTCTCCCGACATCCATTCTTGTATGCAATCATCACTTGTGGAAGTGGACATTTCACAATGGCATTGTAATTGTGTCCACATCTCATGAGCATTCTTGAGATCGCATACTTCATTGAACACATCTACACTCAAAGCACTAAATAAAGCGTTAATTGCTTGAGCGTCGAGATGTAAGCATTTCTCTTCCTCAATTGTTGGATCAAGACTATCCAATGGAGGAGAAAAGCCAACATCTACAATCCGCCATATACTTAGGCCCATGGCCTTAAAATAACATGACATGCGGATTTTCCAGTGTGCATAATTTGTGCCATCAAATTGAGGTGATTCACCTAGGTGCATAAAATCTCTAGTCGTCATCCTTTACTCTCTAGACGGTTAAGTCTAATAAATGAGAGACCAAGCTCTGATACCACTTGTAAGATCGAGTAGGCCGACTAGAGGGGGGTGAATAGTCAATTTAAAACTTTTATGCGCTAAAACCGATTTCTAATGCGGAAGCTAAATATCAATTCGGTTTAGCACAATTAACACTTAAGCAACTAAGTGCACCAACAATACAAGTCTATTGATAGATGACAATTAAGCAACGACTTGTAAGCAATCAACTAATGATATAAACAATTTAGCACATACAAGATAGCAATCATACAAATGAATAAGCAATTAGACAATGAATGTAAATTGCACAATGTAAAGCATATGAAAGCTAATCACAAAAAGCACACGTGACACAACGATGTTTTACCGTGGTGGTCGGAGACTTACCGGTCTCCCATAATCCACGTTGAGGTAAGTTCAACCTTTTGGATCGGCCCCAAAACGCGAGGCAACACCTCCGAGGTAAGTCCAAACCAATTGGACCGGTTCCAACCGAACCAACACCTCTAAGTGAGATCAACCGCTTGAACCGACTCCAACTTGAACTTATCACCCCAATCCACTAGGGTTGCTCTTACTCCGCTCCGGAGATGGCGAGCACCAAGCCACTCACAAATGCCCGGGTCTTCTCACAAGCTTCACTTGAGAAGATCACCGACGCACGACACCACCACGCCGTCTAGGTGTCGGCAAACACCAAGAGTAACAAGACTCAACTTTCACTTGAACCAATCAAGTGCCAAAGCTCTATGGATACTAAATCCACAACCTAATGCAACACATGCACTTAGGGTTTGCTCTCAACCACTCACTAAGTGCAACACATGCACACAAGAGTATGAGAGGCTTGCTCTTAGCTCAAGGAACTCAATGGGGCACCAAAGAACCTTACCCTCACACGGCCAAGGTGGGTATATATAGCCCACACACAAAAACTAGCCGTTGAGACAAAGTCTGTTGAAAAATCAGCACATGCGGTACTACCGCCAACTAGTTGCGACGACGATCGCCAACCAACATGCGGTACTACCGCCAACAAGTTTCGATGCGACCGCACCTCCTCCAACGGTCGAAAACTAGCCGTTGGGCACCTGCGCATACGACCGCCAACCAATATGCGGTACTACCGCATCTCCGGCCATACCGCTCAGGAGCGCGTACAACCGCCGCAGGTTTTCAACTCAACCCGAAAAGCACGCTCTGGAAAATACGCATCGCCATACAAAATCCGATGCGATCACAGTCGGTAGTACCGCGCTCACAACGCCAGATTACTACGCACCTCCGAAGAATCCAAAACACACGAAATGCAATGGTTCTGGAAAAACCGTACCGTCAACCAACGCCGGTACTACCGCATCACGGTCATACCGCGCAGTAACGCCGGTACTACCGTTTTTCCTGAGAGAGCAGCAATTTGCATCCAAAACAAATCCAATTGCAAAAACACATTTGACAATTGATATGTGATGCAAGCAAGGGTTCAAAATGAGATTCTCAACAAGTTGCAAAACTCATTTGCCAACTTTTAGAATCACACTACAAATTGCACTTCGCTTCAACTCAATTTGCAAAACACATTTGCACAATTGACAAGCGATGCAAACAACGATAAAAGCGAGATTCTCAACAAGTTGCAAAACACATTTGCCAACTTTTAGAATCAACACCACAAGGAATAAGGTACATGGACTTAAACCATTTGCAAAACACATTTGCAAACTCAAGTCACATGCTACAAGGATTAACCATGAGCCACAACTATTTGCAAAACACATTCGCAAATATAGGCATCATGTTAAGTTGAGCTAGAGCAAACACAATGAGCTATCAACACATGACTAACTCAAGCTACTAATTAAGACCCCTCTTAATAGTACGGCAACCTATACTAGCAATCCGGTCTCCATCCAAACACCAAGACCGGTAAAAGATTAGGAACAAATCCTTAGCCCTAGCTAGTCATACCTTTTCCTTGTGCAACCACTTGAAGCTTGATGACGCATATCCTTGCTTCAAGTCTTGACATGCATCAGCCCATGATGCAATCTTCACTTGACTTCCATCAACACATGATGGATTCTTCTTGTCTTGATGATCAACTCATGATCATCTCCTTTACTTGAACTTGACACGCATCAACTCATGATGCATCCTTTACTTCAAGCTCTTTACTTCAATATCATCAACCCATGATGATCTTCCTCTTCTTGAACCTCATCAACGCATGATGATTTCTTCTTCTTCAAGAACTTGACTTGATGACACTCAACTCATGATGTCATCCAAAGTCTTCAACCACCTAGAACATAACCTATTCATCCAACTCAAGGAGAAACGTTAGTTCCACAATATGATTATCATTAATTACCACAACATACCATTAACTCATAATGGTTGGGACAAGATACCAAAATCTTTCTCTCTTTGGTAATTGATGATAACCAACACAATTACAGATAATTGAATGTAATTGGTATGAGTATATATAAACACGAAGTTATATATATACTCAAGAGTTATGTTTCAAAGTAGATCACAAAGATCAATACTAATGAAACAACAAGGTCATGAGTATATATGAACTACACAAGTTATATATACCAAATATGAGTGTATACAAACTACACAAGTTGTATATACTCATATGAATATATTAACTACACAAGTTAAATATATTCAAAGATATATGAGCATATATGAACTACATAAGTCTCATATGCTCACATACAAGTATATATGAACTACACAAGTTATATATACCAAATATGAGTGTATACAAACTACACAAGTTGTATATACTCATATGAATATATTAACTACATAAGTTAAATATATTCAAGGATATGTTTCAAAGTAAAGATCCTTAGTATATGTGAAAAGAGAATATGGATCAATACTAATGAAACCACAAAATATAGAATGAACCCCCCTTAAATGTGTGCATACACAAATGTGTAATGGAAACATATGCACATATCCAAGTTAACCTTTTTGGTGGAGTTTAACCTATATTTTGGATCCGAGGAATGCAACAAGATATAATAATTATAAGTAGAATGCATATCTCTTGTATTTTCATCTTAATATCCAAACGAGACTAAGCAATAGATAATCGATATAATTGTTAGTCTCACAAATATATTTGTCATTAATGAATACATACCTGTTTGGATTTTTGCTTTTATATCCAAGCTGAGACTAAACATGATATAACAATAGGAGTGTTAGTCTCACAAGTGCATTTGTCATTAATCACTTAGTCACTTGCATGCCTTCATGATTTTCACCTTTATATCCAAATAAGACTACACAATATGTATATCAATAAAAGTGTTAGTCTCCCAATTAGATTTATCATTAATCACCAAAACTCCATTACCACATAATGGCGGGTCTAGATCTTTCACCTGGCTGGGGAAACGCGACGATGATGATGTTGAGGTAAGAGGTGGGCCCCTTTTTACATATGGTTATAATATAAGAACCAACAAACTCTTGCTCGGTCAGATGCCGTAATTCAGTGCCAACCATTTTCCCGTTTCGACGGGCAGAAAATGCTACCTTGTTACGTGACTATACTTGTGAGGACCCGGAATATTTAACTAGTAACACTTAACCTCCAATTGGTTCTAGCATTACTAATTAAACATTCTAAGCCTCGATGGGCATATGTTTCCCAGAATTGCAACATATGCACATCATCACAAAATTACACATCATTTCTATACAACATACATCACTAAGTTCAACCACGACATACATAAAGTAAAGTTATTACAAAAGAGAGAGCCGACCGGCCAAATAGAACAATATACAAGAATGACAGCGGAAGCAAAAGCGCCATAAGATGGCTAGAACAAAAGTCGACCGGTTAGCCATACACCCACAAGGCAACCGACCGGGCCGCTAAGCTAGTCGCCCAAGCTACCACCACAACACACTCACAAAAGTGAGGTCCTCAGCTCACCTTCTTCCTCTCGCAATGAACAATTAAGCATAGCATCCGAGTACAAAGATTGTCTTTGTACCCGCAAGACTCGACGTGTGGAATAGCGCACCTATTCATAAACTACATGCAAGCTTATTTAGGTGGAGGTTGTATGTCTCATTTTGCATGAAGCCAACTTTATTTGCAATAATGTAATACATTTTAAAAGCAAGTTTGCAAATCTGTTTTGTTATCAAAGTAACAGTAAGTAAAGGTACATACAAGTAACCACCTGGAAGTAACCACCATCAAGTTTTAATTTAAAAAGGTTGTAGTCTAACTCTTGAAAGACCTTGCCAAGCGTGTCCATAACCTAGGACGAGGCTATTCGAATAGTTTTAACCTGCAGGGTGTACCAATGTACCCACACTTCGCATCGCCTTTAAGCCAAAAGCACACTTCCGGAAGGTATGCTGCACGCTAAGTCCTACGAGACGCTTTCCAATATTGTGTATTAACTACGAGCCGCTCATATGGATAGAAACCCATATGCTTACATTGCAAGCGAAAGACAACAAATCCCATCACGGGTGAAGTCTTTCTGACACTACAATGCTCCCAACACCATCCCTCCCGCGACTCCTGCGACTGGAGCCAATTCACGCCAAAGTACTAAGTCAAGAGAGGTCCCATACCCTCTAATGTGGTTAGCACGCTAAAATACTTGGTTTAGTGTAACAAGATGTTCGGTCCTTGTTGACCCGGCACCATTCCATCACACCCAAAATCACACCATCATACAATTGTGCCCAAGTCTAAATCATTTTGTTTTCAGTTTTTAGTTTTCATAAATAGACATGGCACAAGGCGAAATCATAATCATAATAAGTTTTATGATCAAGGTTATCGATAAGTCGATAACCGCCCATTTCTACCGAAACTAAGCATGGCTAAGCAATTGATTCGCAACTACTAAGTGACAAGAGCTCATCCACGAACTCTAAATCACAGCAAGTAACCTAGGCTCATGGTAGTAGAGAATAATCATTTGCTAAGGAAATGCATCTACTAGGCCAACTATTAACACAAAATAGCAATGCATACATAGAATTTGTAATCAACATAAATACTTAAAATACTGGGATTAACATGATCAAACTGCTTGCCTTCTTGCTGTTGCTCAAACTGTTGTGGAGGGTCGCTCTCGGGATTACCGCAAATGTCGAATCCTAAGCGAAAAGGCAAAAAGAACCAAGAACAACCAATAAGACGAGCCGCACTTAAACAAACGAGCAAGCAAAAATTATTCAAATGCTACAAAATTTACACATAAGGCAGAATACGAATATACC
The DNA here is from genome assembly GCA_036346255.1 of Ampelocalamus luodianensis. Taxonomy (NCBI): domain Eukaryota; kingdom Viridiplantae; phylum Streptophyta; class Magnoliopsida; order Poales; family Poaceae; genus Ampelocalamus; species Ampelocalamus luodianensis. Next base: position 2,199,799 of record CM070622.1, read on the forward strand.
TAGACATAGAAACTGGAAAAACCTAATTTGGATTTGTGGTGCAAAAGATATTACCTAAAACCAATTTTCTACCATAATTAGCAATGTAGCAAAACATTTTCTAGAAAGGTTTTGAAGCTGAAATTTTATGGTAGCTACCTACTGGCATAGAGGTAACCCATATAAAATTTCAGGTCATTTGGGGTTAAAATGATTTAGTTATGATTTTTCTAAGATGCAAAACTAGCATAATGCACTTTCCAGAAATATAAACATGTGCAAAACCTATTTCACATTATAGTATGATAACAGAGGGATTTCTAACATCAAATTTCTATTTTTAGGATCTACAATAATTATCGTGTCTATTCCATCATTAAATGAATTTTTAAGTGCTACTAATAAGGTTAAATCTACTAACATATTTTTCTGTGTGATTTAGGCCTACCACCATTTTTAGATTAAAATTTAGTTAATAACAAATTTATCAAAGTTAAAATCATACAATTATCGATATACGAAAAAAGATATGCATTTTCCAAGTTTTAATACAATTGAATATATAAAAATAGCAGAAACAAGCTATAAAAGATTACAGAATTTTCTACTACAGAAGCATAGCTAAAAGCATTTTTATATTAAACTTTAATGAAATACAAATTTATTGCAGTTGGTTTCATGTAAAAAGGATTTATCTTGAATTAGTTATGAATTTCTAAAGTTTTGATACAATTTTGGTTGATAAATAAATACTTACGAAATAAAAACCAACCCCACCGAAAATAAACGACGTGGACGCTCGTGGGCCGTTGATGCAATATCCAACGAGCCACACGCGCGGAAAACAGCGCACGCGCGCGATTCAACAGGAGCCCACCGTTGGATCAAGATCCAACGGCTTACGAGGACGAATGCAACCGGACGGTGCGGTTGCCTTGGCCGCTCACAGCCGTAGATCTCAAGATGAACGGCACGGAGAGCACTTCCCGTCGGAAGGTCCGATTGCACGCATGATCAGGGCCGCAGATCAAGCGATGGACGGCCAAGAATGATGAGGGGAACCGGATGGTTCGAATGCATACAAGATCTAGGCCGCAGATCGCAAAATGGACGGCGGTCTAAGATTGAAGTGCATTTAGGAGTGCTGACACGTGGGGCCGCATGTCAGTGACTGAGAGTCACATATGCGAGTCTTAACACACGTGCACAGTGCGCGTGGTCCCACCTGTCAGTGACTTAAAGGAGGTTTTTAGGACAGCTAATTAATTACTAATGACCAATGATTAGTGATGATTAGCAATTAATGTGTCCTAAAGATTTTGAACAGAGGCGATTTAGGGACAGAGGGCCCACACGTCAGTGACCCAAAAAGGTAATTTCGGACACATTTATTGCTAACAATGATTAGCAATAAATAACCCAAAATCAGCCCTAATGACTTCTGGTTTTCGGTTTTGAGCTAATGGGCCCACCTGGCAGTGGCACAGGGGGGTTATTTCCGACAGCCAATAGTGCCGACACTTTAATTAACCCATGATTAGCATTAATGATGCCTAAACGCACGGATAAAAGCCAGCGGGTGATTTAAGGGGGCTGGACCCACATGTCAGTGAGACATTAGGCCAGATTAAGACACCATTAATGCTCTACTGATTGGCAATCATTAAACATTAAGTGTGTCCTAATTAACTGACGAAAATGGGAGCTACGGCCGGCAAAGTCCCGAGTGGCTACCACGGCTTGTCGCCGGCGACTCCGGTCGCGGCGGCGCCCACAAACTATCAAAATGGGTTCGCAATAGTGTTGCGGTCCCAACAGTGATGACCTCGCCGGCGGTGGAGGTCTAGAACGCCACGAGCCGAAAACAAGATGGAGCCATTTTCGGTAAAACATGAAAATAGCAAAATGCTCATTGCGATCCAGAAAGCGAGTGCCATGACTTCTAGGGACTATATAGAAGCTACCTTAACCGAAAGGAGCTCCAAAGATGGCCGGGGAAGACTTGAACACGATGAAGTCCACCGGAGCCGAAGAAGATGAAGTGGAAGATGAGGTTCTGAGCAAAATGAGTGGAACCAAATCATCACCACAGCTTCATTATAGCTCAAAGAGGCTCCAAAAGCAAATAATTGCAAAAAGAACCACTTACCGGAGCTGGAGAAGAAAGGGGGTGAAACCAACCGAAAATCTCCAAACTTAAAATTGAGCGATTCCTGTGAATGCAACCCAAAATCAAGTTAGGGGAAATACAAAGGAGGTTGAGGAGTTCAAAAGGGTGCAAGAAATGTTGAAGATAAACCACTGGACACCAAGGCCGCCATTGGAGCTCTACGGCCAACAATGGTGCTTTGAGGGTGTGAGGTGGTTTAGCTGCTCAAACACTAAGAAGAGCAAAGTGTGGTGTAAAGGGACACCAGGAGGAGCTAAGGGCCAATTTATAGGAAAGGAATTAGGGTTTCGAGCGAGAACCCGAGTCCATGGTGAGCTCGGTTCATGGCGCGGTCATGGACCAAGAAATGACGGGAGCAAGTGAGCACGGTGACCATGGAGGAGAAAGCCTGTTGCGCATTAAATGCCTTGCAGAGAGACGTTGACGAGGCACGCTCGGTGACGCAACAAGCCCCCATGCTCTCTCTTTCTCTCGCCATGAACGCCGCGCACACCGAGAAGCCGAGGAGGAAGAAGAACAGAAGACAAGCCACGCCCGTTGGATCTTAGATGGACGGTGTGATTTAAAAGAGTTCGCGGACAACCGATTGCCTCACGGAATCGGGCGGTTGGATTGAGATCCAACGGTCCCAATTGGCTAATGCAACCGGAGGGTCCGAAAGCTCACATGAACGTGGGCCGAGCGATTTGAATCCAACGGCTGATATCGCACGCGCGTTTTAAAACGCGGCTCGGTGCAGTTAGGTGGTTCAACCAAGTCAAGTGGCTCGGACTCGAGCCCGACTCGAACCCAATGAATAGTGGAATTGGTTTTTAGGTTTTAAATATGCTGAGACTTTTGAGGATTTATTTGGGGTAGCAAAATAACTCCAAAAATTCTGAAATTTTTACAGGAGCTTGCTGACTGAGACATTGACATTGTGTAAAATTTTCAGAGGTTTTTATGCATTGTATTTTTCTCCAAAAATTCTACAAGGTACTGGTTTTATGTTTGACTGAGAGTCAAACAGGTTTGACTGCCCTCTAAAATATTCAAACAATTTCTAAAAATTGTGAAATTTTTCAGAGGGGTCACATATCATCCCAAGAACTTAGGAAAAATATTCCCAGGAGATGATCACAACATTTGACAAGATTGTTTTCAAAGGAACAAGATTTGGATCAAGGACTTGTGACTTTGTACTTCCATAACCTTTTGTACAATACTTGTTCAGTACACAAAGGAAATACATGACGTAAGAAAAAGTTTTAATTTCTACTCATTTACTTACATTTGAAACACAAGCCCAAAATTTGGGATGTCACAATACTCTCCACAACGGGGAAGTATTAGGTGTGAGTGATTGTGATGGAGGAACCCAGGACCAGTGGGGGATAGTCCGGAAGTGGGGGATCCAAGGCGCTATATGCGCTAAGGTGGAGTGTTGAGTGCAGGATAGAAGCTGCCTCAACCAACCTCACCAGAACTCGGTGGATGATGAGGTCAGCAGCGTGACTTAATCTGCACCGGCGGAAGGTGATGGGTGGAGAAATTAATCACGTAACCTGGAAAACGTTCTGTATTCTGATCTCGAACCCGCATCTAAGGCAATGCGGTGGACCCTGTTCACAGAGAGTTCAGAATAGCTATGGGCAAAGTGGTACAAAGCCTGCGCAGTGCTAAACAAATCATGAATTCATGCCAGTCTCCAGGATTGGAGTCTACGGGAACCACAGGGGGTCTTTCGTTTCTCCGAGTGACTAGTAGAGTTTTTCAGTATTAAAACTTGCCACTTTTTGTCGAGATCTATTTTCTAAAGTGAGATGATTTAGAAATTGTGATAATGAATAGAGATAGTGCATTCTGTGCATCTTTTGCTATTAATGCTTGCTGAGTACATTCGTGTACTCAACATTGTTAGTATTTTCCTTTGTAGATCCTAGTCCGACCGGGAACTATCCCGAGTGGGACGAAGGACTTGCAGGTACAGAAGCAACAACTGGAGGAGGAGGCTTGGACTAAGAGGACCCAGTGCGAGTTGGGAGCTATTTTGGCTTGTGGGACGGATAGGCTGCCGATACTTCAGGGCATACAAGAGAAGCGGGGAAGTCCCCTTGGGTATTTATATAAATCTTGTATTAAGACCTTAGCCCTGCGTGGCTAACTGTTGAAATAAAGGACAGTTTCTATCTTATTGTTCTGCTGCGCAACTCTGGTGAAGGCTTACTATTCGTTGGAGCAGTGTTCTACTGAGCAAACGAATAGTAATCCGTGTGCCTAAGTGTTATTACCCCTGGGGTAATGACATGGGGCGTCACAACCATCTCCGGAGCGGAGGAAGAACAACCAATAGTGATCGAGGAAAGACTTAATTCGTGGAGCCGACTTGATTTGTTCAAACTCCCTCAACGTGGACTAGTGAAGACCGGCAAATCTTCGATACCACGGAAAACATCGTTGTCTCATTGTGGTTACTTCTAGTCTTTACTCTTCCGCATTTATATTTCTTGTTTGATCATTGTGTTTGTATTGCTTAGCTAGAAGTATAACTTGTTTAGACTAAGTTGTTAATTGGCTTAACTTGTTTATTTGTTAAAAAGTTTAAAAACCTCCTATTCACCCTCCTCTAGTCGGTTATCCTTGATCCTACACCGAGTGAGGATTGGATATGGATCTGGCCATGAGGAGAGGGGCGTGAGGAGGGGGTGGCAAGCAGGCGTGAGAAAGGAGATCCGGGGGCGGCGGGCAGGCGTGACCGCGTGAGGCCAGTGACCGAGTGTGCGAGAAGGGGATTTGGATTGGATTCTGAAGGATGGGGTGGATGGGATTGGAGAGGAATAGGATCGGAGAGGGGGTGGCCAGTGCATGACATATGAAGTAACTTGAGGCTCACCTGTCAGTACATTCTCACAGGCAATCGGGCGAAATGGGCACGGGTAAGTATTACCCATGCCCATAGCCGTTTACCTACCGGGTAGAGATTTGTGCACACGAATGTACCTGTGGGCAGAAAAATAGATCATACCCACCTTCATTAGGATTTGGGATACCCACGGAAAATGAACAAAACTGCCATCCTCCTATCCCGGGGCCATGCTTGCACTTGTGCAGCTTCACGGCAGGCCAGTTACGCATCTCAGAATGCATCCGTCCCGTTGTAAAAGCGAGGACTCAACATCTTCTCCTCAACGAGAAGCACGAGGATCGGGGGAGAAAGCGAACAGAACATACATCTCGGCTCAAGAAGCAGAGGAAATAGACGTTGCTACTCCGAGTGTAAGCTTCGTTCTGCCATACTCGTATTTTAGTCAGCCGGTGACAAAGTGATGAGTTTGTGGCCCATGTGCCATTTTCTAGATTCTAATGTGCTACTGCCTACTGGCCCTACTCCTAGAAAGTAACACTATTAGTACTAAACGTTGTCTGCAAAGTGCAAACTTAAGATACCGAGGAGCAGCTTAAACAACTGCGAACAAACTCGACAACCAGCAACCAGCAGCGAGCCAGGTCGGTGCCTCAGCATTGAAAATGGGAAGAGGATCACGAAGAGGATCCTCGTCACATGCATATGCCTGACGAAGCATGTTATGTTACTGTAACATCCGGGTTCTTCAAGGACAATCACCAAGAGTCCAAGACCTGATTTGAAAGGCCCCAACTCCCAACTGTGCGTTCGCCCTACCTTGTTCTACCAAGGACCAACAGCATCACGATCATTGGTTTGGTGGGGGGCTCTACTTTGCCTATTCAGAGTCGACACAACTGACAAAATATCTCCCATGTAGGTTGCCAACATAACCGATAACCATATTACCTGCCATGAACCACAGAAGCCCTTGTGACTAGTGGTGCAATTGGAGCGGATATATCGCTTATTCGGTTTTATACTTTGTTTTTTTTTCTCTCTCTTGGAGTCAGAGTGCGGCACGGATAGTGTTGGATACCCATTTCTTCATCTTGTATTCGTTTTGCGAGCCTTCGGACGGTCGGTTCGACAGAAACTATCTGCTTCTTTTGCACACCTACAAAGTACATTGGATAGTAGGGCTGCAATAAGAGCGAATACGGAGAGACTAATCGCTGAGATGTCGAGAAAAAAAACACTCAGTATCCGTTATTCTTATCATAAGTAAAGTCACAATAGACTTTCCTTATACCACCTGACATACGGATACATACAAACAAATATCGTTTATTCTGTATCTTATTTCGTATTTTTTCATCGGAATCGAAGTCAGTCACAAATAGTACCGGATACTCATTTATCACTTTCGTATTCGCTCCGCAAAACTTTAGCCGGTCGGAAATTATCTGCCCGTTTGCACCCTACCCGAGACCACAATGGGACCTATTAAAACATTTTTAATGCAATTTTGTACTAGTGGTATGGTGAATGTCTAAAATACCACACACCGCTCGATTAAAGCTTCTTTCCTACTCAGAATCATACTACTACTACAGTGCATTTTTTTTTTTAAAAAAAAAGAATGCACCTTTATACTAGCAGTATGGAGCATGGACACCATACCGCTCCATCACGGCTTCTTTCGTACTAGTACTCCTATGGCCTATGGGGTGTGGAAATTGGAAATGTCACCCTGGATCTCACGGTCGCAGCTAAAAAGAGGAGAATGACTAGGAATTAGGAAAAGGTTAGAAGAGGGAAATCTGCCGATGCGGCCCACCAGTCAATGGCACAGATTTTCAGTAGGCCGGACGTTATCCGTGGTTACGTCCGGTCATTTTCCTGTTTTCCTCTCAATGATTGGGTAATTTCTCCCTGTTTTCGTACCTTCGTTAGCATAATATGTGTTTCGGGCATCTTTTGAAGGACTTAGCTCGTTAATTTTTTTTATTAGTGTCCAATGTTGCTTCTTTTTTATTGTATTTGCGAGCTAGCAACACAAGATTTATGGCCCATCTATTGCCTACAAAACACAAGATTCTCTGTACAGCATCTCACTGTCAGCAGCACGATACAACCAGATAATAATAAATACAGAATGCTACCAGCATTGTCAATCAATGCTAAGTACTAGTAAGCATCAACCCCAGCACAGCATTTCTAATACCAGTGTGCTCCACCGTCCAAATCATACACCTCGCAAGAATCACAAGCTAAAATCTAATCGGAGAGCATAAAATAGAACAAAAGAAAAGGATCATTCGGCAAGTAGCTCTCATTGGATCGTGTCCAAGGTCCCTTTCCTCTTAATCCTCCTCTTGATCTCCTTCTCCAGCTCCTCAGTCCCACCTACCCCCTCCAGCTCCTGCCAACAACAAACCACGAAAACACAAACAAGATATCGAACAATTAAGTACAGTAAATATTGCATTTCAGAACAATTCAAATTTCAAGAGTCTATAAAATATCAATATTCCCGATGTTAGATCGTGCTTGTACTACTAGTAGTACTGCATCTGCTCCACAGTTGGACATGTTCATCGGTTCTTTCTGGCTGCTGTTACGTTGGAGCAACCCAACATGCATGGCACACGAGGAAGCAAGCTAGCTAGCACTTGGCTGACTCACCTTGGGACCAAGGAACAGCCCATATGGCACGCCCTCGAACTTGTCCATGTGATGTATCTGCAGACATGAATGGCAAGCACGGAGCACGGACCAGAAAGAAATTCAGAACCTAGGCAAACAAAAAAAAGTTCAGAGATGCGTGTGGTTGGGTGCAGGGCGACCGTACCTGATGGGCGGCGGCCACTCGCCGGAAGTAGGGCACGTTCTCGACGGGCCCCACCGGGAAGCGCCGGTGGACCAGGCCGTCGTGGACGAACATGTACGCCATCCCGAACAGCGTAATTCCCAGCCCCTGTGGCACACGGGCACGTGGAGGTCAAGGCGCGACACGTCACCACTCAAACCCTTCTCCTTCTCTCCACGCATAAAAATTTACCCCGGATAGATTGAGCAGAAAGAAACGCTACTAATAGAGTACATAAGATTCGCGGCGCATGCTACTCTTAGGTGTGACTGTTGATGGTACCTCGGAAACGGATCATCGCTACGGCAGAGACGTGCAATATAAGTGGGCATTACACCTCTCCCGTATCATCCCGTCCCGTCCGATGACAACAGGGAACGACCTAGATTAACTGCGTACAGCCAAACTGATACAGTGATAAACAGTAAAATCGCTATTTTCTATTCACGGTGGAAGCTACAGTATTCTGCAGAGCAACGGACTCGTGACACCATCGCCATGCGACAACAGATGCTGTTCTGTTTTGGTAGTAGAATCTACGTCGTAGGTTATGTGGCAAGATATGGGAGCCAATCATCGTATATACGTACGAACTAGTACATGTGTTTCATTTTGATGCTACCGCGTTATACACGCCTGGTCAGATTGTAGAATCCAAGGTAGGTCAGGTAGGCGAGGTGCGGAAGGGAGGGATCATTAAAGCAGGGAAGGCTACTCACCGCGCCGAAGCAGAGGCCGGGGGCGAGGCCGCGGTTGAAGAAGCCGTAGGCGAGGAGGGACATGGCGGGGACGGCGTTGATGATGGCGAAGACGTCGTTGAGCTCGAAGGGCCCGTCGCGCGGGCGGTGGTGCGACTCGTGCATGTGCCACAGCGACGCGTGCCACAGCGCCCGGTGCGCCCACCGCGCCCAGAACTCCATCCCGACCTGCGAACGCAAGCAACACGGCGCGCGTTAACCGGTCGAAATGCGCATCCATCTGACGACGCACGGTGCGTGCGTTGCGTGATGTGGGACCGTACTACTTACCGCCGCGCCCACCGAAAGCGCGAAGGTGCCGAACATCTCCGTCACCGGAATCTCGCCTCCCTAATAAGGCGGTAGGAACAAAAGGAGATTTGATTTAGTAGGAGAAGAAGGGAATTGCCATGGATGCCCAATTGCAGCATGAGCCAGCCGGTGCGACTGTGGTACCTTCATTTGCCAGGCGAAGCGGTAGTACACGGCGGCGGCGGCCATGGACGTGATCCCGAGGCTGGACATCACCGCGGCCACCAGGTACGTCTGCCGCTCCGACTGCTTCCGGGCGGCGCGCTCCGCCGCCGCCTCGTCCTTCCCCTGGCCGCCGCTCGCCGCCGCGCCAGCCCTGCCGTCCGACGCCACGCGCACGGGCACAGCGCGGCGCACCGAGAGCGGCGCGAACACCAGCCGCGTGGCTGCCGCGGACGGCGCGCCTCGGCCGCGGGAGGCGGCGAGAGGGAGTGGAGCAGCCACCAGCCTCGCAACGGCCATGATGGCTCGTAAATTACTTACTAGCAGACGGATGGTTTTGGCCTTTTGGGTTTAGCGTTGGCGCTCGCCTCTAGTGTTGGGCTGGAAACCTACAAGCGTTTGTGCCTCCGGGAGCGAGCGGCGTGGAAGACAACAAGTGGGTCGTCGTCGTCGTCGTCGTGGTATGGAGACGAGTCAACCTGTCGGCACGGAAATGCGTGAGATGCGCCGGCCGGAGGGGGCGGATTTTATAGCAACGAGAGAGAAAAGTCACGGGATGAGACGAAGCGGAAGGGGAAGAAAATCCGATGGCCGAGTCTCGCGCGAGGCACTGCCCTATTAGCCGTTTATTTTTTTATTGATGGTCGAGAAATCAACGGCGAGCGGACGGACGGGGAGAGACCTCAAGCGAACGAATTTCCTTACGCGGAACGGCGAGTCCACGCCATGCGATGCGAGGTGGCTCTATCTCTAGTGAAGGAATTTCCAGGTGTGAGTGAACGAATGAATGTACCGGTACTAGATGTGTCGCTGTTATCATCTGCATGCGGTGGCTCCATTTCGGTGTCAGGCTCAGCCGCCCGGAGAGGGGCATTGGAGAGCTGCGTTTCCTGAGGTGAGGGCCATCTGGTAGGCTGGTAGCAGGCAGCCCGCCCTAGCTAGCTACCGCGGTGCCAGGCTGCGAGGGGCAGTGGAAAAGGACAGTGCACGCACATGGCGGGGCGCGCCTCACCACGTGGCGGCAACGGGGAGGCTGTCCCCGCGCGCACGACTGCACGTACCCGCGGAAGTGGATACGCTGCTGGGCGCTCGCCGCGGAGCTCCCGTGCCCACGCAGCGGTCTGCGCCGATGTGCTCTAGTGTTGACCAGTGACCGCAGCTCCGTGTCTTTGCGTATGTTTTCCCTCTGTATCACCGACCCCAGTTTTTGGCTCATCTATCCCTTTTTTCGAAACAAATTAGCAAAACCAGTCCTCGCGCGGGGCGGAGTTAGGAGTGACGCCGGGTATGCACGGGTACACATAAAGAATTCAAAAACACGGTGAAAGTATATGGGTACAGAGATCAAATCATTTGTTTAATTGAATCTTGACGAGGATTATTGCACAAGACTTTAGATTGGGTAAAATGTGCACTTTATCGAAATTTTTTTAGCCCGCTGTGTGCGAACGAAATAGCAAAAATGACATCTCTATTGCATAAAACCACCGCGGAAGACGACCTGACACGAACTAGAACCACGGCAGGTGACCTCTTGCATCGTCTGCTGTCTTGTCGCCGTAGGACCTAAAGTCAAAGCACTTCAGATCCGCGATGCCATTTGGTCGGGAAGAAATCTGGATTTGCTATTTCGTCGTTAATCAGGCCAAACGAGCCACACAAAAAAAAAAAACTCCACCAACTTTGCCACCCTCTCCGGGTGAAGCTTCACATAACGCAGTTCGCATGCAACGAGCTAGCTGGTCCTGGTTCCGGTGATGGGTGTATCAAACGACTTGAGTGTCTTCCATGCATCCTGGTTCTGGTTCCAGCCACTAAATTATTTTACGAATCTCCCTTTAGAATTCCTCTATAAAATACTCTACCCTATTCGTTTATCCTGAATGGATATTGCCTAGCAATAGCACAGTAGGCGGGCGGTTGCAACTACAGGTCCTATACGACGGAGGGGGCGTGGTACGTGTCAAGACAGGGGTCCTGCGCGTTGGCCCGGCGATTGGTGCTGCTGCCGCCCCGCTACGCATCCCACTTGCCGACGGTCAACCACGCCTTCCTCGAGATGTTTTTTAAAATTGGGTCTGTGCTGCTATCTTAATTATAAAAATAGTCTTTTTAACATTCAAATTACGAATCTAGTCCCCTACCGAGCGCGGAAAAACAGGAGACCGACACGTGTCACTTTCTGCGTTGAGGGGGCCCGGAACCTTAGTGCTAGGCGTAAAAGCCGGAGGCACAACGCGGAATGCCGCGGGCCTGGGCGGCTTCAGCGCCACCAGAGCATGGTAAGGGAACCAACGGCATTCCGCTGAACCGAAGCACAGGAAGGAATAAAAAAATCATTGTCACTTTCAAGCAACAGAAAACGTGAATAAAAAAAAACATTGCTTTCAAGTATGTCACTTCAAGCAACAGAAAAAAGAAAAGAAAAAGTGAATTAAAAAGTAACATGTCGCGCTCTGGTCGGGCGGGAATAGGGATGGCAACGGGGCCATTCCCCGTCGGGAAGTGGTGGAACATCTCCATCCCCGAGAGAAGAAAAATTCCCCGTCCCCATCCCCATCCCCGTCCTCGGTGCTATTCTCCCCCGTCCCCATCCCCATCGGGTTATCGGGGCTCCATGAGGACCCATACCCGAAAGTTAGATCTCAAAAGAAGATAAAATAAGATCCATAATGTTATAAAAATGGGTATGAACATCGACATGCAATGCTAAAATGATAATATTTTTTGATTAATTAGCATCTGGAAAGTAAAAGATGCAAAAGAGATTATCAGATTATCGCCTTATCGGATTGTGCGGTAGTAGGCTAGTGACCTACATATCTTATCGGGGACCCATGCGGATAGCGGGGATGGGGAGTAGGAGAATGGCCCCATCCCCACTTCACCCGATGGGGAATTATATTTGCATATTAGTATCCCCGTGGGGGGAAAAACAGTACCATTCCCGTCCCCTAATAGGTGAATTCCCCGTTAGGGAATGTGGAATGGGGCCCCATTGCCATCCCTAGGAGGAAAGCTGCCGGCTCCCTTCCGCTCTTCGGTGGCGTGGAAGGTGCCCAGGCCCACGTCCTTCCGTGCTGTGCCTCTAGCTTCCTCGTCTGCCTGACTTTCGCACCTACCACCAAGGTTCCGCGCCCCCTAAGCGTGGAAAGTGCCACGTGTTGGGTTCTGGTACTTCCGTGCTCGATAGGAGGCTAAATTTGCAATTTTCATGACAAAAGTTTATTTTTATAATTAAAGTGGTAGCATAGAGCCAAATTTTTTTAAAAAATATCCACTTTCCTCTGCGTCCTAGCGTCCAATCACTCCAGTCCCAGGCTCCCAGCACAACGAGCTAGCTTAGCTTACCCACTCCGTGAAAGATGAATCAGAGCAGATGGCGCTTCAACTCAGCTCGTCCATGGCCTCACGCAGTACTACCAACTGATGCACAGCACCAATTGCTCCCCACTAATTTCAGCAGATTACTAATGCCATGTAGGAACATAGTATATTGCGTGCGTTAGAAGCGTGAACTTTTGGCTCATGCGGCGTCTTTACGAAACGATTTAGCAAATATAGCCTATGCAGGCCTAAAATATATATAAAAATAGCACCGCGGTAGCTCAGACATACGTCACGTGTCCCCTAGTGTGCTCCTGAATTGCGACTGTATTCTGCCGTACACCTGGACCGCTGCACGTCACCTGCCGCGGTCCCCATCTGCTAGGCCCCCTCCCGCCATGCTCTCGGTGTGTTGCAGGAGCCTGCCGTTGTCCCAGACCACTGCAGAATCCTACCGCGAGCTCCATACGCTTGGCCAGCCCGGCCCGACCTCCTACCGTGGACCCCCCGTTCTGTTGTTGCAGGTGCCCTCCGCGGCCCTATTTCTGGCGTGATTGTGGTCCCTACCACGATCAGGGAGGGCGGCAGGTACCAAGCGCGGTTCAGGAGGACGATAGGGGCTTGTCTATCCGTCTAACCTACCGTAGTACTATTTTTGCCATTTTAAATTCGCGAGAACTATATTTGCTATATCGTTTGAAAGAGATACCAAATAAGAAAAAAACCTCTAGAGGCGCTGGCTCCGTGTGCCTGTACTAGGCCGGGATAGTGATAACTGATAAGAAGCTAGGGTGACGCGGAGGAGGGGTAGGTCAGGCACTGCCCAACTTCCGTTCTTTTGCCACCTGGTGACCGGTACGCATGCACTGCACGATATATAATGGTGTGTGAAGTGAAGAGTGAGTGCTTCGATGGTGCCGACGGTGACGTGAGGCCTTGACGAGGGCACGAGCTCGCCGTAGTGGGGCTGCCGCCGCACCGCGTTTGCTCGGGCTCGGTGACACGTACGTAGGTCGCTGCGTTAGGATAACTAATTCTAGGGGTGCACGTAACGCGGATCGTGGTCAAACTCGGAGAGATTAGTTAGGTTGGGAACTTTTGGCTGATTTGGATCTCCAAGCCTAATTTGTACTCACTTCTTTCTTCTGGAGGTCACTGTGAAACGGATGGATGGATGGGAATGGAATATATGCAACTGCACGACCGGCCGGATGTGGAGGTCGTTGTTGACGACTCTCCACGTTCCCCATGCATTTGCCTGGAACTCTTCTACTTGTTCTGCGGTGCAGTTCACGCATACACTTCTTGAGGAAAGCATTCGATCGAGCGGGCGATGCCGCGAGCAAATAATATAAAGGCATGTACAACGCGAGATGTTTATATGCGAGTGATTAAAGAAATAGAATATATATAGTCACGTTATCAAGCTCTTAAGTAAAAAGTTATTTCATCTGATACAAGTTTATCTTTTGTAGGTGCTTACATGATTGTATTATCTATTAATTATATATAGTTATATACATAAACTTCTCTTAAGCACCAGTGTCTAATCAAACATCGATGTTACAAAATAAACACATTATCTATCGTGGTAAAAAAGTTCAGTTTTAATTTGCTCTAAACATCTCTCTTGGCACTGGCATCGTACATGCTCTAGTACTCCTTTCTCGCTGCTGCAACAGTCCATCGACCAGATATTTTGGCTTCGCTAGCAGGGGCAGCGGCAGGGGGGTGCCCGTAGTGCACAGGCACCCCAAAAAAATGTGATTTTTTTTAGGTATGCTCAATTCGGCCCATCTCAGCCCAATTTAGCCACACGCACAAGCATCAGCAAAGACCGGGGCTTGCCTTCTCCTCCCGAGTCCTGCAGGGACACCGCCAGCCTCGGGTCAGACCTCCCCTCCTTGCTTGGGACGCCGCCGAGGACGCCTCCGACCGCCAGCCCGTCGCCGCCCGCCGAGGACCAACAATCCAACTCCTATCCAACACGAGCAACACCAACACCAAGGTAAACATTGGGTGATTGGGGAATGGGGATCCGGCCACCGGGATTGGATTTGGGAGAGAGGGCGCGCGCAGGCAGCGCGAGCGCCAGCGGCCGGAGGCCGAGCCGGCCGGCGTGCGGCGGCGCGAGTGAGGAGGCGGCCGGCGACGGCGTGGTGGCGCGTGCGCGAGATGGGCGTGGTGGCGCGGCGCGGCGCGTGTGAGGGAGCAGGGCCGAACCGCCGAAGAAGAGCAGGGGCGCAGCGCGGGATTGGATTTGGGGGGGGTGGCATCCTCTGCGCTTGGGACTGAGAGAGATAGATAGATTGGGAAATGGGAATTTGGGACCGAGAGAGATAATTGGGGGCGAAGGGAGCAGACTGAAGAGAGATTGGGAAGGAATTAGGATTTAGGAATGAGAATGGCGGTAGAAATTAGGATTTAGGAATTATATCAGAAGATCATCACCTCACTTCTGTGATTTGTATATGTAGGACAAGTTGAATCATAGAAATAAAAAAGGAATAGAGAATTAGAGATATGGGAGGCGATAGTTATGTTAAAGATGGATTTAGAAATTGGAATAGGTATGACTCAGTTGATAAGCATGTGGGTAATATGAGAAGTGTGCATAATCGAGCTCAAGAGAAATACAACTTGATCTGGTTTGTTTGGATAGCAATGATCCAGTTTCTACTAAGTTTGTTAAAACAAAGAAGCATGGCATTTACAAATTGGTGTACTTGCTTCTTAAATTGGTATTGCTTCTACCGGTAGCAACGGCGAGCGTTGAAAGAGTATTTTCGACGATGAATCTTGTGAAGAACAAGTTGAGAAATAGTATGGGTGATCAAGTATTAAATGATTGTTTAGTCACCTTTATAGAGCGAGATATCTTCTCGAAGGTTAGTGATGATGATATAATCAAGTGTTTCCAAGGAATACGATCACGTCATATGGTATTGTGATTTTTATTAGCTATTTATGACTATTTTATTCATGTAAGATTTTATTTGAACTGATCGTATTGCACTATTAACTAATTTTGAACTTTTTGTATAATTATGTTGAATTTGTGAAATAACTTATATATCGTATAAGATTTTTTTTTAATCTTTGAAGTGTGCTCCGCCAACCCGTCGTGGCTGCTGCATGGCTGAGTCCCGTGGAACAAGACTTCAGTAGTTGTTTCCGCCTTTCTACTCCATGATCGATCGAGTTCTTGAAGCTCTTTCCTGTGAGTTAAGCACCCGCGATCTCCACTGTTCACGATCGAACAGGACAGTCGACAGCATCAGCGTGAGTGGATGGCACCTGCAGACTGCAGTCCCCAGCATGCAATGCATGTTCGTCATATTCGATGTTATCGTTGACAGTGAAGGATCGCTGAAACAACTTTGACATCCGCGTGGATAACTGCCTACCTAATTGACAGGTCCACATGCAAAAATATCCATCCATGTGCACTTGTCAACAACTAACGGAGTTCGAGAACCATACATCTCATGTTTTTTTTTTTTTTGGAAAACATAGCGAATCCTGAAACTAGCTTGTACAAAGCACATCCCCTCAAGAAAGAGAGAAAAAAATGTGGCTGCTGGGATTCGAGCCCAGGTCTCCACGGCCACAACGTGGAATTCTAACCACTAAACTACAGCCACTTAGGTGGTTTAATTACAATACTAGGAAATATATAAGAGTACTATTCGAACGGCTAGAGAGAGTCAAGCACAAGCAGAACTGTTGAGTGCATGCTTTGAGCATGTCGACAGCGAGGTGCTAGCTCCTCACCTGTTTATTGTTGGTCATATGAAGAACATCGCAGGCTGAAACGGCAGCATACATCATGCATTCCGCTATCACCCTGAAGGGGCCCGCCTGTCAAAAAGGCCCAGCGCCAAAGACACTCGTTTCATTAGCAGCTTTGCTGGAAACGCTCAATGCTTGTAACTTGCAAGGTCATTAAGCTGTTGTTATACATCAATTTTGTGTTCCACTGCTGCTTGTACCGTCCCAGCGTCCCTCTTGTATAGTGTTCTTCTAATCTGAACTCCGAAGCACTGGTCTTCGCATTAGTCGGCGAAGAAACAAAAATTCAGCACAACTTCTTCTTGTTTTTCTTCTTCTTCTTCTTTTTTGAACTGAATTCAGCACGACTTCGCCTTCAGGATTCAGGGATAAAACTTGGCCCAAGTCAATCCATCACCGGGCTAGACGGATCCAAGCCCGTTAAAACAAGCCCATCAACTCAGCCACGTTGGCAAAGCCCACCAAACGTCATCTCCAGGCCCAGAAGGCAAAAGACACCGCCTCAAAACCCCTGCACCGCCCATCCTAGGGTTTCCCCGCTCTCCAGCCCTGCCTCTCCTCCCTCCCTCCGGCAACTCAGGAGGGCGCGGCGCCTGCTCCCACCGTCCCGGCGGCGGCGAAGGCCGCGACGACCCCGCGCAGTGCAGGCGCCATGGCCGCCCCGGAGGCACCCTCCTGCTACGTCGGGATCGCGCGGCAGTCCGCCGCCTTCCGCCTCATGAAGCATATGGTGCGTGATCCGATCCTTCCCTCGTGCAAATTTTTGATTAACTAGCAGAGTGCCCGCACTTTGCGGCGGATTCTTTGGCATCTTATATTAGCACTATAATCATCTCAGCAACGTACAACACAAGGTAAAAAAAAAATCAAAATGACAAAACCTCAGTTGCGAGGTAGAATTAATCAGATGGTGAAGGTTTTGAGTTACCGAGGAGCCAAATGGGGCTCATATGTTGTTACAAGCGTATCATACGTATATCAAGCTAGTCCAAACTCTCACCAAAACAGAGCCCAATTGTGATCATACAGGGAAGGAATAATATATGTATACCCTTCCAGTTACATAGATGAACGAATCCATACATGACACGAGACACATTGTTGCCCATGATCAATGCGAAGATGAAGGGAAGCCTGAAGGCCAATTTACATTCGTACTTGACTACTTATAACTTAAAGAATAGATGACCACCTCCTATGCAGAGATCAACTCAGGAGTTCATATGAGCCACTGTCAAAACCAATAAGATGACTGCATCCTACAAGTTGCAACTTTGTTAGATCACACATCCAGTTAAGCCAAAGAACTCACCATTCCACAAATTGAAAAGTAGGCCCAACTGCTATAAAACCGGAAGCACGGTGATTGTTTGATAAAAGTATTTATTCGTTTCAGTTATAAAAGTTCATCTATTATCAGTAGTTGGTCATCCATACCAAATGATCATATATTGACCGCGTTAGAAAACCTAAAATGAAGCATAGACGAAGGGTGTGAGAGTACTGAGGATACTTTCAAATAGTACTAATCACCGTTCATCACTAACCGCTGGCACAAGTAACAAGAAAGAACCTTTCAGAAGAAATGAAGAACCAAATACAATTTAGTCTCACCCTTTACCTGAATTTCGTTTCAGTTTTTTGGATTAACCAGCGTTATTCTTATCACTACTTTATTATCCATTCCATTTGATCATCCTGTTGGCAGCACTCTGATCCGCATCGCTTCCCACTCAATCCTCCTACGTAAACTAAATGGTTTGAAGAACAAAGCAATCCATTAGGTATACATTACCAGCAATGTGTATCTTCACATTGTACCAAAGTGCTCTATACTTTTAACACAATGTTTTTTACTGGGATTAACAGCAGTTAGAGGTTACATGGTAACCTATTGCCCAAGTAATCAAGGAGAAACAATTTATTCAACTAGAAAAGGAGGGGGTACGAACAAGAAAAAATGGTGAGTACCTCTATATCCAGTTGATCAACAGTCTACACTCCAGTGACTTCCACCCCTCTGATCCGGACCTTCATCCCTTGAATGCAAGATATCACATCACGAGTCATGAGCTCCTTCTTCGTCTCTGTCTTACCAGCGTCACTCTTTCCACTAACCAGGATCAAGTGGCTTTCTTGTTCATTGATCTCGTTCTGAAGTCTCTGTCTTACCAGCGTCACTCTTTCCACTAACCAGGATCAAGTGGCTTTCTTGTTCATTGATCTCGTTCTGAAATTGTTCTCGGCAACAAAACAGTGACCCCAGTTCTATTGGTTTTCTGTCCGGTGAGTCGGTGACCGGCCACAGATCACGACTGTGATAAGAACATAACAGTAAACACATGGGCACCTGTAACAAGCATATGAAATCTGCAATCGTCACCCTTGGGAGGACGCAAGAGGGAGATCCAGAGGAGCCGATGAAGTCATCGGAAGAAGCTCCCGCACCATGCTCCACGGCTCCATGCCATGCTGCTGTGCCGCATCTCCCTCGCGACTGCCACCCCTCGCCCTTCGTCATGAGCGACTCCACCACCGCGTGTCACTCGTCGCTGCATTCTGCACGTCCTGGAGTCGGCCTCTCACGAGTTCACCCATTGAAGAAATTAGTTGGTGATCTTTGATAGAGAAGAGGTGGTGGTGGCGGCGGCGGCGGCGGCCCTACTCCTGTAAAGCCAACTGCGGAAACGGGTAGGAGGAGACCCACGGCCCTGCCTTACAAAGGTCAGCTTCGAGAGCGCAATTCAATCGCGGCAGCGACTGCCAAGGAGGAGGGGGAGGCCGGGCTAGTGCGAATCAGAAGAGGAGGCGATAGTAAGAGGGGAATGGGGAGAGGTTTAGGACTCATGGATTCTGCTTAAGGAAGAGGAAACATCGATCAATTTTCTCCCCTGCCATCATGGCCTTGCATAGTGGGAGAAGTGGGGGAGGGGGCGAACTGGAAATTGCCGAGACCATGGCTGTTTGCCAGCCCCACTTGTGGGCTCTCGCTTTTTTGGTAGAGGGAGCCTGCATGATCCTGCCGCTGTGCAGGGGTAAACTCTGTCTTTTAATATTAGTAAGGAAAAACTGGACTTTTGTTTGGTCACATACTGATATGGCATGCTTGATAAGTGAGGGAAACTAGATATAGCCGCTGAGCAATGAATGGACAATTCTCGCAGATGTAGTCGCATATGTAGCTTGCTTTAGATATGAAGTCTCCAGTAGTTGCTGCTGTTTAGCCTGTTCACGTGTAACTAGCAAAGTTAGTTAATGCTTAAGATATCGTTTTAGGACGGCTGTATGCAAATAAGGTTGAATTGACTGGAATTATGGAGAGAAGGTGAAGTTTATACTGTTTCACTGAGCTGCAACTGCACAAAGAGTGAAGTTTCTCTTGGAGCACTTGAAGCACTCTCTCTACAAATCAGTTGCCGTTTCCAAGTTGTGCTGACTTTGTGTTAATTTAGAATCGGTCTCTTTTACTGATCTTACTCTTCATTGTGCTGTAGGGATGGGAAGAAGGTGAAGGCCTTGGCAAAGATAAGCAAGGCATAAAGGGGCATGTTAGAGTGAAAAACAAGCAGGACACACTAGGTATGCTTACTCATAGAACTACCACATGCTTTAAACATTTGTTGAGTAAATATGTTCATTTTCTAATTAGCCATAGGCAAGATCGCTGAAACCTGAGTCTAATCTTGTATGCAGGTGTTGGTGTAGACAGTCCTCATAACAAATGGGTATATGACACCACCCAATTTGACAATATACTAAAGAAACTGAAAGTGGTATGATGTGTAACAATATTTTGATTTGCTTTATGTATGAACACATCCAGATTTCAGTGTCTGACAATTTCCTTCTATGTTTTTCTTTTCATTTGGTCGGCATTCTTCTCTGCAATGCCAGCAATATGCTAATCCTGTTAAAAAAGGTACATTGGGAAATGTGCATATATGTTTTTTTTAATATTTCCATTTTTGTTAAGTGTTGTTTTATTAGTTTTTTCATTTTTCATTTTTTTTTTTGCAGAAGTTGAGGATGTAAGCAATTCTCCTGATAGTACACCCAAGAAAGATAAACCCGCAAATGATGAAGTTACTAAAGTTACCCGGCCGCAAGGAAGGTTGGTTTGACCCCTAATTTCAGTCCTTCTATTTCCCAATTTATTTTTCTTCCCTTTACACAACATTTTCTTTCAGATACAAGAAAAGAGAGAGGGGGAAAAGCGTCAGTTCTTATTCAGCAATTGATCTTCAAGGCATACTTGTGAGTTATTGTTTTCTTGTGTGTGGCTGTTTCTTTATTAGGTAATATATGTGTCGATGATCATTTTCTCCTCCTGCACAGTGTATACCTTGTGGCTAAATTTAAATAAGCTGAGAATGGTGTCCAGTCTACTTGATAGCATGCATTTTGAATTTTGAATACCTTAAACCACATAAGATATTTTATAACTTGCTTGAAGAGACTGTAATATTGTGTTGGCACAGGTTCGCAAAAATGAAGGCGATTGCCATGTGGATCAGGAAGTTGAACAAACATGCTTGGATGAACCTGATTCCTTCATTTGTCAGGATACAGGTTGGTAATTTGCATGCGTGGTTTAACTAGTTTTTTTTTTCTTTTTTTGAGGGCATTTAACTAGGTTTTTCTGGGCAAGATTATTTTACATTAGCTTTTGGGCCATCATTCACTTCCTGATCCGAGGTGCCTAACTACTAGAACTAGAGTAGGTTGTAGCTGGAGCACTTTCTAGGAGTTATAAAAAACACTCTTGAGATGCCAAAATCTGTGCACTAGCTACTGGGAGCTGATTGGATTGAAATTGGGTTGGTTATGTGATGATTTTTTTAGGGTTCTTTCAAATGGAAATAGAAGTTTGATCATCAGGTTTGAACTGCTATACTTCTGCAGGAAAAAATTCTCTGAAAATTATAGAATGTGTGCACACTGCATACAAGTGGATTAACTGCTATTTGATCTAAATTTTTCTTATTATATCGTTGACGAATTTTGGTTCTTCTCGCTTAGAAAGGAAATCTACTGTGTCGACATCTGAGCTGCTATACTGCTGCTGAACGAAAAAAAGCACATTTTCGCTGTGCTTTAATGTTCCTTTCTTCTTCAATGATCTTCATTGTGATTGCCTGATTGGTTACATAGTATTGGTTGTAGATCCTCTATTTGGATTTAAATGATTGTGATAAACTTGTTATGTTCTTATTATGCAATCGTGTGTTGGGAGCTTGTACAATACTAACCTCATGGAGGTTTTAATAACTTGCTGTGTCAACTCTATGTTGGTTCAGCATCCCAAGCTGAAGATGTGAACTGGTGGGGGCACAAATACGGATTTGTATCAGGGGGCTTTCTAGGAGCAAAATCTCGTAAGAATAAATCTTCTGCACCAAAAGGTCCTCCTAATGCCCGCCAGACATTTGCAGAAGAGGATCAAGAAAATCTATACAACCTTGTTCAGGTTGGTACTTACAGTCCATAAAGTTCCCATGATGTTTTACTGCCAGCTTGCCCATTTCTAAATTTGCTGTTGCAAAATTAGATGTCGACCCTTGGTGGAATGTTGACAATGCTGAGGGTACCCCAATTGTGATTTTAGATGCTTTTCAACTGCTTCTAAGCACCTTGTCTTGTAATTTATTTCATTTCACTGAGATTTTGTTCTTACATTTTCACCTGAAGGCTTAAAATCTATGTTGAGTTTACTGATGAAATTGTGTATGATTACTGAACTCATTTGATGTATTTGCAAACAAATAGATATACCTGAATTCCCAATATATCCATTCCTTACAATGATCTACGTAATTTTCTGCAGGACAAAGCTACTTCTGGAAAGCAGGGTCTTGGCATCAAGAGCCTGCCAATGAAAGTTGCCGGCCAGCGTTGGAAGGGGAACAAAACTTCCTTTGGTGATAGCGATGAGGAAAATTCAGCCCAGTCCAATGAATTGTCAGAAATGGAACAGGATGATGACGAGGAAAAATCTCCTAATGATGCTGAATTAATAGAAATAAGGCAGAATACAGTGAAAGAAGTGTGCGTGGATGTTAAACCTAGATCCAAGGTCAAGAATCTTTGCAAAAGAATCCTTCGTCAGGTATAATCTCTATATTCTCTGTGATGCAGTGAGTCTTCATATGTTGCGATGTGAGCATGATGTTTACTAATTGGCATTCTTTCCAGGCCCCATCTCAGTCTATGAAATTGAAGGAACTTAAGGTAGCTGTTGAAGCACATTCGACTGTATTCTCCAACTTCTCTTGTAGACGTGAAGCTCTATCATTCTTGAAGAGGAAGGTATATATCTTGATTCTACGATCCCATGGGAATCCCATAAAAGAATCACTTATCCCATCCCAGCGAATGATCATGCAGTTTGTATATTTTCACCTTGCCATTTGGCAGCTATGAGTTTTTGTGTGTTCTGTTTTCCTACAGTAATGTAAAGACTAGCTAGTTAGAAAGTATGGACTTGCATATAAATTTTTGGAAAATATCTTTTAGTTTTGGGATACGTAGATTAGACTTTTTGTGATCATGCCCTTTGGAAGCATTTTTGATATATTTATTTTTTGGAGGAAGCATTTTTTATTTTCTATTCTAAGCTGATGTCAGGCTGTATTCTATGCATGGAGCTCTGACGGTGTTTGTAGTTTTGCCTTTACACATGTGATTTATCTTTCTTGTTGTGTTTTGCAGCTTCAAGGAAGCAGGAAATTCAATGTGGGGGGCAGAAGGGTGCATCTTGTATCGTGAAGCAAACACGAAGCCTACGAGTTGCGGTGCTCTGTTGGGTGTGGCATGCAGCTCTTGCGGTCATATTAATTGTTGCTTCTGATGAGCGTAATTGATGTAGGGGTGGAGCACATTAAGCTCCACAGTGTAGATGTAAGACCATACCCTCGCGGATGGGGGTCAAATTTTGCAATCTTGCGAGCGACAGAGGTGCTAGCTAATTTATGTGTGGACTTGTGATTTGAGTACATTTGATCATCTTTCGTACAGCAAAAAACTGACAGTATGTGATGCTCATTCACGTCTGTGTTGCAGTTCATGCGTTTGCAGGGTTGTTATTCTGTTTGGGGCGTATAATAGAACTAAGATTGGATGTTGATTGTGGCAATTATGCATAGAACATTGTTTCACGCAGCAAATTGTTGCCTGAAAACATTGCTAGAGAAGTGCATTAGTCCATCTTCTGATCCGTATTCTGTAGCCTATAGGCGCGTTTGCAAGTCTCCAGAAGACGGATCACTGGCAATGGCGCAAACCAGAGTAGAGGCGTAGTGGGAGACCAAATAATGGTGGTGTATTCACGTCGTACAGCCACGTGTCACGGCCAATCTGCTTTGTCCAGGGGATGGTGTACTCCTTTTGAGCCATGTCTGGTGGACAAGAGCACTTTTGTACACGTATGGACGGGATTCAACGTTGCTTATTAATGTAGGGGGTAAACAGTGTTATGATAAAAAATTCAATAGTCGAGATCAAAATACTATAACAAAATTATTGTTTATGAACACTGTTTACGAAAACGGTGTTACACCGTCTATGAATACTGTAGCAGTTGATCTGATCTGTTTTTTTTTTCCGGATCGAGCGTCCTACATCTAGGGAATATCATAGTACTGTTCACCAGTAATATTCGTATAGGAATGGCAGACGATGCACATCATATGGACATGGCTGATCGAGGCCGTCCATAGCTTTCTTCCCCTGCCGGCGAGGGCGACTGGACGCAGGCGAGTTGGCGTGATGCAGACGTGGCGCTAGGGGCGGCGTAGAGCGCAAAGCGAGTTGCGACTTGGCGCGGTGCGGTGACCACAGGGCGGCGACGCGACGGCGCGACGCAGGAGCAAGGGCGGGGCGCAGCGCCTCCGAACCCTAGCTTGCAAGCGTCAGGAGGAGGGGATTGGGGAGCGGAGGATTGGGGAATCGTGGGAAGGGGCGAGTCGAGTGAGACCTGGTTGATGGTGTGGGTGTTTCCGTAAAGTGACGGCGAGTGAGAGGGAGTCTCGATTCTGACCGTATAACTCGCGATGGACGGTGGGCCATGTCCATACGTGTAGGAAAGTGCTCTTTGTCCACCGGATATGCCTCCTGTGTACGCTACTGTGCGTGCTCCGTAGTCAAGTCGGGATAAGCAGCGGCGACGTCATGGCCGCGCCGGCGACGCCGAGGCCGTCGCTGATCCTGCCGCGGGCCTCACACTCCCACTCCCAATCGGGCGCCGTTGGTCTCTCATCCGACCGCTCCGCCGCCACCGTCTCCTCCCGCCGCCGCCGCGACTTCGTCTTCGTCGTCAACCCCTCCGGTAGGCCCTCGTACCCTTCCCCTCCACCCCGCTTGGGCGCTCCCTTACCTGTTCGCTCTCTAAGCGCCCCTCACGTCGCGCGGATCCCACCGTGCAGGCGCCAATGGCCGCACGGGCAAGCAGTGGAAGCAGCTGCTCCCCCACCTCCGCACCCGCCTCGCCGACCAATGCAACGTAAGCCTTCGAGAGCTCTTAGATTCCTAGATCACACTACTCTGGAACCGGAAGTGGCAATCGCCGTCTGAAACCGCGTTTGGGCTCAGATCCGGAGGTAATTCGGTGGTCTCACAGAATGTTTTGATTTGTGGTTGTTGGGTGATCAGATTTGTGAGTGCATCACTTCGGGCCCGTCCCACGCCATAGATGTCACAAGGGAGGTGTGTGGCTGGCTTCATATCAGTACCAATACCCACTTGTCAATTTTCCCCTTGTGGGTTTCCCATTGTTTTCTGAACACTGGCTCTTGTGTGCGTGCTGTAGGCTATAAAGGACGGGGCTGATGCTGTGATCGCTGTTGGTGGCGATGGAACGCTTCACGAGGTATTTGTGTGTGGAGTGTTGATACACCCTTGGTACAAATTGTTAACATTTCCAGCAATTGACATTAGAAGCGCATGCAATGATAGAGTTGCTGGTGGAACTTTGCATGTGCAGGTGGTGAATGGCTTCTTTTGGAAAGGAAGTCCAGTCCGTGCACTTGATCAAGGGCCTGACCATTCAACGGCGCTCGGTGTGAGTACACATAGCATGTAGCTCAGTAGCTGCTACCCTATTAGATTGCAACGTTAGCCTTTTGAGACCTAAACTGTTAGTGTTCTGAAATGTTTGTTTTATGCACTGGAATATTGTTCAGTAGTGAATCACCTTGTTTTTCTCACAGCTCATTCCACTTGGAACTGGCTCAGACTTCGCCAGGACATTTGGCTGGTATTTTTATTTTCTTTCCTGCATGATCTACATATGTCATGGTGATTTGTTAACCATTGTACTCACTGGATTGATTCTATTGTTTTATTAAACCAGGACGAATGATCCTCGTGAGGCGATTGATCGAATTGTGAGAGGTTTCTTCCTTTACTGTCTTCTTTTATAGTGTTTTTGATGTTAATGATCTCATAGTGGTGATTCTTCCCCTATTATCAAGTGTACATGAATATACAATAACTGGATTAAACTAATTCAGTATCTTGTGGCTCATCATTGCTGATAGCTGTAGTCTTATTTTACGAGAGAGATGATAAGCTTCTAACCAATCTAAACACGGTATTGCTGCAGCAACTTTCCCCATATTTGTGACATTTATGCAACCAAGGGCTACATAGTTTGATACTTGTGTACTCAATGGATTTGTTAGATCAACATCTGAGACTCACAAGTGAATCCTTTTTGCAGGAGTTAAATCAAAACTAGACATAGGCATGATGAAAGGACCAAACGAATATGCACATTTCTTTGTTAATGTTGCTGATATTCATTTGTAAGTGGAAAATAACCATTTGAAACGTGAAATTCAATGGATGATTTGACAAAGTTTTTTTTAATAAAAAAAACATCTGCAGGAGTGCTAAGGCAGGCTATTTTGCTTCTATGTACAAGAGATTCGGCAACTTATGTTACATTTTTGGAGCTCTAAGAGCCTTTTGGGGACATAATAACCGGGATCTGAGAATAAAGGTGAGCTTTGACCTAGGTTTCGTTTGGAAGAGAGTTTCATCCTTAGTTCCTTACAGGTTGTTTTGTTCATTCTATTTCCGCACCTCTGCAATTTGATAATGCATATAATAGGTAAATGGGGGAGAATGGAGAACCATTCATAAAGTCATTGCCCTATGCATAGGAAATGCCAAGTACTTCGGTGGTGGTATGAAGATAACTCCAACAGCTGATCCTTTTAGTGGCGACCTTGAGGTGCCTAGGACAGTCAAATTTGTTTTTTAAAATTTTGAGTACAAGCCAAGGAACTGTAGCTTTCAGTAATTTGTATGACGTTTTACAGGTTGTTATTCTACAAGATTTCAAATGGTACGACTTTCTTCTTAAGCTACATAGGCTGTATGAAGGCACACATCTATCAGTGAATGGTGTGTCATCAATAAGGTAAAAACAATCTTCAGTCTTATTGTTAAGGCTCTTTCATTTAAGGATGGAAGCATAAGTAGAAAACTACATTAAATCATTATGTGAACTTGAATGATGTGACTTTCGTAAAAGTTTTGCCTGCATGGAAGAAACAAAGAGATACTGCAGAAAGCATATTGCTTTTTGGGCTCCCAAGGAAGGTAGTGGAATTGTTTTCTTGAATTGGCCTCTACTAGTGAATCTTAAGGTGGAAAGTTCTGCGTGTTGTTCTGGAAATACTAACGAGTCAAGGGTTATACTACTGATAGGCTTCACCCAACTAATACACCTTTCAGTGGTCTGAACTTGTTGCACCTAACTTTATTTTCTATATGCTATAACGTAAGGTCAAATCTCCCGACAGATCTTTATTTATGTCGATGACACTACTATTTATTAATTATCATTCTTGATTAGTAGTACACTAGTACTTGCTAGGATATCTGATGGAGGTTCAAATTGTTGAGGTAATTTTTATGAAAGCTCCATTACTTTCCTCATGAACTTTATTTGGTTAGTTTTCAAAACACAGTCTTCATGGTTCTGAAGCCTTTCCGAAACAACAACCAGCATAACTGGGCTTTTTAATTTTTAATTCTTGGTGTCTATCTTCATCTAAGCAACATGTTGCTATTGCAGAGTTCAATCAATCGAAGTTGTAGAGGTGGTGGCTGATGGTGACATCTTCGTGCAATCTGATGGGGAGCATTTCGGTTTTCTTCCAACCAAATTTTCAGTTCTTCCTGGTGCAGTTGATTTCTTCTGCTAAATCAGTATGCTCTTTCTTCCTGTTGCACTGACAGAAGATGCATGATTCTTGGTCGACTCACTCTGTACCCAGAATAGCTCATAAATGTTTAAATTGGTTAATAGTTATACTATCTCGAAATGATATGGTAATCGAGTTGCTCCATTCATCTTCGGGCAGTACATGAGATAAGTTCTGCTGTGCTGTAGCACCCACCATGCAATTACTACTTTACTATACTTAATATGCAGCATACAGTAGTGGAGTCATTGCTGTTCACAGACTAGCCGTAAAATTTGGTGATGGCAGGCATAGGAGTGTAGTCTGACTGTTGGAATTATACTGCCTTGTGCAGAAGTCGTCTTCCTGGGCCAAAATGGCATTGGCTTCCACAGTGACATTTAGGCTTGTAGCCTTGTACCATGTGTGATAATACTGCTGGCTGTTGTTCAACAACAGGAAGGACAGGATTACCTGTAGTTTCAGTATCAAGTTAATGCATTCCCAACTTCCAAAGTATAATATCGTGTCAACAACTTAAACATGTTATACGGAACAGTGTCACAGAAATCACCTTTGTTCTGCTTCCTTGGTAAGTTGTTATAGCAGGTATATCTTGTAACTTTCTGCCTTTTGTTTAATGGAGTATATACTATTACAGCAATGTACTCCATTAGAGTGCTGAACTTGTGATCTTGATTCCAAAGCACTCATCTAAAGGTTTAATTTTCCGTTTCAAACAAAAAAAAACTAAAAATTTAATTTCTTCGTTGTTGTGGAGTGATTCTCAAGCGGAATCTTTGCTTTTTATTCCTTTCATACGTGAGGTATAATTTCTGTTGCTTGAAAAATGAAATACCTATTGATCAGAAAGTGCCCTGCTCGCCGATGCCATGGCATCAACCTTTAGTTCCTTTAACCTTAGCAATGACTTGACTTTATTCTCAATTATCTCATATGTTCTCCAATCTCTTGACCATAAGGACTTCTGACCTTCTTGTAACTTGAGTAACTACAGCAGCTTTGGTTTGGAATATCGAGAAAGTAAGTGTGTTCTTGCCGCTGCCTGCCGAGGGGAAACGATGGTAGAAACTGGGAAAGATTGTCATGAGCATAGTTCTGTCTGTGCCTAGAATGTAACAGGCACTGTATCTGTGTTTTTCTCGTCTTTTTTCATGTGATGCGGCAGCAAGTAAAGTTATTATCTCCGTATTTATATGCTTTGGTTTCTCCTCTTTCCTTGTGCATTTCTTCTCTTTCCTCGTGCATTCCCATCGGAATCCTCGTCAGCTGCTGATTATATTGATAGAAGAAGAATCAGCGGTTGATGGGGAGAGGTCTCCCGTGAGGCCCTCCCCTAGCAAATTTCTTTGGATTCCTATCCAAACGAGTCGTTGAACAGAAAAACGAACAACACTAGCGTGGAGAACATGTTTTGAGAACACTATTCGGCGATCGATGCAGTGCAGTCCTCGCGCGCGCGCGTCTCGCCCCACCTCGGCAACACGCAGACGCAGCCACCCTCCTCAAAGCCGTTTTCTGCACGCGTTTCGCGGCTGCCGCAGCGCCAAATCAACCGAAACGCACCGTGCCGAGCCCGCGGGCGTAACGCGTTTGCCCGCCGCCAGCCGACCTATGGGCGTCTTGCTAGTTTGCTTGTATCGCTGTATGCTAACGGGAGGTGACTCGTCCGTGGGGAGCAAAGCAACTGCGCTCGTGAATGAATTGATGAATGGCTTGAAACGTCGGACGGTGACACAAATGTACCTGTGCTACAGCATGTTCGCGCACGGTTGGAGTTGTGCGAAAGGCATCCGGCGTGACTAGAGTGCAGTAGCACCGGAGTATCAGGGGCGGTCTTCTGTTTGATGGCTTAAGTCAAAATTTTAGCATAGCTAAAACCTAGTCAAAACCGAATATTGGTAAAAATAATGTTGTTTGGATTGTGGATATGCTAAATTTTGGTATTATTAAAATTTTGGTGAGCAATTTTCTCTCTTTCGGATTGCCCGCGTGTGATATTGGATTTCATTGTTGTTACCAAATTTTCGTGGACGTTACAGAATTTTGTTAGCAAGCCAAACAACAGCTAATTTTCGTTGGCCCTACCAATATTTAGTTTGGTTTGTCCTTAGTGCTATCTCTATCTGCATATATGCTGATATACAGCAGATATTCCTTTGATACAGTGCTAGATTTTTCGTGTACCCATTTTTCTTTTCTTTTTGTGTAGTTTGAATGCCATGATTATTGTGTGAACGGCAAATCGAGCCTTGACTTGCGTATGGCTTAAGCAATTCATCGCTATCATCCAGATACAAACCTATATTATAACAAGAAGCCTGCAATCCTTAAGCTGGCAAAGCGGTAGTGTTCTCCGAGACGGCGCCAATTGCCAAACCGCAAAGTGGGGAAGATGAGAGAATAATTCTGCATCCATACACAGGAGTAAGAATACAGCAGTGCGATACCAAAATTTCGAAGCCTCTTGCTGTCTAGTGGAAAAAAGGAGTTATTGGTCCCTGTCCGATGTCCACTACTTCCCGTTAGTGAAGGATTTTTTTAATATACTGTTTTTTTAAACCATGATTTTTTTTAAAAAAAAATAACCCACAATTGCAGTTCTACCTTGCGACTAGGCCGACTCGCTCGGTGGAACTGTGATTATTTGCCCAGCCGCGCGTTGTAGGACTGCATAGTTCCTGAATTGACAACTCGCTGAGCTATCATGTACCTAAATATTCCTTTTGGCGGACACGAGGGACTTACATTCACCAAATTTTACTCCCTCAACGCACGCCTTAACTATCTATAAAATTGTGGCATACTCCACTACTATAGACAAGACTTCATTCAACCTAGTTTGAAAAACATGGAGAGGAGAGGGAGAAGAGAGGTACACTGCTCGGTTTGGGGATGGAGGAGTACAAGGACATGCTCTGGAAGTGGAATGGTCTGCCAAGAAGGCACAGACGTACCCTAATAGTTCTTGCAAGGATGCTCCCGTACCACTAGAGTTTTCACGTCTGCAGTGCAACTGCGGTAACCCTGCATAGATCATTCAATCTACACATCCTATTACCGTCGCACGGGCTTACTACATGTGCATGGATTGCCGCGTAAGTGAATGTCATACATCGATATTTCACATTGTATGCTGCATTTTAAATATCGATGACTTTATCCGTACATGACAACTATTGGAGCGTTGCTACTTCTTTCAATGGATTGACGATCCGAAAAGTACGACAAGACATCCATTCAGCGGAAAATATAAGCTGAACTACACAGTTGTGCCTGAGGCCTCTACCCGTTGAAAACCATACTCAACCGGGAGCGGGAAAGACAAGGAAAAAACACTGATGGTCCCTGATGCCCCTATTGCACCGAAGATTATTCTGGACGAAGATAGACCCGAAAAAG
Organism: Ampelocalamus luodianensis; assembly: GCA_036346255.1. Classification (NCBI taxonomy): domain Eukaryota; kingdom Viridiplantae; phylum Streptophyta; class Magnoliopsida; order Poales; family Poaceae; genus Ampelocalamus; species Ampelocalamus luodianensis. Next base: position 2,230,586 of record CM070622.1, read on the forward strand.
ACCTTTGATACGAGTATTGCGAGGCCCGCACCCACAAGGGAGAGTAGGACGTATGTCCGTAAGCGTGACTTGATTTCCATCCATCAAGTATTTTTCTTTCCCAAAGGCATGTTTGTATCGTAGTTGTAGTTCGGGTCGAAGGTTCGTGCGTGTAGCTATTTTGTACAGTAGGAATAGCCATGCAAACATATGCACCTAATCAGACCCTACACGATATGTAATTCAGACCTTCATGGTCAAGTGTTATGCTGGGCTTGCAATCTCATCTTTGTTGCTCCATTCTCATCTCGCTCAAACCAAAGCTTCCAAAATATTTTACCAACCTTATATTATTTGTGTAAACTTAAAAGGGTGAACATCCACGTAAAATAATTTACAAAGAATTTTAGTTAGCAAACTCCAGTTTTTTTAATCACTAACAACTATTCCAATCATTTAATTTTGTAAAATTAAATCTAAATTTATTTAAATTATTTTTTTCAAAAAAATTAGCCTATTGTCGCTATGTCAGAACACGACTCGGCTTAGTCGATAGCCTGATATGTGATTTGCCTCAGTGCATTCTGGCCAGCGACTGTGCCTGGCATGGGCCTTAGTCACGCCACCAACTTGCGATTGAGACACGTGGTAGACCAAGTCCATAGTCATGTTTCTATAGCGGACCAGGCCTCCCACGCCAGCTAATCGCTGGCCCACTGTGCGATTGGGTCTAGTCGCCTAATGGGCCAACGATTGAGGGCTATTCCTAAAAAAAAAATGAAGTCATGGTTTATTCGTGTAAAAATGATAAAGAAATTATTTATTTATATAGAAAAATTGTTAGTGTTGTGCTACAGATGAAGATGAAAGTAGGAATTTTGGGCTAAAATAGCACTATTGGCGTGTGAAATAACAAATCTAGCCTCTCCCCCGCGCGCATCAAAGGCAAAAATGGCACCGTGGAGCCACGCGAACGCGACACATGGCCTCGCCCGGCCCCTAGGGACGTGGTTTTGCCTCGCCTAGCCCCCAGAGGCGCAACAATGCCTCGTCCAGCCCCCATGGGAATGGATTCCCCTCGCCCGGCCCCAGGGGCGGTTTTGCCCTCGGTCGGCCCCCTAAGGGTATGGTAGCCCCTCCCTTTTATTTATTTATTTTTAAAACCTAAAAATCTTGCTTTTGGTGTCCACGGATTCTCGTTGTCACCTGCATGCGTGAAATACCCGTGCGGGTTGTATGCGTGTAAAACACGACGATTTCGTCCCATCTCTTCGCGGTCGGCCTTCATACAGCTATAAAACGCAGCGACGTGCTCTCATTCACCCAAACCATAACCATTTTGTTGCATAGAGAGAGAGAGGTAATTTCTCTCATATGCGTTATTTTTTTAGCCGTGTAGCTAGTCTTAAATTATTTAGTTGTAACTAATTAGTCGTAGTTAGTTAGTCATAAATATTTAGTCGTAATTGAAATAGTTGTAATTAATTATTCGTATTTTACTTTGCAAATTAGTTAGTTGTATTTAATGAAGCCGTAATTTATTAGTCATAGTTAGTTAGTCATAAATTTTCACTTGTAGTTAGTTAGTCTTTATTAATTACTCATAGTTTGTTAATCATAATTAAAATTCGTAACTAAAATAGCCATATTTAATTAGCGTAATAATTTAGTTATAATTAATTATGCTTCATTAAATAGTATTAATTAGTTATTCGTCTTAATTGGAAAGTTGTTATTAGTTAGTATTAACTAAAATAGTTGTAATTAATAAACCATAATTAGTTAATACTAGTTAATTGGGGTTAATTAAACACTACTAACTAATCAGTCCTAATTATGTAGTGGTAGTTAATTGATCGTAATAAATTAGTCGCAGTTTATTTTTCCTAAATTTCTAATCGTAATTAATTAGAAGTAACTAATCATGCTACATTAAGTAATATTAATTGTTTAGTCGTAATTAATTAGGCTTAATTAAGAAGTCGTAGTTAGTTGTCTTAATTAAATTAGTTATAATTAATAAACCATAATTAATTAGTCATAATTAAGTACTAATTAACAACTACTAATTATGTAGTGATAATTAATTAGTCATTTGTAATTACTCGCAATTTATTTAGCCTAATTAATTAACTATAATTAATTAGTGTTGTTAGTTAGAGGTAATTAAAACAGACCTACTTAAATTACTGTGAGGACCCTAATTTATTTGGCTTGTAATGCTTAACCAACCACCTGGTCCTAGCATTACAAATCAAATAAACCGAAACCTCGAGATATGTATACTTCCTGAAGGTATACACACCTCCCACAAAAGTATGCATCAACTCTATTCCGAACATAGAGTCCAAACATCACACTACCAAACGGAAGATAAACAAATAGTAGAGTTATTACGCACAAAGGCGACGAGCCACAAGATACATAAATAAACAAGAACGACAGCGGAAGCAAAAGTGCCATAAGATGGCTATAAACAAAGCCAATCAGCGTGCCTTCAACCCACAAGGCATCTGACCGGACCGCCAAGCCTAGTCGTCGACCACGAAACGGCAACAGAGCTCACAGAAGTGAGACCCTTGGGGCTCACCTTCTTCCTCTGCAACAAAACATTAACCAAAACACCTGAGTACAAAGATTGTCTTTGTACCCGCAAGACTGACGTGTGAACTAGCAGACCTGTTCATATACTACATGCAGGCTTATCTGGTGGAGGTCATATGTTTCATTTGCACAAAGCCAGATTTGTTTTCAATAATGTAATACAGTTTAAAGGCAAGTTTGCAATTCATTTTTACTGTTGAAATAACTGCGAAATAAAGATAGATATAAGTAACCACCTAGAAGTGACTATCCCAATAGTCACCACCACATAGCACGAATCCCCAGATTCGTACCACCCATCAAGTTTTAATTTAAATGTTGTAGTCTAACTCTTGGAAGACCTTGCCAAGCGTGTCCATAACCTAGGACGAGGCTATTCGAATAGATTTAACCCTGCAGGGGTGTACCAATGTACCCACACTTCAGACCGCCTTTAAGCCAAAGCACACTCAGAAGGTATGCAAAGCTAAGTCCTACGAGACTTTTTCCAATATTGTGTATTAATTACGAGCCGATCGTATGGATAGAAATCCATACGCTGACATGGTAAAGCCGAAAAGACAACTACCCACTCAGGATAAAGCTTTTCGGACAACTACCATGCTCCCAACACCATCCCTCCTGCGACCTCCTGCGACCCGGAACTAATACACGCCAAAGTACTAGGTCAAAAGAGGTCCCACACCCTCTAGTGTGGTTAGCACGCTAAAATGCTTGGTTTAGTGTAACAAGATGTTCGGTCCTTGTTGACTCGGACACCTTTCCAGTCACACCCAACAGATCACACCAAAACTTACCATTGTGCCCAAGTCTAAATCGTTTTTGTTTTCATTTTTAGTTTTTGCAATTAGACATAGCACAAGCTGGAACATAAGAACAATAATAATTTTATGTGATCAAGATCATCGACTAAGTCGATGATCGCCCAAATCTACCGGAAACTAAGCATGGCTAAGCAACTGAACTCGTAATCTACTAAGTGATAAGAATTCATCCAACGAACTCTAATCACAGCAAATAACCTAGGCTCAGGTAGTAGAGATCAATATTTCACCTACAGGATATGCAGCTACGGTTTTAACTAATCGGTTTAACACAAATTAGGCAATGCATACATACAGTTGAAACAAAATATTAGACTTTAAAATACTGGGATAAACATGATCAAACTGCTTGCCTGGCGGCTGTTGCTCCGAATGCTCAACTCATTGCAGAGGATCGCTCTCGTGGTTACCGCAAATGTCGAAACCTAACGGTTGAACAAATAACAATAATAAGAATGAATAACACCCAAAACTCAAACATTCAAATACAACACAAATTCATACACAGAAGCTAGACCAACAATAATAGGAATACAAAATAACTGCTACAGAGATGTTGCAAATTAGACATGCTTTCATGTGATTGATCTACCCACTCACTTATTTACCAAGTTAACCACAAAATCAATCCTCTTATATGTTTTAATCTTTCGACAGACTTTGATGGTGATTGTGTGCACATCTATTAACTAAGCATCAGGATAACACAATAGAAGTAACTAGCTATTCTAATGCCACCATGACTTCATTTAGGCCTACAATGTGCTTCAAGAGGACAATTACTATCTTAACAATCAACTAATAGACGCTAAGACATTTTCTAATTAAGTTTGGGTTTGAAAAACATTTCAGCTACTACACACCTAAGCAACATACCAACATATTGTAAGGTTATCAAAATTCAGCATGCTACTACTCCAAATCTTACTACACTGATAAATCAAAAGTACAGAGACAACACTAGTTCGACTACATCCTCCTTAATCGCACAAGCCACAAGATATGAAACCTATAAATATTAACTAAACGACTTCATTCATGCTAACCCCAACTACTAGGGGAAACATCAAGCACTAACATAATTTGAAAAGCAAACCACTCTACCAAGTTCAGTAACTGACCACAGAGGAAACACAATATGACAACAGAGAAAAACATACAGGGACTAGCAACTACTTGCTTCTAACCTCAAACCTACAACTAGATCATACAAGAGCTTGAACTATAGAACAATCACACACATGATTAACAACTAATAAACAGGTTTTAAGGGAGTGGGCCCCACTGTCAGCCACAACAGCAACAGGGAGCTCAAGGAAGAACAGGGGAGGCTCGGGCCGATTTGGGGCGGTGGTGGTCGCTGGCGGTGGAGTGGTGGCGCGGCGAAGGTGAGCTCAAAAATGGGTTACCCAGAGTGAATGGAAGCTAGGGGTGGCAGTGGTGTGGCTTGAGCGGCACCGTGGCGGCGCGGCGACAGCTCGCGGCGGCCGGCCGTGGGGGTGACAAGGTGCGACTGCGCCAGAGAGGAAGACGATGAAAACTAGTGCACGCATGAGCATCAGTGGGCTACCAGGAACTCACCGATGTGCTCGGCGACGACGGAGAGGCACCGTAGTGGCCCGGCGACGAGAGTCCGCGGCGGCGCAAGGTGGTCAACGACGACAGGAGCCTGAGGTGAACGAGAGGACGTGTGAGTGAGCGGAGAAGGAAGGTGGAGTCCAGACGATGCTCACCGAGCGAAGAATCGAGCCGAGCTCACCGGAGAAGACGCGGCGCGGAAAAAGCGGTTTCGGCGGACTTGGAGAAGAAGAGAGCGCGCTCCACGATGTGAGACTCCGAATTCCTTGAGGGTTCGCTTCCACGGGATGCTAGGCACACCGTGGCGCTTCTCGGCGATGACCGAGATCACCGGGCGGTGGCACGCTTCGGAGCGGCGCGCGACACTCTCGCCTCGAGCTCGGTGGAGAAGAAAGCGTGGAGAAGAAAACGAGGTAGGAAGGCCCTCGGTGGCTTTTGTAGGAGCAAAGGAGGCGCGAGGTGAGGCGGTGGGCGGTGAAAAGACCGGTGAGCAGCGCGGCAAACACATGCGCGCGGCGGCCGCGAGAGCCTTGTGAGCGGCGGTCGCGAGAGAGCTGGCTCAGCGACGTGGCGGGGAAGACCTGCAAGTGGGACCGCTCTGTCAGCGAGAGAGAAGGGGGCGGCTCGAGTCGGAGTCTGGTGCGGTGCGACGAGTGGGTTTAACTCGATTAAGATCATATTGACCGTTGGATCTTACACGGACGATCGAGATCTGATAGAGCAATAGGACAATCCGATTGTATACGCAAACGTGGACCGTGCGATCTTCATCGGACGGCTGATAGCCATCGGGCTCGCGCGGTACAGTTAGGCGGTGCGGCCGAGTCAAGTGGCGCGGTCGGACTCGAGCTCGAGTTGGGTTCGAGCAGATAAATGATGATTTGATTTGATTTGTATACGAGCGGGTTTGGGGAATTTTTAGAGATAGCTCCCGAGCTCCAAAAATTCCAAAATTTTTATGGTAGCTACTAGGGACAGAGAAAAACATTGCATAAATTTTCCAGAACTTTTTATGCACTGCATTGTTCTGCAGAAAATTCACAAGCTGCTGACCTAGGGTTTGACCAGAAATTCAAACTAGTTTGACTTGGCCATTTGAAATAGCAAATAAAATCTAAAAACTGTGAAATAATTCAGGGAGGTAGGTAGGATGATCACAAGTTTGAAGGCTAGGAATTTGCTGACAACAATTTCTAATCACAAGAATTGAATTCTAAAAATTGGAAATTGCTAGGAAAATTTGGAAAACTACCAAATGATTTGATGAGACAGAAAAAGTTTTTATTTCTCCTCAAAATTTTACATTTGAAACATAAACCCTAACTTAGGGCTGTTACAATTACCATAATAAAATAATTCTACTTAATTAGGCTTTATTACATACTATTAATTAATTAGCTGTAATTAATTAATTTGGTTAGGTCATGTTGCGAAATGTAGACTACGTAGTGCGACCTGTGTTATTATAATGTGTACAGTAAATTTGGTTGTTGTGGCTTTAGGTAATATCGAACATGCAGGACTTGCTAGTGTTTTATGGCGACTGTCTTGTACGAGGCGAACCCAATAGGTTGGACCTGTCAAGATGCCAGAACAACGTGGTCGAGGCGGAGGGGCTCGATGCGATGAGTATCCACAAGCTTAGGAGCTACATCCGGAGGGAGTTCGACGGATGCAGTGATGAAGAAGCTTGTCATCGAGAGGATTGCCTGCACGAATAGGGAGGGCAGGCGTGTGGGAGCTACTCAAGGTGAATGGTAGCGTTGCATGGGGGCCAGTACATGTAGATTGCTTCCTAGCTTGAGACGACGATATACAGGAAACCAATGGTGTGCATTAATTTCGTGCACAAGGTGTCAGCAAACCTTGATGATGCTCGTGCCTCAAGAAGAAGGCACCCGCAAGCGGTGCATGGAGACGGTACTGTGGATATCATGGGGATATGCTCATAATCTTAGGATGATGTGACAATTGGCAATGGCGTTGAAGGTTTGCGAAAACACGAGTTTTCGGCAAAGTTCAGGTTCTGTCAGGTCTCAAGCGGTCTGACCGGCCTTAGTGGCGGTCAGACCGCCCATGCCTTGGGTGAATTAGATCGGCGATGCGACCGCGGATGAGCGGTCCGACCGGTTGGGGCGGCGACCGGGCGTCGATGAGCGGTCCGACCGGTCATATAAGTGGCATTGGATTTTTGAGTTGGGCCAAAAATAGAGGTGTAGGCAAGTGAGGAGTTTCTCGCACTTGGTCTCATAATTTTGGAGCCTCCGGTCAAAAGTTCTATTCGTTTTAAATTTCGAGAGGTTGCGGATTTGGTGTTGAAATTTTGGCTAAGTCCTGGGTGGCGGTCGACCGCCTTACGTTGGCGATCGGGCCGGCGATGTGATCGAGCCGATCGCCAAGGGTGGCGGTCGACGGTTTTCACTTAACTCGTCGGCGTGTGGCGGCGATGGTTGCTGTTAGGTCAATCTCATGGGTTTCATTGCATATGTGTTGCATGATGCATGTTTTGACTAACGTGGGTCAAGTTGTGAAGAACTTGTTCCGGTTTCGATTTGCTTATCTATTGTTGTGCGAGTTGCTTGGTGGTCAACGACGGTCAATGGCGAGGACGATCGGGACTAGGCTTGGAGAGCCGAGGTTCGAACGATCGGCGATGCCGTGAAGTCATTGGACTCAAGTAAGGTGCAAGATGGACAAAGGTGACCGAGCAGGCGGTTCGGTGCGGCCCAGTTGGATCAAGCGGCGCGGGTCGGTGCAAGTGCCATGGTGGTTTCGGTGGGAGCCGGATGGGAGAGACTTGCCGACATGATGAGAGCCGTTGGATCAACCTACACGTGGCGAACAGCGAGTGCCGACACCTGGACTCGGTCTTCTGAGAAGGACCGAGAAGGGGTATTTTGGTAATCTTACCAAATACCGTCTTGGTGACCTTTACTAACCCGCGGCGCAAGGCGGTGCGTGGAGAAGCGGATTAGGTCAAGAGGAGATGAAGACGGCGCTTTAAAATGCGTGCGTGTGACCCGCTTGTTTTGGGCCTTAACGGAGCCCATTATGGAAACTCTTCTAGAAGGTCTAGGCCTCCACTATAAATAGAGGAGGAGGTGGCGCACCCCTCAACCCTTTCATTACTTGTAAACCCTAGTTTTTGCTTGTGTGCTTAGGAGTTGATAGTTGGAGGTTAGGGTTCTAGAGAGTTGGATTTGATTTCGTGCTCTTGTATTGAGTCTTTGTCCTCCATTGATGGAGTGGTCAGTAACCAATACCATATCAAATCAATCCAAAGAAAGTTCTCTCAAAGATGAGTTCATTTGCCTTTTTTCTCTCTATTTGGTGATTTTGAGTCTTTCTTTGATCCGCGAGTTTTTGGTTGGTTTCTTGCTATGATCTAACTTGCTGCAACATGTGGGAACCCATCTAGGGTCATCTTGGTCATCAATCACCCACGAGCAAGTTTCTAGATCATATTTCGTTCTTGACTCGGTTTTTGACCCACCTTCACTCAAACGGGAAAAGGTCTGAACTTTGGCAAGGATCTTCACGATCGTCGCTTGGAATAGGTTCCTGACATCCTTAGGAAGGTGTGTGTCAAGTTTCACGAAGTTTGGACGCACGAATCAAAAGTTAGATCAATTTGCGTTTTGGTTTTTCGGGCTGATTTCACTGTTCATTGGCCTGGAGGTCTGACCGCCATGTATTGAGAGGTCAGACCGATTTCCAAAGGTCAGACCGATTTCTAGTTGGAGGTCAGACCGCCCAACTCATTTAGGTTTTGAGTTTTTATGTTTTTGAATATTTTGCTTCGGGGTTTTGATTGGATTCAATACAAGTCTTCCGCTGTGCATGATTGATTGATCTTCATAGCTTTCATAGCTATTGGAGTGAGATTCATATTGAATTCAATTAGGGAGAAAAAGAGATCGTGCTCCTATTCACCCCCCTCTAGTCGCCTTTTCGGTCCAACAAGTGGTATCAGAGCCCGGTTAGTTCAATCTTGATCTTAACCGGTCACTGAACTTGGCGATGGATAAGTACTCCTCCAAACCGCATATCTTCGATGGGCACGACTATGCCTTTTGGAAGAACTGCATGCGTGTCTTTCTTGAGAGCGAACCACGAGGTATTTGGGAAGGCTGTTCGAGATCCGCTCATCTTGCACGAGGTTGCTACGCGCCTCAAGCCCTCTTGGCTAATGACCGTAAGGCAAAGAATTTTACGTATGGTGGGCTTGGTAGACAGGAATATGATAGGATTTGCAATCTCGAGACTGCACATGAGATTTGGAAGACCCTCGAAACTTATCATGAGGGTTCTTCCAAATCAAACAAGTACGTCAGCCAGTCTATAAAAGAGAATATAACAAATTCGAGATGCGTCTGGTGAGAGCATCGATGACATTTTCAATCGTTTAACACGTTGATAAATCGGATGAAGGTCGTGGTATTGAATTTACCCATCGAAAATGCCATCCATCTCCGCTGCAATCAACACCGTGGAGTGGGAGATAAAGGCTACCGCCATTCAGAAAATGTCAAATTCTCGATCGACCTTGGAGCTGCTCTATAGCAAGCTCGGGACTCATGAGATCCGTAGTCGACCATTCTAAGAAGGGTAACATGGCTTTGTAGCGCACTCGCTTAAGAGAACCTCGATGGGTCGTTTGAGTCTTCTTCTGATTTTCTCTTGCTTCTTTATCGCAATTCAAGAAGAGGATCTTGAAAGTATTCCCGAGCCCGAGATGACACTTTTGATTAAGAAGTTCACACGGGCCTACAACAATATGAGAAACAAAAGAGAGCGGCCTGTGACTTGTTATGAGTGTGGAGAGCTTAATCACATCCGGCAAATTGCCCCAAGTCAAAGGTAAGAGCAACTATAAGGATGAAAAGCCGCTTGGAAGAAGCCTCGGGGACGCAAGTCCAAGTTTGATGATGCCAAGCTCGGAAGGTCGCCACAGGGTTCTTGCCGCTCTTGGGGATCGATCCTTGAGCGATGTGGACTCGGGAGCGAGGAGGACAAGGAGGAGGAGCTCCTCAAGACAAGAAGGGAAAGGCCAAGGACTTCACCGGCATGTGCTTCATGGCCGACTCCGATGATATTGATGACAACAATGAGGTATCTCCCTCCTATGATGTTCTCTTTGCTAGATGTGAAACTGTCTATGAGCAAATGCTAGGTCGATAAAGCCTTAAAATTCATCATGACTAGGAATGAGGAGTTAGAGTCACAAGTAGATAAACTCACATTAGAACTTGTGAATGCTAAGAGTCTTGAATCGATGAATGTTCATCTGCTATGCTTTACATTCGAACTAGCTAAACGCAATCTGCTCATGATATTTCTTTGCAACAACTTGAAAATGCTAGGATGAGCTAATTGAAGTTAAATCTACTCCTTGCAAAAATGCTTAGAGTCTAGCAAGTTGATTGTTTCGTGTGATTGAAGCTAGCTCTTGCTCATGCGCTTAGAACGTAAACGTGAAGTACATGATGTTGTAGAAGCAAATAGAGTTAAATATGCCAAGCTTAAGGACAGTATTAATTCTGCTACTTGTGCTTCATGTGAAGCTCTTAAGCTTGAAGTTGCTCTTTATAAGAAGAAGGTTAACGCTAAAACTTGTGATTCATGTGTTAACTTTGGAAGAGAAATTGCTTACCTTAAGGACACATTAGAAAGATTCTCTGATGGTAAGAAACAGTTAAACATGATTCTTGACAAGTCAAAAACTCCTTATAAGAAGCAAGGGTTAGGATACAACTTTGCCCAGGACAAATCTAGTGGCATTCAAATCTTGAAAAATGGCTTAGTTGAATTTGATACCCAACCTGCAAAGATCACTTTCAAATCTGCAGGTTTTGCCCAACCATCTATTCACAAAAGGTGCTTCTCCCTGGTACCAAGTACCATTGCACATATTGCAAGAAGGATGGGCATTTGGTTGAGTTCATTGGCGTAGGTTGAAAAATGCTAAGAAAAATATTGCTAGAATGTCATCTAATCAACCTAGAGCTTTTGTGAGACATGGTAATTTAGAGAGGAAGAAACCTGGTCTAGGATTTGCTTCACATGTTAATCATTCTCATGCTCCTAGATAGGATAATTCTCATGTTAGAGTTACCATTGCTCATAATAGAATTTCAAATAGAATCAAGGATAGCACTTCTGCTTTGCATACTACTGCAGACATGTGTCTCAAGATCGGGTTCCCAAGTCATGTTTAACTAACCCCATGATGAGACACATCGATCTTTGTGCCTTGATTTTCGTGATCGCCGCGGAAGGAAGGACACGTGGTTCGCCGACTCACTGCTCACGCCACATGACCGGAGACTCAAAATGGTTCACCTCCTTCACGCGGTCGATAGGTGATGTCCTCATCACCTTTGGAGACAATACTCAAGGGCGGATTGAAGGAACGGATCAATCGGGGTGAACGACAATTTCATCCTAAAGGACGCCGCCCTTGTGGACAAGCTCGAGTTTAACTTACTCTCGTCTCACGACTTCTTGATGATGGCTATGAGACTATATTTAAGAAAAATGCTTGTCGGTGCTTGATTCTCTGGTGAGCTCGCTTTTGGGATTTATAGAGTTGCTAGGATCTTTGGAGCTGATTTTTCCGAATCTCTTGTCGGTTCTCTTAAATGTTTGTTTACACCTTCTTCGAGTCTTGGCTTTGGCACCGACGTTTGGGGCACATTGGTTTTGATCATCGACGCGAGTTAGCAACCTTGATCTCATGAGAGGTTTGCCTAAACTCAAAGCCGTCAAGGATGTCAGATGTGCGCCTCGTAGGCATGGCAAGCAAGTTGCCGCCACACCCTTCAAGTGACTTTGGTCATGACCGACTGACCGGGACGGTTGCTTCATATGGATACTGTTGGTCCTGCTAGAGTTCGATCAATTGGTGGCAAGTGGTACATTCTTGTCATAGTTGATGATTTCTCGAGATACACTTGGGTGTTCTTTCTTGCTTCGAAGGATGATGCTTTTGGTCATTATCGTGATCTTGTTCTTCGTTTGGCTTCTGAACTTTCTGGTGCCTTGAGAGCGATCCGCAGTGACAATGGCACGGAGTTCAAGAATGCTTCGTTTGCTTCTTTTTGTGCTGAGCGCGAATTGAGCATCAATTCTCTTCTCCACACGCCCTCAACGAGAATGGCGTTGTGGAAAGGAAGAACAGAACCTTAGTCGAGATGGCTAGGGCGATGCTAGATGAGTATAGCACACCGAGGAGATTTTGGGCGAAGCTATTGCTACTGACTTGCCATATTTCAAACCGTGTCTTCTTAAGACCTTCTTTGGGCAAGACTTCATATGAGCTTGATTTGGTAAAACCCTCTGCTTTCTCATTTTCGAGTTTTGGAGCTAAGTGTTTCATTCTCAAGACAGAAACCTAGATAAATTTGAATCAAGGACTTTTGATGGTTTATTTCAGGTTATCCCGCACATTCGAGGGTTTTCGGTTTTTAATGTTGAAACTAACATTGTCCAGAGACATGCAATGTCACTTTTGATGAGACTAGCCCCGAGCTAGATCCGACGTTTCTGTGATACACAGTGATGAAAGTATTTTTGTGGAGGAAGATGATGACGGCGATACTTGTCCTCCACTGCTTCTTTGTTGAGGCTCTGCCCAAGCTCCAACTCGCATGATCGCTTCACCTCCAATTGAGGCTCCTGCTGCATCTTCTTCATCAGCAGTACCTGCGGAGGTTGAGGAGATATTGTCTCCCCCGGGCGCTCCACTTCACATTCAGAGGCGTCATCCTCCGGATCAGATGATTGGTAATCTTCATGAGCGAGTCACTCGCTCCAGGTATCACGATCCGAGTCTCTACTCTCATTCTGCATTTGTTGCTTCTTTCGAACCCCGCGATATATCACATGCATTATCTGATTCTAGCTGGGTTAATGCCATGCATGAAGAGTTAGAGAATTTTGAGAGGAACAAGGTCTGGAACCTAGTAGAGCCTCCTAGTGGTCATAATGTGATAGGAACCCGTTGGGTGTTCAAAAATAAACAAAATGAGGACGGTTCTGTGGTTAGAAACAAGGCTAGGTTGGTAGCTCAGGGTTTTAGCCAAGTTGAGGGGTTAGATTTTGATGAGACATTTGCTCCTGTTGCTAGATTGGAAGCCATTCGCATTCTGCTTGCATTTGCTGCTTCTAAGGGCTTTAGATTATATCAGATGGATGTTAAGAGTGCCTTTTTGAATGGTTTTATAGAAGAGGAAGTGTATGTTAGGCAACCCCCAGGCTTTGAGAACCCCAAACATCCACATCATGTTTTTAAGCTATCCAAAGCCTTGTATGGTTTTAAGCAAGCCCCTAGAGCACAGGTATGATAGACTTAAGACCTTTCGCTTAAGAATGATTTTGAGATGGGTAAGGTAGACAAGACCTGTTCATCCTTAGGCGTGGCAATGACTTCTTGCTTGCTCGATTTATGTAGATGATATTATCTTTGGTGGTTCTTCTCATGCTCTTGTTTCTAGTTTTTCCGAGACTATGTCCGTGGAATTTGAGATGAGTATGATGGGAGAACTCAATTACTTCTGGGCTTCAAATCAAGCAATGCAAGGAAGGATCTTCATCCATCGACGGCACACCAAGGATCCGCTCAAGCGCCGAGATGGGTGATCGCAGTTTATCGCCACTCCCATGGCGACTTCGATCGTTTCGGATCCGGATGAGGAAGGAGAAGACGTGGATCAACGCGAGTACCGCAGCATGATCGGCTCCCTCTGCACTGGCCTCAAGACCGGACATCCACTTCGCGGTTTGCCTCTGCGCGAGGTTTCAGCGTCTCGAGGACTTCCCATCGCCAAGCCGTTAAGCGCATCTTGATATTTACACTCTACCCTCCAATATGGCATTTGGTTTTCTGCTCTTCGTCCTTGTCCATTCTGGGGTTTTCGATTCGATTTTGCGGGTCATCGGCTAGATAGGAAGAGTACCTCGGACACTTGTCACTTTTAGGCACTTCTCTTGTCTCTTGGTCTTCTAGGAAACAGTCTTACATTGCACAATCCATCTTGAAGTGAATATGTAGGCTGCACTAGTTCTTTGTAGTCGATTTTGTGGATGGTGTCCACTCTTAAGGATTTTGGGTTGGCATTTGATAGTGTTCCTCTTTTCGTGATAACACTTCGCTATAAACATTGCTAAAAACCCTGTGCAACACTCTAGGACCAAGCACATAGACATTCGCTATCACTTTCTTAGAGATCATGTCGAGAAGGGTGATATTGTATCGCATTTCGTGGAGTCCGAGGCTCGCGAAGTGATATCCTCACCAAGCCTTTAGACCCAACTAGGTTTGCCACCTTGAGAAGTGAGTTAGGGTAATTTATCCCTCACGGGTTGGTTTGAGGGAGTTGGCTCTGCTTACGAACTTTCCTTGTTCATCCGAGCTTTTCGATCTTTTCCGATACTTTCTTCTAGTGGTATTTTCTTTTGATCTTTTGATCTTTTAGGCTTTTAAGTCTTTTATGCATCTCATTGTATCATACTGCATTTATATGAAAAACCAAAAGGATGCATTGTAATATAAGCTTTTATGCTTGTCTTTTAAAATTGATGAAGCTTTGCTTATTACCCTTTGAGCTTTAGTGTTTCAATTCTCGCTCAATGCCATGTCTAGTTCTTTGACTTGCTAGAATTATCATGCTTTCACATGTGTAGCTAAGTCTTTCTTTGAATGAGCGAACTTTAAGACAACTTGAACTAAAAACGCAATTTGTGGATGTTTTAGCTAGTTGCGCAATTAGTGCTCCTTTTGTGACATTGGCCCCGCCAAAATTGCGTGTTAGATCTTGAATCTAGTATTGATCATTACTTGAGCTTCTTGTTCTCTTAAGAATCTAAATCGCTCGTGAAAATGAAAAATCAAATTTAAAGATTGTCTTATGCTTAAAATGTGCCAAACTACTCTCACGACCGCATGTCATAGACATGAACTTGGAGGTAGTTTGATGATCCGAACGATCTCATGGGGATCGCTTGTCAAATCGACATGAACCTCAAGATTTGTTGCCCCGTAGAAGCTTAGGAAGAGTTTGTGGATGGCTCCTAGTCCAGATCTTCTTCACTAAGATATACCTTTCATCAATTTCAATATTCATTGCAAATGAAAACCGTTGAAAAATGGGCGTTTGAGACCAATTGAGCAAAATGATTCAATTCAGACTGTTTGTCTCTTAATGTGGTCATTGTTAGTTTTTGATCTCACATTGACATTTTGACATGGCGATATCATCTTAGGATCCTCGTTGATGAACTTGCTAGATTTGAAGCTTTGCTTAAAATGCTAAAATTCATTGCTTTATATTGAGCCTTCTAGCTTTAGCTTTGTTATATATGTCTTATCATGATTTTGCTAGCGCATTCAGGCTGATATGTTATTTGTGCAATATTAGAAATGCTAGCGTGTTCTTTTGGGTAATTTCCAAAGCTTCTTGTAATCCAAATTTGACCAATACAAAAATATGAAGCCACTCCATTGCATTTCATGCATGCTCCTTCTTATGCTTTTTCCTCATTCTGCATTTGTTATCTCTGGACGAGAGGAAGGCGTGATTCCTTGATGACTCCATTGTCAAAGGGGGAGAAGATATTTCAAAATATGTAAAGGGGAGAGGATTTAAAAGTATTAAAAAGAGGGAGAAAATTGGAGAACTTGAAGTTTTCTGAAATTTGAGGATCATAGTGAGGGGGAGTTTCTTATTTGCATTCTTATGGTCTTATTGCTCTTTCGAACGTGAATTGCAATTCTTGAGCCTCACAATGATCAAAGGTCATATCGAACAATTGTTCTTTCATATGGACCTTAAGTGAGATTTTGACTCTTTCAAAAATGAAGCTTTCTGCTTTCTTTTGCCTTATCTCACTTGCCTATACTATTCTCAAGCCGACTTGGTCATTTCCATTGCTTTCTCTTGCATATGGACCAAGTTGTGCCTTTGCGCGAAACGCCGAGTTTTTACTTTTAAACCTCAAAATTTGCATTTTTGAAATTGCCAATGTGTTCATCAAGGGGAGATTGTGGATATCATGGGGATATGCTCATAATCTTAGGATGATGTGACAATTGGCAATGGCGTTGAAGGTTTGCGAAAACACGAGTTTTCGCAAAGTTCGTGTTCTGTCAGTCTCAAGCGGTCCGATCGCCTTAGTGGCGCGATCGCCCATGCCTTGGGTGAATTAGATCGCGGTCCGACCGCCGATGAGCGGTCCGACCGGTTGGGTGGCGACCGGCCGTCGATGAGCGGTCCGACCGGTCATATAAGTGACATTGGATTTTTGAGTTGGGCCAAAAATAGAGGTGTAGGCAAGTGAGGAGTTTCTACCGCACTTGGTCTCATAATTTTGGAGCCTCGGTCAAAAGTTCTATTCGTTTTAAATTTCCGAGAGGTTGCGGATTTCGTGTTGAAATTTTGGCTAAGTCCCCGGTGGCGGTCGACCACTTGCTTACATTGGCGATCGGGCCGTATGGCGGCGACCGCCAAGGGTGGCGGCTCGACCGGTTTTCACTTAACTCGCCGGCGTGTGGCGGCGATGGTTGCTTGTTAGGTCAATCTCATGGGTTTCATTGCATATGTGTTGCATGATGCATGTTTTGACTAACGTGGGTCAAGTTGTGAAGAACTTGTTCCGGCTTCGATTTGCTTGTCTATTGTTGTGCAGGTTGCTTGGTGGTCAACGACGGTCAATGGCGAGGACGATCGGGACTAGGCTTGGAGAGCTGAGGTTCAGAACGATCGACGATGCCGGGTGAAGTCATTGGACTCAAGTAAGGTGCAAGATGGACAAAGGTGACCGAACAGGCGATTCGGCGCGATCGGTTGGACTGCAAGCGCGCGGCCTGGTGCAAGTGCCATGGTGGTTTCGGTGGGGCCGGATGGGAGAGACTTGCCGACATGATGAGAGCCGTTGGATCAACCTACACGTGGCGGACCAAGCGAGTGCTTCGCACACAATCTGGACTCGGTCTTCGGAGAAGGACCGAGAAGGGGTATTTTGGTAATCTTACCAAATACCGTCTTGGTGACCTTTTACTAACCCGCGGCGCAAGACGGTGCGTGGAGAAGCGGATTAGGTCAAGAGGAGATGAAGACGGCGCTTTAAAATGCGTGCGTGTGTGACCCGTTTGTTTTGGGCCTTAACGGGAGCCCATTATGGAAACTCTTCTAGAAGGTCTAGGCCTCCACTATAAATAGAGGAGGAGGTGGCTGCACCCTCAACCCTTTCATTACTTGTAAACCCTAGTTTTTGCTTGTGTGCTTAGGGATTTATAGTTGGAGGTTAGGGTTCTAGAGAGTTGGATTTGATTTCGTGCTCTTGTATTGAGTCTTTGTCCTCCATTGATGGAGTGGCTGTAACCAATACCATATCAAATCAATCCAAAGAAAGTTCTCTCAAAGATGAGTTCATTTGCCTTTTTCTCTCTATTTGGTGATTTTGAGTCTTTCTTTGATCCGCGAGTTTTGGTTGGTTTCTTGCTATGATCTAACTTGTCGCAACATGTGGGAACCCATCTAGGGTCATCTTGGTCATCAATCACCCACGAGCAAGTTTCTAGATCATATTTCGTTCTTGACTCGGTTTTGACCCACCTTCACTCAAACGGAAAAGGTCTGAACTTTGGCAAGGATCTTCACGATCGCCGCTTGAATAGGTTCCCGACATCCTTAGGAAGGTGTGTGTCAAGTTTCACGAAGTTTGGACGCACGAATCAAAAGTTAGATCAATTTGCGCTTTGGTTTTGGCCGATTTCACTGCTCATTGGCACGGAGGTCCGACCGCCATGTATTGAGAGGTCGACCGATTTCCAAAGGTCGACCGATTTCTAGTTGGAGGTCGACCGCCAACTCATTTAGGTTTTGAGTTTTTATGTTTTTGAATATTTTGCTTCGGGGTTTTGATTGGATTCAATACAAGTCTTCCGCTGTGCATGATTGATTGATCTTCATAGCTTTCATAGCTATTGGAGTGAGATTCATATTGAATTCAATTAGGGAGAAAAAAAAGAGATCGTGCTCCTATTCACCCCCCCTCTAGTCGCCTTTTCGGTCCAACAGGTACCACGGAATATGCTATTTTGGAGGAAGACTATGAAAGAAGATTTGCACATAATTTTGTGCAAAATGAGGGACGGGGCAATGGTGGTCGGCCCGCATTAACTGCCATGAGTTTTTACCAGACCAGCCGATCGGATGGGAGTCCGACGAGGACCCTGACCAAAGCTCAGATGGTAGCGAGGAGAACACACCCTAGGGTGGTGGTCCCATCTGTGGAATTGTGTCATGGGAGATGCCTTACGTGGCATCCCAGATTTGATGATATCGTAGTGCGGTCGCTCGTACTACCATAAGAAGAAGGGTCCTTGTGGGGGTTTGATGCTAACACCCTATTAGTTGGGCAGCACTTACTTAACAAGGAGGCCGTTCAGCAAGCTATAACACGGTACACCTTGTCCGTCAGTTGTGTGTACCGGGTGCACCGGTCTAACTCAAAACATTACACAGTAAAGTGCCTATTGGAAGACTACCCTGGTAAGGTCAGCACTCACATGACGAAGTTTTTTTTGACTTAGTCTTCACAGTAAAGGCGGTGATTGACCACACTTTGTGAGCTGAGTGAGTCGCTATGGCAGCATCGGAATGTGACTTTCACATATGTTGCAAGCCTCATCAGGCACCAAGTTGCGGATGACATGTTCGTCTTCCCCAAGATGCTGTTGTCAGAAGTCGTCCATCTGGTTGGTTATCCAGTCAGCTATAGTAAAATCTAACGAGCGAAGCAGAAGGTGAGACCATGTACGGAACATACGAGGAGGCGTAAAACCTTGTGCCAAGGATGATTCACCAGATTACCGAAGCAAATGATTCGCCAGATTGTCGAAGCAAACCCCAGCACGTACATAAACAAGATACAAAGAGAAGATCCTGATAGAGGTCCTAATTGCTTCATATTGGACCGTGTGTTCTAGGCTTTGTTCCAAGCCATAGAGGGCTTTAAGTTCTGTCGTTTCCTCACCAAGAGGTACAAGGACGCCATTCTCACCACAGTAGCGGCCAACGTGAATAATCGGCTTCTTTCGATTGTTTTTGTCATCGTAGAGAATGAGAACACATCTAGTTAGTTGTGGTTCCTAGCAAATATTAAGCGGGTGGTTGTGGGAGACCGACCCAATGTATGTATTATCACAGACCGCAATACTATGTTGTTGTCCGCTCTAAACATCATGAAGAACGCAACAGAACCCCCGTACCAATGGAACGATATGGAAACCCGATAATGCATGAGGCATCTTACATCAAACTTTTTCACGCGTTTTCACAGTCAGAAATTCATGAAGACGTTCAAGGCGTTGTGCATGCAAAACCAGAGGCCAGAGTTTGAGTCCATCTAAAGAGACCTTGAACATCGGACTACGAGGCATATAAGGGAGTCCCCTCCGGAGGCACATGAGGGACAGCAGGCCACAAGCAGAGAATCTAGGAGCCCCATAAGTTTTGTCCAGTAGATTAATCTCCACGCTGCTGGGTTGGAGAAATGTTCCCAGCTGTATGACACCGACGACGCGAGGTACGATATTATAACGACCAACATGTCTGAGGTGTACAACAACATGCGGAAAGGTGTGTGGTTCCTCTTTTCACCGCGATCGTCGAGGAGACCTGGACTCACACGGTCGATTACTTTGTCAATAGAGTCACCGTAGCGAGACGACAACTTGAAGAAGCGAAGCAGTGGTCCGAGAACATGCTGAAGTATATGGATCAGAAGATGCAGAAAACTTGCATGCATGACATCCAGGTGATCAATGGGTTGAGGATGAAGTACGAAATTCGACTGAGGCGTGCTAGGCGGGCGACCACGTGAAAAATCTCGTGGAATGAAGTTTTTGGTACATATGATAATATTTACTTCTTCTTTTGTTACCTCCGTGAAGAGGATAAAAACCGTATCGAAATGTTGCCATGAATCGGAGTACGATTTTCTCTACGTCTCGGACGATTTCGGATACCAATACTATTTTTGTTCATGCTTCGAGTAGTACTAATCGTATTAATGCTTTTACTATCTAGTATTTTTGGTTTTTGTTTGATCTGATCACTCGTTTTGTAGGTATTTTGATGTGTTCGCCTAGGTTCAAATACGAGGTAAAAAAGAGAGGGGGGTAGACTAGACCATAGGGGCACGGAGAAAGGGGGGAAGACCGGGCATGGGGGGAAAGACCACCCCTGGGTGCAGACGAGGGGGAATTTGGCCCTAGAAAATTTGTTATTTCGTATGCCAAACAATACTATTTTAATTGCAAAAACTCATGAAAGCGGGTGCTGGGCTGCTCTGCGTACGCGGACGGTCCCTTCACCCGGCCCGGCGATCAATGTGCCGCCGAGCTGTCATGGAGATATCTGACAACCCGTGCAAATCTTGGAAGCACACGTCACCAAACCCCTCCCCAAAGTACAATTCACAAGCGACCCAGCATGCCAAGCAACGAGAGAAAAGAGGCGGTGGTCCTAGACTAGTACATGGAGAAGAACCATTAGGCTGGGCGATATTATCTTCTTACGCATGATTGTTTCTGTACATGCTTAATCATTTTGAGATATTTCAGAGTCACCTCTTTAGATTGTTCGCGGAAATACCACAATCTAATGTGGAGAGTTTATTTCTAGTTCAAGACTCGGGATCATTGTCATATTTAAGAAGATAGACATTACATCTCCGGCCTCTACTTCACACAGAAGCAGACAACATGGATAATGAATCATGATTTTATTATAGTAGTTGTATTGATGAATTTAATGGCTGACTAAAAAAAAAGTCATGTCAAATTTTGAAGGGTATTGTAAAAAAAAATGATACAATTTTAACGGAGTAATTTGGAGCATCAAACACACCCTCTATTTTCATAGATCGAAAAGACTTTGGAAACTACAAAAATGTTACAAAAGTATTGTAGGAGAGCTACCCAACAAAAGTTGAACCATATGAACTAGTAAATCCATCAAATGGAAGGAGAGCTTTCACATATTCTTTTGAAAAGATTAAATAAATTTCAGTGGCGCACACACTTATCCGATTACCTCGTCCCCACCCCACCTCCTCTCATCTCACACTCATTGGGCCCACATGACAGCCGGACCCATCTGTCATACAGAAGAAACCCACTGAAGCTAACCAGTAACAACACGAACCCCACATCCTACAAAAAAAACACTACCCGCACCCATCAAAACCTCCCCAAAACGATCCCCCGTCTCCACCTCTCTCATCGGTCTCTTCGAGAGTCGAGACTTGAAGTCAGGCATATGTAAGCGGCCAAAGAATCCAAAGCGAAAGAGAGAGAGGGCTCTTTTTCATCAGCTTCCGTGGCGATGGCGGCACAGAGGAGGCTGCTGGCCGAGGCGCCGCCGCGGCAGCAGCACTCGTTGCGGCACCAGCAGGGCGCTCCGCCGTCGGTGTGGAGCGCGGGGTACCTCAACGCGTGGCTGTCGCAGCGCACGGCGGTGTTCGGGCTCCGCCTCTGGGTGCTCATCGGCATCGCCGTCGGCGCCTCCATCGTGCTCGTGCTCGTCCTCCTCTTGCTCTGCCTCTCCCGCCGTCGCCGCCGGCGCGACGACCTCGTGGCCAACCTCTACCCCGCCGACGGCAAGCTTCTCAAGCAGCACCTGCAGCAGCCCACGCCGCCCAAGGACATCCAAGAGATCGTCCGCCAGCAACGGCAGCAGCAGCAGATGGCGCCGCCTCCGGCAGCACAACCCGCGGTGCAGCAGGCCAAAGCAGAGCCGCCGCCGCCACAGCAGCAGAGGGCGCATCCGCCTGTGGTAGCGGCGGGATCCACGCGTTCGACGGCGGCCAGCGGCATGTCGGCCACGACGAGTGGCGGGA
Organism: Ampelocalamus luodianensis; assembly: GCA_036346255.1. NCBI lineage: Eukaryota > Viridiplantae > Streptophyta > Magnoliopsida > Poales > Poaceae > Ampelocalamus > Ampelocalamus luodianensis. The sequence continues at coordinate 2,252,476 of CM070622.1, forward strand.
GCGAGCGGGACGGGGCCACGCCGAGGAGTGCCGGGAGCGCTGGGGCGGGGCCGGAAGTGTCGCATCTCGGGTGGGGTCACTGGTTCACGCTCCGGGAGCTCGAGGAGGCCACGGACGGGCTCGCCGAGGAGAATGTGATTGGGGAGGGCGGCTACGGAATTGTTTACAGGGGCACGTTGCAGGATTCCACCATCATTGCCGTGAAGAACCTGCTGAATAATAGGTAATCTTGTGTCTCCATTTGTGGAAAGTTCCTTCCTTTCTTTCTCCTTTGAGCTGTTCGATTTGAAGAATTGTCTTAGGAAATGTCCGATCTTTTCATTCTTGTAATGTCGATTTTCCCCTTAGGTGAGTTGCTGAGGTTAGGAAAGCCCTCAATTGGATTTAAAGTGAGAAAAGATGCATTTTTTCGTTCTTATATTCCAAATTTATGATGGGTTCGAGTGTCTGTGATTTGGTTTCTCCTGTTGCTTGATTGGATTTTGGGGGGAAAAAGCTTTTTCTTCTTCTCTAGCCGAAATGCATGGTTGGATGAGATGGAAGTGTACGATAAGGTCTAGTGAGTAAAAATTGCGCATGCTTGTTGGATGAGGGAGTGAACTGACTTCGATTGTGGATTTCCAATTGAAAAAGGATTCTTCCTTGACCGTGTTTTTTGTTCAGATTTTGGGCTTTAGAGGTGCAATTTGTTTCAGTTTATTCATGAAACAGTGCTTTGCTGATGAACGGTTGGCTTGTGGGGCTCAAGAAGTTTCAAATTGCTGTAATCATTTACTCTCTTTCTGTGCGCCCACCTCCATTCGATTCTCCTCGACTTCTGCGACGCAATTTAAATCCTGCACATCTTTCTAGGACTGGATTGCTCTGCCTCATTTCTCATCCCATTTTTTTTTCTTCTGCTTTCTGATAAAAATATCTCTCTTTTTTTCTCCTGGTTTACCAGGGGCCAGGCTGAGAAGGAGTTCAAGGTGGAGGTCGAAGCGATCGGTCGTGTTCGGCACAAGAATCTCGTTAGGTTGCTCGGCTACTGCGTAGAGGGTGCTTATAGGTACAATGCAATCTCTTCATCAGTTGGCTCATTACTTTCCCAGGTTCTCTTCTCAAGTTTGTTTCTAATTAATGGTTGGACCAGGATGCTTGTGTATGAGTATGTAGACAACGGTAATCTTGATCAGTGGCTTCATGGTGATGTTGGGGAAGTGAGCCCACTAACCTGGGATATCAGGATGAACATAATTCTTGGAACTGCTAAAGGGTAATGCTTCTTCACCGTTACATTCTGAGTGGCTTGCCTTGTGCGATTTCTTGGACCATAATTTTGATCATGAGTTATTTTTTTAGCATCAACTATGCACTGGTTACTGTGTGTGACTGGAATTAAGAAGATCGTGAGCAAATATAGGTCATAGCCATTCAGATTTTAGAAGACATAGGCTCTAGCTGGCACGGTTAGGTCTGTTTTGTTATGAGACATGCGTTTTAGTTAGGATAATGGAGCCTAATTCTGTTGAGATTGGCTGTCAAAGGAATTCAGGTGCTTCACTCACAAGTTTGTTAGGCCCTATTCCTTGGCATGCACATATTCCCTTATAAGTGAAAGAGACAGCTGATTGTAACCTATGTTTAGGAGGTATGTAAAAAAACATGGTTTTTTCATTATGTACATCATGGGGCATCATTTGAATCTGCTTCTGAAAATAATTCGAATTTCTCATCAATTTAAATAGGACAAAAAATGGTGTGGAATTTCTCGGGCATTGCATGTGCTTATCTTGCATGCTTCCTTTTCTTGCTTTCCTGTTGTCAACTTGCTTTATTTTAATGAAAGCACCTGGTTTGAGATTGTTGTGATTCGCTCTCTAGCAATGTAAGATACTGTTTGTAAATACTTATCTTGCATATGCTTTTAAAACAGAACATCACGATTCTGTTTACCAGTCAAAATCTAAACTCAAGCATCATGTGCATTAGCAAGCATTCTAGCTATTATATTCTTTGCCTGGAAGCAATATTGGCAGTGGCTTTCTTAAACAACCTGAACAGTTCTTTTAAAAGATGGATATGATAGTGAAATATCTGGATGCTGGCATCCAACTTCTGCTTGCCCAGGCTGGCCTATCTTCATGAGGGGCTGGAACCGAAGGTTGTCCACCGTGACATCAAATCTAGCAATATTCTTCTTGACCAGCAATGGCATGCTAAAGTATCAGATTTTGGGCTTGCAAAGCTATTGTGCTCAGAGAGAAGCTATGTTACTACCCGTGTTATGGGAACCTTCGGGTTAGTGTTGACAGTACTACCATACAAAATGCTACCCAATCTATTGTACATGAAGTTAGATCTTGGCATGACTGAACCATTGGTTATGTTGCAGCTATGTGGCGCCTGAATACGCCAGCACTGGAATGCTAAACGAGAGGAGCGATGTTTATAGCTTTGGTGTACTTATAATGGAGATTATAACTGGCAGATCTCCTGTAGATTACACTAGGGCACCTGGAGAGGTTAGGATTTTTTTTGCTATTTTTTAATAATTTCCTTTTCAGAACTGTGGAGGTTTTACGTCACTTTTTTTTACGTCAAAAAAAGAACTGTGGAGGTCTGGTGAAGCTAAATTATTCCATGGCAATGCATCTCTTCTTTTTTTCAGGTGAACTTGGTTGAATGGCTCAAGACCATGGTTGCCGAGAGGAAAGCAGAGCAGGTAGTGGATCCCAAGCTGGCTGAGAAGCCTTCCCCCAAAGCACTGAAGCGGGCGCTTCTGGTTGCCCTTCGCTGTGTCGATCCTGATGGCCATAAGAGACCTAAAATGGGGCATGTAATTCACATGCTCGAGATGGATGACCTACTATTCCGGGATGTATGTCCTACTCACAGCCATTTTGCTGTCTTCCATTCACTTAACACTAGTAATCACATTGTCAATTGCAATTATACATATAGGATAAGAAGGTCGGAAGGGATGTACATCCTCAGACATCAGACAGATACAGCTCAAAGGAGGATGGGAGCTTCAGCAAGCGCGAGAACCAACAGTATAGATGATGAACAACGCGATACTAGACCGGAATATGAGTTTGTATGGATTGCCATTAGAAATTGCCGATATTAACCGTGCTGTCATTACATTTTTCCCCCTCATTGGATCTCATAACAACCTCTCCTTTCTCTTTGATTGTATTATATGCGAGCATCATTCTATGACACTTGATACTTAAACTACACAAACACAAGTGTAGGGTGGTGTTCTCACTAACATGCCCCCAGCTAATAGTTAGCATTTTAATGGGATTCCAACTAATGCAAATACGGTTTTGTTTTGTCTACTCTACTGCATCCTGGTGTACGTAGTCCATTCCTGATTGCTGCCTCCTCTAAGGATTGGGATCCTCTACCATTGCAACTAGCAACGTGTTGTCTGCATTAAGACTTCTAAGCTGTTAGACAGAAAACACTACAGTGTTACTGCAAATCACAGTTCACACAACATAAATTACTATTTATACGATGGTTCTCTGCAGTATTGCGGACCTCCTTTGCTTGACCGGAAGAACTGATGCAGAAGTTCTTCTTGTAGCTTACTACTGTTTGCTGCCAGCACATGAGGTCACATGCCACTGCATCACACTTTCGCCCCGCATCTAAGCCTTTGTTTATGATCACCGTTAGTTGGCTGCAGTGCTTGGAATGTACTCCCTTCAAGAGTATGATATTTTGGCTATCCACACGGTAAGTAATATGTAATTTTAATTATTACTTTTTTATATAAATATGTTTGTAAATAATATAAAATATTATATCATAAAAATATTTTTCACAACTAATCTAATAATATTATTTTCACACAACCAATGCACATAATTTTTTATATATCAATGATCAAAGTTACGGAAGTTTGACAGCAGCTAGGGCGCATATGTGGGAGGAGCATACTATATTGCGCTGGCAAATGTTTCTGTCCACTATACCGCATCTGGTGATCAGCTGCACAGCATTTGTGTCAGTTCTTGTCGCTTCGCCTTGTCTTGATCTACCCTACTCATATTTACTTCGTCCGGTTGCCGAAACTTGTCGACTCTTGAGTAGTTCTTTTTACAGCTTACCAGCTCTGGATCTTGTGCATATTAAACTTGATCACTGACAGAGAACTGATTAATTAGCAGGTAATGATCCTACGGTCATGTGACCGATCAGCTACCGCACATTTTCCTTGTATGCAACTACTTGTGAAGTAACATGTCATGCTATAAACTGGCATAAATCGGTTTGACCTTGTCGATTTATTTGCTACTGTAAATTGGTAGGAAAGAAAGTCCCTTTCGTTTTTCAACGGCTATCTTGGATCTGCTGTGATTCAGAAGCGTTCCCAGACAGTTTCTTCCATTAAAAAAAGATGGAATAGTTACGAGAGATTGAAGGGGGAGAGAGATGGAAATGCCCAAAAAAACGGCCTGGAGGATGACTGGATCGAGAACAGAAAAAACAAGAGGGCAAAACATAGCAAAAAGGCTAAGGAATCGCACGACTGGCCCCAGTGAATTCGCACGGCTGCCTCAAATAATTCACGCTGGACAAGACTGCGTGGGTTTCTGACGCGTTAGTCGCCTTTTCCACCCTTTAACCGAGAGATTAAAAAACCACCTATCTTGAGAATGCTTATTAAGCTTAATAAACGACGTCTCTGAAACTGCAGCTAATCAGCTATGCCTACGTGGCTGCCACTACCGTTGTGAGCTACTACTACAAATTATGAAGCATAGAGACACAATAGTACACGAGCCTACGTCCATGGTTTCATGCGAAGGGTTCTCGTGAGCATCTGAGCTGTTTGGAAATGGACGCGAGCGAATGGTACTGCAGTCCCTTTCTGCGCTATCCAAATGGTACAAGTTACAACACCTATATAGGCTACATAGGCACAAAGCCCATAGAGACGGTGGTACGCTCGGTGGTGGTAGAAAGAAAACTACGGGTGCACGTCTATACCTATGTTTGTTTTGATTAGGTAAAACGATATTAAACATGTTGCCTTGTGCACCCCTAAAACATCACTTGGATCCACCCTTAGGTATGCTCTTGGCCGGACCAGGGTGTCGGATTGGCGCAATTGGATCCCCCAGCGGGCCGCGCGGCCACCACGGCGGCGCCACCATGGAACCTGACTAGAGAAGGTAAGGGTGACGGCCAGTCCGTGGATGGTCTCGCCTGGCCCAGTCTTAATTTGTGTTCAGTTCGCGGATAGATTCTTCTACTCGTGCCAGTCTGCACTGCCCATCGCCCGGGATTCAGTTCAGTTCAGCCTCCCCTGCCTGCCTCAACTAACGCAAGGCGCAGTGCTACACATCGCCGTGCCTTGGCTCTGTGTCATTAGATCAGAAATCAACAGCTGACATCTTCCATTCGCTGTAGTCAACTCACATTGTCGTGCAGTAAGTAGATCAACCTAGAGCGTCGACGAGGACCGAGCGCTTGCTCGGTTGGTAGTGACATCGTATATATAGGTTCGTTTAATAGTCAAAGTGTATGCCTGCATTACGCGAAGTCTAACCATTCGTTTTAGATTAGCTGAGTATTAATGTCGTACCAACGGGTGTGCGTGTGGTGTGTGTAAATGTGTCCGTTGTGTACTCTCAAAAAAAACCTAGAGCGTCGATTTGTTGACCAGGTGGTTAGGAGATCTCGGCGTCTCTGGGCCAGCATTCGGCAGGCAACGCCGGTGCGCACTCGCTTCGTGAATGAACCAAGCGTTCCTTTGGATTTCGGGCACGTCCAGCGACGAACGAACTCCTTCACGCGCAGGCGCAGCTTCTTAGCTGGAGAGCAGACGCCGTGCACGCTCCGCTGTCCAGACAGCGACTCGCTCCCGCCGCACGGCAGCATGCCCCACAACAAAACACGCCGGCCGGCCGGGCTCATCAATCAGAAAAACAAAGCTTTCCTTCCGGTGGAATTCGGTCGTCTCACGGGACAACGACGTCGTTCAGAGGCGCATCCTCTTCTTCGGTCACAGGGAGAGATCGATGAGAAAAGGTGATACGGCGCAAGGCGACGCGCGTGAGCATGCATGATTGATGTGTAATATAATCCGCGAATAAGAGATATAGATTATAGAGGCAATGATCACTGTCAGCCTCTGAAAAGCTGAAGCAACGCAATTATGGAGCCGTGGTTTTGTTTCAATCAAAAGCACAAGTTGGCTAGTGTGGGCACATTATATACAGAAAAGACTGCAGTAGTGCCATGTGAATGGTACCGCACTGGGGCTCGCTGAAGGGTATGTACTATGTACATGCATCCAAGCTCTTTTGATAATACATGAGAAATGAGAGTGCTTCGCATGCTTGAACAAGCACACAGCCACACAGGTAGCATGACATGCATCAGCAGCAGCCGCAACGACCATAAGAGATTCAGGAGAGGAGAACACTGGCGGTGGTTTAGCTTCTACTACTTGACTGGCTTCCACCATCGGCAACAGGGCCCCTTGGCTGTTTGCAGTTGTTCTGCGGGGTAAGATTGTCCGGTGCGGCTCTCTTTGGCCTCAACTACAGATGATGATATAATGTTAAGAAAAGGTTACTCTATAGTAATTTATCTATTCTTGATCAAAGTCTTAGTAGCTTACCTTCTCCTCGGATTTTTGATAAAAATGCCTCAACAGGATGTTCCTGGAGTCAGTTGTTATCACTGCAATTCCAGGGCAAGTACTGTCAGTGAACAGTCAGAATACCACAAAGGTGACTTCCATACAAAATAAAAAAGACCTGGAAGATTTGGATCAATTTTAGTGGGAGTGGATGAGTGCCCAAATAAATTAAAATTAATTAAAAAGGGAAAACAGGGGCAGTTATTGAGCAGTTAGTTTCATTAGCAATTTGTTTAGTCAATGTATCTGCCAGAAGTAAAATTTGTGCCCACTATGGATATATCTAACGCATCCAATAAGATATGCAAAAAAACAAGTAGCAGTTAGTTTCATTAGCAATTTGTTTAGTCAATGTATCTGCCAGAAGTAAAATTTGTCACACAAAAATTTCATGAGGAAATAGACAGAGAAAACATTGATATTGATAGAAACTGGCAACTAAGGAAACAGCTCCATGCCAGAAACACACCGGTGAAGTACAATGTCAACATAGAAAATCCAATTTTAACCACCCAAAGTTTGTGCCAGAAGTCTGGACTATAGTTCAGGGTTAAGTATCCATTCAAATTATTTTAGTTCTAGAGTATTCCTAAATTGTTAACAAATAACTTCTCCAAAATTATGTGGTGGCACCAGAAAAAGGTGCCTAATATGACAGAGTGCTTTGTTGGCCGGTTTCTTTTGCTCCTTCAAAATAGGCTACTTTGCTTCATAGAAATTACCTATTTTGTAGAATCTGAAAGCAGCACACAATCATATTTTCACCGACTACCTGCAGAAGACCTGGCTGGGCCAACAGGCCTGACAGCAACCAGGATTTTTGGTGGTTTGGCCTGGCCTGATAAATGATTAGGCCCAGAGAAAAAACCCCGATCAACAGGCCATAACAAGTTACAGAAGGTAATGCAATGGGCAAGATTTAAAAAGTCTTTGAGCCGAAAACCCAATCAATGCTGTTGATTCATCATCGGGCAACTAATCACCCTGTGTCCATGGCATTTTCAACAGGAAGGCTCCAACGGTTCAACTTGAAGGGTTCCTCAGAAAAACTTGACGGCTCTACTTGAAGGTATAATGATTGTGTTTAACTGGCCTTTTCAGTTCAATTTTGAACGCCAACATCCTTGCTATGTCCTGGCCCTTGAGGTGCTTATTAACTCAACTTTTTCCCCCTCTTCCTCATGCTCCAAGAGAAAATTCACTTGGAGCCTAAGACTATATATCAGTGCAAAGGCCCTGAAGACCTACATGATGAAAGTACAAAAGGCCGAGCAATATAGGCATAATGCATGTGAGCTACATACCAAACCCCTGAGGTTGTCAAGGAAATGGGAAAGGATATAAGGGTATTTATGGTATTTCCTATTGTATTAGGGTTTAGACTTGTGTCTCTTTGTACCCTATATATATTGTCTATTGGGCCTCTGAATACATACACACAATATTCATAACATGGTATCAGAGCCGAGTTAGGTTTAGAGCGTCCTGTAGCCGCCGCCGCCTCTAGGTTCTTGCCGTTCTCCGCTGCCGCTGCCCCCGGGAGGAGCTTCTTCGCTCCTGGGGGTGGCCTGCTCGACAACGCCTCGCTGTGGGTCTCGCACGGCCGGCGCTACGTGTTAGTCGCTGGACTCTTACTATTGGTGATAGCAAGATCCTTACTCTCATGGAGAGGATGACACTTGGAGATGGGGCAATTTTTCTTGTATATTTCTCTTCACAATGCCATGCCAACCTGAGGGGTTGGGGATACATATTTATAAGGCTAAACATTGAAAGATATGCCAAGCATATGCCGAGCATATGCCAAGCATATGCTAGTCTAGGATGCTCTGTCCTAGATGCTCATCCCTCTATGTCCTCTAAGATGCTAAAGCAAAGATGTTTGTCCTAGATGCTAGTCAAAGCTTAGTCTAAGATGCTAAAGCAAAAGCAAAGCTAGTCTAAGATGCTAAAGCAAAAGCAAAAGCAAAAAGAAGCCGACACACAAAAGCCACACGAGACTTATCCATCAATCTCCCTAAGTCTTGTGTGTCTCTTGTGAGGAATCTGAGCCATCCCGATCTGGCGCGAAGATGACGGAGCCGACGCCCTTGATTTCCACGGAGGCGCCCCAAACGTGACGAGCCTCGGACGCTAGAGTCAAGCTCGGCGAAGAACTCCCGCCAACGGTCATGTCGCTCTTTAATCGCCGCCGAGGAGGACGTGTGCTTTGGCTCGTCAAGGTGGAGGAGAGCCGCCGCGGCCGGCAGCGCCGAGGTAGTTCAATGCTCGCTGAGCAATGAACAGAGCCGGTGCTCCTCCTCCTCACTTTGTCGCGACGTGGGCTCGGTCGCGTCGTGGTTGTCGACAATCCGCCCAATGACCAAGCTTGCCGCAGCTTGTAGCAAGAGTCGCCTCGCGCGCTCTTGCTTGCCGCGCGCGCTCGGGCGCCCACGGCCATCACCCTCAAGACGCCCTCGTGCCCATGCTCGGCGTCTTTGCGCGGCTTGCCGCGCTTGCCACGCATGCGCGTCGCTGTCGTGGAAGAAGGCTCTTCTTCTGTCACCTTGGCCGCGACCACACTCCCGAGAGAAGGAGCTTCCGCCAATGGTGACGGTCCCGGAGGACTGTGGCTCATCATCGTTGACGACCTTGAGGCGACCTATCGCCTCCTCGATCGACATCGTGGAGAGGTCCAGCAGAGACCGGATCGACCGAGCCATCCGCTTGTACTTCTCGGGGCGCAATGAAAGAGCTTCGGCGCCTCTCTCGCCAGTAGGTGTCGTCGCCGAACTTTACCAACTTCGCAGCAGAGTGTTGAGACGAGAGCAAAGTCATCAACGCCCTCACCGCTTGAAGGCCGTGGTCTCCCTCCTCCGCGCGGCGCTCGCAGTGTGGACTTGCGCGCGCCGCCGCCGATGCGTCGCCGCGGCGATGGCGCCCCAAGCCTCCTGGCGATCGCTTGTTGGAGAGCGAATCGCATCTCGGGCGGGATCGCAGCGATGAGGGCATCCAGCGCCGTCGATCCCGGTCGTAGTCGACGCCGCCGCACGGATCGCCTCCCACATGTGCCGCACTGAGCTCACCTTCATCACCGCGCCCACTCGACGAGTTGGCCTTGGTGAGGTAGGCCACCCACCGCCGGCCGGCGCCCGACAACGACTGAACCCGTGGTAACCACGCATGCCGGCCCGGGAGAGCCACGCCGCTCGTGAAGGCCGCGCTTCTATCGACCGTCTGCGCCGTTGTCGTCGCGCGCTCTTCCAGAGCGCCACCGCCGCGCCGCCTCCAGAGCGCCACCGCCGCGCGCCTCCTCCAGAGCGCCACCGCGCGCGCGCTCCTCCAGAGCGCCACCGCCGCGCGCCTCCTCCAGAGCGCCACCGCCGAGCGCGCCTCCAGAGCGCCATCGGCGTGACCGCGCCTCTCGATCGCCGCTCGTGGCGTCTGGCGCGCGCTACCATCGCGCCATCGCCGCGCCTCCTCCTCTCCAGCCGCTCAAGGTCCGCGTCGGCCGCTATCGCCAGAGATGGAGCTGCTGCCGCCGCGCAGACCTTGACCTCTGCTGCCGCGCGCGCGCGCGCATCTGCCGCCGCGCTTCCACTTCCGCTCGCCGCTGCCGCCCGCCATTACCGGCCTTTGACGCTTTTGCGCCACTGCAGCGGTCTGCCGCCGCTGCGCTGCTGCTTTGCTGCGCGAAGCTTCGGCCGTCACGACGCCGCGTGCTCGAGGCGGCCGAACGCCGAGATCGCTCGCGGACATGGCGCGCATCGGGGTGTTGCGTGGAGAGAGGTCGCTTCGACGAGTCGCCGCCGCCTCTCGGAGGAGCGAGCGTGGGCGGCGAGTCGCTGCTGCTCGGCATTGGCCGCCGCGAGGTCGAGAAGGAGATGAGCAGAGATGCTCGGCTACAGGATACACAAGCTCGATACCACTTGTTAGTCATTGGACTCTTACTATTGGTGATAGCAAGATCCTTACTCTCATGGAGAGGATGACACTTGGAGATGGGGCAATTTTTCTTGTATATTTCTCTTCACAATGCCATGCCAACTTTGAGGGTTGGGGATACATATTTATAAGGCTAAGCATTCAAATATGCCAAGCATATGCCGAGCATATGCCAAGCATATGCTAGTCTAGGATGCTCTGTCCTAGATGCTCTGTCCTCTATGTCCTCTAAGATGCTAAAGCAAAGATGCTGTCCTAGATGCTAGTCAAAAGCTTAGTCTAAGATGCTAAAGCAAAAGCAAAAGCTAGTCTAAGATGCTAAAGCAAAAGCAAAAGCAAAAAGAAGCCGACACACAAAAAGCCGACACAGAGACTTATCCATCACTACGGCCTACCTCAACCCGCTCTGCCGCGGCAACCGCGATGCCTCGGCTCTCCTGGATCGGGCCACCGCCTCCAGCTCTGCTTCAACGCGAGGAGGAAGTCCACCAGGCTTTCCCCCGACTCGGATCCACACCAGGCGGCCTCCTCGTTGCTGCTCCTTTGCAAGGCCGTCACATAGAGGATGCGGCGCTGCCTAGAGCATCTTCTCCGAGCCGCCTGGAGCACCTCCCTCGCGCCGCCTGGATGGTGAACGGGCTCGGCCTGACGTCGCCGCCCAAGGTCGACGCCGTCGCCGGAATCCACCGCGCCGAGGAGGACCCGCCACCTCTAGATCTGATCTTCTGGAATTGGTCTGCCGCCGCCTCCAAGCTCCTCTGCTCCTCCTGCCTTGGAGCCTATCTTGGTTTCTTTGTCCTCTTTGTTCTTGGAGGGGAGAAATCTCGGTTTCTTTCTGGCTGCGAGAAGAGGGGTTGTGCTGCTGCTATTGGAATGACCTGGTTGTGCTGCTGCTATTGGATGGCTCTTTGCCGATTGGGATGCTCTCGGTTGTGCTGCTAGTTGAGTTTCGGCTGGATCTGTGCTGCTTTGTGCTTGTCGGTGGAGATTGCGTGCTGCCGCTGTGTGCTCATTAGTCTTTTCTAGTCATTAGTTGTGCTAGTTGCTGCTAGCTATCCTTTGAGTCCTTTTTATTTGTGTCGTTTTATTCCGTTGCGTCCATCCAAATCCGTAAAACTCTATCCTTTGAGTTCGTCTAAGCCATGCAAGACCACAAATTTATTGTTAGTCATAGAAGTATAGGAATTTCTTTTGCATGACAGCAGCCGCTGTTCTTTTATTCGAGCCGCTGCAGATCTGTTGCCCCAAGCTTTTAAGGCCGCTGCACTTCTTCCACACCGCGTCTCCGGTGTACTTTTTGTGCATTGCGCCGCGCTTCTTTTGCACTGCGTCTACATTGCGCTTCTTGTGCATTGCGTCGCGCTCCTTTTGCACTGTGCATCCATTGCGCTTCTTGTGCTCTGCGTCTTTATTGCGCTTCTTGTGCACTGCGTCTCTATTGCGCTTGCTGTGCACTGCGTCTCTATTGCGCTTTTGTGTACTGCGTCTCTCTTGCGCTTCCTGTGCACTGCGCCATCGCTGTCTTGGGTTTCGATCTGCGCCGCCATGCTTCTATCTATTCCTATTCGACTTGACAGTTTTCTCTTTTTGTCGGTTTCATCATCTTCTTCGTCATGTTGCCGCGGTCGACTTTGCTCCTGCACATTGTGCTTTATGGGCTGTCGCGGGACCTTGGATGGGAGGAGATCTTTTATCGACATATTTTCCAAGAGCTGCATGCTACGACGACATTATCAAGACTCGGACTTTGGATTTTCCATATTTTAGTGTCAACCCTTTCCAAATGCAATGCTATTGCATACGCCTTGCATTTGAGGGGGGGTGTTAAGGATATAAGGGTATTTATGGTATTTCCTATTGTATTAGGGTTTAGACTTGTGTCCATTTGTACCCTATATATATTGCCTATTGGGCCTCTGAATACATACACACAATATTCATAACAATCACCAACACTCCAATAGCATCTGTACATGTGTTATGGCATGGACGGCGAGAGGAAAAGAGATGCAAATCGAAGGTAAAAGGCTGAGGCAAGGATCTCCCTTGGCCGGCTGGACTTCTAGCTCCAGCCGGTGAGGCTCTGATTCTGCCGAAGCCTGATTTCTTTGAGGCAACTTTTCTCTTTATTTCTTAATACCCTTCTCAATTACATCTGCACCTCCTCTATAGGCCAGGTGCAGCAAAGACTTCGGTTTTCCGAAATCAGAAAGGTAGAGCACAATTCGAAAAGGAAACTAACTTGGATTCTAATCCAATCTCTAACTCAATAGCTAACTCAATCTCTTAAGGAGATACTAACTCGACACTTTCTAACTTACCCTTACCTCTTTCCGAAAACTCCTATTTACCTACCGGCACAATTGCCCTGTCCTGATCCGCTACAGAATCCGAATTGGATTCAGCTTCAGCAGCTCCCTCCGTCTTGGTTTCAGCAACTCCAGCCGAATTCTCCTTGGATTGCAGATGCTTGCGTCGCTGATATGTCTTGCCAATAAACGCGTCCACAACAACATGAATCTATCACCCAGAGGACATCTCTATCTCACAGTAAAGGGTTGTCCTGGAGACATTTTTGCCTGTCACAAGCACTAAGTGTTTGCCCAGGAAGTTCAATTATCAACAGTGATGATCAACAACAACGTTCAACAGTTCAACTCTTTTGAATCCTACTAAGGGGATGTTAGCCGATGCGTTTCAGTAAATTAGGAAGCATACCTTGGTAATCTGGAAATTTCTCAAATGGAAGAGAGAGAGAGAGAGAGAGTTCTCAAATTGAGTCTTTTGAAAAGTAAAGCTTTAACATTGGAAAAGGGGATATCCGGACATTTGGATGAAAAAGTGGATTAAATGAAATACATTGAACCTATAGTCACAGCTGCTGTTGCTACCAAATGCAACTAGTAAATAGGTCAGCAAGGCAAGTAGTTTAGTGTCTACACGGCTAAGACAGGTATAGCTGAATAATCATCCATAGATATTAGCTGGTAGTTACCAGCAGCAACCAGGAATTTTACAGACCAGGGGTTCAGGTGAAGGTGGCGAGGCCTCCATTAGTGTAGGACAAGGTGTCCAGTCACTATGGGCAACGTCACATTGTCACCATCTGTGTCGAACATGCAGAACAAAACTGTACCTTGGATACAATATATGGGAGTTAATATGACATGGTAACGGCTAGAAATTTGTAACACTTGTACACGTATCACCTTTGGACATGTGGGACCACGCTATCCCCTGCACAGATCCCACGGCGACGACAACACCATTGCCAAACCAACATCTACAAATTGCCAAGTTTAGGAACATCCTGCCAAATCCTGTGGCACTTGGTTTAGAGGAACCGATGCGCCTGCTACACGTGGCCCTTTTTGATGTGGCCATCCTCCGTGGCAGGTTTTGTGGATCCAATGATCTAAACAGTGGCACCACGCCACTACCTATGGCTATGGGGACCCAACACCTTATTCTGTGGCGTTGGGTAGAGGGTCTACTTTATGAAAATAGAACCGCAGAATGGCGTAACACTTTTCTTTGAGAATTTGACATGGTTATCCATAGGGCAAAGGCAAAATATAAACCTCACGTTAGTGATTGGTACAATAGCTTAAGTTAAATTTTGGGGTTTCTTATTGTAAATATCTTGTTGTAACCTTTTTATTTTAACACACACACACACACACACACACAGAGAGAGAGAGAGAGAGAGAGGGAGGGAGGGAGGGAGAGAGTAGGATTCTTTCCTGCTGTTTACATAAAAAAAAGAACTGCAGAGGTTGCATTATTGAAAATAAAGAACAAACTCATATGGCTAAACTCGCACCCCTCCTGAAAGGAAAGAGTCATCCACATATATAACTTTTAGCTCAGACCAAACAGTTCAGGATACCTACCATGTAGAAAGAATACTATTGTACAAAGATTTTTGAAGTAATGCGAGTGAGCAGTTGCATTCAATTAAACACAGATGCATAATGAGGAAATCAAATAGACCACATTTGCAGAAGGGAAAGCAGCATAGCAACACTGGCTCAAGAAACATGAGAAGGAGTTACCTTGATTGGGAGGTGGATCCGTCCTATGCGTCGCAATGTAAGTGGTTGGTGTGACATTCTGACAAGAGGCTCACACAAAAGTAGCATTAGCGTCACCTCAACTGAATATATGTATCACAGTATAAGTTGCTAGCACGATGTTCTGATGATAAACACAAAAATAACTAGTGTCATTAGCAACAGCTCCACATCAGCTGAATATATATGCTTTGCACTATAAGTGGCTGGCGTGACATTCCGACCAGAAACACAAAAACAACAACTACCATAAGCCCATTAGCAGTTTAGCACCACACCAACTGAATCCTGAAGGTACTAGCCAAGACAGGAACCAAATTTTGAATGTCTAGTCATTGTGCACAAAGCCCTCTCAAAATGATCCAATCCGTTGGAAGTTGGACTCAAACAAACAACTACACCCTCTTTCTTCAGCCATCTACACTAGAATTTCAGCAAAGACACACAATACGACTGACTACTGCTTCCTGCCTCAGGCAGCAGACACGAAACCTCTCCTTGTTGGGCACAAACAAACTAGAGAGGCGACAGGGCAAGCATTATAAAACCTGTGCTACCAAGTACAAGCATACATAGGCTCAGCAAGAAGTATGATAACATGCAGGACAGCGCAATAGCAAAGAGATCTCGAAGAGGGGAGGGGGCTGACCGACCGAGGGCTGGGCGGAGGGGTCGGCCGGGACGAGCTGGCTGAAGTTGTGCGGGTTGTAGGACGGCCAGTCACCCAGGGGGCTCCCCATCGCCGCGACGCCACCGCCGACGCTTCCTTCTTTTTGTTCGGTTTTTGCCGAAATCTCCGTGCCGTCACCGACTCCGGCCACGTCCTTTGCTCCACTTTTCCGACTGGTGGCAGCAAGAAGCCAAGAATGGAGTCCGGACCACGCGCAGTCGTCGGGAGAGGAACGTTCCACCGCTTCGGCCCATTCTTCTTTTGGGCTTTGAACGTTGTGGGCCAAACAGATTGCTATGGGCTGCCGCCGCCGACGCTTCCTCCCTCTGAAATTGCTTTGGTACGTATGATAGCTCGGCCGTTTAGAGCACGCACCATGGCAAAAGAAGGTTGCAAGTCTGAATCCCGACTTGCACAAATTTTGCGTGTGATGTGTGGACAGTCTTGTGTTGGTGTGTCCGTGTGTGCGACACTGACGGAGCTAGAAAATTTTCAATAGGAGTGCACACTTCACCTAAGTCTAAAGCCTTGTACAACGATCATCACAAAGGTTCAAGAAAGCAAATAATTTGATCATAATATTTATACACTCTGTGTGTTTTGGAATTTTTTTGGTATACAGGTGTATACTGGGCATCACCCCTAGCTCCGCCACTGGTGCAAGATGCACGCTGCATGGGTTGTGTGAGGCGTGTGTTGCAAACAGAACAGATGCTGCCATCTCGGTTGTTTGTGAGAAACAAGATGTGATAGATCAGTGAGCAAGGATTGTTGGATGTTAACAGTTAACTGGAAGATAAGACTCGTGAAGGACCTGTATAACTAGACAGATACTAAATCAGGTTGAGAGTCTCCATTATTGAGGAGACGGTGCTAAGTTGATAGTGAGCTTTCCATCTGTAACCAGCCGTTGGGAGAGATTAGGAGTTCAGATTCTCCACAATTTGTCCAAATGGAGCATCATGCTACATGTATGCACAGTCGACGAGAGCGTCGAGCAAGAAATGCTCAGAAAAGTTCAACGCTTCCTTTCTTTTAATATCTAGGTATCCAGAATCGCGCAAAGAAACAAAGGAGTGTGTCTCTTTCCTTTGCCCGTTCTATCATGCTCCCATCCACTGGCAGGAAAACATTTGCAGAGATGCAGATGCAGATGTTGCCCTCTCGGACTCTCGGTTCTGAATTTCTGATATCGTGAAGACATCCACCACGGACCGAAGCTTGCAGCAAATCGCCTGATCTGCATAAGCAAGGACCCAGGTGACTTGATCACAAGTTATTCGACATGGAACATGACGAAACGGCATAAATGTAGTTGGCAGAGCAACTAGCTTACAGCTGAGATAAGATGCGAATCGATCAAGTTAAATTATGCGTGCGAAAGTTCGTCGAATAATATGGGGCGGGGGGGTGCCAACATACATGGAGGCGGAGGCATATTTCCGCACACTCACTTGCAAATGGGAAAATTGATTGTACGCCATCGGATTCGCCACTCCTTCCGCTGCAATTTGTTATATGTATATTATTACCTGTATATTTTCTCTGATGTATAGGGGTTACCTGCATATATTTTATACCTATACTTGTATATATATTGACCTATTGGCATCACGATGAATACATATACTATTTATAACATGGTATCAGAGCAAACTTAAGGTTTGTTTTCGTCAAGTCGTTGTTGATTCATCTTCGAACGGCCGCCTAGTTTTGCCATCTCCACCGTGCTTGCCGCTCTCCGCTCGTCACAGCCTGTTGGTTCGCCTCCTGCCTCGCCATCTTCCGGCGTCATCGTCTTCCATCTGGGCCGCTGACGTCGCAGGCCGCTCGGATCCGTCGCGTCTTGCGTCTCCTTCACTCGACGTCGGTGTCGCCCCGATCGGCACCGCCTCGATCTGCCGACATTCTCTTCGCCTGGCGTCGCCTCGATCGGTGCCGCCTTGATTCGCCAGTGACTTCCTAGCCCGTGAGTTTGCTCGGCGTCGCCTCCTCTTCCACTTGTCACTTCCTATCCGTGGCTGTTTCGTCTTCCGCCGTGAGGTCGCCTCCCAATCCAGAGTCGCTCGGGGCCGCCTAGATCCGCACTGTCGCCGCCGGGGACCCGTCTCCATCGTCGCAAGGTATCAAGACTCTCTCTCTCTTATACGGTTTCGATTCAAAGAAACCCTAGGTATCTGATAAGCAGAGTCACGGGCACTGTTTCTGTTCCTCGTTGCCCGGTGATCTTCGATGGTCTCAATTATCAGGACTGGTTTCAGAACATGCGTCTCCACATGCGTGGTTAGCGTATACCTGTTTAGCCCGTGCCCCCGAATGATGCTTCTGAAGACACTCATAAAGAGGCATCTGGTGCTTTTGAGGATGCCATGGGGACTTTTCATACTCAGTATACTGCCTACAAGACATGGATTGATGAGGATGTCGTGCCTCTGCTATTCTAGTTGCTAGCATGGAAGTGCATCTCACTGGGGATGTGGTTGGCTTGGCTTCAGCACAGTTGATGTGGGCGCATCTGCGCAACCACTACGAGCTGTTTGGTGATTCTTTGTATCTTGCTATTGTGCATTAGGAGCATAAATTGCAGCAGGGAGATACCACTGTAGACGAGTTCTATGCCCAGTTGTCCACGGTATGGCGTCAGATTGACTCTTTGGGATCAGATGGTTGCCACACTTGTTAATGCTGTCAGCGTCAGCAGTCTCACCTCGAGCTTCGTTGCATCTACGACTTCTTGATACATCTCCGGGCTACGTATGAGCAGACTCGTGCTCAGTTATTGACACGCCACTCTCGTGTGACTTTGTTGGAGGTCCTTACCGTTGTTTGTGCTGAGGAGATTCGCCTTCGTGACGCAGGTCTGTTGCCGTCACTATCGTTTTCTTCGATTTTAGCAGCTTCTCTAGCTTCTACACTCGCTACGTTTCCAACTACTCCTTCATCAGTGACAGCTGCTGTTGGTAGGAGACTCCACTGCACGACCATTTGCCCTTGGGCTCGTTTAAGTCTCTAGGATTTGTCACCATGGACGACTTTGCCACCCTCCCTCTTCTTCTTCCTCCAACTCCTCCCTTCCTCACTCACCGCCCATGGTGCTCACCACCATCTTTCTTCCCGGTGACCTCGATAAGATTATCGTCTTCGGCGACGACTTCCTCTTTGTCTCTAATTACTCCTCCCCGGCCAACACCCCTACCACCTTATCTTCCAAGTTGTTCGGCCGCCCCTACCCCCTCTCCGCCGCCATCTTCCCTGCACCGTCTCCCTCCTGCAAGATGTAGATCGGGTTGCGGGGTTTGGGGTCGGGTTTCGGGCGGTGACAGGATTTGGTGTGGAGGAGGTGACACCGACGACGAGCCGCTATGGGTAGGATGGTGGTGACATGGGAGGGGAGATGATGTCTACCAAGGCTGAGAAGAGGTGGAGTTGTGAGGAGGAAGGAGGAGGGCAAAATGGATAATTCATGGTCAAAAGTGACAAATCCTAGAGAATTACATTAAGCCAAGGGCAAATGATCAATTGCAGTTAGAGGAGTGACAAATCCTATCATGCAAAACTGAGGAATCCTAGAATACCAAACTGAGGAGTGACATATGATCATTTTTCCCTTGCAAACAGCACGCCATATCTTTCTTAGTCCACAAATCCTGAGTTTTCCTTTCTTTTGCTTTCTGATTAATATGGATGGACTTTATTTGTACGTAAGCATGTTGGGTTAGATAACAAAGAAAAATGGATTGACATTGAAAAAGGGTTCCATACAAAAATTTCAACCCCACCCCTACCCCCCCGCCACACCACACACAATTAATTTGGTCAACTTGAGAGTCAATACCTTCTAGCTAGCTAGCTAGATAGGCATCGTGGGCTAGCTAATTGTTGTGTACGGACTATGAGTCCGAGTCGAACACGTAATCGGAATATAAATATATATCGCCGACCTCTTGTAACTCTAATTAGAAAGAAAAAACTCCTCATACGGACGGAGCCACCACGATTCGGCTCTTGGGAACGCAGGCTTTGCCGAACCTCATAAATAAATTCTCGTGTCTCTTGTGTGCTTGTTGTGATTGTTCTCTCGTCCAAAGGGTTGTTGCCGGTTCTAACACTAATTAAACTCAAAGAGAACATAATTTGTTGGACTGGAACAACTACTAGGGGTGAATAGGAAGACTACTCTTTTTCGACCGACCTCAACAGTATTCAACTTCTTCTTCACTTCAGTAGCTATAGAAGCTACGAAGATCAGAAACACAATCACATCAAAAGTCTTAGTTGAACCCAAAAATCCCCCAAGGCAAAGCTTGCTTGGCCAGTCTGACCGTCAGGTGGCCGGTCTGACTGCCGGCTGCAAGAACAATAGCCCATGACGATCTCAAAGCGGCCTAACTTTTGATTCTGATATCCAACCCCCGCGGAATTTCAACCATAGCTCATCAAGAAGGCTAGTAACATATTCCAATCAATGATTGGGACAATCAAAGCTAAGGCTCTACGAATTTCTTCGATGAGGTCAAGAAGACACAAGAATTGAGAAATTTGATTTTTGATCCAAAAAAAATCACAGGCTTTAATGGGCTTGTAACCATACTTGCCGATACTATTTCGGAGGCCATACCGGTTTGGCTTTTGGAATGATACATTTCGGTACAGGTCTTTCTACTTCTGGGTCTAGTTACTCTCATCTCTGCTATACCACCTAAAAGAACTTGACATACTCCTTTATCACTTTAGGTATACTCATATACTAATTATAAGATACTCCAATACGAGCCATATGAAAAATTTGCAAGAGAGTCTATAGTTTTTAGCATATTTTGTAAATCTCTTCATATTTGCATATAAAAAGAAGTATACCTAAAAAACTGTACATACCATGCCTAAAAAGGTGTAAATACCACCTAGATGGTCTTATATACTCGTATACTACACATATGTACTCTCGATTGCGCAAGATACCCCGAACGTTATGAGATACGTAATAGGGAGTAACTGCTCCCAGAAGTAGAAAAAATGCTTCCTATATATATTTATAAGTGTGTGTGTATATATATGTTTAATTGTATGCACACTAAATTTTACTTATAATATTATTCCAAATACATAATAGTATAATCAAATATAACATATACTTCAATAAATTTAATAGACGATATCGTTTTGGATGGTGGAATGATACATATCGGACCTTGTAAGTCGGTCGTAAACGTACGGTAAACCCATGCAAAAACAAGGCTGTCAATTTATACATGGCTCCTTAATCCCGATGATGATCGCCAAGTATTACTTTCACGACGACAAGAGAGCGCCTGACACGGGTGAAAAAGTTTAAGCACAAGTGATTGACACACACATCCAACTAGTCACCGTCTATTATCAAGTTTTATCGAGTTATTTTTACCGAGTCTGTGTGTCCGTCGACGTCATCAGGCTAACGCTTTCGGTCAGTTGGCTAGGTTAGCTAGCTACACCCTCGCGCGCCAGAATTTGAGTCTCGGCTCGGCGCTGGTGGCTGGTGCTCACCTCCATTCTGACCGTGACATGTTGTTTTGTGAATTCGTGGCACGCAAATACGCCGCGGCGCATGACACTAAGCAAAGATCTTTTCGGTGGCTCCTGGGCAGCCATCTAAAAGTGACTGTCAGACCTCTGGATAAAAAATTCAAAACAAAATCAGGCTAACGATTTGCGAGTGAATACGGTACTATCACAGCCAGGTGGCCCCCCGCCTGTGGTGGACCCCACGTCAGCAGACCTGTCAGACGATTTGGTGTCATGCACGTTTTGTCCTCTCTGTTCTGACCGGAAAAGCAGGCCAACGCCCGCACGGGGAGAACAATCCACGGAATATTGGGCACCGCCAGTGGGCAACGTCGCAAGTGTTAAGAAACCGGGTCCGGCCAAGAGTCCGGGTTCGGGTGGGCACCTTATCCACCCTAGACTATATATAGGAGGGGGACCCCTCCAAACCATTGTACAGATTCATTATGAAAAGAGCAATAAAGAGAAGTCCGCAGTCCCCTCTCATACCTGTGTTCATCTATTGTTCATTCTTGTGTTCTTGTATTTGTTCTTACGATTCTATGCTTGTCTACGAGGTAATCGCTCGGACTGGTCTCGCCAGCGACGGTTCCTCAACACGTTATCAGCACGATCGACTCTCCTCGCATCGAAAAGGTAACCGTCGATGAACGACACTCGTAGATTGAATCGTTTTTCTAGATTGCTTTCAATTATTCAATTGTTGCTTTCTAGATTGTTCTCTACGGTGCAAATCCTCTCTAATCTACCGCGAGCCGACTTGAAGTCGCCGGCCAAGCCGATCGGTTGGATTGCTTGAAAGAGACGATGTTGATTGCACCGTAGATCATCGCACGAACAGAAATTGCATGTACAGTATTACATTGCATCTACATTACATGAACAGTAATTAAAAAAAACGGCCGACACCCTGTAGAGCCGTGCCATCGTCGACTTGGAGTCGTGCCCGACCACCTTGAAGTGCCCCCCCTCCCTGTCCATGGCCGCCAGCACGCGGCTCACCGTCCACAACCGCCTCTCCGGCCCGCATGCGCTCGCAGCGCCACCATCGGAGCCTCGCATGGCCGCCGACAAAGAAAGAGAAAAAAGGGGACGACGGCCAGGTCTTGCTACGCGACGCACTCTCGCTCTGCGGCCGCTACGCCGCGCGCACCCGCCGCAGCGCCGCCATGCTCCAACCCGGACGCTCGAAGCGCCGGCCACCCGCGTGTGCCCGAGCCGTCCCGCATGGCACTACCTCCGACGAGGGCCCCCGCATGGCCGTCGGGCAACCCCACCACCGGCATACATGCACCTCCTAAAATAGCAGAGAATAGGGGGATTAGTGGCGCCGGCGCCGCCACCCGAGTCGCCGGCCACCTTGAAGCGCACCGCCGACTGCCTCGAAGCATGTTGGTTGACGCCCGGCTGCCTCCCCGCCCGGCGCCACACGGGAGCACCACTACCGGCCATGAAGCCGCACGGGAGCGCCGCCTCAGCCGGAAGCCCCATATGGTCTCCCGCACGCCGCTGGCACCAACCGCGCCGCCTTTGCCCTTGAACCACGTTGAAGCGGCGCCACCCCTCCGGCCACGTGCCTTGGCCCTACCGCCTCGAAGATGTCGCCGGCCACCGATCGCCGCGATCGAGTCCGCCGTCCCGCCGCCGCCGCGTGACGGCCGGCGTCGCGGCGCTGCCTCGACCGCCCGGCCACGCTCCACCGCTCGATGCGGTGCTCCTCGCCGCCACTTGAACCGGCCGCCTCTCTTGGACCCTCCGCCGCGCCTCTCTTGGACCCCTTTGAGCGCCGCCTCAGAATTTGGAGCCGCGCCACCATCAAGACCGGGTAGGGAAACCCTACCCGTGAACTCATCTTGAACCGGTCAAATGGCGAGAAGATGGGCCCGGGGAAAGACCGGATTTTGGGCCAGAGGAAAGGCTATCTGGGCCGGAAAGAAGGCCCGTCGGAGAAAGAAAAAAAAAAGAGGGGGTCCGGCCGAAAAAGAAAAAAAGAGAGGGGAAAACTCGAAAGTTTGCAAAAACGTCCTCGAAACTATGGAAATTACGTAAATTCTCTCGAATCGAGATTTTTGCGTTTTAACCCACGAAGGTTGCGATTTCACCAAAAGAACTTTTTCCAGTGAGAAAAGAGCCTCTGAAATCCAATTATTGAATCAATTTTTGCATTTGAAGCATGTTTATCTTTGTTATTATTATTTCTATGCAATTTATGTATCGCATTTACTGTTTTGATTATCTGTGATTGTTTATATTGCTTTTAATCACTGAAAATAGCAGTAAATCATGAAAAATGCATAGAAAATACGAAACACGAACACGAGTTCAAGAGCATTGTGAGAATTTTGCAACCATTTTATGCAGATTACCAGCAGTAATCCTTTGAACTTTTTGCATGAATATGAAGATTACTAGCATCACGAATCAGGAATTCGAAGAACTGACCCAATATGGTCAGAATTTGTACAGAATTTATAACAGTCTTCAATTTTGTGGTAATGTAATCACGGATGAGCAGAAGATTGAGAAGACTCTCTATCTTTCACCTGAACGCGGTGCAATCCGCAAGCAACTATCGTCAAGACGGCTACATGAAGTATGCCGAATTAATTGACATCGTGCAAGTTGCAGAAACTCAAGATGATATTCTAAGAAAGAACTTCATCTCGCAACCACCTAGTAGCAATGTTGGCCATGAAGCCACTGCTAGCAGCTACAAGGTGATGAAGCCTCTCACGAATGAGAGGAACAAGAAGGGTAAGGTCGTGCGTCGCACATTATTGATGTTTTCCAGTCTAAGAAGAAGGGCAAATGATAACATGAGGCATACCTCGCCATTGTAAGCACAGAGGATTCACATTCATTAGCTGCACTTATGAATGTGAACAGCCCAGTAGCAGCCCCATCATCCCTCCTTTGGACATCGCAGCGGCCACAGTCGTAGCTGTCCAAGAGGAGAAGATCGCGCATGGAGCCGATTTAGGCAGAAGTTCCTGAATACTTTGCCTATTAGATCCAGTGCACGCATTGCACTCGGACCTTTTATAGAAACTTGCAGTTTGTAATTGAAGTAGAATTTTGAATTATTGAATAATGGTTGCAAGCTCTAGGAGAGCAAAGCATTAAATTCTTATTATGAGTCCTGCAAGACTTATTTTCCCGTCTTTATAATAGCAAGTTACGTTCTGATATCTGAAGTATTTTATTTATGTGTTGCTTGCTTTCTGCTACATATTAATAAAGTACATTATATTAGAATGCGTGTGGCGCCCTATGGAGGAAGTGTGCTTAGCATGTAGCGGCACAACGAATACCATCCTGAGAGAAACAGAAATTTTTCGAGTCGATCAGCAAGAATACTAGTAGTCTTACGACAATCGCAGGCAGCGATACTTGTATAATAGGCTCAGGAAGGGCCACAATTATACTCCCAATGGGCACAACTTTGGTCATTGAAGAAGACTTGTTGTACCCAGAATCGACTAGAACTCTCAAGGATATTTGCGCTAACAGTTTCCGTGTAGAGACTGAAGAATAGTATGGTACAGAATACCTGCTCATTACAAAGCGTGAAGAAAGTGAAAAATAGCATTAAAATGTCTTCCTTCATATGAAACTGGGCTATACTACACTAATATTAAGGCACCTGCAGCCTATACTGCCTTGAAAACCGTATTTAGAAGCTCTGAACTTATCTATCTCTGGCATGATAGATTATGCCGCCTAGGTCTTAGGATAATGAGAGATATAATTAACAATTCACAGGGACATAATATGAAAATAAAGAATTTCCGAACTGAAGAATTTGTGTGCCCGTATGTGCCAGCACGGAAATTAATTACTAGACCTTTTGCTCTGAAAGCGAAGGATAAAGTCCCTGCATTCCTGGACCGAATCCAGGGAGACATTTGCGGTCCTATATAGCCCCTGTCAGGGTTATTTTAGGTATTTTATAGTGCTCATCAATGCTTCCTGGGAATGGTCGCATGTATGTTTATTGTCTACGAGAAACTATGCTTTTGCAAAGCCAATCTCGCAGATAATTAAATTAGAAATATTTTCCCTGATCATCATATGAAGTCCACCTGAATGGACAACGCCAGAGAATGTACTCCGAAGGCATCTGATGATTATTGTATAAAAATGGGAATTAAAGTTGAGCATTCTATACCGCACATCTGCACCCGGAATGGACTAGCAGAATTTTGAAGAATTGTAATT
Organism: Ampelocalamus luodianensis; assembly: GCA_036346255.1. Lineage (NCBI taxonomy): Eukaryota > Viridiplantae > Streptophyta > Magnoliopsida > Poales > Poaceae > Ampelocalamus > Ampelocalamus luodianensis. Next base: position 2,277,548 of record CM070622.1, read on the forward strand.
TACCAACTATATGTTGGGGACACGCAGTCCTGCTCGTAGCAGCTCTCATTAATTTTAGATCGTCGGCCTATAACATCCATCCAACTATGCAACTAGCGCAAGGGTCAGCATTGAAAACTTTTCATCTTCACAGGTTTGGTTGCAAGGGTTATATACCTATACCACCACCGCAACGAACTGCAATGGGTCTTCTCTGAAAGTCTGGGATATACGTTGGTTATGAGACAACATCCATAATCATGTATTTGGACCATATGACTGGAGATTTGTATAAAGCCCGATTCGTTGATAGTACATTAGATGAGGTTAGTTTCCCGTCATTAGGGGGAGGAAATCAACCCTTGATAATAATGTCGGGAAACAATTGAAGTCCAGAAGATAGTTGAAATTTATGCATATGACCCGCGCACTAGTGAAGCAAATAGAGAAGTCCAGAAGATAATTGCAGTCCAGAAGATAATTGGATTGAAGTCTAGAAGACAATTGAAGTCCAGAAGATAATTGATTTGCAAGTATTAGCGAATCAACTGCCAGACTACTTTAGTGATTTGAAGAGCGTGAATAAGTAGCATTTGCTTGCAAGTAATGCACCGGAGAGGGTTGAAATACCATTGAAGGTATCCCTAATCCCGTCCAGAGGCCTCAGAATAAAAGGACGAGAACTCCGGTCCCTCAAATCCGAAGTAACCGGGGACGCCTGGTGAAAAAGGATAAGAAGGACTTGACACACCGATCAAAGTGCCCGAACTGAAGGGAGCCGTTGAGACCTGACATCGGTATGGAACCTTCAGAAAAGACATACCAGAATTAAACATCCCCATGAAGGGAGACATCAGCATAAATGTGTGCGCACACATCGGAGCTGAAAAACTAAAGGGACTTGCCTCGCAATTGGAAGCAGCGGTGAGCAAGTAAAAGCATTAGAAGAATCGCCCCTTGAAGAAATAAGTTATAAAACTTTATGACCTCGGGAGAACCTTTGAATATTACAACAGCCAATGTCGACACTTACTTTGCAAAGAAACTTGCCACAATCATCAATCTTGATCCAGAGCCTGCATCGCTCGATAAATGAAAGAAAAGATCAGATTGGAAGAAGGCAATAGAAATTGAATTATTCTCTCCAAATAAAAAGGTGTTTGGGCACATGTAAGTCGACGCCTCCCTTGTACACCCTGTAGAGCATAAGTGGGTATTTGTTCGAAAGAGAAATGAAAAGAAGCAAGGCTCATTGAACAAGGTTTCACTGGACATCCAGAAGATGATTATGAAGAAACCTATTCCCCGGTCATGGGAGGAACTCCCTTTTAAATCTTTATCTCAATGGCAGTGAACTTGAAGTTAGAAGTGAAATTGATGGATGAGGTACCAGCATACCTTTATGAAATATTGGATTCGGATATTTATATGAAGATACACAATGTATCATCGTCCGAACCAAAACAGAGCAAATAGAAATATGTACAGTGTGAAACTCAGAAAGTCATTGTACGAACTTAAGCAATCAGGCAGAATGTGGTATAATCGCTTGAAGTGACTTTTTATGCAAGAAAGGCTACACGAATAATGAGAATAATCTCTGTGTATTTATACGATGACCCCAGAATGGATTTTGTATAATCTTAGAATATGAAGATGATCTGAATATCATCGGAACCCTGAAGGATATTAAGAAAGCAAGCTCTTACCTGGAGTCGGTGTTCGAAATAAAAAGTTTGGGTAAAACCAAATATTGCTTAAGAATTGCAGCTTGAGCATGCCCCTGAAGGGATATTAGTGCATTAGTCAGCCTACACTCGTAAGGTGTCGAAAGGTTCGACTTTGCAAAGGCATACCCTTTGAAAGTGCCAATGGTCGGAGATCTTTGCGCAAGACAAAGACCCGCATGACCTAAAGAAGAGGGAAGTCACGGGACCGAATTCCCACATCAAGTGCAATAGAAGCACTAATGTATTTAGCAAACTGTACTAGAACGGACATTGTATTTGTCGTGATCCTACTAGCAAGATATAGTGCGAACCTACCAAAGGCATTGGCGGGGAATAAAGGACATCTTTCAATACCTCCAAAGAAGCAAAGAATTTAATCTGTCTCTGAAAGAACCAAGACTTAACTATAAATGGCAATGCGGATGACGGTACTTGTAGGACCCGCATACGATAAATCGCAAATGATCTATGAACTCCTATGTGGTGGAACGCAATTTCATGAAAATCGTCTAAGAAATATCTTGTATCGACTTCGACGAACCACTTGGAGATCATAGCATTGCACGAGGCCTCACAAGAATGTGCTTGGCTTCGGCGGATGATTCACCACATCCAGCAGTCATGTGGATTGAATGCCGAACTAACCCCCACTATTATCTATGAAGATAAATGCAGCTTGTGTCGCACAAGTACAGATGGGTTATGTGAAGAATCCTCTCACAAAGCATATCAATCCCAAGTTCTTCTATGCTCATGAATTGCAAAAGATGAACGTATTTAAAGTACTGCACACTAAGTCATGTGAGAATCTTGCATATTTATTCACTAAGTCACTTCCAGAGTCAAACTTTGAAAGATGCATATGTGAATTGGAATGATGAGACTTAGAAGTGCAGATCGGGGAGAACCTTCACGAACTCATTATTAAAGCTTGATCATGAAGATCGAGTACCCAAAAATAAATCCAGAGATTAAATGAAATTGGGTGAATTGTACTCTTTTCCCTTGACGAGTTTTCTGAAGTTTCTCGCTAAGGTTTTTAATGAGGCAATTCGTGCATCACAGTGAACGTGTATCATGTACTCTTTCTCCAAATTTTTCCCACTGGGTTTTTATGGAGTTTTGACGAGGCATGGACATGAAGGATGAGAGCCCAAGGGGGAGTGTTAAGAAACCGGCCGCCAGAGTCCGGTCCGTGGGCACCTCATCCACCCTAGACTATATATAGGAGGGACCCCAAACCATTGTCTGATTCATTATGAAAAGAGCGATAAAGAAGCGTAGTCCTCTCATACCTGTGTTCATCTATTGTTCATTCTTGTGTTCTTGTATTTGTTCTTACGATTCTATGCTTGTCTACGAGGTAATCGCTCGGACTGGTCTCGCCAGCGACGGTTCCTCAACAGCAAGTTCGCAGCCCCGGATGCGCGGCTTCCCGGCCGCAATATCGTGCCGTGCCGTGCTCACTGCTCCGCCTGCGCTGCCGCGTCCGAGCTAAGCCTAGAGGCCGTTTCCGACTGGGAAAAAACCATACAAAACGGCAGGCGAAAAGGCGCCGGGAAGCAGCGCAGCGCGCAACCGAAAGCCCGAAAGGCGCAGTGACCAACCCACCACCATAAAGCCGGACGCGCGCGCGCAGCCGAGCCAAGCAATCCACGCAGCAGCGGCAGCGGCAGCGGCAACACACGACACCGCGGCGGCACGGCGCTCCCCGCTCGGCTCGGCCGCTACCACCACCAAAGTAAAAAACTAAAAACTCCCCCGGCCCCGGCCGAGGAGCGACACCGAGACCTCTCCGTCTCGCACACAGAAACACACTCCTAGGCTCCTAGTCCTACTGGTGGTGGTGGTGGATAGTACCAGAGGACACCGCGCGCGGCCGCTGATTCCGAGCGGATTCGCGGGTGGTGCCGTGCCGGTGGGGGAGGGGGGAGAGGATGTCGCGCCATGAGACGTGCTGCGGCGCCATGTTCTGGGTGTACCTCATGTCGTGCGTGGGGCTCGTCATGTTCGCCGGCCTCATGTCGGGCCTCACCCTCGGCCTCATGTCGCTCAGCCTCGTCGACCTCGAGGTCCTCGCCAAGGCCGGAACCCCGCAGGACAAGCTCAACGCCGGTACGCCACTCTTCGTCTCCCTCTCTCTGCCCCCATTCGCTCGCTCGCAGCATAGCTGCTAGTGGACAGAGTAATTGCTCAATTAGTCCATCTTTTGTGTTGTTGAACCGCGCGCGCAGTCAGGATCCTGCCGGTCGTGAAGAACCAGCACCTGCTACTCTGCACGCTCCTCATCGGCAACTCGGTCGCCATGGAGGTACGCGTCGCGATTAGTATGCAAGCCTTGTGTTGCAGAGTTTCTCCTGCTTGCTAATCCCAGTGGATGAGCTGTTGGATTGCTGCTGTGTGCAGGCCCTGCCGATATTTCTGGACTGGCTCGTGCCGTCCTTTGGCGCCATACTCATCTCCGTCACGCTCATCCTTGCGTTCGGTGAGGTGATCCATTGATCCTTTTCGCTTTGCTTCCATTCGGGTTCGATAACAGGGGTGTTCTTTTTCTTGGTCCTGACTTGAGCACCTGAGCTAGCTGATTTGCTTGTGCTGTTCCTTTGTTAATGCAGATCATGCCGCAAGCCATCTGCACGCGTTACGGGCTTAGCGTGGGGGCCATGGCGGCGCCCATAGTCCAGATACTGCTCATCGTCTTCTTCCCCGTGGCCTACCCGATCAGTAAGGTGCGCCTGCGCAGGCGGCTGCTTAATTTGTCTCTCTTGTTTGCAAGAATTTGAGAGTATTAGAACTTTGTGGTTGGTAGAGGTGTGCTCAAAATTGGGATGTGACATCACAGGGCGTCCGCAGGTAGGATACAGAGCGACTTGTGGGCGTCCGCAGGTAGGATACAGAGCGACTTGTGGGCGTCCGCAGGTAGGATACAGATCAGTCGCTAACTGGTTCATTAATTAATTTGCCAAACAAGGGGGCTTGTCCCATGCTCATCTAGCCATCCAAATTACGCTAGTCAAGATAGTCTGTTTATAAATTTCTTTGCAACCACTGACTAGTTGCTGCACTTATTAAACATAAGCTCTGCCCAATGAGCCAGAACAAAGTAATCGGAGCCGTGAAGCAAGAACCATATTTTGGTGTTGTCAAACTAAATAAATGGAAATGCCCAACAACTCCAATTACTTGAAGTGACTAGTAATTGTTATCTGAATCAGCAATTCTGCAAGATCCTATTTTGATTTTGACAGAAAGAAAAAGCAGCCACTTCCGCTAAAACACAGAAAACTGCTTATTGTGCTATATGCATGTTTTAGGACTATGGAATCATGATCTCTTTACTAATCATGTACTTTGATCTTTATAGCTCAGGCATTTCCTAGTTTCCAGTACAAATTTTGTCAGGGTTGGAAGATGCATAAATATACCCCTTTTTTCACTAATTCAGTGTCTTGTTTGTCACTAGTACTGTATTTTGCTTGATTCATGCCTTTTTTTTTCAGTTGTTGGATTGGCTACTCGGAAAGGGTCATGTTCCACTTATGAGGAGGGCTGAGCTAAAGACGTTAGTTGATATGCACGGCAATAGGGTTCGTTTTGTTTTTATCTGCTCTTATGCATTTCTGATAAACAGATGTCATCTTCAATTTAACCATTGTAAGCTGTAGATATTCATATGTTGCATTCATGGTGGATTAATTTCTTTATTACAGACTTACAAGTACTAGTTTGTGTTTTTTTGCCTTTATTACTTGAAGCGGGACATGGTTTGGTTTTCTAGATTCTACATAACTTTTTATGTCATATTAAATCACCTAATTCGAGTCAAGTTATAACCTTTTTCATTTCATGGACAAATGTCCAATCTATTGTGATTGTTCATTCCTATATGCCCTCAATCTTCTCGTGTCTGTGATATTTAATGATCATTCTGAACCACCAATGCCTTCAATAACCATTGATGATTTCTTTAGACAAAGATATGGACTAGCATTGAACTCCTGTTTTTTTTTCCTTCTTTCTTAGGCTGGCAAAGGTGGAGAGCTGACTCATGATGAAACTACTATCATTACAGGAGCTTTGGAGATGACTCAAAAGACTGCAAAGGATGCCATGACTCACATATCTGAAACCTTCTCACTTGACATAAATGCTAAGCTGGACCTGTAAGAATCTTTTGATTTATTATTTATTTGTGTGTGTTTTAAATTACATATGTTACTGATGCTGCTATTTCCTATTGATAGGCATACAATGGGTATGATAATGACCAAAGGGCATAGTCGTGTTCCTATATACTCTTGGAGTCCAAGCAATATTATCGGCCTTATACTGGTAAACCAAGTTTGTCATGCATTAATTGCATTGTTTGGTTACCAGAAATCCTATTGAGCTAATCAGATTCTGCTTTCTAGAAACGTTCTTATGGGTTTCATGTCATATATTCTAAGCAGCATCTTGCCAATGATCAACAAAAAAAAAGTTGCAGTTTCCAAGTGGTGTGTTAACCACACTTTCTACTGTTAAGCAGAATGTGCATGCAGATATCAAACCATACTGAACCTGCTAGACCTTTTTTTTTAATAGATAGATCCTTGGATGAAAGATTTTTTTTTACTGTGGTGAAATTCACTATTAGAAATTCATAAATGCCGTTGGAGAATTACTGTTGGGGTTTAATAAGAGTCCAAGTCGTGTGCGAGTTGTGTTAGAGTTCGACTGTATTATTTAGCACTATAAATAATTAGTGTGGGGATCCCAAAGGGGACACACACACAATTATTTCCGAAATTCTACAAATGCTATTCTAGTTGTCTGGTTAAAGACTGACTTCTTCGCAGTCGTCAGTCGATCATGTTCCATTGGTAGCACAATGTCATAAAAATATTTGTTTTTTGAGGACTGTGGAACCTTCATGATCAAGGTACAGAGTACTGTAATGAAGGAACAAGGCCTAGGCTCATGGGCTTAGGCTACCAGAAGCTTCATGTCTGGCAAACTACGGGCTTATGGTAGCATATGAACAAATTTAAGCCCTTCCAAATGAAGCCTTATGTTGAGAAGATTGAACCTTTTCACTTGATTATTTATTAACTACTTCACTTTTGGATAACATCAATAGCTTCCCTGCCCCTTTCATTGTGATTTTGCCACTGTGTTCAATGTGTTTTTATTGATTATTTGACCGATAGCCAAAAACTCTCTGATTTCAGGTAAAAAACTTGATTACTTGTCGACCTGAGGATGAAGTGCCCATTCGAAATGTTACTATCAGAAAAATCCCAAGGTACCATATTTAATCACCTTGTCAAAATTGGCTGGTGTACAATTATGATTATTGGCATAAGTATACCTTCTAGATTTGGTTGTGTTGATTGAAAATGTATCAGCTATTTACTTGCTCTGAGTTAGTATTTCAAAATTGGTATGCACATACACTGAAGCATGTTTCAGGAAAGTTCAATACTATGCATATATAGTTATCTTCATGCAGACAAGTTAATACTGTTTTCTTGGCACAACTTAAATTCCAAATCAGATTTAAAATTGATTATATTATTCAACTGTTGAATGGTTAATGCTTCTATACTCTACCAAAAAGAGAGCCACACAGATTTTAAAGGTGTTGAGTGGGTTAATCTGCACCAGCCTCTTGGGGTAACCATAAATTCTTTAAGATTGTGCAATATTCTTTCTGAGGAGCATATGAGTATATCTTTGGTTGTTTTTTTTCCATACAAGTTGTTTTAGGTTAAATTCGTGCATATATTTATCCTGCCTAATGTGCATTTTGTCTTCTAATTCTCATGTAATGTTACTGTTGTATCTGTATACCAGGGTGGCTGATGATCTTCCTCTCTATGACATTCTAAATGAGTTTCAGAAAGGTCACAGTCACATGGCTGTGGTTGTTAAACACACGAAAGAAGCAGGGACATTCACTGAAAAAAATAACAGTGCTACACCAGACTACAAAACTAACCACAAAGATGCTTATGCTGATGGTACATGCTTTGTTATATTGTCTTTCCTTGTGATTTATCTGTTGGGATTATGTTTCGCACATCCATTTTGTGTATATGCACCAATATTCCATTACCCTTGGTGATCGCTTGTCTTTCCAGGAAATGGATATTATTTGGTTTTGGCTGATCAGTTAAATGTACTCTCAGGTCTGTCACCCTCACATGTTAACATTGCCGGAAGTCGTCGAAAAAACAGTGAAAAGTATGGAGATGGGCGCACATATAATAAGAAATCAGAAAGAAAGAGGGAAAATATTCTTGATTTTAACACCGATCCACTTCCAAGCTATTCATTGGATGAGGAAGGAGTGGGAATAATTACGATGGAAGATGTCATGGAACAATTGCTGCAGGTTGGACATGTTCTTAATAGAGTTTCTCCTTAGTTGATTAAGTATTTACATTGTTCGCATTATGACTTTTTTTAATAAAAAAAATGACGCCTTTTGGATTTATGGCCTTATTTCATCAATAAAGTAGTAGCTGTTCTCCATATCCTGTGGGAGCAGCTTCCTTGTACTGTCTAACTCTGTACTTCATTGCATTCTTCTTGGCAACATTTTAAGCATCCTCAATACCAGTTCACATAAATAGAACTGTACTACGGTGCTATTCAATTAGTGGGAAAACTAAAATTGTTCATAGCTGCACCGTGGTAATTTGTTTGGCATTTTCTCTTATATATTGCAAACTGACATAAATTTATCTCTGCAGGAAGATATCTTGGATGAAACAGATGAGTATGTTGATGTACATAACAAGTAAGTGGCTTCAGTGCCGATACTTTGTATTCTGAACAGGTTCTCTAAATCGATGAGAGGACCAACGTTTTCTTTTGTTTTACAGGATCAAAATAAACATGTTACCTCCAGGCAAATCATTATCGCCTGTTATATCTCCTGGTGGTGGACCTGTATCTCAAGGACTACGGAGGACCCCTATAGCTTCTCCATTATCACCATACCATCATGGTGGTTCCATCTTACGTTCCCCTGTTTCAAACCACGCTCAATCTGCTGGAACTTTACCAACAATAATTTCTCCTGGAAGATCACCTGCTTCTCAAACACCTGTGCGCAGTTCGCCAAATTCAAATAGGGTGAGTAGTCATTTTGCATACCTGGTGGTGGTATTTATGAATTGATTTTAAAGGTATCGACTTTTTAAAAAAAATTCCCTTGAAGGTTTCATCGCATCCTACTTGCCATGCTCATTGTTCAGCTGCTTCCTTTATAGGTCTCGAGGAATTCCTACGAAAAACATAAAAAGGGTGGTGAGAGCTAAGAGCTCAAAGGGCAACAATTCCCAGATATGGTCAAATCTCAAGATCGCATAAACGTATCAAGGCATTGCGAGTGTAGGTTTAAACTATGAAGATCTGCAGCTAGCTTGTATTGTTTGTCCTTATTTATTGATTAGTTGCTTGTACATATATGCCTTAGCATCTGAACCTCAGTATGGACGAACTCCCACTACCTATTGTAGATGCCTTTTTGTCAACCTGTAGTTACCATTGCAGAAGAAAGCCTGAAGAGAAGATGTAAAAGAAATGCACTTCATATGTATTGTGCATTTATGCTATTCTCGTGAGGCTGCCCCAATTATTTAAGCAACAGGCAGCTGTTGGTACGATTGCTGATTGTTGTCCCCATTCGTTCTTTAAGCATTGTACTAGTCCATGTTGTGGTCATCCCATGCGTGATAATGCTGAGTATTGATGATGAGAGCGCATACAAACTTATGCTTCTAATGCATTTCACTGTCATTATGCATCAAACAGGTTCGTCTCCAGTAACAAACGCAGTGGGGAAAAATGCATATAGTATGTGCAACATATCAAGTTCAGTTAATTGTTAGTGTGTCAACATCAACAGAATGGACAAATTAGCGATTACTCCATCCATCTCCAGGTCCTCCGCTAACACGTCTGCTGTATGCATGATGTCCAGGTAAGGAGCAGGTAGGCATTAATTATGATCCTGTGAGTGCCGACTGCCTGACTAATGTTAGTAGGTAATATTGAGCACGGTGTTGAGACTAACCGTAGAAAAGTTGCATAAATGAGCTCTCACTGACGACCTTGATGCGATAAATAACCACCACCAGATGGCGCGGGCGTGCCGCGGAGCTCTCCACCGAGCAAACTGCAAAGTATAATCGACTGGACCGTCAAGACAACTACTAATGCATCGATCCGTCAAAGAAAGGACAGGTAGTGCAGAGAAATTCACTGCTGTTGAAAAGAGTACCAGGCAAGGCAACTGCGGGACTAACTTGACTCTGTTGACATCGATTGACAACACATGAGATGATGATAACGCATTAATTAGCAATTTTGTTGAAATGGCTCCTAGTAAAGCAATTGTAGCGAATCTGGCCGTCTGAGGGGTGCCTTGGGGAGATACAGTGGCTGAGAAAAAAAAGGCCTTGGTGCAATAAAAAAAGGCGCCTTAGATTCGTGCATTTACGTTATAACTACAACGGAATTTTTTTTTCTAGAATGGTACTGTTTGTTGACAACCTGACTAACAAATCTAGTCCACATCAATAGCAAAAATACATCGCGTAGCTTCCATCGTTTGACATGTCACCGAGTCAGGCCCCCAGAGGGCCGGACCTCGCTCGTCCGTGCCCCGGGGACTAACCCGTCCTTCGTGCGCCATGTGGCTAGTTCGTGCCCATGGGGGCACGGTGTTGCCTAATCTGTGGCCCTCAGCTGTTTTATGATTTCATATGGACTCCGACGAACTACGCACGTGCCTCGCACTCGTCTCCAGAACTGATGTACTCCTACTAGTAGCTAGTGTAGTTGGCATGCATGCAGCGGCTAGCCAGCTACATGGCATGGCGAACAGTGTCCATGGATTTGTTTGAATAATTTTAAATCATGCAAAAAAAATTAGTTTGAATATTTTTATGTGATAATAGAGCGCATGGTTTCATGTGACAATACACACATAATGTATACAAATATGTTATGCAAAATATGTATACAAATATAATACAAAATAAGCCCACAATACCCACATAATATATACAATGTAATTACACACGGGCTACAATATGGCTCACTAGTCTGAACCACTCTTTGTTTGCTGCATCTGCGTGCGCGTCCTGGTCTTGCGTTGAGCTTGTCCGTGGGGTACATGAACCAGTTCGGAGAGCGTGTCTCTGTTCGGAGAACATACAGAGACCGTTGAGTGGGCGGAGGTGCTTCAGTAAGCTGACTCTGACCAAGTTGAGTTTGTACAACATCAATGTTGTCCAACTGAGTCATGTCAAACTGGCTACCACCTGTCATCATATATGTAATAAAATGATCGCATGAATCCGCCCCCAGAGCCACGACCCCCCAGGCACGATGTACGAATGGCCCTCGGTGAGGACAAGCTCTGACCTTGGTACGGTACTCCGTGCTGGTCAAGGTTCTACTGAGCGTAGACTAGGGGTGGGCGACCTAGGTGGTACGCTCCAAATCCTGGCGCCATGTAGTCCTTCCTGACAGTAGCTCGGATGACTGCATCCCTATCAGTTGATTCGTCGTCACCCCCACGCCTAACTGAAGGTTGCAAGATGGAATGATGTTAAGCGAAATCTATAATCATGACCTAAGTTGAACATCACTTACGTCCCCGATGTGTAGTGCGGATGACCTACGGGGAGCGCTTGGACGGCTACCAGTCTGAGTAGGCTGTGCAGACGTTGATCGCAGCAGTGATGCATCCCAATGGATGTGCGGTTGGAAGAAAGTATGATGTTAGCACAACCTAAGACATAATAAATAATCAGGACGTAAATTGAACATATCTTACCTCTCCGATCTGCAGTGTGGATGATCGATGGGGAGAGGTAGGATGCCCGCCAGACTCACTAGGCCGTGCCAACCTAGGAGGCGAGCACGGTTGGCCCACTCGGTGCGCAGCCTGAAGCATGTTGTCTCTCGACCGATCGCAGCTCATGTTCTTGATGATTTACTTGGACTCCTCGAAGATGGACTTGAGAGCCCCGGAAAGGTGTGATCTGGTCTACGGATGGCGGACCTGAATGCGCGTGAGATCCGTTGGACCCGGTCAAATTGAACTGATAAACAACGGTTGTTCAGTACCAAACAATAAAAATATCATGAATGAAGCGAGCATGGGTTGTGAGTGTTTTACAGTGTCATCACGTTGCGAAGCGCTATGTCGATCTAACGAGTGATGAAGCCTCCCCTGGTGCGTCACTTACTCTGGACGCTCTGGCGAAGGACGGGTGAGTGGTGTGCGACCGTGGTATATACCACTCAATCTACTCACGATAAGTCCGAACGTCGTATGTCCACCGCTCCTGTAGAACCTCAGTGTGTGCCATTTCCATCCAAGCCGTAGTCCATTGATGTTGGACTGCCTGCTGGTTCTCGGAATGTCAACCCATCCTCGATTGTCTGCATTCGAGAAGGATTTATGTGATAAGAGCGAATGTAGGTATGAACTGTAAATATTAATCAGATGAAGTTGCACTCACAAGTGGACAACTCGCTCAAGCATCATCCCGTTGGGAGGGACACAACCTGGTAAAGATCGAACTAACACATTACGCATTGCGGCATGTAAGGCTCCACCATATGGGAAAAAACAAGGTGGCAGGTCGTCACCCATAATCTGGCATCCTGTGTGCATTGCACAGACACACCATGCGACGCTACCGTGTTTAGGAAATATAGGCTCCATAGAGACCATATGATGTTGTCATCGTGTAATGTCTCGAACTCGTTGTGGAACATGGGGTAGCACCTCGCCGGTCTGTCTCTGGCCTAGCGTAACTTGGCAGCAGTACACTGGGTGCCCATAGCGGGCCTGTCTACCGGGTCATGGAACTTGGTGTATGGGTGCGCTACATTCCGGAAGGTGGGCCGCCCAACAGGGAAGTGCTCCCAACTCCACAGCTGTAGCAGCACGTTGCAGACAGCAAGGACCAGTTTCACAATAGTGCTATGCCACGAAGCATCACACAACCCCCTGTATATGGCGCAAAGGATGGCTAATCTGAAGCTATAATGGGGCATCTCCCCAGGATCGGCGTGAACTAAAGACTCGATGATGTGGACGAAGCTAGGGTACACTCAATCACCTTGTGTGGTGGGAAACAAGGTGAAGGGATAAGGGTAGGCTACATTAGCTGGCAATTTAAAAATTATACCACGTAAATTAGGAAGCTATAAAAGCAAAAGATCATAGATTGTTACCACTAGATGCGCAGTGCAACAGAAGAAGAGTTGGAGCAGCCTGATCCAGCGTCGAGCGCGGCAATGTTGTGGTTGTAATCGATCCAACGTCCTTGGTACCGATCGTCTCCACCAGTAACCTATCAGGTTCCTTGCGTAGGTCGTGGATCGTCCTCGATCAACTCAGCAGCAACCATAACAATGCCTCTACAGTATCCACACATCCAGGAGTGGAACGCCATATGCGGGTGTGCTAGCACCAACGTGCACAGTAGGGTCTTCGGGGAGATGGAGGCTAGGGTTTCGATGGAGCAACTCTTACGTCCCAACAATCCCATGCATTTCCTTATAAAAGAGCTCATAATGGATCATATCCAAACTCATTTGTTTCAACCCGTTAAGTGTGTGATCCTGTTGGTTCATGTGTAATCGGTTGTGACTCGAAAACTTCTTTCTAATCACAAATCTTTAGCGGTTCCTAGCAGGACATAACAATTCCCGAATACACATAAATATTATATCAAACGAATATTATGCAATATGATATGCAACTAGGTTCTTATCACTTATGACCTGTTCGTATCTCTATACAACCAGCTCATCTTTAGTCACGACCAGTTCATAACTCCTTACGACCAGTTCGCCAACCAGTTAGTGATCATGTCCGACTAGCTCACGACCAGTCCGTATCTCCATACGAATAATTCGTATCCGGTCAGACCGAACGACCTGCTTGCGAATTATCTTTTTGCCTCACGATATCTGGTTAAATTCCAAGTGAGATATATGACATTTATGGACTGTTTAATACTTTCTCGATCTAGTGACGGATAACTTCATATGGTCGACTCTCCGACCACTAGTTTATAGAGACGAATAAGAATAAGAGTGACGTCGGGTTTATAGCCACGTGAACGTATAATTTGCGCCGACCGTAAAGTGACGGGAGGAAATCGGATCCCGACCCCTCCCCCCCCCCCCCCGGCGCGGACTTTTTTTGCATGCATGCGGGACATGAATGACCTCCCGATGTGATGCGATGAGACGGAGGTAGTCGAATTGATTCCCTCCCATACAAGCGCGCACGCGGCGCAGAGCGGATGTGCCTCAGGGGCACTGAGTTGGGCAACACCGTGCCTCAGGGCCACGGACTAGGCAACATCATGCCCTAGGGGTACGGACTAGCCACAAGGAGCGCGGAGGAGTGGTCTGGCACCCTGGGGCACGGACAAGCATGGTCCAACCCCCCGGGGACCGGAATTGGCGAAGTGTCGATCGGCGGAAGCTCCATGATGTCATTTTCGCTACTGATAGGGGGCAGGGGTTGTTAAATTTGCTATTCATGACGTCAGCAAATGCCATTTTAGCCCAAAAATAAGTCCAGGTTCCCCAACATCACACGTTCACAACTTTAGGCCTATTTGGAACAATGATATTATTTTTTTCGAGAAATGTAACTCCTGTGTTTTCAAACATACCATTGGCCTATTATTACTCGCCCCTTCCAAAGACTCCCACGCTTGCAACCAAAGGCATGCATTGCACCGATGCGCTCAGCCAAGCAAAGTATAAAGCCACGCGCTTCTATATTCCAACGTTGCGTACCCCGCGATCGCTTCGTCAAATCTGGACGGGCGCGGCGTGCGCGCGCGCGTTGTGTACGTGCCGTGCGTACGTGCGTCGTCTCCCTCGCCATCACCGTCACCATCACCTCCCCCTCCCCTCCCGGCCTCCCCTCCTCTCCAAGTCATCGAGTCGGCGCACTCACCAGTCACCAGACTCGCCACCACCACTTCCTCCTCCTCCTTCGTTATACCGCAACAATAACGACTCGCGCGCCCACACACTTCTACTTCTCCTTCTCCCTCTCGTCGCGCGCGGCAAGTAGCCATGCTGCAGGCCAACGCGGAGCGGCTGCCCGGGGCCGCGGCGCCGGCGAGCCTGTGGGTCCCCGGGATGAGCCCGCAGACAGTGGACGGGGGGTCATCGAGGGCGCAGGAGATCGCGCGGAGGCGGGAGGAGCTGCTCGGGATGCTGCACGACCTCCCCGAGTCCGAGTACGAGCTCTCGCTCACCGACCTCGTCGAGAAGGCCGGCGCTGGGGGCAACGGCAACGGCAGCGTGGCGCCGCCTCCGTCCGAGGGGAAGGAGGCAAGCCCGGTGGGGACGGCGCGGTCGGCGTCCGGCAGGCAGGCGGGGCAGCAGCCGGCGGCGGCGGGGAGGCCGGAGAGGTTGGGGTCCGCGAGGCGGTGGGACCGCGGGAGCAGCTTCCGCAGCAGCAGCGACGGTGTCCTGCTCAACTTCTACATGCCCCGCTCCCTCACCCGCAGCTTCACCGCGCCGCGCCCCGCCCGCTCGCCGTCGGTCTCCGGCGGCCGGACCGCCAGCGTCACCTCCGACTGCAACAAGAGGTAAAAAACTCCAAACAAACACACTATATCAATATACGAATTCTTGATTGGTTTGGTTGCAAGTTAATTAGCAGAGCATGAAGAACAAATTCATCCCCAAAAAGAACTTCATGATTTTTTTTTTGCTAAATGGCACTATTTAAAGCGGAGTTAGTAAAAATGGCATCATCACCGCTGTAATTGTAAAAATGGTGTTCTCGTCCTCATGGTGGTCGTGCAGACGAGGCGCCACATGTCGTTCCGTGGCTTGTTCGCACCGTGACCGTGAGGACAAGACGCTACGTGTCGTCCTGTGGTTTGTCCACATCGTGACCTTGCAGACGAGACGCCACGTGTCGTCTCGTGACTTGTCCGCACCGTACGGGCAAGGCGCTATGTATTGTTCCGTAGCTTGTCCGCACAGTGACCGTAAGAACGATGCGCTACATGTCGTCCCGTAACTTGTCTGTACCGCGGTTGTGCAGACGAGAGCATTATTTTTATAATTGCGGCTAGGAAAACATCATTTTTGCCAAAGATTCGAACTCTTAGTGGAGTAGAGCGTATCCTTGTTCTTGTTTGTTCAATCACGGATAATTCTTAGTTCTTAGTACTCTCTCGTGTGTAGCATAGGACCGAGTAATCAAAACACACGAGTTGACAGTTGACACAAAGCTGGGTAATCAAAGCCGGCACGACATTTCCAAGGTAAATGGGAGGCACGTATAAATAGATATGGCCGTAGTTGACGTGCTGCGCACTGCTGATTTGTACACTGTCTAAAAAGAACACTCATTTATTATATTAATTGTCCTGTGTCGATGGTTCATTCCAGCAGTCCAGCTGTTCGGTGTAGATGTGTGTTAAGGCATGTACAACGGTACAAATAACTGCTGTCTATAGTAACTCTTTATATCACATGTAGATAGTACTAAAGTCGGTTCATACAATGAATTGTCTTTTTACTTGTCTTTATAAATCACACAATTTTTTAATATTTTCATGGACCTAAGAAATGTGGTTGGATAGTTTCCTAGTTCTGGTGATACAGTTGGTAGACAGTACAGTTCCCTTTATTTATTCTTTTTCATCCACATCAGCTTAAATCCTACATGACAGAGACTATAGACAGCTGATATAAGCTCATTGTACATGACCTTAGTATGATCAAATTCACATCTAGGCATCTTAGGTAGTACTGCAGTAACTTAAGTCGACCAGCTGCTTCTCGATCCGGATCCTCTGCAATACTGCAGATGCTCACCACGCAAAAAGTGTTTCGAGAGAGATTGAACAGAGCTCTGACGCAGCACCGTAGCAAATAACAACAGCGGAGAAAACACTGCAGTGATTTTACTGTAGCACAATTGCTCTGGGACTTAGTTTTCGTTCGGCCTGTTGAGATCGCTCTTAATATTATATTAATGTAGATCCTCTGCATTGACCGTTTTAATACAAAGGATCGCAATCCGCTGCTTCTATAGAGAAGCCATTGGAAAGTGACTCCTGCGGACACACAGATGGTTATCCTGGATTCGGATCCTCTGCATACTGTGCAAACAGTATTTTGTGAGTTAAATTTGAAATATTTACTGTATCAAAAAAAACATTGTATCTATTGATCATCACCTTTGATTTTTAATCGGATGATCAAGATTGCTTCATAATGTCATGAACTATAAATTCTCTAGTTGAATCCTTCGACACCGAGGATCCATTTCCCGCGACCACACATTGGAACACGTCTTTATCTCACCGAACAAGCGCATATAGTGTCTAGCTTGTTACGTGCAGTTTTATGTGAGCTTAATTCTGCGGTGTAAGATGCATTCGCGTTGGTGGTGCGCGCAGGGAGAGCGACGGCGATACCGTCAGGTGCTGGTCGCTGCTGTGGGATCGGCGGTGGCGGAAGTCGAGCCGGCGAGACCCGAGCGTGCCGCCCAACGAGTCGGCCGTCCGCGCGGCGTCGGCTGCAATCCTCAAGGCGGCAAACCACTCTGCTCCCCCTGCCAAAATCTAAATTACCTCCACTGTTCCATTGTTTGCTCTGAACAGATGTCGTCTGGGTGCATGTATTTGCGCTTCTGTACATACTTCGTATCCGATATGGTTGTTTAGTTTGCATCAGTATAGTTGTATTCACTTCGATCTTGTGAGTTGGTTGTGTGTAGAACAAAATTGTTTAGCCTTCCGCGGGTAATCGAACAAAAGCAATGGAGATACGGATTGGGATCCTCGGTGCCCTCTGTCTAACTCCCTTCAGAATCGCTACGGCACAATCGATAAATGGAGCAGTACAGCTGTCAAGTACTGTTTATACCGACGGAAATCACTGCTTAAACAGTGATTCTCTGTAACACAACAAAAAATTCGGATCCACGTAGATACACCTACAGTTGCAGTTATTGTGCGTTTTGCTGCGCAGTCTTATCAGTCAGTAGCATGGTTATTATACATTTATGCATGTGGATAAGCTTGCATATCCTGAATATTTATTCGTGTAAGCTTATCCACAATTTCCAGACGAGTTCAGTTAATTAAGGGGACACCTTCAGGACACAGATGATCAATTTATTCAATGGAACAACAATGTCACGAGACACATATATCGTTGTGAAACCTTTCGCAAAAGTTTCAGGTGCAACAATGAACAGATCGGCTGCGGTGCGGAGCTCAGTTTCCTTCCTGACCTTGCAATATACAACATAATGTAACACTTCCCAGATATAAACGACGCTCACCTACCTCAGTGGCTCAGTCAACCAGAAAAAGCATGCACCAGTGTCGTGGGCGTGTACTGTTTGCGTATGTGAACAGTACACAGGTTATTGTAGCATCACACACTGTTTATACCAGCCTACGGGTGCATTAGTAGTTAGAAATAGAGATAAAAATAGTTAGTTTTTTTGTTAGTTGGATTTATTTTTTTATAGATGTATTCTATCTAATAGAGATAAGTTTCGTTAGAAATAGATTATTTCTTAGGAGTTAAATCGGATCGTCTATATAAAAGAGATAGCATGTATCCATTATCAAGGAAGTAAGAAAGATGAATTAATCTAGTCTCTCTCCCAAACTTCTATCATCCCAATCTATATTCTAATCTCTTATCCTACAAAACTGACGTCGTTCAGCCTTCTTCCTGATGGTGTTTACCCCATTATAAATCAAGGTTCGCAACAACTTGCTCCAATCACAACATTATAATATCATCCTGATGGGTTTTTGTCTACTCTACAGCATTCTGAATGCACAAGACCATAAACAAAAGGGAAAAGAAGAATAACCATACACATGATTATGGACAATGGATGGACTAAAAGAATCCTTATTTGCCATGGACTAAAAGAATCCTTATTTGCCATCATTCCTCATGTCTTATTGCAGAATTCTGCCGTTGGCCAATCAATCTCAATCTCTGGAACCCTGTATCAACAGGGTATCAGGTGCCAGGCTCAATATTTAGCTGATCGAACACAGATATGCCATTGCAAAAGATAATAAAAATGATGTACTTACATTAGAAATCTTTATCCAAGATTCAAGGGTATCGATGGCCTTTCCGGAGCGCTGTGTCTCTTGTGCTAGCGCAACACCGTCATGCAAATTTTTTACTTTGCCACTAACAAGAAGAGAGGCTGCAGCATTCAGAACCTATTGAAGCAAAACAGAAATTGAATTCAGGTTTGGCACACCAGGAGAGCTCAACATGTGCAGTCCAGATTTACTTTAATTATTTTCTAATTTCCATTTATGCTTTATAAATTAGTTCGCAGAAAAAGAAAATGCTCATCATGTCACCAAATGAGAATAGTAAGAATGGACTTACAAGAGCATCTGCAATTGAACCTCTTTGACCAGCAAGAACATCCTGGAGAACTTTTGCGTTAAACGCTGGATCACCTCCTTTAAGATCTTCTAGTGTGCAACGAGGAATGCCAAAATCCACTGGATTGTAATATAATTGAAGGAATGAGAGACCGAAGAAAATTTCTTTAATTCGATCACATCATTATAATATATTTCAGAAGTTAGCATGCATAACATAGCAAAAGGTACAATATGAACAATACACACAATTGATCCAACTAAACTCAAATGAGCCAAGTCAAATTGAAGTATGTCCAACGAACTATCTCCATTTTATAAATTCTGAGAAAAAAGTAAGAAAAACCTCTTACATGGATCAAAGAGCATTTTTTCAATCTTTCTTGGAGTGACATCAAGGATATAACCGGGCCCTGCAGCAATTTTTTTTTAAAAAAAAGAATCTTCAGTTAAATACGAATATATCAGTCACTCAGTTGACCAAAAAAGATTCCAAGGTAACTCTTTGAGTAATCACAGCAATTTTTAGCAACAAAGTGGCAATGATAGAGTGAAATGGGCACATTGGTAGGTGTCAATACCAAGTGGGCTTATTTCGTCTAAACCCTTTGAATGGACAACCAATGCTCTCTTCATTCCAAATTTCTGAGCTGCCTTGGCCATCTTGGTAACCTATCAACCAAAAATTGCTATGCATTAGAACGATGAGCATTACATGGAATGACAACAATTGCATATACAGCTTGTAACAGGACTATTCCTATGCCTTCTCAAGAGACGCTTTTATACCTACTATTTGCTTGTTCAGTATCAGTAATCTTTGCTAACAATGGAGTTCACTAAAAATTGAAAAAGAGCAATTGTATATCTGGAGGCCAACTCGGTTTAACGGCTCGACAGTAGATTCCTGCTGCCTGCATCTAAGCTTTTCTATATATAATTGCAGCATTTACTAGCTTAAAAACACCTCTATACCTACTTTAAGTACAAAATGTAAGACCAGTAGATGATGAATATGGGATCATCAGATCATGTGGAACATTAAGTCACCACTTTAAAAATGATGCACCTACAGATCACATTATGTTTGCTTTTTATCCTTTGATATTGTAGTTACTAGAAGAAAAGACAAGATGAATACAATATACTTACTATGTTCTCGTGGTAAACACCAATAACAGCATAAGGCACCCTTGCTGGATTCAATAGAGGACCAAGTATATTGAAAACTGTCTTTATTTTCAGCTTCTTCCTCACAGGTCTGACAATTTTCATTGCTGGATGGTAATTTGCAGACATCATGAATCCAACACCGACCTCATTGACACAGCGTTTAATACCCTTACAACAGGAAAGAGTAACAAAATTAACCCCACCTTGTTTCTTATGCTATAAGATGCAGATAAAAGTGAAATATAATAAGAGGATTGAAAATTCAACTACTTTTATGCACACATTGATGCGCTTTTAGTAGAAATTTTGTGAGGTCATGAATTTATTACCGGCCTCCGTCTTTCTAGATATGTGCTAAGAGGCCGCACTCTCTGTGTGCACACGGGTGTGCTTCTTCTTTGTAATCGCAAAAAAAAGGAAGAAAATTCAAAGGACAGTTGGACTTTCCATGTACGAAAGAAACAACCATATTATAAACGAATAGACGCCGTGCACTCACGAGCATCACAAGGTCGACTATGCAACTACGTAATGCAGAGAGCTACCACATCCGGAATCTGAACTATTTCTCAATCATAGAAGTCATAATAATCATTGCCCTGTAGGCTGTAGCTGACCACACAAGAATCATTAAAACTAATGTAGTTGAGAAGGTCGAAAAACAGAAGTGTTATTAGAGGTGAGGGGGCAATCCCTAAAAAAAAGGTGAAAGGCGATCTGAAAAGGTTTGAGATATGGGAAAGAATCCAAAGTATGCAGTACCATGCAGCCTCAGTTTGTGACTAGTGGGACTGGTAATATTACTCTTGTGGCATGTGATCTCCATATAGCCAGTTACGATTCTACTCCTCTCGAAATTATACTACTTGTACTAGCCGATGTAGTACAACTAAATCATTACTAATCTATCAAAAAGAATAGACGACCTATATTAAATTAAGTGTACCGTAAAAGATTTATTCAGATGTGCCCCTTTTACACCAACAAGTATAACAAAACAGAGATAAAAATCAAAGGCCCCAATATACATACGACATATCCATCTCGCAACCAGTACACAGCATATTCTTTAGATAAAAGGACAGCTCCTGGTAGCCTTTATTTGGGAACTTTTTTTATTAATTAACTTATTTTTTAATTTATTTTTATTACTAACTATTCGCTAACTTTATTTTCAAATATAACTCTTCTGACCATACCACCACCCGTGTCATAACAACACAATACTGTTACACCATAAGGTAAGTCTAACTAAATAGCACTTCTTGTCCCACCACTGATAGTGGTGTGACCAAACAACACTGTCACACTACTGGTAGTGGAGTGATAGGATTTAATCACATCACGGTGTTGGTGTGACAATATTGTTTTGCTATGCTAAAAGTGATGGTATGACTAAAAGAGTCAGAATTAGAAATAAAGTTGGCAAGATATTAGTAATAAAAATAAATTAAAAAATATGTTGATTAATAAAAAAAGAGTTCTCCATTTGGCTATTTAGATTTGTCTTCTACCTTTTATGGCCTTCTATTTTCTCCTCCTCGGTGGTTGGTAAAAGGTCCATGCCACTTCTGCTCGCGGTTCACATGTAGTACTAAGGTAAAGAAAAGTCAAGGCCACCAGATAATCCCTCTAATTACTGCCCAAGAAACACATCAACTAGAGGTTGAGACCAGAAGGCTGTTCTATCCCGGCAAGTCACATCCAACCTTTAGGCTCACGACGTACCCTCGCGGTAAGATCAAGACTCAACATGCTAGCTAGTACTAGTAATCGATACAGATGTAGTATACTGTAGAGGCTAGAGACTAGAGAACACAGGGACAAGAAAAGCAAGGACAACACAAACTAAGCAATCATAGAACAAATCAGGCAATACCTTGGGTCCCAGCTCGATATTGACACCCAGCGCCTCCAGCACATCGGCGCTGCCGCAGGCCGACGAGCTCGCTCTGCTCCCTTGCTGCAGAAACGCAAGGGAAAACACATCAGCGTATCACGGCCACCTCCTAAACCCAAAGTGCAAAACTTGGGCTGCTCCTATACGCGTGATTAATCCAAAAAAATGAAAGGGCGAAAAGGCAATACCTTGGCAACTTTCGCGCCGGCCGCGGCAGCCAGGATGGTGGAGCCGGTGGAGATGTTCACGGTGTCCGCGCCGTCACCGCCGGTGCCGACAATGTCGACGGCGTCGTCCAGCCCCTCGACCCGCACGCAGCAGCTCATCATCGCCTTGGCCAACCCAACGATCTGAACAACTCGACAAACTCAAATTAGTGGCCGCGGAAATTTCAGTTCGTTTCTGGAACAAACAAAATTAGCGTGTTAATTCACGAATCACAAATCACACACACACACACCTCTTCGTAGGTCTCGCCCTTGGCCCTGAGGAGCACGAGGAAGGCGGCGATGCGCGCCTCGTTCTCCTCCTGCAGCAGCAGCCGCAGCGTCGCCTCGGCCTCCTCCTCCGAGAAGTGGGCCCCGCCGATCAGCGCCTCCAGCACCTGGCGGCATCACCATCACAAGGAGCGGTCAGACACGCACAGACATAATAGAGATGGGAAACGAGCCGGCGTGGGAGGCATTGCGGCGCACCTTGTCGAAGGAGGCCGTGCGCGGGGAGCCGGGCTCGGGGGCCGGCGCGGCGGGGGGCTGCACGGCGACGCGGGCCGGCGGGAGGCGCCCGGCGGGGAGGGGCCGCGCGCGCGAGCGAAGCGCGCGGAGGAGGCGTGGAGACGGCGCGGAGGCGAGGGGTTTGGGGGAGGAGGAGAGCTTGAGCGACGCGGCCGCCATTGGTGCGCGCAATCCAAGGGGATTTTTGGATTTTAGGCGTGGGTTCGAGGAGGAAGGCCCCTCTGCCTCCGGTGTGGTGTGAGGCCCATTTTTATATGCGGGGGGCGGGGGCGGGGGCGGGGGCGGGGGCGGCACACTGGAGTTTGGAACCTGCGACTTGGCTTGCTACCGAGTCGGCGTCTTTGTACTTTTCGCTGTAGGATTGGGAGGTTTTGGCAGTATTGCCATTTTTTTCGAGGTATATTTCAAGTATATTTTAAAATATGCCACTTCTGAGTTTGTGGTTTTGAAATATACAATTTTTGAGTTTTTTTTTAAATATGTCACTCCTGAGTGTAATGAGGAGTGACATATTTCAAAGAAAAAACTGAGGAGTGGCATATTTCAAAACCACAAACTCATGAGTGGCATATTTCAAAATTTCCCTTTTTTTTATGCGTCTTGGCAAGAATGACAGTCGTCACGTGAAAATTGTAAAAATAGCGTCTTCACCATACGGTTACCACGCGGAATGAACGAAAGAAATACACGTGCCCTTGTCCGCACCCCGACCGTGCGACAGAGGAGGGCACCACACGGGGGTGGGCAGCCATGCGGTGGAGGGTTTGAGAGGGGATTTTGGGTGGAGGTTTTGGAAGAGGGTTTTAAATTCTTTAGGACAATGCATAATTTTCGGTCAAAATTTTCTATCACACTAGTTTGCATCCTCATTCATCCCGAGTGTTACAAACCCGCACGTGTATCATGTAATACTTGTAACTATTTCAAAATATCGTCAATTTTATGTATGGAAAAAAGTTGCATTGCAACTCCATTGGAAATATCGATATACAATATGGCGCAACAAAACACACATAACATAAAATATGTATACAAATATAGTAAAACAAAATATGAATACAAATATACCAAAACTGAATCGCATAACACGGGATACAATATAACTCACTCGTCTGAGCCACTACTCTCTGCTCGCTGCGTCTGCATCCGCGTACACCTGGATGTTTTGCGTCGAGGATGTCCCATGGGATACATCAGTCGGTCCGGAGAGCGCGTGTCGGATCAGAGGGGGTACGGAGACCGTTGAGTATGTTGAGTGGGCGGAGGTGCACCAGAAAACTGAGTCGGACGAAGCGTCCATGTGGTTATGCTGAGACATGTCAAACTAGGGACCACCTGCAACGATTTCATGAATGACAAACTGTATAAATCCACTCTCGAATTGTCTGCAGCTCCAGTTGTACGAAGGAGCTCTAGCCTTGGACGTTCGGTGTGCAAGCGAACCCAGAGTAGCTCTGGCCTTGAACGTACGGTGCGTCAGCAAACCCGGAGGAGCTCTGCCATGCGTACACTCCAAACTCTGGGTGCCATGGTCCAAACCCTGGAGCGGTGTCCTGCTCTCTGGCAGGAGCTGGGAGGCCCGTATCCTCATCAGTGGACGTAAATTGGCCGTCATCCCTACGGTCAACTGAAGGCTGCAAGATGGAATGATGTTAGTCAAAATAAATACTCTGGACGTAAACTAATAACTTGTACCTCCCGAATGTGCAGTGCAAATGACAGTAGAAGTGATGCATCCCGACGGACCTGCGGCGGAAGAACGACATGATGTTAGCGGAACGTAAGGTCTAACCAAAAAACATAACATAGATTTGTACATAACTGACCTCTCCGTTGATCTAGCCCGCGGATGACCGACGGGTAGTGCTACGACACCCGCTAGACTCGCTAGGTTGTGATGACCTAGTGGGTGAGCACGGTCCCCCCACTTGGTGCCGGATGCGTGGGATGTCGTCCGTCGAACTACCGCAACTCAAGTTCTTTATTATGTTTTTTGACTCCGCGAATATGTACTTTAAAGTTTTTAGCAGCACCAGTGTGTGTCTGAGCTACGGATGGCGGTTTCCGATGCGCTTGCGATGCACCCGCTCCAACTGAAGTGACATACATAATAGGTTCAATAACGAAGAGTACAAATATCATCAATGAAATAACTAGAGGTTGTAAGTGCCTTACATTGTTTTCACGCCGCGAAGTGCTGTGACGATCGAACGAGTGGCGGATGCTCTCGTGGTGCGTTACCTGCTCCGAGCGCGTCGATGGAGGAAGGGTGAGTCTGGCGCACGACCGTGGTACGTAACACTCCAGGTACTCACCGTACGTCCGAACATTGCACAGGCGCTGCTCCTGTAAGGCCTCCAAGTGTGTCATCTCCGTCCATGCCGTAACCCACTCATGCTGGATTGCTTGTCGGTCCTTAGTCCCCCGGCCTGCCCTCGATTGCCTGCATTCCCAAAAGGATTGATGTTAGAAAATAAGACATAAAAAGTGTAAATATTACTCGGATGAAGTTTGACTCGCGGGTGTACGACTCGCTACAGGTCCTTGCTGTCCGGGGGGGACACAACCTGGTACAAAGCAAACTGCCATATTACACACTGCGGCATGTAAGGCTCCACCATATATGCAAATATCAGATGGTAGGTCGTCGCCCATAACCCGACGTCCTGGTTGCATTCCACGGACAGCCCGTGCGGCGCTACCGTCTACACGAAATGTGGAGTCCATGGAGCCCACATGATGTCATTGTCGTACAACGACTCGAACTCATTGTGGAACAACGAGTAGCACCTCGTCGGTCTATCCTTGGTCCATCGTAGACAGGCAGTAGTCCACCGTAAAACCATAGTGGGCCTATGTATCGGGTCATCCAACTCGCGTATGGATGCACCGCTCTCTCGAAGGTCGGCCACCCAACAGGGAAGTTCTCCAAACTCCACAGCTGCAGAAGCACGTAGCAGATGGTCAGGTTGGGGGTAGCACCGGTGTTACGCCGCGAAGCGTCACACAATCCCCCGTACGTGGCGCAAAGGACGGCTGATTCCCAACTATACTGAGGCATCAGCCCAGTCTCTGCGTCAACCAAAGACTCGGCGACGCGGACGAAGCTGGGGTAGCACCAATCACCCTATGTGATTAGAAAACAAGACCCAACCAAAGAGCTGAAGAAGGTAAGCAACGATGTGCGTCCTAACGATCTCGTCAGGTGCATCATGTGGGCATTGACTGAAATGCCTCAGCCAAGTCTGGGGGACGCCACACGCACGCTTCAAGACAGCTAGGCCGAACCGATGCTCCAGCCTGGCCTTCCAGTCCGCCGGCGGATGGCCTGAAACAAGTAGCTTACCCCGGATCAGGAGCCCGGTCAAGAATGAGATGTCCTGCAGAGTGACTGTCATCTCACCCCACCGAAAGTAGAAGGTGTGCATCTTGGACCTCCACCTATTGACAAGTACTGACAACAGACTGGTGTCTAAGATGAACCGACGTTCGACGGAGAGCAGCCTCGCAAGGGGCAACAAACCCGTGTACCGGAGGATTGGGACATAGCGAGCATCCAGCTCCTAGTAATCCCTCCCCGGTTAAAGCAGCATGGGCGGAGCCGCGGAGGGCCATCCGCGCCACCGACGATTCACAACTTGCACCGGTAGTTCTCATCGTAGAAGTGTTCCAGAAGCTCCGGTAGAGACATGATTTGCAACAGATGGAATAGACAGAATATTAGTGGGAAGATTGGTAATAACAATAAAATACTACAAATTAAAAATTACAACCAAATGAAGACAATAAATTAATGTACACTAATTTACTAGTATAAAATTAAATACGACTATTTAAACATGACTAAATTAATTAGGGCTAAAACTAATTTCTGTTGTAAGACACTTTATCTTAGCTTTATTTTTTTCTATTGTTTTGTTGTCTAGTCCAACCAAGTATTGGGAGCTTGTATTTAGGTAAGCATCCAAGCAGCTTAAGACTCGCACAATATCTCTTCTTAAGGAATGTTACTTTTGAATTATACGATTCAAGCAGTCGATTTGTACTACATGGTTGGTTTGCTTCAAGTGTAGTTGGGAACTCCTTTTGAATTTTGACCAACCAAGCTTACTTTTGTTACTACAGCATGATAGTTATACTGTTGTTGCTTCTAGTTGTTGTTGTGATATGTTAGAACTACGAGCTTGCCCAGTAGATTGCTAAAACTGTTGTGACTAATTAATTGGCACTAAGTAATGACGGCTAGTTAATTAAGACTTAATTTTAACTAATTGCTTGCAACTAATTATTTTAGTATAACTAATTAATTGTGACTAATTATATGGTAACTAATTATACAACAACTAATTAATTACGACTAATTATATGGTAACTAATTAATTACCACTAATTATATGGTAACTAATTTGCGTCTAATTATTTTAATTGGAACTAAGGAATTAGAACTAATTAATTACGTAACATTAATATAACTACGAAAAATCCAAAATGACTTAAATAAGTACGTCTAAAAAATGACAACTAATTAAGTACAAAAATAATACTACGACTGATTTACTAACAACACGGTTAATAACGAATTTAGAGACAAGGACAAAATTATGTGCTAATATGGCTGCAAATGACAGCAGTTAATAACGCTAAAACGTCCCCAAATATAAAATCGACAAAGAACTAAGAGAGAGAGAGAGAGAGAGAGAGAGAGGGAGCGAGGGAGACGGTGAAACTTAATCGCTCTCGCTCGCTATTTATAGCACCTGCGAGGTGGGCGTTTCTCTCTCGCATGCATGAATGCATGCACATGCAGGAGACAACGATTAGATGGGGGACCGATGGAGGTGATGGGAGGAGGTGACATGTTTTTCGGTGGAAAAGGAGCCATGGCGGTTCATGTAGGATTGGTCCTGGTTTTCTGGTGGATGGCAATTCGATTTGTAGAGTGAATTTGATGACGAGGCTACTAGACCGAAACTTGATCAAACTGTCCAACAATTGCTAAACGACACTCTTATCATTATCAACCTCACTAAGAACGATGGTTGACCTAATCATAAAGATCAATTCCTGCAAGCAATCGAAGAACAAGTAAGAACGAGATAGCAAGCAATTTTAATTGCAGATATATGATTGAGTACAAAAGGTGGGATTCTGCAGAGCGTTCTTTACGGGTTGTCTAGCCGACACAAACGAAGAACAAGAGTTTTTATGGTGGAAAAACTAAGAAAACAAAATCCAAAAGACTAAAAGTGGCGGCCACAAAGGTTATAAGGAGGTGGTGGCCATAGGTCTCTGCAAAGTCGTAAGACCATGTATGGGGGCTAACGCCCGCCCAGTGCCAGAAGGTCAAGGAAGTTGGTGAACTAATGACAGGGAAGTCGGCGACCGAAGCCCAGGGGGTCGGCCTAGGGTTTGTGCGCCACCAGGGGGATCGCACACAACCTGGGCTTGGATCCCAACACTATTACAAGGCCCAAGTTGGCCTAATAGGTGACACATCATCTCTTTGATGATTGTGACATGTGGACAGCGAATCTGAAGGTGGGGCCAAATCCGTTGGAAAGGTCTCATCGTAAGCTTTCCATTAAGTACTCGAACACCTCCAACGGATTCCGTATGTGAAAGTTATGATTGTTTTAAGTAGGTGTTGTCATGCTGACTCTGAATTGGTCTGGGATTGAAATATGGTCAGCCTGACCTTGCTATGGTTGTAGTGCTGCTCCCCTCACCTTGGTTCCTAAGTAGAATAAATTCACATGATTTAGGTAGCAATCCATCCTCAATAGGAAAATTATGAAGTCCTAGAAATGAAGTTACCTGATAGTTCAATTGACGTGCATGAAAGTGATGTCCTCATCATCGGTGCCTGGCTTCGGAGGCTAACAGATGAAGGGAAGGGCCTGGCTTTGGAGGCTTGTCTGAACAACAGATGGATGGGAGGCACGGTTTTTTGTTTCTCCGGAAAACCGGATTGGTTCTTTGGGGGAGGGTGGGCTAATGCATGGAGGCCACCACATGGTGGGCGTGTAGGAGGGGAGGGCAGGCTGCCGCATGGAGGAATAGGGGAGCACTGCCGCACGGTGGCCGTGCGGTATCCTCTAACGTGTCGTCCTCATATCAATCCCGCGTGGTGACCGTGCGGTGGAGGTGCTATTTTTGCAATTTCCGCGCGACGACTACCTTTCTTGCAAATACATGCCGAAAAAGCGCCAATATGGCCTAAACCTCGAGGATTGGCTCGCTACCTACCACCGTGTTTTGGCTTTCCCTTCTCATTTTCTTTCTTTATCTCGATGCATGCGCGTGATTCGTGCGCTACATGTGGATGTTGGTTTGAAGCAAGAGGCTCAAGTGTATCTAGCGAGGAAATGGATATTCAATACAGATAATCTACGGTACATGATATTAGAAAATGATATCCACCGTTCAATTAAAAACCAAAGGATGAGATCAATAGCTGTGGTGTTTTCTCTGCAGAAAATATTTCGTTGTTGCCACATCATTTCGCTACAGTGATACTGCAGAGTATTGTCCACACATGCACAGAACACTGTTCACACAACGACCATCTACAGTAATGTAGAGGGTCCAAATACACTTACTGAAGCTACAGTATTGGGATACAATAGCTAGCCTGCAGTACCCACCCACATCCCCATTGTACAGTCTAGAATCCAATGGCCGACACCTACCTCTACAGTAAAATGCTCTAGGTCCCAATGATACATGCTACAGAGACTGATATACAGTGCTCCGCAGCTCACACTGGCGACCTTCAGAGAAGGGGATTCCATCG
Source organism: Ampelocalamus luodianensis (assembly GCA_036346255.1). Lineage (NCBI taxonomy): Eukaryota > Viridiplantae > Streptophyta > Magnoliopsida > Poales > Poaceae > Ampelocalamus > Ampelocalamus luodianensis. The sequence continues at coordinate 2,307,301 of CM070622.1, forward strand.
AGAATTTGCCGATCCATTCATTGGCATTTTAGGACTGATTTGTCATTGCACTATTTTACTACTGCATTCCAGGGAGACCCGAGTGGCAAATCCTAGAAAAGTCTCTGGATAAAGAATGGCAGTGTGCGGTGGCAACGTGCCTTCTTTCCTTTTGGTTGTTGAAGAGGAAGGAAAACTCGTACTGGTGAGCTAGGCAAGTTGGTCCAGAATGATGTTACTCTGTTTCTGCTGTGGCGACTTGCTCCAAAGATCTGGCAAATAAAGCTCTATTGTGCTATCTACACGATTATTGCGTCGTGGTACAAACACCACAAATCCAACTCGCTTCTCTCTCTTGTGACGATGACGAGCAGAAAAGGACTTCTTGCTCTGTTCTCTATCTCGCATCTCACGTGGTTTCAACACTACAGATTCCGTTTTAGACTACACATCTACCACTGTTATCTTCACCCACCATCAAGTAAAACAATCAGCCCCTTGAGAGCTTCCAAGTTCCAACCGTAGCACTGTAGCGTGCACTCGGTCTGTATACACATAGAGTCTCGATGCAAATCCAGTTCGACACAGCTGCATGCTGAAAGCAATCGGCAAACTTTACCAGAGGTGCTTCGATACTCTCCACGGCGGTACGAAGCATAATAAAACGGGCATACGTAGGTTATTACTTCGCAAGTTAACATCGCAAGTTTTGTTTTAACTTGTTTTCTCGGCGGCCAGTCAAAACGAAGTAGTTGCACATTGGATCACTAAACAAGCTATGTATTCTGTCTCTCTCTTGCGACAAGGAAGGTTCTCAGGGCACGGCCGCACGGCATTTACAAAATATGGGCTTCGTTCACTGGACGTTGTACGTTTCAACACAGGTTGGTGGGTGTGTGAAGTCTCCTCTGTGGTGAGCGTAAATTTATCGCGGCAGAAAATTCCAACGGTTGGTGGAGAACGACGTGTCGCCGGGGATCGCCCGGTGACTTGACGCCGTACCAGGGAGATAATCGGTCACGGACTCACGGGTCGAGGTGTCCTAAATCCTAATTTATCAACTTAGAGCAAAAGCTTATCTGCTTGTTACTCCGTGCAGGTTCAAAGAGGAAGCACACTCGGTGCAATGTTTTGATAGAGAGATGGTAATGAGCAAGAGATGACACTAGTGATTTCAGTATCTGCATTTCAGAAGGAACCAAACAGAGCTGCGCGTAGCATAGCGCAAGGAGCTATAGAATGGAAGAAACAACATCTGGCGGCAAACATCTTTCTTGTCATACTTATCTTCCTTACAGCGGCCGAAAATGTATTGTAGCATCATTTGCATCTAAAAAAGGCCCCTCTTCAGAGCTGCATGAGTTTTTTTTTTATAAAAAGAGTACAAAGAAGTCTCAGCCAATGGCCCATTGAGAGTTGGAGGTATTTAGCTCTGTGTACCATCGTCTGTTTGCACGAGTTTTTGGTCTAAATGGCACTATTGCGTGGCGTATTTGCAAAAATGTCTCCTCACGCGCTATTTGCAAATATAGTAGCTCAGCCACACAGCCATAGCCCGGACGAGTCTCACACCGCCACATGTTATGTCCGCACGGCCACCGGCCATACGTGGCCTTGTCCGCACGACCATAGCCCGGACGAGTTTAACACCGCTACGTATTGTGTCCGCACGGCTACCGCTCGAATGTGACGGGGAATCCGGAGGACTCGGAAGGCGTGCGTGGGTGAGGAAAACCGAGCGATGGCCGTGCGAACAAGGAGGGAAAACGGGCAATGGACGAGGAGGGAAAACGGGCAATGGACGAGGAGACAAGGAGAGAAACCGGGCGGTGGCCTGTGGACGAAGGAATCCGGGCGGTGTCCATGCAAACAAACCTTGTCCGGGAGGTGGCCATGCGGATAAGCCTTGTTCCGGGCTGCGATCAGAATTGCACACGTGGTGGTGTGAAGCTTGTCCAGGCTAACCCCACGGTTCGGACCGTTCCCACTGAAGAGAGGCTGTCACTTTTGTGTCAAACAAACTTACAGCTGCGTAAGAACCTCAAGCCTGTAAGGAATATAGGTGCCGATCATCAACTGCACCTTGAACCTGAAGCCTGAACTTCACATATACGATAGCAACAACTGCAACTGAATCTCGACTGTAAAAACGAATGTGACGCCGCCGATCATCTTGAATTATACTTCCACCGAAGCTCCTTGCCATGCACCACACATATTCCCACAATCAAGCTGGTAATGAGTGCTAAATAAAGCACGGTATGCTGTGCAAAGCACAGCAGGCATGTAATCCGGTGCTTTGATTCAGCTTGACCAGACAATCGCAAACAGCAGGGAAGTAACATGTAGCTATCAGCGAATGCTGCTAACGAACAGTAATTGTCAGTGAAAGCTACTGGACAACTGCTCAGGCAAATGAACTTGTCACTTTGCGACAATACAAAGACATGAATACTAACAGAAAGTCTGCAAGAGATGACAAAAATGCTGCGCCCTGCAGCACAGTAGTCTTGGCATGCTTTCAAGATCCGACGCATCCACTCCAATTAACGGATGCTTTGCCCTTCGCTATGCTATTCTTTCAACTTCAGGAGCAAAATTTGGGCCAGACGGATTACCTTTTGCACTGCTATTCCTCGAACATCGGATTGTTGATATGGTACTGCTTCATATGCAGATAAGTAGATAACTAAAACACACCTTGAAAAAGGTAAACAAGTCAACAGATTAGCATAAATTTCAACGAGTCAGATGGGTACATAGTACAGTAGATCCAATTATTAAGTGCGGTTAATGGTACCTACTTGCTGCAGCTACTACTCACCAGAAAAGGGCCATCGCGAGAGGTGCTAGACAAGTTGTTGAAGCAAATAAGGTGCAACTAGAAAAAAAAATGTTCATCCTCACGCCAGCTCGCAAGGTACCCATTGTTTCACTTTTGTGCTTAACTCGCTAGGAACTGAGGAAGACCACTCATCCAAGTCTGGAAGAGGACCCGTCAATGCAACATAATTTACACTCTCTTTCTCTGAAAGTCTCTTCCAGTTTAGCTGCGATTCAGGTTCATGTCAGTAGGACAGCATTAAGTACCAGCAGTTGAAAATATACAGCTCCAGTAGTCTCATCTTGCCTGCCCAGGAAATGCAGAACATAGAGCCTTGATTGTAGGATTCTGAACCCAGGAAGAAGGGCTCGTACCACCAGCAAGAGATACAGCAGCATCTGCTCCACCACAATTGACCATGATTCGGCCATCTGGCATTAGGTTTTTTGCAATTTCCAACCAAGTTTCAGCCTGCAACAAGGGTTGAAGTTAAAGCCGAAAGTATGGTAGTTCGTTGTAATGAAGTAAATACTTCATAAAAGTAACAACCAGGAATAAGATACAAATCTCAGATGCACTTTTTAAAAATATCTGCAAAACCGTTATATAATTTCAATTTGGGTTTATGCATCAGGCCATCCATTTTGGCCAATTAGGCCTGAAAATAAGGGGGGCAAAAGGACAAACTTGGGTGCCAAAGACACTTAAAAAGGTTATTGGAGTCTGGAAGTAGCTAACTTTTGTTAATATCTTCCTAGAGAAGAGTATCCCCCGAGAGCATTTTTATGCATTGGCATGCACTCTATTTATCTTGGGATGTATAATATTTTCTATGCCGACAAATTTACATACCATACCAAACTAAGTACGTGCAGTGTTCAATACAACATGATAACAGTTCAAATTTCCAATCAACAGCAAGATATTTGTTGTAGAGCTATAGCGATTTTCCATGCATGCTAGACCATATCACCATAGAACTAAGGAGGACTCTGATCTGTTGTGCAGGGAGCAAGAAACAAAAATAATACTGAAAAGCACAAACTCTAAATGCTAACCATCATAGAATACAGAATAATAATAAATGAACTAAAAGGGATAGCAAAGGATATTTACTTCTTGTAGCTGAGGTATGACCTTTCCATCACAAAACAAATCTACACCAATGCCTGCACACATGAGCTAGATATCGTCAGGCTAAACCCCTTAAAAGCCAGTTCTCAAAAATAAAAGAGCTCTTTTACGGTACACCACTTACCACTCTAGAGGTAAGATAGGTTTTCAATATCAACCGATGATTGAGTGAGGTTACTTTTGGCCAAATGAAAATAGTGATTGAGTGAGGTTACTTTTGGCCAAATGAAAATAGTACTGCTAAGGAAACCAGAACCTAATTAAGTTACACACCAAACATAGTAAAGTATTAAATGGGCATATATCCTTCCATATACCAAACATGACAAACCTGCATAAATAATTTCAACCATGTGCATGCCTTATTTTTATTGAATTTGAGATAAGTACAACAACAACAACAACAAAACCTTTGATCCCAAACAAGTTAGAGTAAGCTAGGAATAAAACCTCCTCAAAGTCAAAGAGACGAGAGCCTTACAAATAAAATAATAATGAAAAAAAACTACAAGACTTAAACCATAAGCTGTACATTCTGCCATCTGAGCCGAGAGCCTAAAACACAGCCCCTAAACCTTCTTATGGTTCTGATACGTGGATCGCTAACTTTCATGCGCTCCTATCCAAAGCTAATTCTTTAGCTACATTCCAATCTCTCAAATCTCCTTTAACTGCTTCCTCCCACGTTAGTCTTGGTCGACCTCTGCTTCTTCTTACGTTTCCAGTACGTCTTAAAATTCCACTACGTACCGGTGCCTTATAAGGCCTCCGTTGGAGATGTCCAAACCATCTCAAGCGATGGTCGACAAGCTTCTTAAATGAATTTGAGATAAGTATTCCAGATTAATTCGAAAATTGAAATGTTTCATGTTTTGAAAATAGCAATCGACTTAAAACTTTATAACAAGTTGAAGTAAAGTATTGGATTTGAACTACGAATAACTACATATAAGAAACATAAAATTAACTATCAAATTTCTTTTTTTAAAAAAGGTTCCAGCATAAGATATCTACTTTAAATTTAATTTGAAATATATTTTTGAGATCTATTCTTTTGTTGCAACATGGATCCTATCATGAATGAATCCCCATGCATAATTTATCCTTAGTATTGTTAATGCAATTTTTTGAATGGACGGTATTAACTCTAAATACTCCCTTTCCTTCTGTACGTTGAATCTTTCCATGTGAATATCCAATTAATGTAAAGCAATGATGTACAAAGACAACATTTACCTTTAGAGGTCAAAGTGACCTCTTACCCCTTACATGGTCATAGATCATTATAGCCATTAGATCAACGGAAATCAACGGCTACCATGAAAGGTGGTGTACTGTTAAAAAATCCAAAATAAAATTTTAAAGCCATTGAAAAGCCAAGTAATGATATTCTAACACTAACCTAATAACACAGAGTTTGCAATTTACTACAGGTAAATCAACTTGCGTACTTGAAAAACTGGTTACTAGAGAGCATGCCATAATTAAATTATACTAATACAGTAAAACATGTATTCTGTTTGCATCAGATAAAATGTTCACCGGCAAATCCTCCTTCAATTGTAGCTGATGGAGAAAGTGCATCGCCAATGCGCACTGAAAGTGAACCACCTGATTCTGTAGCCTTTTCTAAATCAGATAAACCAAAATAATCCCTTGACAATTCAATTATCTGTCATGAAACAATACAGTTTTCAGTTATGCAAATATAGAAAAATGGTTATATGAAGAAAAAAATATGGCACGAAGAACAAGAAATAAGGCTGAAAGACATTTATAGTTGAAATTAGAAAATCAAGCATAGACTAACGGTTTCTGCAAAGAGGAGCCAAAAACATGGATGCGTGCTTGAAGTAGCATAGCCAACAATAGACTACTAATGCTCTTGTGACAAGTTGCCGATAGACTATTGTATGATTGAAATTGGTAAAATTGTCCAAACTTTTATTCATGTAATCAATAAACAAAAAAAGGGCCTATGAGAAGAGTTTTCACCATAGGGTCAATCTCCCAGCCAACTAGTTGCAACCAAGGCCAAAATTTTAGCATCAGATGTGCTGCGGTCCCAGCACCCTGAAAGAAGCACAGAAAAAACAGTCATAAGGTGTCAACTATTTGCAGGAGCGTGAAGAGAAAATCATCTAAATAAGGAGTGCTATGTTGCTTGTCTAAGAAAATCACTTAATGTGCTTACAGGGAATTGTGATGTACTATAGTCTATACAGTCTGGTTGAAATAGGTGAATTGTTCTTGGGGTCCTACCCATAAAACATCCCCCCCCCCCCCCCAAGCATTCTAGAATGAAATGTAAAGAACAGGAGCATGGCTAACAAATGTCGACGAAGTGAATTACCAAACCTAGAAGTGCAACAGGACCTCGCGGAACAACAGCTGGTAGGCTCACGAACTCATCCTGAATGGTAGCAAAAGCAAACCAAATTATAAGCGTTTACATCCAACAGCTGTTTCGAGAGAGGGGGGGGGGGTTATGTGCAAACGGAAGAGTTGAAAGAAAAAAATGGATGCCTTCACTAAGAAACTAAGCCCTTACATGCCGATGAATGATGATATCATCAATGAGCACAGTAAATTAGGGTATTTTCTTGTACTACTGTTACTGTATCAGCAGCTTATCGCCATTGTTATCAAAAGTTTCATGATTAAAGACATTGAAAAACCTAAAGTATCCACAGCACCAAGCATCAAATTCCTAATGCCTAAAAGGCGCTCGACAATATGCTTGTATGGAGTCATGTCACAAATGGTAGAGTAGTAATCTAAGTCTCGGCTCATTTCAACTCCGTTCAGAATCAGATTAGCCATACGTACGTACATACCCAATACGAGTTGGTCCAGACGCTGTTCTTGGGGAGAATGCTGTGAACATTCCCTGCACGAGACAACCAAACACGGAGCTCGAAGTCACAAACCAAACCAATCCAAGTTTGCGGCGGATGAATCGAGTAGGCAATATTAAGCCATACATACGGTTGGGGTCGAGGAGGAGGTAGCGGGAGGAGGGCGAGTCAACGACCATGATGACCTCGTTGAAGTCGCTGCGGTTGGCGGCGAGCAGCGTGAACGCCTCCTCCTCTTGCGGGGCCTGCTCCTGCTGCTCGGCGGTTGGGGGAGGAGGAGGAGGGGCCGAGACTTCGCTGCCGCTGCCGTCAGGGGCGCAGTAGAGCCGAGCGGCGCCCGCTCCAAGGCGTGGGAGGAGGGGGAAGCTGGCGGTGGAGTGGCGTTGGGGCTTGGCTTGGAGGTGGCGGCGGCGGCGGTGGAGGAGGAGGCGAGGCGGGGAGAAGGTTAGCGGCATGGTGGCCATTGCTGAGGGATTGGGTTCCAAAATCCAAGGCGTTGCGGTGTAGACCGTTGATGGACATGGGCATGGCGGGTTTGCGGTAACGGTTAGTCGTTAATTTATGCAAAGTTCTCAAAAAAAAAAAAAAAAACTCATGCGGATTTGTAAACCATAATTTTGTTAGGAAACTGGACCCGGCCAGGAGTCCGGGTTCGGGTGGGCACCTCATCCACCCTAGACTATATATAGGAGGGGGGAGGCCACCAACCATTGTACAGATTCATTATTGAAAGAAGCGATAAAGAAGCCCGCGATCCTCTTATACCGTGTTCATCTATTATTCGTTCTTGTGTTCTTGCATTGTTCTTACGATTCTATGCTTGTCTACGAGGTAATCGCTCGGACTGGACTCGCCAGCGACGGTTCCTCAACACGTTATCAGCACGATCGACTCTCCTCGCATCGAAAAGGTAACCGTCGATGAACGACACTCGTAGATTGAATCGTTTTCTAGATCGCTTTCAATTCGCAATTGTTGCTTTCTAAATTGTTTCCTACGGTGCAAATTCGTTATAATCTACCGCGAGCCGACTTGAAGTCGCCGCCAAGCCGATCGGTTGGATTGTATGAAAACGAATGTTGATTGCATCGTATTACATTGTATTATATGAACGAAGAATTGCATGAATAGATTGCATAAACAATAAAAGAAAAAAAACGCCGTCCGTGATACGGCCGTGCCTCCACGCCATGCGTGAAGTCGTGCCTCCTCGCGCGCTAGCCCCGCAGCACTGCTTCTTTGTTGCAATACTAGCATGTGCTATGGCTTTGGAGTGCACATGCATGACCACATAGTTTTGGATTTGCCTTGGCGAGAAGAAAGGTTTTTGGATTTGTTTATTGCTAATGAATTGCTATGAGCTTTGGAGTGCGTGCATGAGATGATGGCATCATGGTAGCTCGTGCTTTTGTTCACGCATGAAGCGGAATCGCGCGCGCGCGCGCGGCGTGGCGCTTGTAGGCCTGGCGCCTCGTGCTCGTGCGCGCATGCACCGCCGGCCGTTCGCGTTGCCGAGCCACTCGAGCTCGCCACGACCGGCGACCGTGCGCGCCTCCGCAAAGGCGGCGTCGCCATCGGCCGCGTCGAGCCGCCACGCCGACGCGCGCCGTACCGCAGCTCGCGACGGCCTCGGTAGGGCCGCCCATGAACCCCGACCGCTGTAGGCCGCGTGACGGGCGTCGCTCCCGGCCGATCGCGCGCGCGCGCGCGCGCGCGCGCCGGCTCCACCACACTCGGCGCGCCTCGCGTAGCAAGCCACGCCGCGCGCGCCGCCCACCACACTCGGCGCGCCTCGCGTAGCAAGCCACGCCGCATCGCCGCCCCACGTGCCCCTGGCCGCCATCGCGCTGCGTGCCCGCGTCGGCCGCCGCAGCGCTCCCTAGCCATTGCTGCCGCGTGCTCCTCCGGCCGCCGGGCTCCGCGCGAGTGCCACCGCCGCCGCCTCGCATTAGCGCGCCGCCGCACCGCTCCTTCCGGCCGCTGCGCGCTGCTCGCGTTCTGCCCTCCGATTTCCGCAGCTGCCGTCGCCTTCCGCCGCCACCATTCTGCGTGCCTACCGCCCGTCGCCCGCCTGGCAGCAGCGGCGCCGCCATTTGAAGCACAGGGGTAGGGGAAACCCTACCCCCACTGATTGACCTAGGGGCCATTGGGCCACGCAGGCCGAAAAAGAAAGAAGGCCGACCCATAAAGGCCGGCCCAAAAAAAAGGGAGATCGGCGAAGAAAAAAAAAGGGGGGCACGGTGAAAAAAAATCCTGAATTTTGCACAAAGGACCCTCGTGATTCTGAAAATTAAGAGGATAAGTATGCGGTTATGAAATTTTGCAATAAGGTCCTTGTAATTCTAAAAATTACGAGAATTCTTCGTGGATCTGGAAATTTTGCGGAAAACCCTCTGGAATTAGGGAATATACGGGATTATATATATTCTTGCAGAATAACCCCTCAGAAATCTGAAAATTGCGCGTAAATTTTTCTCTGTACTGAAATTTGCGTGTTAACCCCTGAAAGTTGTATATTTTGCCGAAAGTCATTTTCAAGTAGAAAATGGCCCCCGGGAATCCAAATTTTTGCATATTTTTGAACTTTGAAGTATGTTTATCTTTGTTGTTGTTATTTCTATGCAATTTATTTATTGTATTTACTGTTTTGATTATTTGTGATTGTTTATATTGCTTTTAATCACTGAAAATAGCAGTAAATCATGAAAAATGCATAGAAAAATACGGGAACACGAACCTGGAGTTCGAAAGCATTGTGAGAATTTTGTAACCATTTTATGCAAATTACCAGCAGTAATCCTTTGAACTTTTTGCAATGAATATGAAGATAACTGGCATCACGAATCGAATTCGAGAACCGACCAAAGATGGTCGAATTTGTCTGAAATTTATAACAGTCTTCAATTTTGTGGTAATGTAATCACGAATGAGCAGAAGATTGAGAAGACTCTTTCTACCTTTCACCCAAATGTGGTGTAATCCGCACGCAACTATCGTCAAGACGGCTACATGAAGTATGCCGAATTAATTGACATCATGCAAGTTATAAAGCTCAAGATGATGTTCTAAGAAAGAACTTCATCTTGCGACACCTAGTTGCAATGTTGGCCATGAAGCCATCGCTAGTAGCTACAAGGTGATGAAGTCTCTCACGAATGAGAGGAACAAGAAGGGTAAGATCGTGCGTCGCACATTATTGATGTTTTCGGTCTAAGAAGAAGGGCAAATGATAGCATGAGGCATACCTCGCCATTGTAAGCACAGAGGATTCATATCCATTAGTGCACTTATGAATGTGAACACCCGATGAGTGACCCCATCATCCCTCCTTTGGACATCGCGGCCGCCACACCGTAGTCATCCAAGAGGAGAAGATCGCGCATGGAGCCGATTTAGGCGAAGTTCTGAATACTTTGCCTATTAGATCCGATTGCGCATTGCACTCGGACCTTTTATAGAAACTTGCGTTTGTAATTGAAGTAGAATTTTGAATTATTGAATAATGGTTGCAAGCTCTAGGAGAGCAAAGCATTAAATTCTTATTATGAGTCCTGTAAGACTTATTTTCCCGTCTTTATAATAGCAAGTTACGTTCTGATATCTGAAGTATTTTATTTATGTGTTGCTTGTTTTCGCTACATATTAATAAAGTACATTATATTAGAACGCGTGTGGCGCCTATGGAGGAAGTGTGCTTAGCATGTAGCGGCACAACGAATACCATCTGAGAGAAAGCAAATTTTTCCAGTCGATCAGCAAGAATGCTGGTAGTCTTACGACAATCGCAGACAGCGATACTTGTATAATAGGCTCAGGAAGGGCCACAATTATACTCCCAATGGGCACAACTTTGGTCATTGAAGAAGACTTGTTGTACCGAATCGACTAGAACTCTCAAGGATATTTACGCTACGGTTTAGTGTAGAGATCAAAGAAGAGTATGGTGCTGAATACTGCTCATTACAAAGCGTGAAGAAAGTGAAAAATAACATTAGAATGTCTTCCTTCATATGAAATCGGGCTATACTACACTAATATTAAGGCACTGCGGCCTATCTGCCTTGAAAACCGTATTTAGAAGCTCGAACTTATCTATCTCGGCATGATAGATTATGCCGCTAGGTCTTAGGATAATGAGAGATATAATTAACAATTCACGGGGACATAATATGAAAATAAAGAATTTCCGAATCTGGAAGAATTTGTGTGCCGTATGTGCCACGGAAATTAATTACTAGACCTTTGCTCAAAGCGAAGGATAAAGTCCTCGCATTCTGGACCGAATCCGAGGAGACATTTGCGGTCCTATATAGCCCCGTCGAGGTTATTTTAGGTATTTTATAGTGCTCATCAATGCTTCACGGAATGGTCGCACGTATGTTTATTGTCTCGAGAAACCATGCTTTTGCAAAGCCAATCTCACAGATAATTAAATTAGAAATATTTTCCCTGATCATCATATGAAGTCCACCTGAATGGACAACGCCGGAGAATGTACTTCGAAAGCATTTGATGATTATTGCACGAAAATGGGAATTAAAAGTTGAGCATTCTGTACCGCTTATCCACACCTAGAATGGACTAGCAGAACTTTGAAGAATTGTAATTTACCAACTACATGTTGGGGACACGCAGTCCTGCTCGCAGCAGCTCTCATCAATTTAGACCGTCGGCCTATAACATCCATCCACCTATGCAACTAGCGCAAGGGTCAGCACCGAAAACTACTCATCTTCGCAGGTTTGGTTGCAATGGTTATATACCTATACCACCACCGCAGCGAAATACATTGGGTTTTCTCCGAAAGTCTGGAATATACGTTGGTTATGAGACAGCATCCATAATCAAGTATTTGGACTCTATGACTGGAGATTTGCATAATACCCGATTCGCTGATAGTACAATAGATGAGATTAGTTTCCCGTCATTAGGGGAAGGAAATCAACCCTTGATAATAATGTCGGGAAATAATTGAAGTCTAGAAGACATTTGAAGTCCAGAAGATAATTGAAATCTATGCATATGACCCGAGCACTAGTGAAGCAAATAGAGAAGTCCAGAAGATAATTGCAATCCAGAAGATAATTGAATTGAAGTCTAGAAGACAATTGAAGTCCAGAAGATAATTGATTTGCAAGTATTAGCGAATCAACCGCGGACTACTTTAGTGATTTGAAGAGCGTGAATAAGTAGCATTTGCACGCAAGCAATGCACCGAGAGGTTGAAATACCATTGAAGGTATCCCTAATCCCGCCCAAAGGCCTCGAAATAAAAGGCGAGAACTCCGGTCCCTCGAATCCGGCAACCGGGGCGCCGGTGAAAAAGGATAAGAAGGACTTGACACAGCCGATCACCGAAGTGCCCCGAACCAGAAGGGTAGCCAGTTGAAACCTGGCATCGGTATGGAACCTTCAGAAAAGGCATACCAGAATTGAACATTCCCATGAAGGAAGACATCAGCATGGATGTGTGCGCACACATCGGAGCTGAAAAACTAAAGGGACTTGCCCCGCAATGAAGCAGCGGTGAGCAAGTAGAAGTATTAAAAGAATCGCCCCTTGAAGAAATAGCTATAAACTTTATGACCTCGGGAGAACCTTTGAATATTACAACAGCCAATGTCGATACTTACTTTGCAAAGAAACTTGCCACAATCATCAATCTTGATTCAGAGCCTGCATCGCTCGCTAAATGAAAGAAAAGATCAGATTGAGAAGATTAGGAGAAGGCAATAGAAACTGAATTATTCTCCCCGGATAAAAGAAAGACGTTTGGACCTGTAAGCCGCACGTCTCCCCTTGTGCACCCCGTAGGGCATAAGTGGGTATTTTGTTCGAAAGAGAAATTAAAAGAAGCAAGGCTCGTTGCGTAAGGTTTCACCAACATCCGAAGATGATTACGAAGAAACCTATTCCCGGTCATGGCGGAACTCTCTTTAGATATTTATCTCAATGGCGGTGAACTTGAAGTTAGAATTGAAATTGATGGATGGGGTACCAAAGATACCTTTATGAATATTGGATTCGGACATTTATATGAAGATACCTGAATGTATCCCTGTCCTGAACCAAGATAGAGCAAATAGAAATATGTACAGTGTGAAACTCAGAAAGTCATTGTACGAACTTAAGCAATCAGGCAGAATGTGGTATAATCACTTGAAGCGACTTTTTATGCAAAAAAAGGCTACACGAACAATGAGAATAATCTCTGTGTATTTATACGACGATCCCAGAATGGACTTTGTATAATCTTAGAGTATGAAGATGATCTGAATATCATCGAAACCCTGAAGGATATTAGGAAAGCAAGCTCTTACCTGGAGTCGGAGTTCGAAATGAAATATTTGGGTAAAACCAAATATTGCCTAGGCTTGGAGCTTGAGCATGTCCCTGAAGGAATATTAGTACATCAGTTAACCTACACTCATAAGGTGTCAGAAAGGTTCGACTTTGCAAAGACATACCCTTTGAAGGTGCCAATGGTCGGGAGATCTTTGCAGCAAGACAAAGACCCGTACAGACCTAAAGAAGAGGGGGAGGAAGTCCTGGGACCGGAATTCCCACACTTAAGCGCAATAGAAGCACTCATGTATTGAACAAATCGTACTAGACCAGGACATTGTATTTGCCTGAACCTACTAGCAAGGTATAGTGCGTAACCTACCAAAGGCATTGGCAAGGAATGAAAGACATCTTCCGATACCTCCAAGGAAGCAAAGAACTTGGTACATTCTCTGAAAGAACCAAGACCTTTATATGATCAAGCTATGCAGATAACTGCACTGTAGGACCCGTATACACCAAATTGCAAACATGCTATGAATTCATATGTGGTGGAACGCAATTCCATAAAAATCATTTAAGCGAGTCTTGTATTGACTTGACGAACCACTCGAAATAATGGCACTGTATGAGGCCTCACGAGAATTTGCTTGGCTTGGCGGATAATTCACTACATCCAGCGATTATGTGGATTGAATACCGCACAAACCCCACTATTATCTATGAAGATAATGCGACTTGTGTTGCACAAGTGCGGATGGGTTATGTGAAGAGTCCTCTCACAAAGCATATCAACCCCAAGTTCTTTTATGCTCATGAAATGCAAAAGATGGACGAAATTAAGGTGCTGCATACTAAGTCATGTGAAAATCTTGCAGATTTGTTCACTAAGTCACTTCCAACATCTAGCTTTGAAAGGTGCATATGTGGAATTGGAATGATGAGACTTAGAGAAGTGCAGAATTCAGGGGGAGAATCTTCACAAACTCATTACTAAAGCTTGATCACAAAGATCGAGTACCCAAAGAGCAAATCCTGAAGATTAAATGAAATTGGGTGGATTGTACTCTTTTTCCCTTGACGAGTTTTCCTGAAGTTTCTCGGCTAAGGTTTTTAATGAGGCAATTCGTGCAGCATAGCAGAACATGATTCATGTACTCTTTCTCTAAAATTTTTCCCACTGGGTTTTTATGGAGTTTTGACGAGGCATGAGCATGAAGGATGAGAGCCCAAGGGGGAGTGTTAGGAAACTGGACCCGGCCAGGAGTCCGGGTCCGGGTGGGCACCTCATCCACCCTAGACTATATATAGGAGGGGGGAGGCCACCAACCATTGTACAGATTCATTATTGAAAGAGCAATAAAGAGAAGCCCGCAGTCCCCTCTTATACCTGTGTTCATCTATTATTCGTTCTTGTGTTCTTGCATTGTTCTTACGATTCTATGCTTGTCTACGAGGTAATCGCTCGGACTGGACTCGCCAGCGACGGTTCCTCAACAAATTTGTCGCAGGAGACTTAATACGAGGAGACAGTTTTTCAACGGCCCAAAAAATGTGGTCAGCCTAAGAGCGTGTACATGGTAGGTACTTTTAAAGATATGTTTAGTAAATAAAAATTGATTTTTCTTGTCATGTAGAATAGATAAAGTGTTTATTTTGTAGCATCGATACCTAATTAGACATCGATACTTAATATATGCTTATATATATACCTATATCTAATAAAAAATAATACAACCATATAAACACTTACAATAGATATGACTGCTTATATTATCTCTTTAAGCACCATGTCATCTTTCATATGGGTGGGCCGCCCACGTGGGTTCAACTTCCATATGGGTGGGCCTGGATGGCCCATCCAAAATGGGCCTTGTTTCACTCGATTTCAGACGGCCCATCCAAAATGGGTCTCGTTTCACTCGATTTCAAACAAACTCAGGAGGTATAGCTGTAAAAATGGTCCGAATCTTTTTTTTTTACAGAGGAATTTAATTCCAGTAGACCGGAGACACAGCGATATCGCTGGTCACCAAACTCGCAACAAAGTCTGCGACTTGTCTGTCCAACAGACCCGAATTAAAACGTTTGAAATCCGTGCATGGAGACAAATAATCCTAACTGAGTTGGGACTGGAATTGTAGAATTGGAATTCCAAGCCTTTTTGGATACTTTAGAATTGAACGTCGGAATTTGACCCAATTCCAATGTTTGTTAGTTAAAGGTGAGCCGTTCTCAATTCACACATCAAGAGCTCTGATTTCGCTGCAATCCGAAGCCCACGTGAGTTCTTGCACAGCGTTGGACAATTCCTAGGTATGGCAACCAAACAATAATTGGATTTGAATCTCGTTCAATTCCACTATACAAATTCATAAGCCATCCAAACAATAGAATTGAAATCAGAAACCAATTTCATTTCAACGCGAAATTGAATTCCAGCTTCAATTCCGTTGACCCAATCCAATCCCAACATCCAAACGGAACCTAATGTGTGTTTATTGGTTCCAATAACTGTTCCAGAAGATGACGACGGTCTTGTTCCAATGGTTTGTGGTTTTTATACTCTCCCAAGTTCTTTTATCACACACTCGCAAAAAAAAGAGTTCATCTTTCATACGCAAGAACCATATATTCACATGCCTACATGAATCTGCAACTAACAGTTTAGCCAGTTCCAACTTCCAAGCAGTTGATAATTTGGAGTCTCTGCATCAGGTGCTAACTGACCTATCGCCGGGAAGTACATGCGTATATTCTACATCAAATGCATCCATGTGACACACTCCATATCGCGGCAGGCAGGGACATGACATCCGGAATATTCTATATCCAATGCTTGCAGATTTGCAGTTGCAGACGCAAAGGCATGGTGACAATGAAGCACGTACGTCTGATGAACAAGGAGACGTTCCTTGAGATCGCCGGCAAATATGCTGCGATTCGATGTTTCACCAAGCAGGGCTGAAGGCTTCGTGTGCACGCACCTGGCAGGCACGTCTTTACGCTGCTGCTCCGCCTGCGCCGACGCATGCAGCATCAATCAATCTCACGATCGATCGGCCAAACAAAAAAAAGTTGGTGGACACGAGCGTTTCCTTTGCGCTTTGCTTGCTCGCTACCAACGAGCAGCCTTGCGCACCTTCTCCTATCTCCCAACAACTCGCGTGTCATGCGTGTGTGGTGAATCAAGAGTCAAGACAATGCACCTGCACGAAAGTAAGCAATGGAGGGATGCCCTGTTTCTTTGACTCCCCTCAGCCGTTAGATTGAACACGGACGGATGAGACTGATTGCTACCGCGCAACCGGAACAACATTTTTGATAAAATGTTTTCTCTACGTGTTTTTACTACATAGAGATCTACTGCACTATTTTATGCAGACTGAAATTCTTGTGCATGCCGCATTCACGAAAGAAATGTATGATATTTAAAAAGCAGAAAAGACTCGCGAAATAGTAACAGAGTCGCCACAGATTTCTTCTGGTCACCTCACAGCATGCAAGGTGCGCAGCCATATAGTATTTGGGACAGCAACAATTGTTAGAGATATAAGCACACATGTAGGTTCAATTTTTTCTATAAATTAATCATGACATCATGCACGCAAAATAACAGAACCATCACAGGCATAACAGATCTAGTCATGTCAACCAAGAAAAGAAACATGAACAGATCTAAAACGGAGAACATGACCGTCACGTACCGATGATTCTGTTCTGATCGGTTTGTCGATGGTGACACTGCAGGCACAGTGTGGATGACACGAAGTCGATGACGATTCGCGGCCGGCGTCGAGGAAGACGAGTCGAGCTACGACAGCGATCGCGCGAGCGCTTCCAAAAACCTTATTCGCCTCTCCGGTGCGAGAACTTGGCGGCGGTTCGAGACTGCTCTCCGAACGGCGGTGCACGCCGTGAACGGGACGGAGTAGACTACGTAGAACGACGCAGTACAATGGAAGAGGCGAAAACTCTAGATTGATTTCTCATCTCTGTATGGAGGCGGCGATTCAGTATTTATGGAGGAATCAGGACGTGTGATTAACCGATCCGGATTCACCGCCACACAAAACAGCAAAAGGAAGTCGCGTATGCGCAAGCATCTGACGCCGATTTGGACGGACCATTCACGCAGGTGCCGTGCGCCCGCGCGGCCCGGCCCGGCCCGGCGAGGCGAGCGCGTGTGTGTTCTTCTAGTTCTCTCCCACACATACCTCAAGTGACTAGGAGTGCACCATCCCTTTTAAAATCTTCCTCTCATAGAACTAGCAATATGGTACTAAAGTTCACATGCAACCTTCCTTTGCATGAGTGGGCCTTTGAGATTTAATTTAGGAATTATTCTTCTTATATGGGCTAGGCCCACATAATCCAACAACAATTCCCGAGGCTGGATTTTGTGCAACAGTAGTTAACGTGTCAGTGCAATGCAGCTGTGTGGACACTAGCTAGTTCGAGTGCTCTACGAGATTTCTGTGGCCGTGGGAGGGGCTGGCCACCGGCGAAGAGCTCCTCCCAGACGTCAGCGAAGGCGCGGAGGATGAGGTGGTGGTGGCGCGCCGAGTTGAGCGAGAGGAACCGCTGCAGCAGCTCCCTCAGCTCTGCGCCGCCGGTGATCTCGTTCTCCACGACCATCTGCACCATCGACCGCCGGAAGTCGCCCAGCGGGTCGGCGGACTCCGTCGCCACCGCCACACTCTCCTCCTCCAGCCGCCCGCGGCCGGCTCCCCAGCCGCTCGCGCTCCGCTGGTGCCGCGGCCTCCTGCTGCACGCCTGCACGCTGCCGCGGGCGCCGCAGCCGTCCCGGACGCCCAGAGCGCGGACGCCGCTCTCCAGCTCGCGGAGCTGCCGCAGGAGCGCGTCCACGCTCGGCGTGCCTTCCGCGCTGGCATCCGCGTCGTGGGAGGCCGGCGCGGTCGTCGTTTTCGCTGCTGACTCCGACGTCGCCGTTGTCGTGGCACTTGACGTTGTCAGTGGCGTTGTGACAGCGGAGATATTGGCAGCGGCGGCGCGTGAGACGACGATGGAGACCGACTTGGAGCCGCCGCAGCCGCACATGAAGCCACGCGCTGCTGCACCCACGCCCTTCTTCTTCGTCGTCGTCTTCACGGGTAGGCCCCCGGCCGCGCCGCGACGTGCCGTCGCTTTCATGCCTTGGGTTGAGAGCAAGTGTGCATATGCTGCTGCTGCGGACTAGCTAGCTAGTGGAGATCAGCTAGCTGAAGAAACTAAAGCCTGCGCTTAAGGAGAGCCGGGTGAAATGGAGTAGTAGTAGTGCTTTTGTTGTGGGTTCCAGTTTAGAAGCTTGTGGAGACTGCAGACACATTTATAATTCCCAGTAATTTGATTTGATCACTGAAAATTAGTATCAGGCTAGTGGTTGTTAGGTGGCCAATGTCAGTTTCTGGTCGATTACCAGCGGTAATAATTGGCGTGAACCGGGATGAAACAAACACTGTATCAGCTCACGGTGGCCGGTGGGTGAAAGAACATGCAGTTGCCGATTTGTTTCAGATTAGACTTGCTAAAATTCAGTGAGTTCTGCACTTACGTTTTCTTCCAGTATTGTCCTGAGATATCGTATGCTTGTATTTGCAAGCGAAGTTGATGCAAAACGCAGCTAAGGTACGTCACAAACGAGGCTAAGAAAACATTAGACAAGCGAAACAGCAACGCTAGCATTTCCCAGGCTTTGCGTTTTGGCGCAACCTGCAGCGAACAGAACAGAGTAAAAGACAGGAAGAGAAGGGAAACGCCAAGAAATGTCAAAAGGAAGTGACATGAGATTTGGACGGGCCTAACCAATTTCTTTTCAGGATCAGAGGGCCTACTGCAACCACAAGCAAAGCGGTGCCTGTCGCTCATCATGTTCTGTTAGGTTACCAAACTTTGCCATCGCATTACTCCTGCGTCCTAATCGAGATTCAAGCGAATGAGTAGGTAATGTATTAGTAGAACACAAACACAAAACATGTGGATTAGTTTTAAGCATCGGCTTCACTCAGACATCATGATCTGAGTCACTCACATAAGAGGCAGACCAAACCGCAGGTGTAACAAACAACCTTTTTTTATTAGAGAGAGAGAGAGAGAGATCATTAGGTCATGGTATACAGCAAAGCCAGAAATGCTTCATTCGAGTGACTCAAGCACAGGGAATCGATCAAAACACTGTGTCCAGATAAAAAGTTGAGAGCTGCTGTTCAGATGCTTCTTGGGGTGATTGGAAAACAAGAGTAGTGGTGGTCGGTGCATTGGAGTGGAATCGGAAATCTCAATGATGCCTTCGTGGGTTATGTCTGCTTGTATCTGACAGGGGGTGCTACTACAGCTGATGTCAAATGATGGCATCGGCATCCTGCTCAGGCTGCTCTTCCGGGCTACGTCCCAAAGAGTCTCTTCTTAACAAGCCTGCCCGATACTAGCTAGGTTTCTTATCTGGCCCAAGTCTTAATTTAGCCCAATAGAGCACCCACTACTACCTACCGCCGTTCGGTCCATGTATATCCGGCACACATCAAACTGTCAACTGGTTCCTAATTGCTTTATCGATTCCGGCTTGTGAAAGCCCAAAAACACGGCTATATGTCGTACTACTAGCTCGCTATTTCGTGGCCTATCCTACGGTCCTACCTTCTAGTCTGGTTCCGGTGATCCCGTCTGATGTGAAAAAAAGTCGCCATCTCTGTAAGTGAGCCATTCAGTCGCCATCTCTGTGAGTGAGCCATTCTTTTCCAATCACTCTCATCTCGCAAATCCGCCTGTCTCCTCACATTCCCCTGATGCGTAATTCAGTTCTTGCCGTTGGAAAACGACGCGTCCAACAACGAGAGTAGAAGTGCACCACCAATCGGGAGTCTGAATATGGAATCCATCTTGGCTAGAGGCGTCCCTCTTAAGCAATTGGTTTCGTTGATTGGTTTGCGGTCATCTCTTTCAGATCGTGATGCAGCCTGCTTGGTTGATCGATGGCTAATTGGCTAGGACGAGTGTTCGACTCCAGTGACCCCGGTGAGACAAATGAGCTGATGGTTTTGGACAAAAGAAAAGGTTGGTGAGGTGACTACTGACTATATAGCGAGGACACCAATTCACCATAGCTATGCTAGCTTAGGCCTAATTAAAGGTTAGGTCCAAATCAGCGGGCACAATTTGTCGTCGGGGCACCTCGGCTGAGCTGAGCAGGAGCACAAGTGGTCAGATATTGGGTTACTCTCTTAAAAACTAAAATTTGAGTAGACCCCACTCAATCTTCATTGGATCCGCCTCCCAGTCCAATGAGAATGGTAGGAGTAGATGCCCGTGCAGGGTATAGCTACATCTTGCAGGATCCCTCGAACTGGTTCTATTTCTCACGCTTGTGAGAGATCCTTTCCTTTCTTCCATCCACTTCATTTTTTGGTGGAGAAATGCTCGAGGGGATACACTCAAATCATTGTAGAGTTTTGTTGGATGTAGCGCATGAATGTATTCTTAGTGCCTCGCTAAAGCTGTTGTCTTGTATTATGGTGACACTGGACAGCTCGTCCTACTTGAAAAGAGAGAGAGAGAGAGATCAGGTCCACTGGTCCTAAACATTAGGGCTAGATATTGGCTGCTATTTCCTCTGTCTATCTTGAGGAACTAAGAGGAAAATGGGAGAAGAAAAAACTTGAGGAACTAAGAGGAAAATGGGAGAAGAAAAAAACTTGAGGAACTAAGAGGTTAAGGGGAGAAAAAAAGGTATGCGCACTGATCAACTCTACGACGGCAACACTGGTGAATGGCGCCATGCCTTGGGAGTTTTCTCGATAGGGTGATTCGTTACAGCGAGGTCTATATCTAGGCCTAGTCAGCGGTGATGGTTCAAACACCTTGCATCTCAATCCGTCGAGTTGACTTCGCATCACGTTGGATTCCATTTCGCCTTCCCTTTTCCAGTTTCCGCCTCCTGATCAACGGCTGACGCCAACATGCACCCAATAAGAATACCAGAGGATAATACAGTTTTTTTTTGGGATATTTCGCCTTCCCTTTTCCAGTTTCCGCCTCCTGATCAACGGCTGACGCCAACATGCACCCAATAAGAATACCAGAGGATAATACAGTTTTTTTTTGGGATATTTCGCCTTCCCTTTTCCAGTTTCCGCCTCCTGATCAACGGCTGACGCCAACATGCACCCAATAAGAATACCAGAGGATAATACAGTTTTTTTTTTTTGATAAAACGAAACGATAAAAATAGCACCGCGGCAGGCCACCTGCCGTGGACCCAGCCACGTAACCTCACGACATCTGTCGTGGACTGGGTTAGCAGCAGGTGGCCTACCGCGATCTGGGTACGCGGCAGACCGCTCGTTACTGTCGTGCTTTGAGTGTGACAGGTCCACTATCGTGGCGTTTTTACACAGTAAATATACCAAATTTTTTTAATCATTTCATCCGAGGAGATGTATGCTATTTTTGATACTTAGCTTCGAAAATGTGCTAAATGAGGAAAAAAAACTCGATAATACAACTCTATCTAATACTCCCTCTGTTCTTTTATATTTGACACTGAGTATAATCTTTTTAGCCTTGAGGATGTCAAGCTTTTCAAGACAGAGGGAGTAATTCGGTGCGTGTATCAGCTGGGACAACGTACGCGAGCAGTTGGCCACCGTCCGCCGGCGCTTGCGTGCGTGGAACTCACGCAATTCACGGGGGAAATCGCGACGACGCGCGTGCGCGGCGGCCGGTTGGGTGGATGGGTGGACGTCAAAACCCAGCGGGTGCCGGTGGAGGCTGGGCGCAGCTGGCCGGCGCCCCACTCCTCGCTTTTCCCATTTGACTCCTCGCGTCACCCTCGTAAATCCTAAGCTAAAAAGTCTAGCTGCAGCGAAAGAGATGAAATCATGGTGTCAAAAGGAATCAAATCCCTGATGGGATGCTATTGCTACCTGCTGACACTCTTGACAGTGATGTAACTCGTGGGTCATCTGTAAAATATTTTTTTCATTTATAACCTATAAATGATAGGTAAACTGACCTGAAAAAAAAAAAGAAGGGTGCAAAACCAAAACCATTAACCGCAGCATGTTTTGGCGACAAACCGTGATACATACGGTGGACGGTGGTCCAAGCTAGGGACCGATCGAGCAGGTATCAAACACAAATCTCGAATGTTGGAGTTGCTCAATTGGACTCTTGTTATGGATTGATCTCTTTATTTTGGAGCACAATATGTCAGTCGCCAGTGTTTTTCAAGACACATTGAGAGCCTGATCTCCAATCACAACCCGTCACTACTAGCAGCAGTGGTCTGATTGATATTTATGCAATTTAGGCCTAGTTTGGAAAGCAGTGTTTTTTTCCCGATTCCTACTAGAATTGAACGGTTTTCTGCTAAATTTCTGTGTTCCAAACGAAAAATTCTTGCGTTCCAAACAGCGCCTTAGCATTCGAAAGAGTGCATAAGTATACTCTAATCAAGTTAGCCTCCATCATCTACTCATACTATTTGGTACTCGGTATTTGTCAAGGTATGTATAGTTTGTATATGTAGTTGCTTGGTTCTTCTGGACCACCCTTAATCCACCTTTTGTCTGCTTGAGTTCAGTGTACCAGTACTAATAGTTTTCTCTACTCATACTAGTACTAATAGTTTGGCAGGCACGCTACGACACGCATATATTTCTGAAAAGAAGCTGAAACAAGCATGTCAAACTATATTACGGCCACGACATTTTGTTGATTTTTCTGTATGGAACTGTTGTGGATAAGCAAAAGAAAATAGCAGCATCCCAAAAGAAAAGGCTACTATATCTTTGGATTCAGTGGGGATTTTTTCCCCCCTGAAGGAACTATATGACGTACTGAAATGAACCAATCCCCACTTTTCTTTGAATAATAGTACAGCCAATAGTTAAAAATACCTTATAGCCCACAGGTTAGGTACTTCAGATCCATGCTGAATTATATTTTTGGAGAAAACCTCTTCGATGGTTAGCCAAGATGACAAAAAAGAACACGTTATATTCAGTCACAACTAATCGAAAATTTCTCCAATATATTTGGATCATGCTTTAGTTTGCGTAAGATTGATTTCTTTTTCACTTAGACATATTAGACATATGGATCATGCCCCGGGATATATATTTGATTTTTTTCAAAACACACAAAAGTTCTGCATGTCGAAGAAGTTTAGTACAACACGGAGCTCAGAAGGATATCCGCTAAGAAAATAAAAAACAACAAAGCAACAGACTAGTTAGACCGACACCACTACCAAGTACGCCAAGCAACCGCGGAGACAAGGAGCTCCCGCCATGCAGCCCCGGCCCCCGGGATATTTGATAATGGCATACAGCAACAAATCAGACGAAATGTCTTGGATCAATTGAAAGAACGAATCTTTGTATAATAAATAAAAACCGATGACAGTTCGTCTACAACTTCTAAGAAACAATGCTATAAAAAAGATAAAAAAAAGGAAACAATTTAGCTCAATTCAGTGGGGCCCTAAATAAGACTAATGCATAGTCATCAGATGGTATTCGTAGTCTATGATATTTATGGAATATACAATACAAAAGACAACCACAGGTGTCTCATCGAGATAAACTCTAAGTAAATTTAAATTGTGAACAATTAGGCTTGTGTGCATCTAGTTTATATATGTCCCGAACTTTCAACTGTGCTGAAAGAAACATGTATCCAGTCCTCTGGTTATGGCACCCAAAATGCTGTTCATGAAAGACAACCCAACACAAGGCAAAAGTGAAATTGAAAGCTTGCCTGCACTAATATCTTTCTTAGCACACAGAAAGAAAAAAGAACTTAAGCTAAGAAAGGAACTTCAGATTAAGGGCGTTACCTTTCACAATAGTTGGACCTAATGTTAGAAATAAGGCAGGTATATAGAGATTTGTAATCCTGTGATACCTGCTTTATCTCTAATACCTATATTTCTTCAAAAAGTACTTGGACCTATAGATGGTTTTGATTTGATATTCTAATCAAATTAATGTCTGTTGCAGCTTGTGATTATGCGCAGCTAAATCGGTGGTCCGACAGTGTTAGCTTGCAAGTTGCATGCAGAATCTTAATTAGGCCGATCTACGTCTAAGAAGACAAGTTGCAGCCTTTGGTACAAGAAAATAAAGTCGATATAAAAATACCGATCGTAATCTGCATGGCCTACTTTAACTTCTTCTCGATGGTGGCTTTAACCGATCGTTAAGGGCATCTTATAATTGTGGTTGTTTATCAAAACTCATTATTCATTAATGTTATTAGCAATGGGTGTCACCTGAATCTGATTTTACTCCAATTATTACCAGTTGAATGATGATGATTGGCACCGTATAATACTAGCTTCAAGCAGCAAGCTTAATGATTCGCTCTTCACGATCACTGAACAAGTGACATGGAATTACTAATTTTAGGGGTGTCAACGGATCGAATAGGGTCTTCCGGTATTTGTATTTGTATTTTCTAAACAAATACGGATCTGAATTTGAATATTATCAAATTCAATACAAATCAAATGTTGTAACTAATACAAATCGAATACCTACTCAATTTGGTAGGATTCGGATATCCTTATAACCTACATAATGACAAGATATTTATGATCATTTATCTTCGTACATAGCATACTTAATCATTATAATTTATCTATTTCACCTAAAAACATGAATTCATGTTAAACTAAAAATAATCATCTAACTAATTAGTCATACTGCAATAAAATATGTATATTGTTTTATCGAATTCGAATACAAATAATGTGAATAAAATAACATTTCAGACGACAAAAGTCTATACCATATTCGTATCCATTTTTAAAAAAATACGGATACAAATAGGAGATAAATTATTAATCGGATTGGAAAAATATAAACTATATGTGTATCCTATCGAATACGGTAGTCAAATAAAATAAAACGGATAATTAATTTCTTCTCTCTCCCACATTTTGAAGTTTGTAATCATCGGATACCGGCCGGTTTATAGCCTACCGGCAAGGAGCAGGAACTGTTCGGAACCGGGAAATGGAACCCCGTCCAGAACAATTCGAATCACCAGCTGATCCTCATATCTTGCTCGGCTGTAGCAGGTGGCTACAGAATTACAGAATCTTCTTCCAAGTTCCAAGAATCGTCTGTTTCACTAGCATCCAGCAGGAACCAGGACGGTGCTGTACCAGATGCAAAACGGCATTGTGAATCTATCAAAAGAAGAGCTCAAAGCGGGACGGGTCATAACTCAGTAACTCACACACACACATGACAGATCGACCAGCAGTTTCTGAACAGTTCACCGAAGAAGAAGAAACAGTAGCGAGCGGCGGCAGTAGCTGAGAGATAGAATAGCGATGATGAGAGCATGAGAGAGGGCGGCGAGCTAGCGCGGTGGAAGAAGGGAAATAGGAGCGAAATGATTGGGGCGCACGACTGCGTGGGACGGACGTGGACTGCTTGGCCCTCTTGTCTTGGTGCCGCGCCAGATCGGAACAAGCCATAAAGTGGCAGAGGAATCCGACCAATCCCTCCTCCTCGCCTCGCCTTTGCTCGCCCACACCACGTACCAAAAGGCAGAGACGGAGGAGAGGAGAGGTCTAGAGACTTGCCATCCACTGCAGCTAGCTACGGCTACTGCGTACTGCGCTTCGCACCAACGCTAGCTGCTCGCTCGCCAGTAGTATTTAGGACCCCTCACCTCCCGCTCGCCAGTTCCCCTTGCCTCTTTGCGTCGTCGTCGTCGTTGTTGCGTGACACGCTCGCCTAACTTTGGCTTCTCCTCTTGGCATTCCCCCTTCCTACCGATCCGGCGCCGTCGCTGTACCGCACTGCTTGCCGTTTTGACGCACTAACTAGTTCCACCTTGCTATTACTCTCTCCTATCCGTTTGCTCTTTGTGACCATCCCATTCCTCTTGTCTGTGTGTGGCGGTCAGGCCGGAGACATGTCGAAGGTGAGGCTTCTTGTTCTTGGATTCTGATCCTGATTTCATTCCTTCGTGCACGTATGTACACATGTTAATCGCTTGAGGTTAATCTCTTGGAGGATCTTGCTTTGGAATCCAAGAATCCCTTCTTTTTCTCTGCACTTTGCCCTTTGTTCAGGTGTTGGTTTTTGTACGTAGCTTGTTTCAGTCACACGTTGCCTGCCTTCCCCTGTTCTTCGGCGCTAACTAACTGTGGCATGCTGCTGTTCGCACATGTTTCTCTGTTGCAGAAAATTGTGGTGAAGCTGGATTTGCATGACAACAAGGACAAGCAGAAGGCCATGAAGGCCGTCTCCGTGCTTGTCGGTACGTGTCGATCGTGTCACCCTCGCGCGCATCCATCCTCACTGCTCGATGATCAATCCATCAGCCATCCTCTGTTCAGAAACAAGGCCACGGATTAACGACGACTATGTTATTTGTTGTTTTGCTTTGTCAGGTATCGACGCCATATCGATAGACATGGCGTCGCGCAAGATGACGGTGATCGGCACGGTGGACCCAGTGAACGTGGTGAGCAAGCTGCGCAAGTCGTGGAAGGCCGACATCGAGTCGGTCGGCCCGGCGAAGGAGCCGGAGAAGAAAGAGGAGAAAAAGGAGGAGGTGAAGAAGGAGGGAGACGGCAAGAAGGAAGGCGACGGCAAGAAGGAGGGAGACGGCAAGAAGGAAGGCGACGGCAAGAAGGAGGGAGACGGTAAGAAGGAGGAAGGCAATGGCAAGAAGGAAGACGGCGGAAAGAAGGAAGGTGACGGCAAGAAGGAGGAGGGCGACGGCAAGAAGGACGAGGCGGCAGCCAAGAAGGAAGAAGGCGGCGGCGGCGATCAGAAGAAGCCCGCCGCGGTGGCGCCGCTGCCGCTGCCTCATCTTCCACCGCCGTACATGATAAACGCGGACTACATGAACCAGTACCGGCCGCCGGCGGCGGCCTACCCATACGTGCCGCCCCCGTACTACTACGCGCGCCACATGAGCATGGAGGAGAACCCCAACTCGTGCGCCATTTGCTAAAGCCGTACTAGCTTGCGTTGCATGAGGTAGGCGTACGTGCTCGCGACCGTGTGTATAGTATATCTCGTATCTATGAGACCAACAAGTTTGCAAGTTGAAACTAGTAAGTGGTACGTACGTACGTGAATTTGTAATTGCAAAATTTGTGATGCTACGTACTGCATGCCTGCCCTAGTAATCTTTTTCTTTCAAGCAAAGAGAACCGGTAGAGAGACAGAGAGTGATGGGTTTGGACAGAGAGGAATATGGCAATATGCAGTGCATGAGCAGTGGTCATGCATGTGGGGGCTGTTCAAACTTTGCTTTCTAGCTACGGCATTAGAGCCACAATGATAAAAAAAATTGGCATTTTCTCCTGCAATTGTAGCTAGATGCATGTGTATTACTGGTTGTATATAGAATTGTAGATTGTTGTTGTTTCAGAATTATGGACCATGCATATTTCTTTCAAAAGAAAAAAAAAATGGAGTGCCAGGCATGAAAACTAGCAGCTGTTGGAAAAGATCACTCTGTGCCGTACAATTCTAGTCGGTGGGAATCAAAATGATGGTCATCTCACCCAGCTGGATGCATTACACTTTGTTCTTTCTTCGGTGTTTGATCAACCAGGCATAAGATTGTTCTGCACGTGTTGTTTGAATTCAAGGGGGACAATAATTTGCTGGCAACTCTGAATGTCTGAATTCTTCTCTTTTTTTTGAGGAAATAGACGTTGCCGTTATTGCATTAAAGAAGGTATAGTATCGAAAATAAATAAAAACAAAAACAAAAGAGTAGTAGTCCGCCCAGCTTTGCCGAGCAACAAACCAAAAGTTAAAAAAACCTGGCTAGCGTAGCATGTACAGGCATGGAAAAGTCCGACAAAAGGCTGATAGTGTTGTAGCCGGTAAGAACAGCAAGCAGCAGTTATAGCCGGAAACTAGCTGTGTGTCCTTGCAGAGTTCCGGCGTTGGGCGTCACGGGGGCCGCTCATCTCCTTTTCCCTGCGGTTGTGGTTGTGTTGACGCTGCGGTGCTGTCCTTCCTTTTCCATTTTGATTAGCAGTTTTAGCAAATATTTAAAATAAATTTTAACATAAATTACAATAACTAAAGCATATTTTCAGCAACATATAAATGGCAAAAATAATATATAAGCATATAGTTTCTTTATGTCAATTAAACATGATAATATGCTCAAAAGATAGTGTCGGTGTTTTAGAACCGATCTTACGTAAAGATTGTTTGATTCGGGGGGGTCTCCACAATTGATCACGCAGACAAAAGAGATACGGGGATTTTTATACAGGTTCGGGTCTTCTCCAGAGAGAATAACAACCCTACTCCTGTGTGTATTGTATTGGGTATCCTGGTTACAATCAGTGGAAAAAACTTACGCTAATATTGCTACTGATTGCCTCTCAAAAGTCCCCCACGATTCTCTCTGAAAGATGTACATTTATAGTATACAGAGAGGGAGGTTGTCGTTCCAAGCCAAGAGGTGCTCATTATTCCGTAATAATGAGAGTAATCACCGGAGTAGTAACCTCCCCATGTTGCCTGACGGTTATCAATCAGAGATAATGGTGGGTTATTTGCAGTTATTTCAGGGAATAACTACTAACGAGGATTAAAACCTCTATGTATTATTTTTAATACATAACAGACCATACGTCTTCATGGTCGTAACCCCTGAGGTTCACGATCTCACTGGTCGTAGAGATTTCAGAAATTACACAATGGGTACTCTGGTCGGACGAAGGTCTTTGCCTAGCCTCCGATTAGGGAACTGCTCGTAAAAGGTATGAACTGATATTTGGAACTGATTCTATGTATATTTTCTACCGTGTGATGAATGGAACACGTGCGTATGTTCCATACCACACGATATTTCTTATCCTGAAACACTAATGAATAACCACTATGCGGTTAAGTATCTCATAAGCATACAGCCGCCGAACGATTGGCTCTCCATCAACCGTCATCCAACTCCGACCAGTCGCGACGCTTCACATCAGACGTCTTCTCCAGAAGTAATTGCCACCCCTTCAAGAGCTATTTAAAAATAGAGCATGGACGGAGCAAAGGGTCTGGGATCAGACTAAAGTATAGGCCTTAGATTTGTGTTTTAAGTCTGATATTATAACATAATAAGCAGTGTTCTCAGTGTAAACATGAGTAGTTCACCATCTAGTCAGGAGGCATTCCCTGTAAACTCTAGTTCATATTAATAAAAGAGCAGTCCCATTATCTCTCCAGATTTTCCACGTTATTCTCTCCTTTTCTTTTCGTAAGATGGACGTCTTGATCGTTGACAACTAGCGCCGTCTGTGAGGAACGCGGTGTGGAATCTTGGAAGAAATTATTTGCCTATCAAATCCTTGTCCATTTCCCGTTGGTAATCGCTCATGTGGTTATGGTAGGAAGTTGGGACGAGAAAAACTGGCTCGACCTGGCGGACTACTCCAACCTCGACATGGACGCATGCATACAAGCCATATAGGAAAACGGGGTCTCTTCATCATCCTCCTCCTCCGCCGGTTCGCCCATCGCAGATATCAGCGAGGTCGACCAGATGGATGAGGATACACCGCTACGATCAGTGGCAGTTTCAGAGGAAGTGTTTTCGACCAACTCGGAATACCCAAAAGCCTCTGCAAGTCCGGACTTTTCGACCGGAAAAAAAGGTGACGAAAATTCAACACCGCAACTCGAGGATCAATATACCCTTGATGCGATCATGGTTGACAGGTACTCTCCGACGGCTTCTGGCAATTCCAGGAGCCAACTGACATTTGGAGACAGTGTCGATGAAACCCCCACTGGTCATAAACCAAGTGGGGATCATAAGGCTCAGCATACGATCGGCAATCCGTCGGATCAGGTTGAGACCATTACGAAGACCTTAGGAAGTGCTGATTACCGACCACTCTCCATCATGGAAGCTTCTCGCAGAAGCTCTGAAAGGCTCTCCATCGATTACGACGGAAGCTCATCGGAGGATCACTGCTGGAAGCACGAGGTCAATGCAATTGGAGATACAGATCAAAATGCCGTATACGGCCCTCCATACATTGCCTCGCCACCACATCATAATGAAGATGGTACGAGCGTTTAAGCACCAAATGCCAGAGGTAACAAAACTGGTGGACGTCCATCAGTTAATTTGCCTGGTTCTGCCCCAGCCAATGCAAGGGACCAGGCAAGACCGACTAGGAGGTCGGGGGATTCAGGCCATCAGACACCCTCTTCTGGCAGAAACCCTTTGATACCTTCGGTAACAATACAAAACCTACAGCGAGTTAGAGATATGTTAAATACTTCTGACCCTGCTTTGGCAGAGACTCCAGGTTTTGTTCAACTTGTAGGTCAAGTATCATAAATTATCCAACAGACTATGCAGCGCACATAAGCATATCGGGAACGAAGGTACTCGCAAAGTCAGACCATGACTTCATCCCAGCATTCTTCCCGCAGCAGGGGCCAGCATGGTTGCGTTGAAGACCAGTTGATAGCAAGACCACCTTGACGATTCCGACCAACAAGTCATGAGGGAGAGAAGGTTGTTCCAAGAATCCTCACCCTCACTTCGTCGAGAGGAGCAATCGCTTGGACCTGGTGATCTTCGACATCATCTGAATAAAGCAAGCGGTCGGAGGCGTCCTAGCAATGTTCACAACCGAATCGGGACACCGGAGCATCGGCAATCTAATCTTACAAACCGGTCTCCGACCGATTATAATCCGGCACCTTTCCAAAGAAGGCGCCACGAAACTATTACAGGTTGTCGAGCCTTCTCCGCAGGGCTCTAGGCTATGCGTTGACCAAATAGGTTCTGACCGGTCAATTTGGATAAATTCAATGGGACCTAAAATCCTTTGGAATTTCTCCAGATATACACCACCGCCATCAGAGCCGCTGGTGGTGATGAAAATGTAATGGCTAACTATCTTCCCACGGTATTAGAAAGATCAACCCGGTCGTGGTTGCTCAACCTACCGGTCGGGTCAGTGTATACTTAGGAGCAACTTTGCGACCTTCTGATTGCAAATTTTCAGGGTACGTACGATCGCCCTGGGAAGGAGGACGATCTCCACCGAATTCGGCAAAAATATAATGAGACTCTCCGGCAGTACATCAAAAGATTTAGCCAGGTTCGTAATTCAATACCAGAGGTTGCAGAATCTTCTGTCATCCAAGCCTTCAAAGCGGGACTAAGAAATCGAAGGTTTACAGAGGATTTAGCTATACATCCGCCACGAACAACCATTGAGCTTTTCGATATGGCCGACAAGTACGCAACTGCCAGCGAAGCGGTTGAGTGAAACGAAGCTATTGATCGAAAAGATAAAATCCCCCAGTCTGGCTTAGATAAGACAGAAAAGAAGCAAAAGAAAGCTCTCAAGCAAAAGAGACACCGCAAAACTGTCAGAACCCGGGATTAATATCCCAGATCCTCTGTGCATTTCTGAACTAGTCCCATGATCAGTAGCTAGTTCACACAGTAAACAGATATGGTAACAAAATCATATCACAATTTTATTAATAAATAACAGAGTTGATTACAAAGGAGGCTTATAGGCCCACAATAAAATAAACACAGCGGAAGACGAAGATGTAGTAGGGTCCAGTTAATCTGCCACAGGCAATCGACTGGGGAAGCGGCCTAGTCGTCGAGGTCCACATCGGTAGCAAAGTCCTTCTCCTCTGAAATTTTGTTTGCATAAAGCAAGAATGAGCACAACTTCCGTGCTCGCAAGTTACACCCGTCAAGTAACAGAATGACATGCATATATGGATGTAACAAGGATGGCTTATGTGTTAATTTGCATAAAGCGGTATTTTCTTTAAATACTTGTACTAAGTTCAAAAGCAATTATTCTATACTACAAATCATTTTGTAAATTCTCAGTTTTATAGTCAGATAACATTCACACAAGAATGGTGAAGGATACCTTCCTATCACATGGCTTCCTGCCCAAATTCCCATCTGGATAAATCAGTTTTGAAGAAGTTTATTTTCAAACAAAACCAAAGTCTAACTTTGAGTAGTTCTGCTAGCATATCCGTAACCGTGGATACGGCTATTCAAATAGTTTTACACTCTGCAGAGGTTGTACAGCTTTACCCACAAGAGATAATCAACTTTTAATGTCCGTCTGACACACTTCCGAAGGTGTGCGACTAAGTGATTATCACGAGGCCATTACAATGCGCCATTCCACCGCGGTTACCCCTCGCTAAGGTTTCGCCACCCCCTTTGGAATAAAGACCTCCGGGTTCGGGCCCCCTCTTGCGCTAGGTGGGTCTAACATAAGTCGTAACATGACTACCCATTGCATCTGTAGGGAACGACCACGGTGAAACATTGCAAATTAGTTGGCCAGGTCCCGCCCACACAGGACATGTGGTGGTACGATAAGGCATAGCATCATGCGCTCGAAGAACGGTCCTTAACTGACTTGGGCAACTTTCCAACAAAACCCATGGGCCTCAACCATACCCGATTGAGCCCGTGCAGGAACATGCACCCACCAAACATCCATTATGCCCAAGTCCAAACCCATTTTCATTTTATTTTTCAGGTAAAAGCATTTATAAACCTTCTATGGTAAAACAATACCATAGAACCAGTTTAAATCAAATTTGAAAGATTTGGCTAACCTTTCCCAAATACAAGATTTGATCTAAGCATTGGCTAAGCATAATGCTAATTTTAATGTCATTTTACCTACTGGTGACAAGGTATTCACGTACAATATTCAAATTGGCCATACAAGGATAATTGGATTAACTAGGCAATTAAAACAGGGAATTAAAATAATTGCATAAACATAGGCATGCAGTGATAATTTAAAATGAAATATAAATAGTTAAAATAATGGGATCAATATGATCAAGGGTATAACTTGCCTCGCTTGAGGTGACGTTGTTTTTCTTAACAGATCACCTTAACAGAACGTCTGGTGTTGAGGTGACGTTGTTTTTCTTAACAGGTCACCTAGTACTCACAAGTACTATCTTCAGGTAGTCCAAGTGTACGATCACGATGATCATACAGTCGAAATCAATCCTATTATGTTGTTCTTCAATCGGCGTCGAAATCTGATTCTCCGAGGTCGTCGAAAACTAACGTGAAAAGAAGCTAAATTCAAACTAAATTCAAATAACAAGTCAAATGAACTCCAAACTAAAATAATTTGATTTAGTTAGCTAGATTATAATTTTATAAAGATTTTGCAACTTGAACCACCCCAATCGGAGTTTGGATGCAAAAGATATGAATTTTAGAAGTTTGGAATTACATGGAATAATGAATTAGGGTTTAAAGGGATTATTGAACAAATGAACTCAAAATTAAATAATTTTAGTGTAGATGGCTAGATCTTGATTTTATAGGAATTTAGGAATTTGAATCGACGAAATCGGAGTTCGTATGAGGGAGAACGATCCCCGGGAAGTTCTAAATCTAAATAAAACCCTAACATCAGATTTTATTGAATTTCCCGAATTATTTTTCTAAAGGAAATTCCGGTTTAATGCGCATGCTGACGTCAGCAGGGATTTTTGGAAATTTAAAGGAATTAAAATAAATTCCTGACATGTGGGGCCCCCGTGTCACAAACACGGCTCACGGTGGACCGATTCCACCGAGCCGAGGGCGGGATGGTGCGGTGGACTAGCCACGCGAGCTGTGACATGGTGCCACGCGGCGCTGACGCGGCGCGGGATGCTGAGGTGGCGCACGGGTGGCGGCCACGTCGACGAACACCGGCGGCGGCTCGGGCCCAAATGGCGCCGGCGAACGGCGGCACAACGTCGTCCGGCGAGGGTACCAGACGAAAGAGGGGAGTCGACTGATTGCGATGCTCACCTTGGCGGCGCTTGGGGACGAAGAAATCGCCGGCGGCGACGTAAAGAGCGGCGGCGCGAGCGGGGTTGACGGCGGCGGCGAGCTCCGGTGGGATTTCGGTGATGCGAAGGCGAGCCCCGGGTAGGACTCGGTGCCGTGATGCCGAAGAGGCGGTCGGAGTTGCTCGGGGATCGTCGACGGCGACGCTAGAGGCTGCGGAAGTGGCGGCGACCGTCGGTGAAGAAATGTCGATTCCGGCGATCTTGGAGGCGGAGGGGAGGAGTGGGTGGTGTCGCTGAGTTCCTTGGGAAAGTGCGCACCCGTTGCTCCCTTTTATAGGTCAAGGGGCGACCGGGAGGAGGAGAATCGGGCGCGAGCTCCACGACGGTGATGGCGCGATCTGGCGATTTCGTGCGAGAATAGGGGGAAAATGAACGGAGATGGGGCGGCGTGATGCGGGGTAGTTGATGCGCACAATCACGTGAGGGATGGGGGCGAAAAACGCGGCGGAGATGGAGCTCCCTTGGGCGCTAATGGCGGGCGGTCTCGGGCGCGGCTGAGAAAGAAGAAGGGTGGGGGAGACGGCCCTGACGGGTGGGCCCAAGAGGAGGGACAGGTGGGTGACACGTGGGGTCGGGGCGGTGAGAGAGAGAGAGAGGGTGGGGAGCGGGCGGCGAAACGGGCCGGAGTGGGCCGCGCGCGCGTGAGAGGAGATGGGCCGAATGAGGTTTCGGCCCAAAGGTTTAACCGGGGTTTTTAATTGATTTTCCTATTTATTTAATTTCAGAAATTAAAAAAGGCTTTAGAAAATAGCAAATTAAATCCAAGAATTCTAGAAAAATTCATAGAAATTCCTAGAGTTATTTTGCACTTAAATAAAATAGTTCCAACTTATAATTGGCTATAATTTTTGCAAATAAATTTATTTTGGCCTTAAA
This sequence comes from Ampelocalamus luodianensis, assembly GCA_036346255.1. Taxonomy (NCBI): domain Eukaryota; kingdom Viridiplantae; phylum Streptophyta; class Magnoliopsida; order Poales; family Poaceae; genus Ampelocalamus; species Ampelocalamus luodianensis. Next base: position 2,342,130 of record CM070622.1, read on the forward strand.
ATATTTAGAAAAAAGCTTTTAACAACTCAGAAAATCAAAGGAATTAATTAAAATTTTATTTTTCAGATCAAGCCAAAAGAAACTTCAAGAATTTCAAATACATTTTTACTTTTGACTTTCAAAACTTCAGAGATTCAAATAAAGCAATCAAACTCTGGCAAATTCGCAGAAAAACCAGTAAAATAATAATTTTATTTATTTTTATTTTGGTAACAGAACTTTGGGATGTTACAAAAACCGACGATACCTCTTGACATCCTCAAAGGCTGCGTTAGCCTGTTCTGACCACTCGAAACCCTTGTGCTTCCTTAGAAGTTTGAAAAAAGACAGTCCTTTATCTCCCAAGCGTGCGATGAAACGACTTAATGCCGTCATGCACCCCGTGAGTTTCTGAACTTATTTTTTCGTGGTCGAGGGGCACATCTGCATGATGGTCTTTATCTTTTTAGGATTTGCTTCGATTCTTCGTGCAGAAACCAAGAATCCAAGCAATTTTTCTGAAGAGACTCCGAACGCACACTTCTCGGGATTGAGCTTCAGGTGGTGCTTTCTGAGGTTGTCGAATGTTTCTTGCAAGTATGCGATATGATTAAGCCGTTTGCTGCTTTTTACGACTAGATCATCAATGTAGGCTTCCAAATTTCGGTCTGGTTGAGGCGCAAAAGTCGTTTGCATCAAACGCTGAAAAGAAGCTCCAGCATTCTTTAAACCGAATGACATTTTGACATAGGAAAATATCCCAAATGGTCATCTTCTCGACACATATTGATCTGGTGGTAACCAGAGTATGCATCTAGAAAGCTTAACATTTCACATCCAGCAGTAGAGTCAACCAACTGATCGATACGATGTAAAAGAAAATCATCTTTTAGACAAGCTTTATTAAGATCAGTGAAGTCTACGCACATACGCCATTTGCCGTTTAACTTCCTAACCATTACAGGGTTGGCCAACCACTCTGGGTGGTTGACTTCTCTTATGAAGCCTGCCTTAAGCAACTTGTCCAATTCTGACCTAATAGCATCTCGTCGATCAGGGGCAAATCTCCGTAACTTCTGTTTTACGGGTACTTTGTCGAGCCGTAAGGCTAGCCTGTGCTCAATCACTTCCCTGGGGACTCCGGGCATGTCGGATGCTTGCCACGCGAAGACATCTGCGTTTGCTCGAAGGAAAGTGATGAGGGCGTCCAGAGGAATCTCTTTGAATTGGTCGTTCGGCTTTGGTGGAGCTTTAGGCTTCGACTTGCTAGTCGAAGGCTGACTTTCGTCTTGAGTTGGTATCTGTTCAACCATCTCGTGGGACCGACGGTCGCAGGAATGCGTCATCTTCTTGTCACAGTAAATTATGATTACTCCTTTGGGACCTGACATCTTAAGACATTGATACCCATAGTGAGTAGCTATTAAGAATTTTGTCAAAGTTAGTCGTCCGAGTATGGCGTTATATGCTGTATCGAAATCGACCACATCAAAGGAGATCTTCTCTGTCTTGAAATTACTTGGTGAACCAAACGTTAAAGGAAGAGAAAGTTGGCCAATTGGTTTGGCCGAAGACCCCGGTACGATTCCATGAAAAGAATATCGTATCGGCCTTACCTTTGTCCTGGGAACTTGCATCTCATCCAGGGTACTCGTAAACAGTATGTTTAACGAGCTCCCACCATCAACCAAACTCGATTTACCCAACAATTGTTGATGGTGGGTTCGACCATAATCGAAAATCAACCTGGTCTAGTTGAAGGGATCGGGCAGTCATCTTTCTCGAAAGTGATGGTGACTTCCGACCATTTCGGTAACTTATTGACAAGAGGAGACTCGATTGTGTTTACCTCACGCTCGACAGCCTTAAGCTGTCGCCTTGACTCATATGCCGATGATCCACCATAGATGTGATCGATGGTGTGTTGCGGATCCTGAAACGACATCTCCTCCTCCTCGTCCGACTCATTCCGTCCACTTGTTTGACCTACCTGTTCAAGAGTAGGAAGTGACCCCTTGCCAGAGTAATAGTCTTCGAGTTTTCGTAAAAAAACTCGGCAGTTGCGAAGATCATGCCCTTCTTTTTTGTGAAAAGGACACCACCTGGGTTTATCATTCTTTCGATCTTGGCGCTTACCTTTACCTCGATCAGAATTTTGCTTGGAGTTACGTGGCTCTTTATCGCTTACGGCTAGGACCTCCTTAGAATCAGCAGCTGGAGACTTGTGTCTCTTCGCCTTGTTTTTGGATTTCTTAGCCATTTTATCCTTTTTCTTACCACTTTCACCTGCCTCTTGAGGGATATTGTCTTCGCGATCGATAGTGTTTTTCCACTCGACTGCTTCAGCGACAGTCGCATATCTATCGGTCATCTCAAAGAGTTCGACGACAGTGACAGGAGGATTCAAAGCTATATCCTCCGTTATTCTTCTGCTACGGACTCCCTGCTTGAAAGCACTGATCACAGATGAGTCAGAAACTTCCGGAATAGAATTATGAACCTGACTGAAGCGCCTGATGAATTGACGCAGAGTCTCATGATCGTTCTCTTATCCGGTGCAAGTCGCCCTCCTTTCCAGGGCGGTTGTAGGTACCCTGGAAGTTCGTCAGCAGAAGGTTGCAGAGGTGCTGCCACAAGTAGACCGACTCGAATGGCTGGTTTAAAAGCCATAATCGAGCAGATCCTTCAAGCACAATCGGAAGGTAATTCGCCATTACATGCTCTCCTCCTGCTACTGCTCGGATAGCGGTTGTGTAGATCTGGAGGAATTCAATAGGGTTTTGGGTCCATCGAAATTCTCCATATTTGCTGGTCGAAAACGAGGTGGCCAGCGAATTGCTCGGAGATCGGGTGAAAACGCCCGACACCCTGAGATAACTTCTTGGCGCCTTCTTTGCAGGAAAGAAAGGTTAATGTTACCGGGTGATCGTACTCGACGATACCCATTCACAGGTGGGCTGAACCTATGGTAGGCCTCAGTCTTATAAGGGAAATACTCCTCGTATTCCGTCTGCTGCCGCAGATTTCGTCCTTGAAGTGGTGAAAAATCACCTCTCCTGGGGGTTTGTCGATCTCCAGATGTTCGACGAGCCTTCCTCAAGTCAGGAGAGTAACATGATCGATGATCATGTCGACCTCCATGCGACGAGTTGTTCGAACGGCTAGCAGAAGATGGAGTCGTACTACTACAACTTCCGGGTTGATGTCGACGAGGACACTCGAGTCTTGCCATCGTGTTCCGAAGCCTTCGTACGATTTCTTCAGCAAAGAGATCGTAGCCTGGTACTCGAGCGAGCTTTTGGGTTGAATTCTCAAGCAAGTCGTTGATGTGCTAGAGCTCCTGAGCCTTTTCCGACTGGAAATAAGCGCGCGCAGGGAGGTTTTTCTTAGCCGCTATATTTCTTCGTCGAGTTGCCTCAGAATCATCCATATCAAGGCTACGGGTGACTTTGCTAGATCTACGCAATCTGAGAGCAGAGCTAGGTGCCGCCGCAGATCCGGGTTATCGTCACCCAGAGATCCATAGTCCACCTACTCCTCCATCAGATAGGGGGGCTCAAGGTCGAACACCATGAGGGGGGGGGGTAGGAATGGTTGGTTGTTGGTGGTTTGGAGGGTCTAGGTTGCCACAAGGGTAGGCTGGTGTGTGGATTGGGGCCGGTGCCACTCCGGCATTGACAGGTGGCAAGGTGGTGGGTGTCGGTGGAGTCGCCTTTTCCGTCGGGGGAGAGAAAAGCTACTCACGTCCGCTCCGTTGAATGGCTTAATATCTGAATTCTGATAGGATGAAATCAATTACATAGGGCCGTAGAAACATTAAGCTGAGTCATCTGCCTGATTTTGACATGAAAAATAAGAATGTAGGTTGGTAAACCAAGACAAAATGGAGAAAGGAATGATAATGAGCATGCAGCAAGAAGCATGCACGCCGACGCATCTAGCAGACGCTGCTGAAAGATGTCGTCAGACGTTGGTATCATGAGGCAATCATGTTTGACACGTCTCTCTCCTCTCCTGTCCCGGGTACGCAAACGCAAGCTACCTGAATCACTTAAAACTAATCCGCCATTACGGCGTTGAAGAAGAATAAAGCAGCTCGGCACCCATAGGCAAAAGGTCCTCTGCTTTCCAAGAGGAAGAAGCAGCCATACAAAAGTTGACAAAATTTAGTGCAAGAACTCTTGCCTCTTTCTAGAGCAGTGCCACCAAACTTTTTGCCACTAGCTAAAGCTAAGATTAGTCAGTTCACACTTCATTGCGCACTGGTTTTAGAACTACGCAAATCCACAATTGAAAAGGCTTAGCCAAAAGCTTGATCACGAGAGCTTAATTAGTTCATGCGTAAGCATTACAGTTACAATCACAATTATTAATTAAAAATATTAAACCTTCGACCCAGTTCGGACACCCACAGCGCTCCCCAACTGCGTCCAGCCCTACGGTGGTGTCCAGGTCGCCCGCTCGTTTTCGGGCCGTCGGATCGAACGCGAAAGGCTAAGATCCGCGCGAACTGCTGCTCCTCGGACCCTAAACCCTAGCCCGCTCCTAGAGGTGGCCAAATGGGTGACACGACACGACACGGGCCCATTTAGACACGGCCCGCTTGAACCGGCATGTTAAACGGGTCATGTCGTGTCGGCCCGTGGGCTCAGCCGCAGACCTAGGCATGACACGTTGAGCTCACGGGCAGTATCATGCTGGCCTGAGCACGTTTAGCCCGACGGACCTGGGAATGGTCGTTTAGCCCATCTCGGTTTTTTTTTTTTGAAAAATTGCGACAATTCTAAAAAAAATGTATAGAATTCAAAATTACAAATTAAAATTTCAAAAAATGAGTTCTATACCCATAAAAGAGACAAATATATTGAAATTATAGTGATGAGCTTTGTAATGTTTAGAAGACTGTCTCGTTAAAAACTTTGCCAAGTAAAAATTCGGCATGAGAAAACCTTGCAAAGAAAAAAGAGTAGTGATAATTAATTCAAGAAGACTCATGTAATGGACAGATCGATTGAAGACCGATTAATTTTACTTGCATGCTGAAATGCTTTCAGAACACACTACTACCAAGGCAGCACTTTTCTTTCATTAGATTCTTATGCGAGAGAAGTAAGAATGGAATTGCAAGCAATCCAGTTTTGTTATAACAGATGTGCTAGATTTCAATAGCTTAGCAAAATGTTTTGTAACCATCATGCTTCATCTTAACTGATATGCTAGGAATGGCATGAATCCTAAGTATTAGAGCATACACTTAGTGCTTACTAATCATTTTTTTCTTTTACCTTGCAGATCAATGCAGCCTATTATGGCCATCGGCAACCCACAGGGCTCACTTATGGGTCCCTGAATGGCAGAGTCACTACTTCAAATTTATATTATTTAGTTGGGATTATCTTCTTCTTCTTTTTACAGAAGCCATGGTATATTGTTCGCCTTTTTCTTATTCAAGAAAATCGAATACAATCCATTCAATGAAACAAGTAACAGATCTATTCTTATTCTTTCTTTTGAATTAAATTTCATGCCTTTTAGTATAAAAGTTTACATATGGCATAAGCATTGTTGTTTCTTATCCTCAAACTTTTGCAGCCTTTTTTCACACTTGAACTATAATAGTTCAATTTTTTTTTTATTGAAATTCAAGGATGTTTTGGTAGGTACACAACTCACCTTAATGCATTTCGAAAATAATAGTAATAATAGGTATTGTTGTCATGTATCTTGTCATAGGAACGCTTAAAAGGTAGCCATGCTTTGTACCTAGACGGCTAGATGACCATTCTATCCTAAAGTAGCATATTGAGATGCTCTGGATCAGGGCGGAAGTACTTGGGCACACCCAGTGTCACAGGACACCGGGTCTTTTAGAAAAAAATAGTAGATATTATCGTATATATACTATGCGTGCATCCCTTAGTTTAAAAATTGTGCACCCCGATTCAGCTCAACCTCTGATTTTTTGCAGACTTTTGCCGCATAAATTACTATTTAATATAGTGTTACTTGAAAATTATATATGTTGTTATATGTATAGTAAAGTGGTGAACTCGGGTCATTTTAGTTCTAGTTCCGCACCTAGCTCTGGTTGCTTACTGATAATGGAGAAGTGTATAAACTCAACATGTTGTCCTGAACTCATCAACCTATGACATGTTCGACTATAAGGTTACAAGAGAAAAATATTTTCATGAGTTGTTGACACACATTAATCCTTCACAGCCTTATTGGTGCAGCTACGACCTATCTTAGCCCCTCTTTGATTCTACGGGGTCACTTGATTCGCTGTTTTAGACTATTGTTCAGATATACATTGATCACTTGCACTCTTCAAGCTTCCCATTAGGTTCTTACTCCATCGACGGGTCTCACAGCGCGGCGAAGCACGCGTGACCTTCTAGTTCTCATTAAAGAATGCACACCATAGCCATAGATTACAGCGTAAAAGTAGGGTCCTTGCAACCTGGACTTGTTTACGAGGAAGCAACAAAAGACGGATCACGGGGGCTTCAAAAGATTGATATATTTTAATTTCTTTTTTTTTTCGAATGAAGAGAACTGCCTTTTGCATTAATAAAATATGAGAAAACAAGAAAAAATAAATAAAAAGATGCACCCCAAGAGGAAAATAATCCTTGGCGGGAGGGAGTCCACAACTGAGATATGCTTTGCAACACTCTAACAACAGCACCAAAGCCAGAGACAACAGCGGGCAAACTCTCCATTCTGACAAAACTAGTAGTAGTAGAATAGCGGCCGCGGCTGTAGCGTCGCATTTGCGTTTGCGTTTTGCAGCCTCTCTCCCTAACCAAACAGGAGTAAATTCCTTGTCAATTTTTTCAGTGCCGATGAGTCGGATGATCCCGACGTCTCAACGCACTTGACGCCAGCCAGTCGTCTGGCACTAGCAGCTCTTTCAGCTTTCGATGACAGAAACTAAAGGACTTTAAACTGTTTAGCCAGAGGCGACATTTCAATTTTTGACTTCAGAAATGGAGCCTTCACAGCCTCCAAATATATGATATATGACAAAAGAAGTATCAATGGATGACGCAGAGGTGATAAGAACTGGCGATTTTGCGAGGTCGCGTTCAGCATCTGGTGGTCATCAACTCGCAAATAGAACATAGGAGAAATGGACCTACGTGTGTACGGTGGTCGGTGACGATGGCGATGGAAGAAATGGAATCACCTAGCCAGCTACCTGCTGCGGTTTTTATCAGCCTCACCAGCTACTTTCGTTATTTGGCAGTATTGTCAAGTTTTCGCCGTGTATTTATAGGATTACCATGCACATTTTTTTTTTTTACAAATTTGACTGCTTACTGCACAGACATCTTACGGTAACCGACTACTGGCCACCACGTGTCCACACCGCACGATCGCCGTGCGATAGCGCCCACGGCCCGCCACATGGTAGCCGTAGTGCACGTGGACACATGGCAGCTGTGGGGCACCACGTGGCGGCCATGGGGTGCTACCGCACGGCAGTCGTGGGAGACGACCGTGGGGTGCTATTGCACGGCGGTCACGTGGCGCCCCACCTAAATTAACTCTAACCCTAACTTAATGGACACGTGGTGGCCATAGGGTTCTACCGCACGGCGGCCGTGCAGCAACGCTATCGCACAGTGTGGACATGTGGCAACCAGTGGTCGGTTGCCGCACGATTGCTGTGTGGTCAGCGCGTGAGTGATAATACTGTCAAAAATTCTCACGCTGATAGGTAAGAATAGCACGTACATGTACGTAGAAATCAGCGTATCTAAGTGAACACTTTATTTGGAAGGGCACACACATGCAGAGTACTCTGTACTTGTACAAAAAATCCTTCGACACATCGTCAACCAATCAACTGTAGAGGGCTAGAGGTTGACCAATTAGAATTGATCCTTTTCTTCACCGAGAAACAATGTCAGATGATTGTACATTTGTACTGACTACTGGCGAGTGGCGACCACTGACGAATAGCTACAAAGCAGTCACTGTGTCTGCTCTGCTGTAATCTTGTAACTTCCGGCATCTTGGCTTTCAGATTGCTGTGACTGCACTCAACTGCTCAAGCCATTGTTGCGACGATGCAAATGTATCCATCGGTCCATCCACGCAGCGTCGGATTCGGTGTAACACGAGAAAGCGTGCCCTCGTTTACGAACAGTAAAGATCGACGTTGCCAGCGGCGCTACACGTAGGGGCTACACGTACGCTCTGATGGCTATCTTGGAACTTTTCCAAGAGTAGTCTCGGGAACATAATGAGTTCAGAATGTGCCAAGCCTCAATTGCCCAGTGATGTTCTCTGAACTGGGGCTATACTACGCAACAAACAAAGCTGAACTTCACGCTGCTAAAATTGCCCTGCCGAATGTCTTGCAATTTGTAATGTTACCTGCAAGTGGCTGCAACATTTCAAGTGTCTCGGCTACATTAGGCATTAGCCGATCCAAGCAAGTGCTAAGGAGGCAATTTCTCTTCACCAAAGCCGAACAAATCTGCGACTGACATCTGCCATGTTACTATCACCTCTTTACTGCGCCTGCACGCGAGCTGGAATAAAATGGAGGAGGCAGGGGCGGCGCACCGCGCACGGCCCAGGGCGCTGACAAATCGTGAGGGTTTAAGGGGCCGACCACTTCACGCGCTGGAATGAAATGGAGGAGGCCGGGGCCGCGCACGGCCCATGGCGCTGACAAATCGCGTGGGTTCAAGGGGTCGACCACTTCTGTACGGCCGAGATTGAGACAGCCATTTGTCTTGGGAAAATTTTGTTCGTCCAACTGAATACGTGTAATATCGGTTTTAACACTTTTTTTTTTTGCTAATTTTGTTTTTGCCACTCTTCTTGGTGTACATTTTGTTTGTCACTTTGTCCAATTTTCCGTCAAGTCAACTTGTTTGACCATTAGGAAACATGCAAAAATATTTAAAACTATAAAAATTGGAAAACAAGTATCAAGCAAAATACCAAAAAATATACAAATTTCAGGGACCACTTTTGAACACAAAAAAAAATCGCACAAAAAAATTACATTGGAAAATTTCAGCAATATTCCATAAAAATTGAGGAAGATTGAAACATTTTCCATATTTTATTTTTTAAGAAAATTTTCTAGTGTATTTTGAAATGTTTTTAAAACTGTTCAAAAGTTATCCTTAAATTTTCTATATTTTTTTTTATAGTTTTGCTATGATTTTTTAAATATTTTTTGGCATATTTTTTAACGGTCAAACACATTGAACGGAAAATTGAATGCAGTAGCAAAAAAACGAAATGCGCACTAACGGAAGAGTGGCAAAAACAAAATAAGCAAAAAAAGAGTGACAAAACCGATATTACACATATTTTCAGTGACATGAACAAAAGTTTCTCAAAAACGATTGGGCGACCCACGGGCATTGCCGGAACCCCACGGGCATCGCGTTGGGTAGCTGCCATTGCACGCGTTCACCAACAATTTCAGCACTCAGCTAGGCAGTGACGTGAAGCACTCGAGGTCGTCGAGCCGACGGAGTTGCACCAGAGCACTAGACGTTCATCGTGCGGGGTGCACATGCCATCGTCGCGACCGCCTCCACTCCACTCGGAGCGTCCGATTGAGGATGGATGACCACCCCAACGATAGCCAGTGTTTGGCCCGCCCCGCGGGACCACAAGTCAGCACAACAAGCGCAGCAAATCTTACGCCACGCAGTGGTTCCATGAGTACCCTAGTCGAGCTTTGCTTACACCTCACATTTTTTTAGGAAGTCCGCACGGCTAGAGGGGACGATGAGTATTTTTATTTGATTGTGGGTCCCACCTTGCAGCTAGTACCGGGGCTAAACAATGGGGAAGAAAAGTAAGTCTAGCACCTTTGTGACGTGGCAGTGAGATGGAGAATCTAGCACCTAGTACATTGTACATAGACTAAGGAGGCATTTCTCTTCACCAAAGCCGAACAAATCTGCGACTGACATCTGCCATGTTACTATCACCTCTTTGTTGCGCTTGTGTGTGGGCTGGAATGAAATGGAGGAGGCAGGGGCGGCGCGAGCCTAGAGAAATTGCGTGGGTTTAAGGTATGTACAATAGTATAGACAACTGTTGTCAATATTACAACTCCATATCATCTATAGACCGCTAAAGACAACTCTTACAATAGGTTGCTTTTTTTTCATGTCTCTATAGACAACTCCTTCATGCACAACATGTCTTGTTTCTCGTGTTACAGTCAACTACTGCATGAGAGACGATCCAATTCTCTATGCTCCATCTCTCATCCATATCATCTTGTGTTCTACGTGACAATGTTTTATAAACAGCTGATGTCAAACTATTGTACATGCTCTTACGGAATCGACCACTTCTGGTCGGTCAAGATTGAGACAACCTATTTATCTAAAGAAAGACCGAACGGCCCACGGGCACTGCCAGAACCCCACGGGTGCGGCGTTGGGTAGTTTTTGTTGCACACATTCACCAACAATTTCAGCACTCTGCTAGGCAGTGACGTGTAGCACTCGAGGCCGCCGAGCCGAAGGAGCTGCACCGGAGCACTCGAGACGAAGAGGTTCATCACGCGGGGCGCGTGGAGGCACAGGCCATCATCACTGCCACCTCCACTCGTAACGTCCCACTCTAAATAGGTTTAGCTTAGGTCTACCCACACGCTGGATAAACCACGCACTCACACCAACTCCACTTTCGTTTTTGTCCTCGCTTTGCGTCCAAAGGTTAACCTGGGAGTTGAAATACATTTGGCACTAGAGTTTATATGTTGGCGTGACTCTTGCTCGACTCGCAAGTTGGGACTATACGTTTGGTTCTTTGCTGAGCTGGGCTATTGCTCGGCTAGGCTAGCTAGCTCATTTCAGCTTTGCCACGCTTGCCTTGGCTAACTTCTTGGTTAGTTTACTTTTGATGGCAAGCTATACTGGCTAGTCATTTGGTTTTGACACCAACATAACAGATTTTTTTAGGGCAAGTTTCTTTAGCTAACAGTTTGGTTCTCCATCAAAAGAACGAAACATCTATTATATTTCACCTCTTACGTGAGCATCAAATCAAAGTCGACTGCAACAAGAACATTCTGGGTAGGAAAGGGTTTCCTGCCACGGTATCTGTCTACTATTCGAGATAATAAAAAAAAACTTCACACGAAATGTTAGAAATAATGCACGGATCGACAGGGACAAGAGACACGAATTTTACGTGGAAAACCCTTGCGGGAAAAAACCACGGGCGCCAACCGGCGATGAACACTATATGTGGAGCGATTACAGAACGCCGGGGATTACAATGAGGCGTCAGGCGTCAACACTCCCCGTGCGGCTTACAAGAGGTATATATAGGGGTAAAAGGACTTAGAGTCCCAGTAGGAAACTAATCCGCTAATATGGTAACTAATCCGGACACTTCCATATTAGAAATTCGGATCACAATATATCCCTTATTTCAACAATCTCCACCTTGAGACGAATTTCCTCTTGCAAAGATAATGAAGAATCATCAATCATCAAATATCTCCATAATAAGATAAAAATCACCGTGCGCCAACTAGTCGCTAGGACTAGATCAGATACCAACTAAGCTTGAGCAAAGCTCAAACTTAGTAAAAGGAACTGGTTTTGTCATCATGTCACCGGATTATCATGAGTACTTATCTTGCACACTTTGACATCACCTTGAACAATAACATCTCGAATAAAGTGATATCTCACATCAATGTGCTTTGTTCTCTCATGGAACATCGATCCTTTGTAAGGCATATAGCACTCTGACTATCACAAAATATAGTAGTGCAAGAATTATCTCCACAAAGCTCAGTGTACAAACCTCTCAACCAAATAGCTTCTTTACAAGCTTCAAATAGCCATGTATTCTCGCTTGATGGTAGATAAAGCAACAAAGAGTTTGCAAACTTGCCTTCCAACTAACAAAGACAACCACCAATGGTGAAAACATAACTGTGAGAGACCTCCTCTTGTCCAAATCACCAAGATAATCGAATCAACATAACCAACAAGTCCATCTCTAGAATTCCCAAACGCAAACAAGCATTAGAAGTGCCACGCAAATATCCGAATATCCATCGAATCGCTTTCCAATGCTCTTTTCCAGATTAGCCATATATCTACCGACAACACTCAAGGCATGAGATAAATCAGACGAGAACAAATCATGGCATACATAAGAGAACCAATCATACTGAATATGGAATTCTAGACATGTACTCAATATCATAATCGACTTCTGACATAAAGTCAAGATAATCAAATGCGGTTAATGGAGTACTCACCGGTTTTGCATCATGCATATTAAAACGACGAAGGACTTTCTCAATATAACCTTTTGACTAAGGTATAACTTGCCGATTTTCTCTCTAATAATCTCCATGCCGAGAATTTTCTTTGTCGCACCTAGGTCCTTCATCTCAAATTCATTACTCAATTGTGCTTTCGCTTTGCTATTTCGACTTATCTTTTGCAAAGAATCAACATATCATCAACATAGAGAAGCAAATAAATGGTGAACCATTAACAGTCTTTAAATAGACACAGCTATCATAATTAGACCGCTTAAAATCATGAGAGAGCATAAAAGAGTCAAATCTCTTGTACCATTGCCTAGGAGACTGCTTCAAACCATAAAGAGATTTCTTTAATCTACAAACAAGGTTTTCTTTTCCAGAATAACAAAACCTCAAAGTTGGTCCATATAAATGTCCTCTTCCAACTCCCATGTAAGAATGCGCTTTAACATCTAATTGCTCAAGTTCATAATCATGCATGGCAACAATACTGAGTAAAGTGCGAATAGAGCTATGCTTCACAACCGGGAAAAGACATCATTAAAATCAATACACGAATTTGACTATAGCCTTTAGCAACCAACCTTGCTTTATACCTTGCTTGGTTCTCAGAGAAGAAATACCTTCTTTTCTTTTGAAAATCCACTTACAACGAACAAAGCTTCTTCTCCTTTGGCAATTTTACTAATTCCCAAGTGACATTCTTTTCAAGTGACTCCATCTCATCATGCATAGCGCTTATCCACTTATTACAATCAGTGGAACTAATAGCCTCAGTATGATGAAGGTTCTCAGATACCTTCAATTTCTTCTCTACACTCAAAGCATAAGCAACAATGTTAGCTTCTTCGATCAACCTCCGGGTGGATTAATCTCTCTCTAGGCACATTAATCGCAATAGATCGTTGTGGTGGTGCTCAACAATGAGGTGCATCATGAACAATGGTATTCTCTTTATCCGATGTGTTACCCGAACCAACAGAGTGCTCCACCGAACACTTGAATTCGCTACTCTCAACAGAACGTTAGTAGGCGCTTTATCGAAAGCATAGCGATTCATTAAAGACAACATTTCGCTAATCACAACCTTCCTTGTTTCAGATTCCACAACTTATATCCTTTAACACCGATTTATAACCAAGAAAGATGCACTTAATAGCTCTAGGCTCTAATTTTCCATTATCAACATGAGCATAAGCAGTACAACCAAAACTCTCAATTCGAATAATTTGTTTGGGAACCGCACCATACCTCAATTGGGGTTTTCTTTTCAATTGCAATATTGGGTGATCGATTAATAAGATAGCAAGCGTGGAAGCGCTTCACCTCAAAAACGCCTATGCAAACTCGCATTAGACAACATGCAACGGCCTTGAAATGATGGTTCTGTTCATACGCTCGCCTACACCGCTTTGTTGAGGAGTACCAGAACGTGTAATGCCTAACAATGCCTTCGCCTTGCAATATGATTCAAATTCATCGTAATGTAATTCCATCCCATTATCGGTCATAAGTTTCTTTACCTTCTTTTCGCTTTGCCTTTCAATCATAGTCTTCCACTCTTTAAATGCTGAAAATGCTTCGACTTATGCTTCAAGAAATAAGGCCACACTCTTCTAGAGTAATCATCAATAATTGTTAACATATAACGAGCACCTCCTAGAGATGTCTTGCAGATGGCCCCATAAATCGTAATGCACATAATCCAAAATACCTTCAGTAGTATGAACCGAGGTATTAAATCTCACCTCTTGTGTTTGCCAAACACGCAATGCTCACAAAATTTTAGCTTGCCGATGCTATGTCCATCAAGAAGTCCTCTCTACTCAATTCGCTAAACCAAGTTCACTCATATGCCCAAGACGCATATGCCAAAGATTAGTAGCATCGTAATCGATAATGAACTTGAAATTACAGCAACATTACTCGATATTGTAGTACCGCAGATGGTACAAATTGGCGCTTTAATATCACTTTCATCACAATAAGAGAGCCTTTTGATACCTTTAAAACTCCACCTTCACGAATACTTGTACCCTTTAGTATCAAGAGTACTCAAAGAGATGAGGTTTCTTTTCAAACTGAATGTGCCTCACATCCACAAAGTTCGACAATACCATCAAACATCTTGATCTGAATTGAACCAATTCCTCGCAACCTTACAAGATGAGTTATCACCCATCAACACAAGCACCACCTTCAACAGTTCATAGGTGGCAAACCAATCCCTATTCGGGCACATATGAAAGGTACAGCAGAATCAAGAATCCATTCATCATTGGTCTTAGCACATCCAAAGAAAGGCAACAAGGTTTTCTCCATTAGGACTATCATCGCAAAGAAGAGTAGCTTTACCTTCATCATCCGGTTTACCTTTTGGCTTATAATGGCCAGTCCTCTTTTCTTTATTCTCGAGCTTCCAAGATTCAGAGATGTCGTGCCCATTTTTCTTGCAATATTTGCACGACTTGTACTTGCTCTAGATTTCAACTGCTTCTTGTAGCCGTCGAACTTTTACCTCAAATCCATTGTTTGAGTTCTTCTCCTTTTGCTCGCCACGAATAAACAAGCCTTCTCCTTTCGAGCTTGAATTTTCGAAGGTACCATCTGCTTCATCTTCTCCTTAGCATGCAAAGCTTCATAAACTTCATTAAGAGTGAGAGTGTCTCTACTATATAATATGGTATCTCTGAAATTTGAAAATGAACTAGGCAGTGAACACAAAAGAATAAGACCCAAATCTTCATCCTCATATTTTACCTCCATCGACTCTAGGTCGGCAACAATCTCCTTAAACGTTGAAAGATGATCAAGCACTGATTCTCCTTCTTGCAATTTATGAGAGTACAACTTCTGCTTGAGATGCATCTTGCTGGTGAGATCTTTTGTCATGCAAATTTTTTCCAGTTTCAGCCATAATGCAGCAGCTGTCTTCTCCTTTAAAACATCCTGCAAAATATTATTGGATAGATGAAGGTGAATCTGAGATAAAGCCTTACGGTCTTTACGCTTGTCATCTGCGGTCCATGCGGTAGGTTCTTTTGCAAAACCTTCCAATGCATCATCCAAATCCATCTGTGCCAACACAGCTCTCATCTTAACTTGCCACATCGAAAATCTTGTATCACGATCCAGGAGTGGAAGATCATACTTCAAAGTCGCCATGAGGAATAAAACCTGAAAATTGCTGGTACTGAAATGTGTAAACCTAGCAAAAATCACGACCTGTATGGTGCACCTTCTGCGTACGCTAATCAACAATCTTCCAATCCCTGGTACGGCTCGAGTGAATGAAGCAAAATTGGATAGAAAGCTAGCTTGCCTCGGATGAACAAAGCAAAAACAAGATTCTTTAATGGCTTGTCGTGATTCGTTGGACAAAGCTTCAAGTGGAGATTAATTAAAAGAAGATTGAACTTTGGGACTCGTGTTTGCGGAGTAAAAACGAGCGTGCGGCTTGGTCGCTCGGCTTGCGCCGTGTCGGGCAATACTTTCCACGCTGGCAATGCCGGTCGCCGCGATCCCGCTACCGGACCGGCGAGCGGACACAAAGACACAGCGCCGATTGAGACGCCGGCCGACGCTGCGCACGCGAGCCCTCGAGCGACGCGCGACGAGACGATCGACGAAGGTGTAGCGCGTGACGGCGGCGCAGCAGATGCGATCTGCTATTTTTCTGGTCTCTCTCTAAACCCTAATCTCCTGTGCTCTGATACCACTTGTTAGAAATAATGCACGGATCGACAGGGACAAGAGACACGAATTTTACGTGGAAAACCCTTGCGGGAAAAAACCACGGGCGCCAACCGGCGATGAACACTATATGTGGAGCGATTACAGAACGCCGGGGATTACAATGAGGCGTCAGGCGTCAACACTCCCCGTGCGGCTTACAAGAGGTATATATAGGGGTAAAAGGACTTAGAGTCCCAGTAGGAAACTAATCCGCTAATATGGTAACTAATCCGGACACTTCCATATTAGAAATTCGGATCACAATATATCCCTTATTTCAACACGAAATGTGGGTTTCATCGATGCGTCAATGCAATCCTAAACACCCAATTAACGAGCAATTAAGTACAACCACCTTATGAAATGGAAACTGGTGTCGCTATTTTTTTATGATGCCCTATTGTAGTGTGGAACATGACAATTTGTTCCTCTGCGGTACAGTGCCAAGTATTTCTAAGTGCTCCCATATTACGTAACTTGTAACATAGTTTGAAGAACACTGATTTCTCCCTACGCAATTCCTAGATACGATGTTTCTCCTCTACATAGTGGAGTTTGTTTCGATATCCCATTCTTTCTTTATTTTTCTCCAACAATGAATATCTTATAGGGTCTCTAGAATTTTGTAGTTTTATGACCAATGTCCAGTACGCCACTGCAAAAGAACTGAAGAAAGCAATCTTCCTATTAATTTATGCATTGTCGTCCATCTATAATGAATTTAAAAAAGACCAGATGTTCTTACACAATCGTGATGCTATCAGTATTGTATGCAGACCAAAGGCAATAGCAGACAGAGCTATGTTAAAATAATAAAAACATGTCCTATCAACAAAAATTAGTAACAAAAACTTAGATTTCTATTTTCATTTACTTCCATAACTCAATTTCTAGTTGAATGGACTAGTTGTGCGGCCAGGGATCGATGCGAGCTGACCTTTCTCTTCGTATATTCCATAACTCAAATTCTAGTCGAATGGACTATGGTTGCATAGCTAGGGATCGATGCTAGCTGACCTTTCTCTTCATTTATATCTAACTTCAGAACTAATTCTTTTGAATGTCAAAATAGTGTTCAGATGTAGGCTAGTGATTCCCAAAAAATTCAAGAAAGGAAGCATCATAGAAAAGCAGGGAATACGTGTAAACAAGAGGATGGAGCTATGGCCTTGAAAACAAGTAGATCTGTAACAAGAAGATGGAGCCATGGCCAGAACAATTGCAGAAACAAAAAGAAGAAAAGACAACAAAGTAATCTATGTAGACCTGAAAAAGGAGAATGGAGTGATGGCCTAGCAGAAATTGCAGATACGGGTGAGTTGTTGCAATCGACCTCGCCTCCAGCGGCAATCTTGGATAGCAAAAGCAAAGAAGAACTGGTGTGAACGATTCTGCGAACAGGCTATTCGATATATGGAGTGGGAGAGGCCGTGGAGGGATGAGAGGAGTTCAGATATTTTGGTGAGAGGAGGAGAATTCGGGGGAAGGTGGAGGAAGAGGGCGGTGAGGCGAACGAAATTGGGACGAGTAGGTGCATGTGAGGTCGCTGATTTCGGAGGAGTTTGCTTCGTCCTCATCTCGATTTTTTCGTGCGATGCGAGTGTCGATGATCCGAACACGAAGTTCCTATCGAGCTTATCCGAAAAAAAAGACACGAGAACACTGTCAAAACGAAAATCCTTTATTACCGTGGATACACTGAGTATTTACATGAGAATACAATGGGATGTTACAGAATCAATCGAATAATCGTGATTAAAAATGTTAGAACATGTTGAATCTGTTCTTACGAAGTACGTGGGTTATCTTATTTATAGCTATTGAAGAGGTGTCAGTTAATAACTGTTTTTCTGTTAGTCAACTGTCGTAAGTTGTCAAATGCTTCAATAATTGCTTTTCCGTTAGTTACGTGGGAAACTGTCATGTCTCTCGACCACTTTATTTGTCAGGGATTGCCCGAAACTGTGTAGTTGGTCGGATAGTGTCCATAGCTGGTCGTCTCATAACTCAAACTGGTCGTTGACTAGTTATGCTATAATAAAGGGTATTAAACTTTCTTTTAAGTATTGGTTGTAATTTCATAATCATTATAGAGGTAGCCTCTGACATGTAGGTCTACTTTAACAAAAAAAAAAACTAACTTTAACTGAAAGGTTAATCTAGTCAAGAATCCTCATCAGCAAACTAACCATCGAGAGCGAGCCGATTCAGCTCCCCTTGGTGAGCAAGGTTATCAGGCCCAACAAGGCTAGCTGACCTCCAAAAGCTAGTTTTTTTAGCGGTGCCAATCACCCAGCCTAGCCGAGCAAGGCTAAAATTTATTTTGCCTAGGAACCAAACGTACCCTAAATTCTCAACTCTCATCCTCATGAGTCATGCCTCTACATGAGGCTCAAACGGGCTCAATCCATCCTCGTTTTGAGCTAAGTCTCACGTAATCCACTCCACTCGGAGCGTCTGGTTGAGGATGACCAACCCGACGATAGTGGGTGTTTGGCCCGGCCCGCGGGACCACGAGTCAGCGCAACACGTGCAAATCTTGCTCAACGCGGTCGTTCCATGAGTGCTCCACACAAGCTTTGCTTACACCTCACATTATTTTTTAAAAGGAAGACTGCACGGCTAGTTTTAGTATATATTATTGTTCATCTTTTGATTCTTAAAACACTTTCAACACTAGAAAGGCACACAACCCTGGTGGCTGCAAAAAGCATTCAGGATGCCCATTCGACATCCCATTGCAACAGTGAGCATCTTCGGGAGGGCCTCTTCATACACGTATGTGTGCAATCGCGCTCAGTAAAAAAGGCGATCTCTTTAACAAGACATGGACTATCAATGTGGTGCCAGAAGTATCCTCTGGTATCACCTGAAGAGATGGTCTGTCAATGCGGCACCAGAAGACAGTTCCCTGTGGTATCATCTGGAGAAATGGAGCAAACTTGTTAAGACAGGAAAAGAGGGGGCTACAATTAGGACCATAACAACATCAAAGCTTACCATGTCTGCTTTGTATTTGTGTCAGATTCAGATTTCCACACTATATCTTTTAGTTCTGATGAGAAACTCTTGTAGAACTGCATGCAATTTTCAAGAAACAGTGTTAATTATTTAAAAATACTAAGAATCAGGCTCGGTTCAAAATGTTTGGCAGTAGTAATGAGAAATATGACAGTTGAGATCATACCTTGTGAAACTCCAATGTGTCCCCTCCAGTTTTACGAAGCTCAACCATGTGGAGCGATGGAGCAACCTCGAAAACCTGCAAAAGATTGCATGTGAATACCAGGCACATAGCTAAGCAAAAAAAGATCCATACAACAGAATACAAACATATATGGTTAGCACTTTAAATGAGAACTGAAAGCAAAAGTTACTGCAGCCTTATACAGCTATAACAAGATACTCTCATGTCTCAATATTCAGGATAGTGCGGGTACCTCCGTTGCTACAGATAAATGGCCTTTTCTTCCAGTCTTGTCCCCTTTCAACTTCATCTGGAAGTCCAAAAGGAGAAATCCGTGTAAGTCCTGAATGGCTCAAATTCTAATGCAAATTCTCAAGGAACCTGTTAGTCCATAAATTACCATCCAAATTGGCATGTACCTTATAATTTTGTTTCCGCACATTGAAACCAAGAGGCCCGCAAGCTTCCTCTATTTTAGACATGATCTCTTGTGGTGTACATTGAGATGTGAAGGATGTTTCCCGCTTTACCATTCCCTATATTACAGAGGGTTGGATTATTTAAGAATCAAGAAGGTTCGCTAACAGTACAAATTTATCCCCAACTAGACAGCTAGATTTCTAAAAAGGAACAATCAATAGCAGAACAATACTATAATATACTTGTTACTTCAATGCATGCTAATCTGTAAGACTAACACATTCAGACAATGAGGAAATTATGATCTAGCAAAACTATATTAAGTATCGATCTACCATTTGTTTCTGAAAAGATATACCTCTAGTCTAATGAAAACTAAACCGTAACACAATCACAATATGGGGAAATAATAAATTAATGGTTCCACCAACTTTACCATCATCTCCTTCTCAAACAAATTTCCAAGGTTCAATCCCTGCGACCTTGAAATGAGAGCAAATGCATTCATGGATTCTGGTTTCTCTTTATTCTCCGCCACAAGATGTTCCTAAAAAGTCCAAAACAAAAGGTAATAAATGAAATGTGCCCTGTATGTAACAATCAGTTATTGGTTAACTGAGAAGTACACCATTCGGATCTTTTGAACTCATGTAAGTATAACCATATGAAATTTTGAGACAAACATGTGCATCTCAAAGTGATATTTCAAATGACTACAAGAAAGAAATAAAAAGTTCACCTTACTGCAACTGCAATGGCTATCTTGAGGATGAAACAAAAGATAAAAATATTCCTACATAGCCTTTAAAACACATAACACTTCTTGGGAGATTTTGCAATTCAATCGCAAGTTAAAAATGAACATTCAGCTTGTATTACCTCTAAACCATTGAATGCAGCATCAACATCATCAAGGCTCACATCCTCACCCTGCTCAAAATGTGGTGGTTTATAGTCCTTTTTGAACCATTCATCTTCCAAAATTTCCGCAATTGTTATCCTCTGCAAATAATAAAACTCCTTGTTTTGTCAAACACTCTTGTGATGGAAATTAGGCTTCTAAAGAAGGTATACATATAGAAGAATTCTCTGGACTGGTAGTGATCCGCTGAGTTCAGCATAACAGTTAACTGAAAAGACCAAAGAATACAGGAAGGGTACAAGCTCAATTGGCACTTACTGTATGAGGATTAGGATCAAGAATGCGCTTAATGAGCTTCTTCGCACCAGAAGAGAACCATGCTGGACAAGAAACATTTGCCCTGCAGATCTGTAAAGAAAACATCAAAATGTCTATCACCAACGAATTTCACAGAACAACCAAGATTTGTACGCCTATGACACACACTTACCATTTTGTACAAAGCCATCAGGTTGGGGTCATCAAAGGGTAAATATCCAGCCATAAGGACAAATAAGATTATGCCGCACGACCATACATCAGCAGCCATACCATCATAACCTTTATCAGCAAGCACCTGAGGGGACACTCTAATGCTTACACCTTTTGAAGCACATTACTTACACAAGGTAGAAACACAATAACTAATGAAAGGAAAACGTTTCACCTCAGGTGCAACATAATTTGGTGTTCCGCAAGCAGTATGCAGAAGTCCATCCTCCTAGATAACAAAATTCAAAAGAGTTCATCAAAATGCTTTTTTCTTAACGCTTTCTTGTCTCCAAGTACAAATAATATGCCATATGTAGTTCTTTTTAGACAAGGTAGCATGTTATTAAGCGGAACGTTTGGAACAAGTCAATTAACCCAGAAGAATGCTATCAAACACAAACGCAACCCCTAGGAGAAAAATGTTTAACAACCGGACAAGCCAAATGCACACTTCTAGCTGCTAGAGATCGTACTTTTGTTTGTGGTGCAAAAGCACTCAAGCCAAAGTCTGAAACTTTAAGAGCCCCATTTGAGTCAAGAAGCAGGTTCTCTGGCTGCAAATGGCAGATAAAACATCCATGAATTAACAAGTGTGCCACATAGCATCCGCATGACCACATGGGAGATTAAACACATCAGGAAGTGAGCAGGATAATTGGACAAACCTTCAGATCTCTGTGGTACACTCCTCGGCTGTGGCAATAATCAACTGCATTTATAAGTTGATGGAAGTATCTTCTTGCTTCATCTTCTCCTAGCCTCCTAGAATTGACCTAATTATCAAGAACATAATGACAAACGACTTAATAACTTAACATCCAGATGGCCCTAGAACTGCGAATTACCTACAAGATAAGCTCACAACGTGTAAAAAAGCAACGTACACAAACTAAGTCATAATATCTAGCACAGAAAGTTTGAGAGCCTCACGATCTTATCAAATAGCTCGCCTCCATCAACAAATTCAAGAACCATATATATCTTTGATTTGCTAGCCATAACCTGTCAAATGCACACATATTGAATTAGATGAAAGATAAAAAGATGACGAGACTTACATTATCGTGTTTCTGTAAAGATTGCACCATACCTCATGCAGCTGGACCACATTTGGATGTTTTATTAGCTTCATTGTGGAAATCTCCCGTTTGATCTGAAAGAAGTGGAAGAGGTGGTGTGCGCTGACATTTTAAAACGATGTATGGAAAACACAAGCAACTGTACATCTAATAGTGGTGTTAGATCACATCTTCTGCAGAAAAACAAATCTTTTCCAATAAAATCCCCTTTTGTAATCAGCTTCGCGTGGGTGATATTGTGACAGAATGGCTTCCCAAGAGAGACCCACTTTGCATATCTAATTCGGCGGTCACGGGGTTACGATTGTCCACTTCATATTTGATACTCCTTATCAGACCAACTTTAGCAATCAAAAGCTTGAGCAAGGTGAGCACACCGACCGAACACATAGATTTACTCCATCGCAAATATTCCCTACGGACAGAATCACGACCATGACAGAGACGTAAACATATATTCTCCCTTAATCCTCCCATTAATTTCGAATGAAAAGATCCTTCTTTCGGTCAAAATTTTAGAATATTATATTTAATTCAATTCCTTCAGGAAAAAAAAAGGTTCGATTCCAAGGAAGGAGCGGAAGGGAGATGGATGGGGGAGGCGGAGGAGGCGACCTGCTCGACCATCTTGTGGCGGAGGACGTGGTTGCGGTCGAGCACCTTGATGGCGAAGACGCCGCCGGTGCTGGTGTCGCGGGCGAGCTTGACCTTGGCGAAGCTGCCCTCCCCAATCGTCTTGCCGAGCTCGTACCGCCCCAACCGCGTCCTCCTCCCCGCCGACACCGCCGCTGCCTCCGCCATCAATCTCACGCTCCCCTCCCTTGGCGAGGCAGATCAATCAGACAGGTCGATGCGCCGCGGCTGGCTCGTTTCGCTGGGTTTCCCCTTCCCTTGCTTTGTTGATTGTTGATCGCGTGGGCGTGGGCGTGGGTGCGGGTGCGGGTGCGGGTGCGCGGCAGTTATAAGGCGGGGTGGGTCCGGTTGGGACACGCGTGGAGTGAGACGGAGGCGGGGCGCGGGGGGCGTGCTCTCTTCTTTTCGCCGGGTCGGCGTCACGGCCGAGTTGGTGTTGCCTTGCCGCACCGTGCGCGCGTGGTCCGGTTGGGAAACGCGTGGAATGAGACGGAGGCAGCGCGCGGAAGTGGGGGCCGTGCTCTCTTCTTTTGAATTTTTGGCCGTATCGGCAGGGGTGAAAACGTATCAGATACGAATGGTTAATAGTTCTATTATATTTATTTTTAGATACAGATACGAATAATATCGAATACGGATATTGAGTGAATATGATCGCAGATATTTTTCAGAATATAAAAACCTCTTAAATTGTATGTCAGAAATTAACGGAAACATACAACTAGTTTATTTGATGCAAACATTCATGAATGGCTAAGCATAATATGATATCCCTGTTGAAAATAAAATATATCCAACTAAAATTAACCAACTTATGGTGTTCAAAGATACATGTCAATAGCAATTATTTAAGGTGGCATAATGTCGAATAAGACTTTAACTATTCCCGAAAGTAGTTATTAGAGAATTAGCAATGCTTGTTGATATAAAATAATATAATTTTTATAAAATGGGTACGGCATGATCAAAGGTCTACGACTTGCCTTCGTTGAAGGTTTGAGTTGCTTCGACGGATAGGTCCAAGAATTATTCTGAAACGTCGGAATCTATATGCGTGAAAAGGGTCAAATAAATATAATAATTTCAAATAAAATCCAAAAAAAAAAATCAAATTAGAACAAAAAAGGGTACTAAATTTAAATGAATTTAGAAACAAGAATCGACAGAATCAGAGTTCGTATAAGGGAGAACGAACGTCTGCAAGGTTGCCTTTTGGGCTAGTATTCCGGATATCCGGCTTACGTATTATCCCGATAATCCGTATTCGACGGATACCAGGGCAACTGTATTCGTATTCATTTTCGACAAAAAAGATCTGTATTCGCTTCCGATCCTAGAATTATCCGAGAAAAATCCGATCCAAGATAATCAGAATCTGTTTCTGTCCAGATCGATCGAAAACTATTCGATCCGTTTTTACCTCTACGTATCGGCACCTTTTCGAAACGTATTTACAAGAATGACCTACTTGAAAATTTATTTGCAAAAATAACCCTTTACCGCACGGTCACCATGCGGTAGCCCCTCCCCGGCCGCCACCTAGCCCGCTGTCACATGGCCATCGTGCGGTGGCCCCCCTCCTCTCTCTCCTCCCAGCAAAATTAGGGTTTAAATAAATTAGGGTTTGATCGTTGTTTGTAGGAATTTTAAAATATAGCAAATGAGTTAAGAAAATTATGAAAATTTATGTGTAGCCTCCTGACACAGTATACTTGCTTCTATAAATTTTTCATAATTTTATTTGTTCCGAATTTTTCTCGTAATTTTATATAAGTGTACTATTTGTACGATTTGTAAATGTAGAAAATGAGATCCAAAAATTATGAATTTTATTTTAAACACTCCTCATGCAGTGGACTTGATTGTGTAATGTTTTGATAATTTTAGACATGTTTTGGGATTGTCTCGAAAATTAAGGATTTAGGTTTGGATTTTAGGTTTCGGAAATTAAGGTTTCATAATTTCATGTGACTTGGAATGTATAGAAAAAAGCTGCATTGCAACTCCAATTGTGGGGGGAATAAATGTCAATTTTGCAGGTAATACATTTAACAAATCTTGTCTATAGGTTGTTGATATTTTTGGAAATAAAAGGGTGGTTGGTCCGTTTGTGATTTTTGTAGATTATCAAGGGTACGAAATCTATTAGATTCGTAATAATATTTTATGATCATTGTATGTTGTTGTAGTGTGTTAAATTTCTGAAAAAATTTATGAGGACGATTGAAATAGCAATGATTCGTAAGTAGAAAGATAAGCGATATTGAAATGCGCCAGGAATTCATACACGATGGAGGAATTTGGAGAAATAGCGCAACAATAACAATACAACATTTGATCCGACAAGGGGGTTACATGGCACGCATGCTAACGAACTAAGGACGTTACACGCATGCCTCCTCTGGTCGCACCGCTTTCTCTGTGCCCGAGCTACAGTTGCCTGCCTTGTGTCATGCTCGTGCCGGCACGGCCCGACGGCAGCATGGTGGGCCAACGTGCCGTGTTGGGCCTCACCGGCGCGTGTTCGTGCCGGCACGGCACAGCCCGGGGAGCTCACTGTGTCGGCCGCCATGGCCTGTTGTGGCCAGCGGCCTGTCGTGTTCGTGTCGTGCCGGCATGGCATGGCCCAACTCACACCTCTGATTGCAATGGTGCAACCAACTCGAAAGCAGCATATGCGCAAAGGTTAAAAGAGGAAGGTTACGCGAGGGATCACGCTACTAGACCGGTTCAAACGCTGGGCCAGGCCTCGAGCCGAGCCTAGAAAGCCCAGTCTCGAAAGAGTAGGCTTGAGCCTGGCCCGAAAAAATGGTTTTCTCAATTAAAAAAAGGTATTATTTTAGTTTTTTTAAGAATAAAAAGTAATATTTAATTCATTTTAAGAATAAAAAATGGTATTAATTATTTTTATTTATATTAAGCGGGCTTTCAGGCCAGAAATCAAGGCTCGAGCCCGGGTCGAGCTATCCATAAACAGGTCTACACGCTACTAGCCAGGATATCTTGTGGGGTTTTTAGACAACCACCAGCCATAAAATGGATCATTGTTATCTCTTGCGGTACGCGCAAAAGGAGGTCTAGCGGGGATTCAGATCCTCTGCTGTTACAGTAGAGAACAACGTGTGAAAATCTATTGAACCTGCACGAACAGCACATGACAGCAATACTATAGAAAAAGCGGATGGTACTGTAGCAACTGTAATGACTTTACTTTGCTTTTTTGGTGTTGTGTCGCTCGATCTGAGCCGTTCATTCTGGATCGTACGATGAAATCTATACTCTAATACACATCACTTTGCTCATCTTCATTAGCATGTATCCCTTTCAGTCTGGCGGGGGTGTGATTTTCCGTGTTTTGCTTGTCGTCCTTTCGGTTTTCTTTCGGTAGTGGCGGTGGAAAAGGGGGACTCTCACCGTCTACCGCCGTGGCCACAGCGACGGGAGATAACTGAACCGTGCGCGCGCGCACCTTCCAGGAAGGAGCGTCGACGACGCAGCGTCGTACGGTACCGTACACCAACCATGCATCCGCTGAAAAGGATATCTTCGTTCTTGCTTTGCATATCCCTGGAACAGGACTCGAAACATATCGAGCCTGGCTACCGCTCAAGCCTGAATCTCCTACGACACTCCGCGAACAGTTGCACCCCGACAGAAAACCTCGCAATCTTGCCGTCTCGATCTCCTTAGCCTCACCGCTACAGCACAAACGCTGCTACATGGACAGGTGCGTACCTACGAAATACATATGTCGCCAACACATTTGACATCACACAAATGCTGACACAGAGAAGAATCACTCGTACAGTACCCGGCTTGACCCTGCCCAAGTGTCGCTGATTTGGGATTGCGCAAGATACGACTGCTATTTTCTTGATCAATCAGTCATGCAGTAGCTAGGCTGGTGTGGTCGCAGTCGAAAGTAACAAGCAGCACTGCAGCAGCCTCACAATGGATCTCGAAACTTGTCCTGCTGCGTCACGCCGGCCATGGGTTCAGCGCGTCGCCCTCGTACCATGTCCCGCTCACCGCCCGCACACCACATTCTCGCCGCCGTGCGGGCGTTATCAGGAGAGGGTGTGTGTGTGCTGTGGTCAGGAATCTTAACACCATTACATTCGTTTCGAGATTTGTAATCTGATAGGTGGAGTAGGAGTTTTCGTTAGGTTTGGACTTTGGAGGTAGACTGCAGTTACGGTGATGGGGACATTACCGTGAGATGCTCATGTTCTCTTGCAAGGTTTTCGATTCCACGCAGATACTTCGTAGATAGCCGGTCGATTTGTAACACCACAGGAGCCAGGCAGAGTTTCTGTCGAAGTTATTATACTACTCTTGTTTGGCTTCTTGACTGTTGATGCAAATTTGAGTTGGATGACCGGACATAGTAGGAGCTTACCTAAGTCTCCATAGGTCCTGTTTATTTAGACTTAGACTTTTTGGTTTATAGCTTGGAACTAACTTTTTGGTTGAATCAACTTATAAGCTCATTTAGCTTTTAAGTCAATCTCTGGTGTTTGGTCATATGGTTTTTTATAGAATATTGGTTTATTGAGTTGTGTGTGAAGGATAAAAAGTATAAATTGCTCTTGAGGGTTTAAATAATCTTTTTAAGCATGTATTTAAACTTATTTTTGTATGGGATTTGAAAATATGACGATACATGCAAGTATACATATGAAACAAAATATATTTCGCTCGTACGTACATGCGTGTGCGTACCAGGGGCTATCCAAATAAATTACAAATCTCGACATCTATAGGAGATATATATCTAAGAAGACCGGAGTATAACATACAACCTATTCATAGCAAGATATTGCTCGTAGGTGCATGCATGTATTAATTTTGGGCATTGCGTAATTAAAGAAATTAATATAAAAAGGCAAATATTAGCAAACCAACAAAATAACACAGTAACAAAATATTATTCGATCATATATGATGCAATTATCTTGACACTGCAACATGTACATATCATGTTAATGTAATATATTTATCCTCTTACGGCCATTAAAGAAGTAGCAATACTATCACAAAAGACACCCATGTCTCTATCATCGATTGCTGATCCATTGACACCGTGCTCTCCAAATGATCCATTTTGTGTATGGCTTGGATCATAATCTTCGTCAAGATCGCATCTCTCAAAAAGTTCATCACGTAATACACTATCTCTGATGAAGTTGTGTAGCGTCATACATACAATTTTCATTTTTGTTTGAATCTTCATTTTGTAACTTGGCAAAGCCAACAAGAAGGGAAAGGGGGGAAATGGGTGGAGAGGAGGACGGAAGAGAGAGAGAGAGAAAATAAAAGGATTTGTATTTATATACAATGATATTTTGTGGGTAATTTTAGTGAACTTTAGTGGTAAAGGGTTATTCCATTCCACAAAAAAAAAACATCTCCCTCATGGATTATGGCTTTTATGCTTCAAATAAATTATGCTTTTTATAAGCTGGATGAAAAAGACATCTATTTATTTAGACTTAGGAGTTTTTGCTTAAAAGTCAAAAAAAAAAAAATCTAAACAAACATGCCATAGACTGATAATAGACCTACAGTAAGATTGGCTTCGCAAGCTTTAACTTGCACCACCACGGCACCACATGATGTAAATCCTACTTGGAAGAAGAAAGTAGCCTCACCTCACCGTACATGGAAAACACTCTAATTTTATTTTACGAGATTTTACTTAATAGTTGCAAGATCAAATAAAATGGTACCGTTGCAGTATCTCCATTTTGCCGTGCGTGGCTCTGCTCTGCTCTGCTTTCTGATCTGATGCTCTCCCGTCCTTATGGGCAAGTCAAAGAAGAAAGGGCCGCACGAGACTCGGCCCGGCCTAGAAACATGCCTGGCCCATATGTTCCGTCGAAGAAGATGCCTAGCCGGCTAGCCAGACGATGTTCTGCATGAGAGAAACAAGGCTAGCCCATGGCACGATTTCTGAAAAGGCCCGTGCTCCTTTCTAGTACTAGCATCCACTTACCGTGTTCCTACTACTTGCCAGTACTTTCTTCCATACAGAACACCATGGGGCTAGTTGGGACACGGCGAGCTTCGTACTTTCCTACGATGCCAACTGAGTGACACGGCTCGCGGCAAGAACGGACTGGCTGGCCCAGGTATCCTGTGCGAGACACTCGGTTTCTCAGCAAATCCCCAGGCCCCTCGTTTTGCTCGTCAGCAGCCGCGATCTCCGATCGTTGGATGTATATCCTTGGGTTTGAGCCGTTGCGTCGCTACTTGCTAGTACTCACCCATACCAAGGTACATAACATCCTCCGGTGTTAAAAACGAGGTCGTTTCAACGAATTAAGTTGGATCGGGGTAACATGGACTAGAATACGCGCACGATGCATGACCGAGCTCTCACGCGGTCAAGCCCGTCACGATCGAGCTAATCCAGCGAAAGACAATAAGACGTAGGGTATTCTGTATCTCACATATCTCACAACGTAGGGAGTATCTTGCGCAACCGAGAGTATGTATGTGTAGTATACAAGTATATAAGATCATATAGGTGGTATTTACATATTTTCAGAGGTGATATGTACAATTTTTAGACATACTCCTTTTTATGTGTTAATATAAAAGTATTTACAAAATATGCTAAAAACTATGAACTCTCTTGCAAATTTTTCGTATGGTTCACATTGGAATATCCTATAATTAGTATATGAGTATACCCAAAGTGATAATGGAGTATGTCAAGTTATTTTAGGTGGTATATCAAAGGTGTGAGTAACTACTCCCTGAGTATAAAGTATTATATATATATATATATATATATATATATATATATATATATATATATATATATATATATATATATATATAAATAAATAGTGGTTCAATAAAATTACAAAAATAAGCTTATGTCGCCAAATGAATTGGTAACAGAGTATTGTTTGGCCGACAGTCTTGTCACTGATTCATTTGGCCGATAGGTTCCCGTCGTCAAATTAATTGACGACAGGGATAAATGGATTGGCGATAGAAGTTTATTTTTTAATTTTACTAAATAGATATTTATTTCTATGATTTTATTAAAAATGTATTATTTTTAAAATAAAAAAATCCCGAAAGAGAAAGGGGTTCCAAGCTAGCTAGGGCTCATCATCATGTGGGGTTGCTTTCCAAGTGGACGCTGCACCAAATGGCACCAGCAATGCATGCCAAACCGCGGCCTAACCACCGTGAGATCTTTCCTTGATTGGTCCCTTGTGCGATCGATTCCAGCCCGGCGTGAGCGACTGCAGCTGCAGCATGGAAACTTGAAACCGGAGCGACTTTGCCCCGTTTGGAACGGCTTCGTCGGTTTTTCATTTGAAAAAATCAGAAGTCATTTCAAACGAGAGACTTTTTTTATGGTTTTTTTCGAAGCTGGAAGCCGCCCATAACGTAAAAAAGTCGAAAATCAGAAGTTGATGAGGGGAAGCTTCCCACGCCCCCATTACGACTTTACCCCCGAAGTTAGGGGTAATTACGTGTGTTTTTTCATCCAACAAAACCCCCCTCCTCCCCGCCGCCAGGCCGCCTGAAACCCTAACTCCCCCGCACCCGTACTTTCTTCCCTTCTCCTCCCGCTCCCCCTCCTTCAATCCAGCGCCCACCTCCTCATCCTCCCCCGCCACCCTTCCTCCCCCCTCCCCTGATGTCGACGGATCTGCCATCACCCTCCTCCTCCCCCCCTAGCCAGATTTGCTACCCCACACCGCCACCTCCCTCCTTCCCGGCTCTCTCCTCCCCCCTCGACCCCGACTGGATTTGCTGCCGCCCTCCTCCCCCGGCAGATTTGCTACCCTGCACCGCCGCCTGCCTCGGGCTCCGAGTGCCTCCTCTCTCTCCTCCTCTGGCTCCGACCGGGCCCGAGCACCTCCTCCACCTTCCTCTCCTCATCCGGTTCTCACCTCTTCCTGTCGCCGCCGACAGCAGTCCCCCATTTTTTTTATTTGTTTCATTTTCATTTTTTCTTTTTCTTTTTCTTTTCTATTGTAAATGAATCATTTGTGTAATTATTCCTTATTGCAATAATTATTTATTGCAATTATTTATGTAATAATTGTTTGTTGTAATAATTATTTATTGTATTTATTTATGTAATAATTGTTTATTGCAATAATTATCGTTAATTACATTAATTGTCATTTATTGCGTTGATTGTTGTTAATTGCGGCATATTACATTAATGGCTTCGTTAAATGCAATAAAGCTATTACTATCCTTAGGGACATCTCAGACATTTTTTATCTCAGAAACTGCAGTCAGCATATCTAAAAACCAGACAAACAAACACCAAATCTCTTCAGCTCAGCCGTTCAGGCCTACAACTTAACCAGAAACCGCTTTTTAGGAACACTGTAGCCGTGCCAAAACAGGGCCTGTCATCGATCGACCGGTTTCCGTAGGTACTCGCGAGTATTTTCCACTAGTGCACCATCTTTATTCTTCACTTCCTGTTTATTTTTCTCGAAACGATGACTTCCTTTTTTAAAAAAGAACGTACTTCTCCACTTCTTGTACCCCAATTAGTACTTGGTAGTATGTTCTTGCTGTCATCCTATGAAAGATAACATGGAATGTGATGCAAAGCCACAATCAGAGAGAGAGAGAGAGAGAGAGAGAGAGAGGATCAGGTTTGCTTACTCCACTAGATGCCCCACTCTACATCAACTCGGCGCAAACCTGAACGAGGATCGAGTCACATATCGACACGGATTAGGAGTGTAGACTACTCTCTTTGTTCCGTTAGTCCAGGCACACCATGTGCACAGATTAACTGAGACACTAAATCAATAGAAAAATAAATGTGAAAATTCACAATATACTATTTAATAATTGCATGATTCAATATATGCTACTCATTGTGAGACTGACATGTTGGCTCAAGACCCATATATCAGTGAGACACCAGTATCATATTCAGTGTCATACTGTGAATATCCGAAGTTATTCAGTGGCATATAACGAATTGCCCCCAAATTAATACTTCCTCCTTTTCACAATACATGTCATTTTAGCATTTTGCACTACAACAAAGACATGTATATAAAAAGACCATATTACCCTCATTGATTACGTGACTTGTTACCCTTGGATGATGTTTGTTACTCTAGTCCATAGTAGTAAATGACCTTAGGAAATAATGAATGAGGGGAGGGGTATGCAAAGAAAAAGATGGTAAAAAAACTGTCTCAAAATTGTAGAATAACATGTATTTAAAAACAAAATTTGAAAGCTAGAATGACATGCACTTGAGAACGATGGGGTAGTATACGATCATTTGTGCCCATATTGAATGAAATATGTACTATAACTACTTATCCACTTTTACAACATTAAAATAGGAGTATATTGTAATACCCCGGCTCATTAGAGTGGTGACTCATGTAGGGTGAAGGTGGGATTCCCTCATTGTTTGTCTAAAGCGGGTTATGGTAGTCTATAATATTTGTTGAGCCTAAATGTAGCACATTCGAGATTAACTCTTTTATATAAAACAAGAACAAAAGTGTAAGCGCATCGTAGGCCCGTGTCCTATGGTGAACTGAGCTTTGAGTGGATTTTAAACCGGTGTGTATCTCAGTAACCAAGTCCTGATTTTCTCGGTAAGTTCGCATTATGAAATTATACATCCGATGCCAATGGGCTTACATTGCGAAACTAGGTGTACTAGGCGGTCTAGCTAAGATCACCGTATTCTTCCCCGTTTGTCCGTTTGCGGTAAGCAGGAGCCTAACTGTCCTCTTTTTGACTAGCTTGACAGAATGAGATGCGACTTCGATCGGGGGAGTGCACATCAGCGATCCGCACCACTTTATGGCCATCCGTGTCCATCGATCCACTCACCATTCCACCGTCTGCTTTCTCAGTTCTCATGTGCCATACAACTCACGCGTATCGCATGGCCTCGTAGTCGAACAAAACTTCGGTTCGTATCCTTCCATAGTCGACCAAGATCAACCACCAGCGTGACACATGAGCCACGCACGTACGCATCACAAAGTTCGGCAACTTGGGTATCTCGTTGACGCCGAGGCTAAGCAGCCAAGCCCTGCATGATTGATTATCGAAGGCGACCACCGTGCCAAGTTGGGAGGCGAGATCGGCGAAGAATGATTGGGACGAGCTAGTAGCCAGCAGGCCTCCGTCTGCCAAATGCAAAATGTAATAGAGCGGCTGCTTAGCTTATCGCCTTAGCCTCTCGCCGCCCGCTTGCTCGGCTATCATGATCTAGGGAAGGCGCTCACTCCAAGCTGTGGCAGTAGATGTAATCACTGAGCTAAAACCCTTTCCAGCTTTCCCGTGCCATTTTGGTTGGGGTACAGTACAGGATAGGGAACGCGTGCTCTTTCATTTCAGCTTTGAAAGCTTGAAGCCTATATGCGGCCTACATGACCGCAATGCCTAGCAAAAGAGTCTTTTTTTTTTGTTCTGACGGTGACAGATCACCGTTCGGCAGGGCAGCTATATCTAACATTCGATCTGAAGCTGTCATTTTAGCATGCCAAACGCGAGTCGATGCGTGTCGTACATACAAACTAACAATAACAATAGAGAAATTGGACCCTGTTCCCCGCAACACGAAGAGAGGAAGCCCGGGGTCCTCGGAAACGGGAAATGATATTACGAGTAAATATGTCTTTTTTTTGTTCTCAATAACCATCTCCTCTTCTCAAAACGATGATAAGCTATTTATATTGTCACATAAGAGATACAAAAGATTACGACTTTATCATTATAGAGGATTTATGGTCTTTCAACCAACCTACGTGTAGCCTTGGTGCACAATAGATCTTCGCTCTAGGGTGTATAGCACCATTTATCCAAAGTTATCGTGCCGATTTGACGATGTCCTTTGCTCCGCACGAAGGGTACCTCATACCATTCGATCGGGTCGAGAGGTGTTCATGCTTGTAGTCCTCGACGACTCGGTGGGGCCGGTGGGCCGCCCCTGCGACCATGCGGAGGAGAATTTACTAGGTAAGTGTTGAACTAGAATAATTAAGTAATCAATCCACCACTCGCCTAACAAATCTGCGCGACCAGTCAAATAAAGCATCTGTAGAAATCAGTATTGTAGTACTACCGGTAACCGTTCTTTGGATTCCACTCTGATCACATCCCGGTCATCTTAAACGACAATAAGTCAGAAAAAGGAAAAGAAGGGAAGAAAACAGGGAGACTAGAAGATAGAAAATGTACACCCAATCGAACATGAACATGGCATGCATGTACGCGGCCGGTCGCACCTCATCTCTCGGGGGCCAGAGGCGGCTGGTCGTCGCCGGCGCGGAGGCGGCCGAGCAGCCAGCACGCGCCGGATGCGAAGAGGGAGAGCCACGTGACGAGCGGCGTGCCGAGCAGGACGAGGCCGACGGGCACCATCCAGAGCTGCTCGTGCGCCGGATGGAACGCCACCGCCCACCACACCAGCACCCCGGCCCCCGCCAACCCCAGCGCCGCGACGCCCGCCGCGACGGCCCCGCGCGCCCACGTCGCCTCCGCCTCCTCCTCCGTCGGCCGTTCCCCGGGTCCGCCCATCTCCATGACGGCGACGCCGTTCCTCTTGACCCGCGCGCCGCCACGCGATTCTTGTTGCGCCATTGCTGCGACTGCGAGGCGCGTTGGTTTGTTCGGTCGCTTTGTGCGCGCGCGCTTGGAATTGGACGCTAACGATGGAGTGCAGTGAGTGAATATACTAGTAAGTGGTAACTAGTACGTGGGGAAGGGAAGGGAAGGGAAGGGAAGCTGGGAAGGTAGGGGAGGGGCGCCTGAGGAGGGAGCATGTGGGCGGGGTTATCTGGTGGTGGCGACTCCGGGCCGCGTCTCCGTTTCCGTTTTACGCGACGCGACGCGACGCGACTCGACGCGACACCATCAGTCATTGCTTTCTACGCCAGAATTACGACTACTTTAAAGTTTAAACCCATCGCCAGCCAGCTAACCAAGCGGCCGGGCTCGGGCTCGGGCTCGGGCTCCGCCGTTTTCGGTTGGTTGCTCCGGACGAGCAGCTAACCTTCAGCGCGCACGACGTTTCGTGCTAATTCTCCCGTGGTTCTCGCTTGGTATACGGCCGGCGACGTTGGTCAGTCCGCTTGGCTCGGGGATTCAGGTGTCTCGGCGCGCGCCCGGCCGAAGCTAGCATAGCGTGTCTCGCGCGCGCTGCAGCGGTTGAGATGGGACGTCTGTCGTACCGTGCCGGATACGCCGGCCTGACATGCAATGTGCGGGTAAGAAGCAAACTGTTGGTGACGCTCTCGTTGACGAGTGTGCGTGTTTTGCTTGCAGTGCATCCATGCCGGTGTCTGGTTCAGATCATGGCTGCTCAATTCCTTTCCTTCTCCAGTTCTCTATGGGCAGAGAGTGTCTGGTTGATTTTCCCTCCTAAGCGTTAACCGAATGTACCGAAGAGTTGTAAAATTGGTGGATGCACGGCTAATACATGACTTTTGCGAGGCCCATGATCCATCAATTATGGTATGCTGCCAATATCCCGGAACCTAAAACAAAAAATCTGACTTCGCCGTGGGTCCATCGACTGTCGACTCATCCTCGGAATCAGGATACCCAACTCTGGCCAGCATAAAGTCCATCGTCTCGATCGCCCGGCCCTACCCCGTTTGTCTTCGGAATATTTTCTGCAGGACTTATACACTCCTGTTCACAAATACACCTTGTCTGGACATTGACCCGGTCCTAAAAAAGAAACTTTGATCACTAGTTTTTATTATAATATATTTATATAATAAATAATATTATAATATTATTAAAGTATTATTTTAGATAAATCTACATGTATGTTTTGTATATCTAACCTAAATATTTAAAAATATATTGCTAGTTAAAGTTTGACAGCACATATCACGACACGTTTTTTTTTTTGGAACTCTAGGGGGTTCTAGTCAACATAAGTGGCTTTGCTGACATGGTGGTGTTGCATCCGCATCGCGCCAAAAAAAGCTGCTCAAATGAAGCGCCTCCGCTCCTCTTTTCCCTTTCTAGGGATGCTGGAAGGAGGACTACATGCATTCCACATGAGATGTTGGCATTTTCCCTTTTCTCTGTCTATAATTTTTTCCACAGTAATTTTCTAGTATTTTTCCAACTGCTTCACATCCTACATGTCCTATTGATTGCAACATTGATTGACTGATGGCACGACCACACATAAACTTCCTCCACGACAATGATGCTGTCGCTCGTACTGCCGGACCAGAACAAACTGTAATCTAACAGTCTGCCGATAACGCAAGTTCAGCTATCAGCAAACTGCAAAGAACATTCATCCCATGCAAACGAATGGAACAGCTAAACAAGCATGAAACGATGCCGCGGATATCAAAAGCAAATTCTGTTGTCCCCTGGAGGGCCCGGCAAATTTGAAGATACTGTCCATGGAGCATCCGACGAAGGATTGTCGTAATCAGAGGAACATGATCTGTCCTTCATGAACCATGGTGGAAAGGGAGCTTGTACTGCTAACACACAGATTAATACATCACGTACGGCAACTGGAAGCTAGTGATGATCAGTCTAGTACCCGTTTTTGGAGTGCAGCTCGTTACAGTAGCAGCTAAAGCACTTTTCCAGATATGAAATAGCATTGGGAATAGTTAGCAAACTGTTATTCAGGATAGCATTACCACAATGCCAGGGCCAGGCTGATCGGGACATACTCAGTTGATGGATGACCGCTTCTGCCTTGCCTACATTGCTTTATCATGGACACCGATGCACAACATCTGTGGCAGCGCCGGCAAGATCACAGATGTCTACAAAAAGTAAGAGATCGGATTAACTGCGATGTCACTTTTACCAATAAAGATCAGCAAACTCCTTCTACATGATGTTACCACAGTTTGAATACTCTCACCTACAAATCAAAATAACAAGCAATTCCTGGATGTACGTGCACTTCATACTTACAATGCGAGTGATGCATCTAAACTGGAGGGGCAGCTAATGAATGTCCCAGTTAGTAGACAAGCTGAAGTTACTTGAATAATTACAAAATATATTAACTTAAGATGCAAACCATAATTGACACACCGTGCTATCCAAATGGTTAAGTTCTGATCATATTCAGCATTGCACTGGGATTGAAAAACTTTCCAGAGATACAAAGTACAAGCTGACTCAATTTATGTCACAGCTAACACTAATTTGGCAGCAACTTCCTCTAATCAGAGTTCGATTTCTTCTCAATGCTTGATTTGCTGAGGATAAACACGCCAACAATGATAAGACTAGCACCTGCAAACCACTGTATAAACGCATCCCCAAGT
The DNA here is from genome assembly GCA_036346255.1 of Ampelocalamus luodianensis. Classification (NCBI taxonomy): domain Eukaryota; kingdom Viridiplantae; phylum Streptophyta; class Magnoliopsida; order Poales; family Poaceae; genus Ampelocalamus; species Ampelocalamus luodianensis. The sequence continues at coordinate 2,379,142 of CM070622.1, forward strand.
CAGAAGGTGAGTGTAGCTCAGTAAAAAACAAAACATGTTTTGTGTACATGTAAACTAAAAAAGAGAAGAAAAAAAATGAGTAACCAGTATTTTTCCAATTAATAAAGAAATGAAATTGCAGCAGATCATGCAGTAGCCAACTAGCCATTCTATAATTATGACAAAGCTTAGTTCATATTTAACCAATCTACCTGTCGGCTGTCGCAGGGCAATTGCCAATGTTAAAGCAAAACATCATCTATGTCAGTTAACAACCCAATGTTCCAGACTTCCAGTATGTTATTCATCCCAATCAATCAACTAATACACCATGGAGCACTAAATTATATTTTTTTAATGCCATGTGACTCTTCAGACAACCAATTCGGGATCAAATTAAGTCACCAAATTTATCTTCATTGTCACCATTGGATTTTCCTTAGTACTATGGATACACTTGTTCAGTCCTACTAAGCAAGATGCAAAGCGATAAATCAATCCACATTATTTGAAAAGGAGGAAAAGGGCGAATTTCTTAGCCATGAACTAAAACAAATGCACTTGCATTCTGTTTGCTTTGCATTAAAAGCTTGCTCAATATGAGCTACTGCCGCACCAAAAAATGGACAATTGCCATTTTACCTTAGAAGGTAGGGGCTCCTGAAACAGAAAATACCCTGCTAGACCTGACGAGATGAAGTTGGCAGCGAAGTTTGTGACGGTTGCCTGGAGTGACGACAAAGCTTTGAGGCTGTTCACATAGCATCCCCACATTGTCACGTTGAAAAGTATCACCATGCCATATTTCAGCAACTGTGTAAGGCAAGATCAAACTTAGTGAGAGTATCAACCATGGGCTCCAAAGCTAAGGCCTAAGGCAGTAGTACTAACACATTAGTAGGAGAAATTAACCCGAACTATGAGTTAAACCGATACTATCGAGGTACTTTCACAATCTGATTTTAAACTTCTTTACCACAGTTTTAGTTAACATCGATGAGTAATTTCTCCATTTCTTAGAGAGAGAGAGAGAGAGAGAGAGATCTTGGAGAGAGAGAGAGAGAGATCTTAGAGAGAGAGTGAGTAATTTCTCCATGATCTCAGTTATGCTTCTGAACGTAAGAGGGCCACATCTACCATCGAATTCGCTAAATCATACTGAGAATCTAAGTCAACGATCCATTTATATGAACTGAACATCAATACCAAATAGCCTGAAGGCTGAGGCAACCTAAAGGAGGTTGCAGGTACGGTAAGAAAAGAATCAGATCGGAGGAAAAGGGACGAGTTAGTTTGGTACCAGAGGCGCGAAGAACTTGGCGGAGATGGCGGCGAGCGCGGCGTTGATGCCCGCCGCGAGGGCCCAGCCGTAGCCGCCTCCGCGTGCCATCAGAGCTCGAGCTCACCGGAGATCCACTCTTCTTGATGGGCGAACGGTGGAGAGCCAGCGAGGGATCAGGGGCCGACCATAGACGGACGGGAAGGCGCATCTGGGCCGACCAGGCTCGGAATTCTCAAGTAGGCCTTCCATTGCGAGACAATCTGGCCTGGTTGCAGGAACAATATGGGCTATTCTGCGGCGGATGGAAAGACAGTTCAGGGCGGCCAAGATGGGCCAAATTTCTTCCGAGAGGGGACCCGAACGGCGTGCTACTTCGTAAACGTAGCAGCGTGGTACTCGTTTCTGCCCCGAATTGTTGTTAGGTTTTGCTAAGGGGCGAGGACCATACACCGCTCGTGGCCTCGTTCGTGGGTGGCCGCCGCCGCGCGAGGCCTGCGGCGTCGTGTCAGGATTTTTGTTTGCTGTTGAAATGTTCAGAAGTTCAGAAAGAACCCGTTCAGAATTCAGAATTCAGAAGGAAAGAAAGAGCTTAGAGCAAAGTCGGCAAAGAATCTCATTCAGTCGATTTCACTTAAAGGTATCTGACGGCCCAGATGTATCCAAAGGAGGGCACTGGAGGCAGTAGCTTTCGTTTTTGATTGTTCACTGTAATTTACCTTTACTATTACCTGGCTTGTAAACTCTAAACGACTGATATTTTGGTCGGTGCTTGGGTGGGGTTTAAGACCCGATCGGATGAAAGGAGAAAGATAACGAAAAGCATATCATTAGTGTTCTTTAGCCTTAGAGTAAAGTACTCTAGAACCCTAGCTGCTGTGTATTTCGTTCTTGCTATTGTCATCCCCAAAATCAACCCAAAATTGTCAGATTCCAACTCAGGTCCTGACAGTCGCCTCGCTCAACCTGCCGCGCTCGGTGTGCCGTGCCCGGCCGTCGCCGTCGGCCCGCGCGCACCGGCGCCTGCAGTCCCTACCGATGGCAGCCCACCACCACCGGACGGCCGCGATCCCTGTCGATCGCTACCCACCACGTACGCACCCGGCCGCCGGGGACGGCCGGCTTTGGCGCGTCGTACTGACGAGTACGTCCCGATCCGCCGACAAGATTAATTCTAGAAGCGAAAGGCAACCGCATGCTCCACAGTTCACTGGATTGTATAGGTATGAGATTGCTCCCTACACTTCGATCAGCACGTGCCGGTATCCGGATCCCCTGCTCTGCTGTAATGTAAAGGTGAGCAACGATCTTTGAGTGAGTGAATAGTATTCAACAGTAATACGGTAACAAATATTGTAGAAACAGTGCCATATTAACTGCAGTAAAAAAAATAATACTATAACGATTGATCTGAACCTTTACTTTTGATCAGACGATAAATATCGATTTCTAATACGTGATACTATAGATTGTCTGTATTGGACCATTCAATATAGAGGATTTATTTTCCACGTGCCATGCTTTACTCGGAATATCAGCATGCGATTTATAACTTTGACGTTGGTGTTGGTACTTGGTACCAAAATGTTGATTTTTGATTAAGATTGAGCAAACAGCTGTGTATAATACGTATATGATATCTGCATTGAGTTAATCATTAATTAGGCAGCTTCCGTCCAGTAATGCCAGTATTGTTGATTCCATGGCTGGTCTCGATATGATCCTTTGGAACAGTCTGTTGGGCTATATATGAGCAAAAGGATACAGGGAAGTACGTCTCTGCAGACACTAGTGCCTCCATCTACAAATTGAAGCAGTTTGGTTGGAGAGAACTGGTGGGAGTGAATGGAAAATGAGGAAGTGAGGATTTCGAAGTCTCTTGTTTGTTCAGTTCCCTGCTGATGTCTGACATTATTATATATCCATGGGTAACATGAAGAGTGCAGCCACTGCAAATTTTTTTACACACCCTAACTCTGCATCTCAGTTTTGACCGACTTGTATACGGAGCATCCCATGTATGTAACAATGGTAGGATGTCTAACACCTACTTCCTCCATTCATAAATATACGTACGTTTCAGAAAGTGTGCTGTCAAACTTTCTTAATTTTGACTTAGTACTAATATATATATATATAACTATTTAGATTAGTCATATCAAAATGATATCATTGGATTAGCCATAAAAATATTTTTGTAATATAATTATTTTATATTATTTTATGAACATATTCATCGGTAGCGCTATTATGCGGCTGGGTGTAGAATAGGTTATTCTACGCTCCGGTCGTCCCTTGCGCAACCGATTGTAAAACCACGCGCGCCCCACACAACCTCGTTGTGTCTTTTACTGCATCACTACAAGAGATTTACTGACACACTCAGTGCAGAGGGGTGGGCCGAGACAAAAGTGTGGGTTAATTGCAATCTTTGAACGAGAATATCTCCTAAACAATTTATCGTATTTACAATCCGTTTGAAGCGTATTGCTAGAAAAAATATGCTTAAAAAAGAGATCCATGATCGATAAATATGTTTTAACACTGTAAAAAATAAATTACTGCACCGAAGTTTGGATTTATTGTACCTAGGCCTATCAATTACTGCATCGTCTAAACACGGCGCAACCGACTGTAAAATATAGCGCGTCCCTCAATCCAACACCCTACCCCTCTTCCGTCGCCCCCTTTTACTGTGACTTTATTGTGTCTTTTGCTGCAGCACAGAGGGCGTGGGATCATGACCCGAGAAAAAAAAGTTCGCTTAGATGTGATAGGGTAGTAAAAAATGTATCATGATTACTTTTCTCACCGTTGCAAGTTACTGTCATGCGTGTGCAGATAGTGAAACCGTGGCCCAAAAAAACAATATGCTTACTACATAACTAAAAGAGATTTACCGCAAAAATAGTATTAGAATTACTGTCACATACACTACCTATTACTCTCAATATAAGAGAAGAAGATCGGGCGTGCAATGTTTACTACATAACTAAAAGAGATTTACTGAAATCTCCTTTTATGTTTACTACATTGTTTCAAGAGATTTATTATGACCTCATTTGTGTTTTTACTGTAGCACTACAAGAGGTTTACTGTGACTTTCTTATGCTTTTACTGCAGTGCTACAAAGATTTAATGTGATCTTCTTATTCATTTATTGTGCCTTTACAGGACAGACACTATCACGCTTAGTATTACTACACTTGCCTTTAATGCGTCTTCATCAGATGTTTACTTCCAAGTTGAGCGCAGATGGCAGGTGGAGAGAGAAACATGAGTTAACGGAGGTAAGAGATGGTGTGTTTTCTTTGACCAGCCTTTGAACAAGGTAGGATGTGGGTTTTGACCCACGAAAGGTGATCAAAGTTACGTATTGGAGACTGTGTTGATGTCTAAAATATTATGTATTGTTTTAACATATGGAGTATTACTTTTCCCCTTCATATTATAGCTCTAACTTAGGCCCTATTTGGATTCAGAGGGGATTCGGCTAGAATTTAGTTTGAAATCTAAATAACCAAATTCTGCCATCCAAACAGCACGGGATAAGGGTTGGACAAATATTTTGAATCAGAGAGTAACACAGTAACTGTGTATAGCATGTCATGCGCATTATATGAATGCAAACCCTACGCGCTTTCCTTGCATGAGTTATTGCCACTTTGCCAGTGGATAGTGATGTTGTTGCCTACAAATATCATGTCATTACTGTAGAGTGTGCAGTGTACTATGCCACCCAACCGGGAGTTAAACCATACAGAAAGTGCCAAGTTAATTAGGATCACATCAACCAAAAAAAAAAAAGCACATCGCAATGCCATGCATCTTATGACTCTGCACAGGGATAGATAAAAAGTTTACAATCGCATTTGGGAACATACAAAAGAAAGCAGAAGAAAAGAGAGAGAACGATTTATAAAAACTTTCAGCTATAACCATATATCATGCATGCATCTCGTACGATCGACACATCGTGCATGCACACTGCACGGAGCGTCATTTCTCAAACACACAGATTCCGAGGTCGCCGTCCCCGCCGGCGCCGGCCGAGCCGAGCAGACCCGTCCACCTCTCTACTTCATCCCTCCCATCGCTGTTGAGAAACAGCAATGCGGCCATGTCGTCCTCACCATGGTCCAACTGCGAGCTCACACCGGCAGCGGCCGCCGCCGCCGCCTCCAAGGCGCCGCACTCCCCGGGGCTGAGCTGCGACGCGACGAACTTATCGAGCGCCCTCCAGTCCGTGGTCACCTTGTCAGCCTGCGCATTCTTGCCCCGCCTGCCAGCGTCAGCGTCGTCCTCCACCTCCTCGGCCGAGGCCCGGCTCGTGTTCAGCGGGAGCGGTGCGGACGGGCTCTCGAGCTGCGGCAGCTCGACGAGGTGGCTGGAGTAGTCCAGGAGGGCAGCGCCGTCCAGCTCCGCCTCCTGCTTGAAGCGCGCGCTCTTCGTCTGCCGCCTCATCTGCGCGTACGCCGCGTTCGGATCCACGAACGCGGCCGCCGCGCTCATGATGTTGGGCTCGTGGTACGAGTAGTTGGAGTCCCACGTCTCCACCATGCTCCGTGTAGGATACGCTGTTCTCTTCTTGAACGCTCGGCACACCACCCAGCCTTCTTCCTGATTGTGCAATGGGTTTGATGAGTACTTGCTAGTTACGTGTGAACAGAGAGCATTATGCAAGGTTGACTTGAAATTTTTTGCCCAGTGAAATAATCTGATTGAAGTCAGCTATCTCCCCGCTGTGTGATAGTGGAATGCTGAAACTTCAGTTTTATAGTGATTGTGCAGTGGGTTTGATGAGTACTAGTACTAGTTGCATACAGCTTGTAAACAATGGCGCGTGTGAGAATGTTCACACCAGGAAACCCTAACTAGGGCATGCATGCGCATGCATTTGTCTAGCAAAAAGTTTGTAAGTGGTAGTAAGGTCAGGATGGCAACACTGGATGCAGAGACTGCCTTTATTTGGAAGAGTAGAAGACTTTGGAAGACTCGCAAAATGGGGGGCTTATCTTTGAATAGCCAAAAGGTTGTTATTTGTGGTGCTTAATTTACTACTACTACTAGTGATATATTCCTCTCTATGGTCCATTAGTAGTGGTACATGAGCTGGACAAGCACGCATCTTGTCAGATTTGTGCGAGCTGCTTTAGAAAGATCGCTTGGTCTCTATAACACAGACATTAATTAAGCTTTAATATATTTTCTTCTGTTAAATATTTATCCTGAAGGTAATTAACGGGGAAAAAAAATCAGATTGTTGCAGATCAGAAACCAAGATGTAGTAAATGAAAGTATAATAATGTAACATTTATGGATCTATCAACTTCTTAGATTGTCAACTTAGAGGAATCAGTTTGAAATGGAAATGTGACAACTAATTAATTAACACTCTTCCTTAGTGCTCTGCCTAGCTTAGGTACGTAGTAGGGAAAAAAGAACACGTTTAGTGCTTGTAAGTTCTAGTTGAGCTATGTAAATTGTAAAACGTAACTGATGCAAGGCCATGATTCATGCAACATGAACTCCTTAACCAAGAGCCGCACATCAATTAAAGAGCAGATCAAAATTAAGGTGATCACTAGCTGCTAGTGAGAATGTGAGATGAGAGAGCTTGCCTGCAGCGGCGCATTCTCGTCGGTCTCGAGGCGGTACTCATGGATGATCCAGTCGGTCTTCTGCCCGTTGGGCGCCCTGCCCTTGTAGAAGACGAGCGTCTTCCTCATGCCGATGAGCCTGCTCTTGTCGTGCACCGCCTTGTCTCTCCCCGTCGCCTTCCAGAACCCGGCCATGGTCGCCCTGTTGGTCCTCGTCCCCGTCGGGTACTTGCGGTCCTTGTAGCTGAAGAAGTACCACTCGCTCTGCTCCTCGTGCCCGATCCCGCAATGCTCTTCACAGTTCACACACAAATCAAACATATATAAAGTATGAACACAAAAGTAAGATATAAAAAGGCTGAACCAATGCATGCCATATCTGAAATTAACTCATGTCATAAAGTCAACACAGAAGATCAGTTAGCTACCTTGGAGATCCCATGGCTCGATTCGGTAGAGATCGATGTCGCGTATGACGTCGAGGTCGATCTTCTGAGAGGCCACCTTCTTCCTGAGGTAGTAGCCGACGAGCTCCTCGTCAGTGGGGTGGAACCTGAAGCCAGGAGGGACGCATGATTCCATGGAGTCCATATGATCAGTTGATCACCACCACCACCACCAGTCCACCACCACCTGCGTATGTATAGATGTGCATCAAATTCAGCAACACCTCTATTGGACTCTAAATATCCATCCACCCAAATGATATAGCTCGCGAGTGGCACTAGCAGTAAAGAAACATGCGAGTGCTTGAATCGTTCGATGCAAGCCTACTACATTTTTTATAGGGCAAAGGCAAAAGCCAGGGGAGTTATCAGTTGCAGAAGGGAACAGTATTGGTTGGGTGTGGAATGTGGATACTGAATGAGTAGTCTACAGACTGAAGGGGTGTAGTATATGGGTGTGTATGGGTTTCAGTGCTTTGGTAAAATTTAATCCAGCCATGTTGGGTCTGTACTCTAGTTTCTAGGATAAATGACAAAGTACGGCAAAGCCTGAGCAAGAGCCAGGGACAAACGTAGGAAAGCTACAGGCCTGCGAATGATATTGTCGACTGTGAAATCAGAGGCATGTGGGCTATAGTCAGCAGGGAATTATAGCAGCAGCAGGATGGTCTGGTGTAACTTGGGATAAAGAAAGGATTTGAACTAATGTATAGCAGTATGTGTGTGTGTGTGTGAAGAGTGGAGCATAAATATATGTAGTATTGTTGAACATATAATAGGCTAGTTAAGAGCTTAATTGTTAATGATTCCCTACTCATCCTGATCATAAAGCTCTCATGAAATGGATGATGGTAAATATTCAGGGTTCAATGCAATGCAGAGCCAGAGGCCTTTTTTTTGGTTTAATTTTGTGGGCTTGCAATTTTGCACGATAGATTGCACATAGAAAACCTGCTAGATCTAGTGATAGCATCATATGTGTAACTAAGAACACGGAACATGACTTGTACAATATTGTACTAGTTAGCTTATTGGTCTCTTAATGCGACTAATGGCAACTATTAGAGCAAGTAATACCATGCTGCCATATATACCTGCATTTCTAGAGTTTCATGTACTTCTCTTTCTGAACCAGTGGCACTGGCTAGTCTGATCGGCACTGATCAAGAACAATTTTGCTTTTTCGTGCAAAAAATACAAAGAAAGCGTGGCTAACCAAACTGCAGAAGTAACAGATGAAAAATAAAACTGAGAAAGCTGATGGCATTTGCTATTTGCCGGCCGGCCGGAGCGCACGCGCTTGCATGCACGCCGTGGGGGAATGTAAAAATGTTTTTTTTTTTTGCCAAAGGTGGGGTTGGGAGCAAAAGACAGAGGATAAAAATGTGAGGAAGAGAAGAGAAGAGAAGAGAAGAGAAGAGAAGAGAAGGCTCATCTCTTTCTTGGATCAGGCCTGCAAAGGAGAAGAGGCTAAAAAGCTACTCACTACTCCGTTAAAGCATGCACAGAGAGAGGATGAAAAGCCAGGCAGCATGCAGCAGGGGCACACGACTATCGGTTCCTTGCGCGGCCTCTGACCGTTCTGTCCCTTTGTCGAGGAATTCCATGGCACAGCAGGGACGCTAGCTCTGGGCTTAGCTTGTGGCCTGGCTAGCTAGATGCGTGTGTATTTGCTGCTACTGCTGCTAGTAACTGAACTGCCTTGCCGGACGTACTGACTGGGCGTCCTGTGTAGCTCATATATAGGCATGCATGGTAGCCGCTGTGTAGGTGTAGGGTGGAGAAGAAGGTCCAGGGAGATCAATCATTTTTTATGTCCCCCCTTTGGTCTTTTGTGGTTGTGGGGTGCATGACATGTTGCTGCATGAAGAGAGAGATTTTCCATAGTCATCACGACTGGATCTCCTTCCATATTTTGTCCCTCCGAGAGGGTCACCGAGGAATTTCACAGGGAACGGTTTAATTCATGTCGGTCGGCATTCCAAACAGAGCCTACGAAATGAGCTAAGCCTAAATGGAACTAACAAGATTTCTTATGAGAAAATTGAGAAAACAATCTGATTAAGGCTAGAGTTTATTATTGGAGCTAACTAGCAAAGGAAGAAGACGTAAAAATGTATAGAACATGTCAGATTACAGAGGTAACTGAATTAACGAAACTCATCCCTTCTTCATGTGCAAGACAAGCATGATTAATTTGTAATGTGAAACATCCATCCTTTAGTAATGTATATTCGAAATCGATTGTGAAGACTGAAGAGTAATAGACACTTATGTTATATCCTCAGTAACAAATGTTTCTTACTAAATGTGATCTTTTTCATGATATATTGCCAAACTTGTCCTAAGGTATTAGCATCTCAAAAATTAGAAATTAATGAAGATGAGTACATGGAACTGACAATAGATGCGGAAGGGGGGGGGGTCTCACACTCTCACTGCCTTGGAGAAAAGCTAAGTTGGGTTCAATTAGAGTGGGGAGTGGTGGTCCTAGGTATGAAAAATGACTCATGAGTGAGAGCCCGCTGTGGCTAATCAATTCCAAGTGAGATACACAAATTATCCTACCGTCCTAAATGTTGCACGTATCCACTACCTCTGTTTTCAAATAGATATCGTCTCAAGCATCGGCATGGTCTCCGATATCCACTTTGATCATTACCTTTTCGAATTATATGTGTTGGTAAAAATTACACAAAAAATATATATTCATGCGAAGTATGGATATATGGCAAATCTACTACTATCATTTCAATGTGAAAAATCTATATTAATTATGTATTCATTAGTGGTAAAAGTTTGGTTATATGCATTCCAAAAACGACATCTATTTGTACGCACCTTCTCTACATTCCTATTCTACAACCAAAAAATTATACAGATAATGCAATATCTAGTTTTACTTTGAAACATGAAGGTGTTCCTATTTGCCCAGTCGAGATCTATTTTAGTTCAACCTAAGATCTTTCAGTGTAAAACAATAACTTTTCTGAACTATTAGTGTGGCCACAATACGCCATCTTAAGAGTGATGGTTAACCATAATAACCATCCAAGTGCACTTGGCAGTGTAAAAGCAGTTCTGATTAGTTAGTCATCACTCATCTTTCTGGGGGAGAAAATTAAGAAGAACAAGAAGAGAAAGCAAGCAAATAAAAGAATAGTTCAGATAAATAAAAGTGCGCTATAGAAGCCATATATTTCTCAAAAAAGAAGGGTGGTAAATCATTATATATGTAAATGAGTCTCATGCATTTCCTGCGACAGATTAATGACCATATATAGCTGTTCAACTAGAAGGATGTTTGCACGCTGTGGTTGTTTCTTACAACAACTTAATTACATGTACATATATTACGTTTCTGTGCTAAAAGCGGACTCTATATTTAACATATTAATACCAATGCTGAGAAAATTATTTGTTTTAGGAATATTTATTTCAAGTCCACTTACGTGGCAATTGTGTAAATAATGCAGGTTAACTATATGTACAATATAGTGCAGAAAAAATAGATACACATTTAGTGAAATTGTGCAATATTAATCACATCTAGCTAGCTCAAAAATCCCCAGATATGCATGCATGTATATATGCAAAATCAAAAAAGAGAATAACCACCCGAATACCCGATGTTTTTGTTCAGTTGGTGTTGGCTAAAAGATATTAAAATAATTTAGGATTCAAGTGCATTTTTTCAAGATAACAGACATGATATAATTTAATTTATTTTATCCATGCTTATCAAGACCCACGGGGCTAGGTATATATATATATACCTTGGCGGATATATACATATGATATCAACACTAACACGAATAAAATAAATTAGTCTCCGATCAATTTGCATTAATGAAAACCTAAAAGATCAACGAAGTGAAGAAAGTGGGGAGGAATGGCTCCATCTCATTCAATCATTTACAGTTCACGCAAAAAAGAGGAGAAGAGCATCGATCGAACGAAACCAGATCAAGATGACCAAGCTAGCACAGATCACAGATGAACACCTATTTAGCTGGATTGATCAACCAGTAGCTTGAAACTCACCTCCGATGATCAGTTACTCTACAGATTAGACGTCGATGATCTCTTCTCCTAGAAAGTACAACTATGTATATATGTTCTTGATCGGCACGGAGATAGCTTGTGTATATATGGAAGAATCAATAGCTTGAGGAGCAGGAGACGAGAGGAGATTTTGCATTGGATTTGGAGGTATAGAAGAGGAGAAAGGAAGGGGAGAAGGTGGCGAGTATAAAAAAGGGAGGGCCGGGTCGCTCTCCTTTCCGTCGCGCGTGGGTGAGAGGGAATGAAGGCCCTGGGCCCGCGTGGGCCCCTTGCTGACGTCACGTCCCTTTCTTCTTCTATGGCCCTCTTCTCCCGGTACTGTACTGTAGTACAAAAGAAGCTAGTAGCAGCTTGTGTTCAAGCATAAGATATATACCGTACATCATGCCGATCGGTAGATTCACCTAGCTCATTGCGATATATATATATCCCTAGCGATCACTCTTGTAATGGCCAGCAGTTAGCCACGTTCACTTTAAATCTAGCTAGGGCTAGCTTTTATTTGCATATACGGTTCTCCGAGACTGAGCTTCGTACGTAGATGTTGCTACTCTGATCCTAGCTACCCATCACTTAATTTAAGAGACTAGCTAGCTACTACTTGATCTACATATCAATGGATGGCATGTAAGTATGACATTAGTTATCTCAGGAAACAGAACAGAAAACAGCTGATTAATCTACATGTTGCCCATCCTTTTCTTTTTTAGAAGCGAGGCATGCATGATTTGTGGAATGCTTTTCATCTGTGGCTAAGTCTGGTTTTGGTGCGATCAAGTGCATGTTCTTACCAATGGTACCACTGTGCTTTCAGCTCTTTATAGGACCATGCTGCCCAATTGACAGATGAACAAATTACAAAGTAGAGAGCTGCAGGTCCCGTACGTACGTACACAGTTGTCCAGGTATGATGATCAATCCATTGTATCATTGCACTAGATTTCTCTGGCGAATGAACTCACTGCTTCCATGGACAATTTTGATTGATGTGATATGTCAATTAAACAAAATGATTTTGATTTGATGTAAGTAACAACCTCAAGCTAGCTCCAGCTAGCATTTTTCACATCACATGGACCAGTAAATTTCACCTCATGCGCATCGTCAAAATGCAACACAAACCGGCCGGTCTCTTCCTTGATTATCATTCATGTCCTACCTAGAAATTCGTGCTGTCAGTCTCAGAGCATGCACCAAACTGATGAGGAACTAATAGCCATTAGCATTTAATTGATTATATTTCCGAAGCATGATCAGTAGGAATTATGATGTCGATAACACTGGAGCGTAGGCATGCATTACAAAAAATGCTGTGCTAAGTATGGTGCCACCTACCACTGTTAGGGGCAACAACAAATCCTTCTCTGATAAGAATGGATCAAATTTGGGAACCCCCACATCATTTCAGTTCTCATTGCTTGCTAGCTGCTGATCAACTCATGATCAAAGAAAAGATATATATTTACAATGATGCAATGAGAGTGCAAGAATTTGAGATATCTTTATCAACGTATTGTGTGTATTTAGTCCAATTTATTTCTCTTTACACCAACTTCAGAAAGTTAAAAGTTTGCTAATATGAACAGTACCACACTTTCTATATGCTCTGAACAACTTTACACTCTAATCCAACTATAACTAACGGTATCATGCATGAACAAAGTCAAGGAAATCTACAGAGTAGCTACTGTGCTATGATTATTGATGATTAATAGAAATGTGTTCTAATTCAATTAGATGACCACATAGATAAAGCAAGGATTTGGTCAAAATTCTTGTATTAAGATAGTGTATCTTTCTTTTTCGTCAAGCAAAGAAAGTTCAAAGTTGTGCCTTTTTCTTTAGTAATAAAACCTACCTACAGTCCCATTCTAGTGTCCAGGCACTCTTTACAGGTTTACAAGTGTAAGTCAAGTGGTAAATCACATTCACGCCATTGATTGTTCTTCACCTATAGTCATTCGTCGATACAACACTGGGAAAATTGAAAAGGTTAGACTTGAGACAATCCTTGATCACTTACCAGTCACATATTCTGTTTTCCCTATAATATACCATACCAGATAAGATATAGAGTAAATTTCACTTTGGACCATGAAATCTTACTATAGTTTCACTTTGCACCACTCTTAGTAAATCTTTTCACTTTGTACCATATCTTCTTACTATGTGTTGCACTTTGCACCAGGGTAAGGATTTGGTCACCTTCTTTGGTGCTCGCCGACGGTGAATGACGGCGCGGGAAATGGATCGAAAGCGGAGAAGAATAGCCGGAGCATCGCCGGCGGCGGACGTAGCAACGATGGCGATGACAAAACGTCTCTGTGTGTGTGTGTGTTTTTTTTTTTGGGTTGCCGCTACCTCGTCGGCTATACCTCGCTGCCGGCAAGCTCTGTGCACACCTCCCATGTTTCCACCTCGCTAACAGGACGTTCTCTGGTGCAAAGTGAAACAAAAAGTAAGAAGAGGCGGTGCAAAGTAATTTTTTTTGCTAATGGTGATATAAAGTGAAACCATGGTAAGATTACTCAATCAAAAGTGACAGTTACTCTTAGATATATACAATTAAGTCCATCTTATGTGCATTAATAATCTTCCCTGCAAAATATATATCTTGGTTTGTGTGGTCGTACTTGATGAACAAGTGATCAGGAGCAAGAATTGGAGTCCAGCGTATATGTATCCATTCCATTAATAATTAACACACTGGAACAAAACAATGATACACTTTTTGGTTTTGGACCATACATGTTTGTAACAGAACTCTGAAAACCTAAGGATAGGTGCGAGGGAAAAGATTATGGACACAAACACAAGGCCCCACCAGTTGCGCAATTTGCTTGGGTTTGCATCATGTTCATATTCTTGCGGGCGAGTGACTATAATAATTCCGCGCATACGGCCCGGTCTGCAGCTAGACATGCCCTTTTGTTCCTCATGAGAAATGTTTTTGAGATCGAGGTCAAACACGAGAGAAGTAAGTAGGCCCTAGCCGCTAGCAGCTGCTAATGATCATGTAACCTCAAAACAATCTCACGCGCGCTAATCCCGATGGAACCTCGCCACGCTGGAGCACGACATTCCCTGCGCTTTTGCTCCCCGGACGACACGTTTGCAGGGTCTCTGAAGATCACTCCAGATTAAACTCTACTTATTAATTCGGTGGTGCCCTGGTGACCCATGTTCTAGGGCTAGAATAATGGTGCGGCATTAGGGAACAGCGCCAGTAGGATATACTAGGTGTTCGTTCACTTTTCATGTTTCTGCTTGTGTTTCTTGGTTGATATGTAGGCAGATATTTCTATCTAGGAAGCAATGGTCAAGCTTGTTGTATATATGATATATCTAACTGTCGCGAATGAGAAATACTGAAGAATGTACATTGGCATTAACCTGAAGAAACCAGTTATAAGTATGAGAGGCTATCTCAATCGTAATACATACTGAACATATATATGATCGATCGAGACCATGTTCTCTGGAAGATTCATTCATATGAAGTACACTAGCTAGCTTATTTAGTAATCCCTCCCTATGAATTCATCATGTGACTGCCACCGTACGCACCAGCCGATCACCACATATTTCATAAAAGCGATCGAAGCTAGCGCTTTTCATCTGTCATTGCACTCTTGGGGGGCTTAATTTCTAGCTCCCAGCTGCGATCGATCGAACAGGAACAGCAGATCTATCGATCGGAAAGCTGTAACGGCACGCCATGTTCTTGGTTGAGGCTGATGACTTGTCCTTCCTCCCCGCCAAGCATGTAACAGCATCTCCACAAAAGTGCACTTAACAATAACAGGATAAGCTTAGATAGCTGTTACGCTTGAGCCGTACACATGTATAAACTGCAATGTGTGGCCAATAATTGGGCGTCTAGGTATATATACTAAATTACTAATCATGCTACTCCGGTGATGCATCTAGAACTAGCTAGCTAGCTTCCAATACATGCACAGATGCACTTTAAGGCCCGCATCCATCTATTTTATTCTGAAACTGCAAGTATAGTAGCAGTGTAGTATAATGCAGGTACATACGTAGCACCATAAAGCAGATACCGACGTGTTCGGAGGAGAAGAAACGGGGTGCAGGCCAAGTTGCCATGCTTGGGGCCGGCCGGACACCAATATACCCTACCAGCTGAAACGACGCAGCTCTTCAGTCTTCCACGGCCAGCCTCTGAACTCCACACGTACGTGTAGCTGTCTCGGCAAAGGCAAAGATCGATGATCGTCCAAAGGCTTTACGTACAAGATACACTACAAGTACGCGTCGACTTTGTACTCGACGGCGTTTAGGCTACGAGGACTTCCACTTGTAAGTACATGCATGATCCCGTTCTGACAGGTTATATATGTACATGTGGCTGCAGCCTGCAGGGCAGTAGTAGCTAGCTAGCTAGCAAGCACGAATGGGCACAGACGTCGAGATGGAGACATGTGATGCGAGCAGTACAGCTTGTTTGCTGCATGTGCATGCTCCATATGCTATTGGCACAACTGTGTGTATATATATATATATATATATATATATATATATATATATATATATATATGTCAGTGTATGTTGATGTATGGGAGATATGGAATTTTTTGCCGATACGGTCATTTTATGAAACGTATTTACACATATGTCAACTTTCAAAGTGTATTTGTAAAAATAGCACGTCGGGCGCACGGTGACCCCGCGCCCGCGCTCCCATTGCGACACCTGCGCCCTGGGCGCAGGCTCACCCTAGGTTAGCCGGCCGGTTAGGTTAGGGTTAGAGTTAGGTTAGGTTTAGTAATTAGATTAGGTTAATTAGATAGTTAGATTCTGAAATTTAAAAGAATTTTAAAATATAGGAAATGAGTTCTAAAAATTATGAAAATTTTTATGTAGTCTGCTGACATCGTGTACTTATTTGTGTAATTTTTTTTGTAATTTTATCTGTTTAGAATTATTATCGCTACTTCGTATCAATTGTTATCCGTATACTCGCTTGTTTCGGAGATTAAGGTTTCATAATTTCATGTGACTTGAAATGTATTTGAGATTTGTCGGTAGTGGCCATCTTTTCCACCGGCCATCTTTTCCACCGTCCCTCCTCCCTCCTCCGCACATCTGTCGCCTCATCCAGAAATTTTGGCGCCAATGTTTACGGAATTCCCGGCGCCAACGCCGCGACTCCTTCTCCACTCGACTATAAATACCGAACTCTGGCACTCGCTCTTCGCTCATATCAATTGCGTTTCGATTCTTGTTCTTGCGTTCGTCGCTGAGAACTCAGAGAACGTAACATAATTAATTTTATTGGGATATTAACTGTTTTCCTTCTTCGTCGCTCGCGTTGATTTATTACTTCCCGAAGATAATTGATTACTTTCTCCGAAGAGCAGGTAATTTGTGTTATGCTTTTGCCATTTGTCAGTCAGCTAGTCGTAATGAGATAATTTAGGGGTAATTAATTAGTCGTAATTAGTTAGTTGATCATTACAGCGTATTAAGTAAGTGGAAATGAAGTACTGATATTTTTTAGTGGTAATTAATCAGTCGTAATTAGTTAGTTTATAGGTAATTAATTAGTTGTAATTAGTTAGTTCACTAGTAATGAATTAGTTTAGTCGTAATTAGTTTAGTAGTCATCATTACAGTATAGTAAGTAAGTACAAATAAAATACTCGTAATTTTGTAGTGGTAATTAATTAATCATAAGTAGTTAGTTTAGATGTAATTAATTAGTCATAATTATTTAGTGATTGTTGTGGCTTTAGGTATTTTCGAACATGCAAGATTTGTTGGTGTTTTACGGCGATGGGCTCGTACGGGCCGGACACGATGGGTTAGACCTATCGAAATGCCAGTACAAGGTGGTCCAGGCGGAGGGGCTCCACACGATGAATATTCACGAGTGCGGTTGCATCCGGAGGAGTTCGTCACGAGCCAACGACGAAGAAAGTTATTATCGAGGCGATCACCGCACGAATTATGTGTGGGAGCTCGTAAAGGTGAATGGAAGCATAGCATGGAGGCGACATGGAGATTGTCTCACCGGCCGGCGGCCATTCACGGAAGCCTATGGTGTACGTAAATTTCGTACATAGGGCATCGAAACCCCGATGATGCCGAGGCCTCTACAAGCCGGCAAGCGCGATCGAAAGCACGAAGATGGCAGCACGGAATGTCTTTGCCTCGGAGAAGTCCGTGCCTAATTTTGTGCCAAATGAGGCGGAAACATGGTGGTCGCCCGCATCGATCGCCACGAGTATCTACCGGACGAGCCTCTCGGGTTGGAGTCCGACGAGACACCGACCAAGCTCGGATGGTACCGACGAGGACGCACACGGCCGGTGGTCCTTACGTGGCATCAAGACTTGATGATATCGCGGTGCGTTCGCTCGTACTACCGCAAGAAGAAGGCTCCCGGTGGGGTTTGAAGCCGACACCCTCTTAGTTGGGCGCGCTTCCACGACAAGGAGCCGTTCAACAAGCTATAGCACGGTATGCCCCGTCCATCACCGTGTGTACCGAGTGCACCGGTCCAACCGAGAAAGTCACGCATGAAGTGCGTAGTAGAAGGCTGCCACGGCAAGATCGGCGCTCGCGAGCAAAGATCTTGGTCGATCTTCACGATCAAGGAGTTGATCGACCACGCTTGCGAGCTTAGTGAGCCTGCGGCAAAGATCGAACGTGACTTCCGCATATGTTGCAAACCTCATCACGCACCTAGTTGAGGCGGGCGTGTCTATCTCCCCAAGCCGTTGATGTCGAAGTCGCCAATAAGGTTGGCTATCCGATTAGCTACTGCAAGGTCCGACGAGCCAGCGAGAAGGTTATCGAGACTATGTACGGGACATACGAAGAGGCGTACAACCTTGTGCCGAGATTGCTTCACCAGATTGCCGAATCAAACCCCGGCACGTACATAAACAAGCTTGACCGTGAAGATGCTAGCAAAGGGCCCAACCGCTTCATACTGGACCGGGTGTTCTGGGCTTTCGCTCAGGCCATCGGGGGCTTCAAGTTCTGCCGTCCCGTGCTAACCATGGATGGCACTTTCCTTACAGGGAGGTACAAGGGCACCATCCTCACCGCGGTGGCAGCCGATGCGAATGACCAGCTTCTCCCGATAGCATTTGCCATTGTGGAGAGTGAGAACACATCCAGCTGGCTGTGGTTCTTGAAGAACGTGAAGAGGGCGGTGGTGGGAGACCGGCCCAAGGTCTGCCTAATCACAGACCGCAATACTGGGTTGTTGGCGGCAATCAAGACCATGCAGGGTTCGACGGATCCATCTCACCAGTGGAACGACATGCAATCAAGGTGGTGCATGAGGCATCTTGCATCTAACTTGTTCACGCGGTTCCGCAGTCAGGAACTCATGAAGACGTTCAAAGCATTGTGTCTGCAGAACCAGAGACGGAAGTTTGAGTCTATTTGGAGAGACCTCGAACACCGGACTACGAGGCATACAAGGGAGTCCACTCCGGAGGGGGTGCAACTCAGTAGCTTCTCCGAGTGGATTAACGGCCACGCTCCTGAATTGGAGAAATGGTCCCTCCTCTATGACACAGACGGTGCGAGATACGGGATTATGACGACCAACATGTCCGAGGTCTACAATAGCGTCCTCAAAGGTGTGCGCGGCCTCCCTATCACCGCGATCGTTCAGGAGACATGGACTCGCACTGTTGGTTATTTCGTCAATAGAGCCACTGCAGCCAAGCGACAGATGGACGAAGGCAAGCAGTGGTCCGAGAACATGCAGAGACACATGGACCGGAAGATGGAGAAGGCCGAATGCACGACATCCGGTGATCGACGGCCTCGGCGAAAGTACGAGATCAAGCCGGCGAAATACGTCCACTTGATCATGCAAGGGGGAAAGAAAGCAGCATGCACCTGGTGATGTGGCGACATGCACCTGCAACAAGCCGAAGCTCCTCCACAAGCCATGCTCGCACGTGTACAAGGCATGTGCACAAATGCGGCAGATGGCTACACCATACATCTCTGAGTACTACGACATGCAGCACCTATTCGGTACATGGAGTGGAGAGTTTCACTCGTACGGCTTGGAAATGAATTATAAGGATCTTTGGCCGGACATGGTGCAATGGGGTCCCAACAGGGACTTGAAGAGAACGAGGAAGGCGACGGCAGACGCGCGCTTCGAATGACATGGATGCTAGTCAACGTAGCGATGATTAGCCGCACAATCAAGTGCGGGATATGCAAGACCCTGGCACTCAATGAAGGATTGTCCCAATAGACCTAGCTCGTCCGGTCGTTATTCAGTGTCGTAATTTCAAGTTTTTCCGTCTTCCTTGTTATGTCTCGATATTTGGATTTTAGGTTTTGGATATTAGGGTTTCATGGTTCCAAATATGCTATACTTTCCCTTACTTTGAATGTATAAAAAAATGCTAAATTGCAAGTCCATTGGAGATGTCGACATGTAATGCACACGACGCATCCATTAAGCAGTCCACTCGATAAAAGGTAACAGTAATGACATGAAGCAATCCACTCGATAAAAGGCCACCACAATGATGCATCGACCATTAAGTTACATGGTTCACGAGATTGAACATAATTGCGTAAATAAGGGGACGAGTACGGAGGTACAAGCTTCTCTGGTCGTGACTAATGGTAGATGGTGTCTCGCGCTACCCACATAGAGTGTTGTTCACGGGCGCCTCGGGCGTGGGTTGCCGTCATTGTAGTGGCACGCACATATGCAGCTAGGGTTCGCGCAGCAGCATGTGGGATCATAGGAACTTCCTATGTTTATGACCTCCTCGTTGCCCCTCTCGCGCTGCATCTGTTGGCGGAGGTCATCGTTTTCCTCGTTGAGATCGTCAATCCGTGCCTCCAACTCAAAGATTCGGTTCCACAATCTATCCACATACACCGCAACATGTCGTTCATGGGGAGGATCGATCCAATGGACAAAGTCGCATTTCACCATCTCGCTGGAAAGGAGGGTTAACAGGAGGCTCTATTCGCGAACGTAAAGGAAACAACTTACTAATTGTACCCGAGAGTGTGGCATCGGAAGAAACGTCGTCCGCCATCGAAAGGGCCATCCAAGACTCGCACGACGCGTCCCCGCTGTGTCCGCATTTCGCCATTCGGTTGAGCACGCTTGTTCGGCATCAACAGGTAGTTAGGCCCAAAGTCCTCCCTCCTTTGAAGGGGAAGGTCTTGCTTTGGCGACCCCGGTTGGAATGGTCCTATTGTTTCGTCTGCCATGGTATGTCCTACTTTCGTTGCGTGGGGCGTGCATTTTATAGCCCGCGGGGTGAGGCTTGTAGATGACGAGACCAGACGTGACAGCTCCCTACAAAGTAAGACGTGACAACACTCTGCCTGCTCAGCTTTTCAGATCGAAAAGACAAGACTCTGCAAAGTAGGACATGACAGCTGCCTGCAAAGTAAGACGTGACAACACTCTGCGTCCTCAGCTTTTCAGACCGAAAAGACAAGACTCTCCAAAGCAAGACGTGACAGCTCTGTAACATCCCAAGTACACAGATAACAACCAAAATACGTGTACAAATATAGTAAAATAAAATCGCATAACACGCGATACTACACGGCTCACTCTTCTGAGTCACTACTCTCTGCCTGCTGCGGCTGCGTTCGCGTGCGCGGCCTTGTTTTGCGCCGAGCATGACCTGTGGAGTACGTCCACCGGTCCGGAGAGCGCGTGTCGGTGCGGAGGGGGTAGGGAGACCGTTGAGGCGGAGGTGGACCAGTAAGCTGACTCTGGAGCAGTGCCTGGTAGCCGTACATGTCATCGTGATCAGCCATGCCGACCTGGGGGACAACTCCGAGGAATTGATCCACAACGGAGGCTATTAAACCACTTTGGGGTTGCGATGCCTGCAACTCTGGTTGCGCGGATGAAGTCAAGCCTTCGACGTAGGGGGCTCCCGCGTACCCGGAGGAGCTCTGGCCTGGAACATACTGTGGGGCACCGAACCCAGAGGAGCTCTGCCCTGGAACATACTGTGGGGCACCGAACCCGGAGGAGCTCTGCCCTGAGTACGCTACAAACCCTGGCTGCCATTGATCGTTCCCTAGCGTCGTGTACTGCTCCCTCACACGAGCTGGGAGGCCCGTATCCTCGTCATGAGTCGACGTGGCCGTCCCCCCCACGGGCAACTGAAGGCTGCAAGACGGAACGATGTTAGTACAAGTAAGCACTCTGGACGTAAAGTAACAACCTCGTACCTCCCGGATATGCACTGCAGATAACTGAGGCACATCTCCAGTCCGTATACCGGGTCCGGACGACAGAAGTGATTCATCCCGACGAACCTACCGCGAGAGAACGGCATGATGTTAGCGGCATGTATGGCATAAACCAAAAAACAGAACGTAAATTTGCACATAGCGACTTAGCCCCGCGGCGACCTGTCCCGCGGATGACCGACGGGAAACGCTACGACGCCTGCCGGACTCGCTAGGTCGTGCTGAAGACCTAGCGGGTGAGCACGGTCCCCACCGAGCCCGATGCGCAGGTGTCGCCCTCGAGCGACCGCAGCTCAAGTTCTTTACTATTTTCTTCATCTCCGCCGAGATGTGCTTCAAAACTTTTTTATACCCCGCTGGGGTTCTATCTGGGCTACTGAGGGCGTCGTCCGATACGCTCTGGGCGTCGGCGCCGCTCAATCTGCAGCGACATACGTGCGAGTTCATTAACAAAAGGTACGAATGTCGTCAATGAAACTGCGAACCAGAGGTCGTAAGTGTCGTACGACGTCGTCAAGTCGGGAAGCGATGTGACGGTCGTGCGTGCGGCGGAGGCTCTCCTCGTGGTGCGTCGGCTGTGTCACCTCCTCTGGGCGCTCCGGAGGAGGAATAGTGAGTCTTGCGCGCGTTCGTGGCACGTACCACTCCATATAAGCACCATACGACTCATGGTCGTACGGACGCTGCTCATGCCAGATATCCACGTGCGCCGTGTTTATCCATGTCATAGTCCACTTCTCCTGATGCATTTGCCAGTCCCGAATCTGCCCACCCCACCTCGTTTGCCTGCATTTCCAGAAAGATTAATGTTAGAAAAGAAGATGTAAGGACTGCGAATATTACTCGGATAAAGTTTAACTCACAGGTGTATCTTTCGCTCCAGGAGCCTGCCGTCCGGGGGGGGCACGGACTGGTACAGACCAAACTGTCGCATTACGCGCTGCCACGCGTAAGGCTCCACCATATGTGAGAACACCAGGTGGCAGGTCGTTCTGCACAGCAGTACGTCCGGGATGCATTGGATGGACAGCCCGTGCGGCGCTACGTCGAGCAGGAAACCAGGATGCCATACACACCAGATGATGTCGCTCTCGTGCAACGACTCAAACTCGTTGTGGTACAACGAGTAGCACCTCGCCGGTCTTGCGCTGGCCCAGCGCAGACGGGCGCCAGTCCACCGTAAGCCCATGGTGGGCGCGTCTACGGCGTCATGTGGGGTCCGACTAAAGGGTACGGGTGCACCGCTTTCTCTATGGTCGGCCGCCCAATAGGGAAGTGCTCCCAACTCCACAGCTGCAGGAGCACGTAGCAGACGGCTAGGTTGGTAGCAGTGCTACCGTGTCGCGAAGCGTCACACAACCCCCGGTATGTGGCGCAGCGACGGTGATCCCGGCTATATTGAGGCATTGGCCCGTCCGCGTCAACCAAAGACTCGGCGATGGGGATGAAGTCGGGTTCAAAACATCCCCTTTGATGTTGGAAACATGACCCAACCAAAGAGTCAGAGAATGTAAGCAACGAGGTGCGCCCTAACGACCTCGTCGGTGCACCCTCCGGGCATTTCCTGAAATGCCTCAGCCAAGTCCGGGGGACGCCACGTGCACCCTCCTGGATAGATTGGCCAAAGCGTTGCTCCACCACGCCTTCCATCCGCACTCGCGGGGCCGGAACAAGCGGCACACCTCGGATCGGGAGACCAGTCAGGAATGACACGTCCTGTAGGGTGACCGTCATCTCACCCCACCGAAAGTGGAAGGTGTGCGTCTCCGGCCTCCACCTGTCGACAAGTGCGGACAGCAGGCTACCGTCGAGGGTGAACCCGCGTCCGACAGAGACCATCCTCGCAAAGGGCAACAAGCCCGTCGCTCGAGGATCGGGACGTAACGATCGTCCAGCGCCCACCGTCCCTCCCGCCCGGCGCCGGGCGGAGGGCCATCCGCGTCAGCGGTGAGCCACAGCTTGCACCGGTGGTCCTCATCGTAGAATGGTTCCAGTAGCTCCGGTACAGACATGCCTAGCAACACATGCATAGAGAATATTAGTCAGAATATACCTAATGAACATAAATGATTGTAAATTAATTTCAATTCCAAAATTTTCTGTGGTAGTAACAAGTTTCAAACCTTGTGCATGTTCTTAGCCATAGTGCATGTTCTGCTAACACCGAGTGCATGTTTTAAGCCATAGTACATGTTCTGCTAACACCGAGTGCATGTTCTAAGCCATAGTGCATGTTGTAAGCTATAGTGCATGTTCGGCTAAAGTACAATAAAAAAGGAAACCAACACAATTCTAAGCCATAGTGCATGTTCGCTAACACCAAGTTAAAAATTTAAAATTTTACTGGTCAAGTTCAACACTAACCCTAACAACAATAAGTCTGCTAACACTAACCCTAACAACAAGAAGTCTGCTAAGTAGACTAATTGAAAAGAAAAGGCTTTGCTAAGTCTGCTAACACTCTGTCTCCTCAGTTTCGTTTCAATTCTAAGTCTGCTAACACTCTATTTCAATTTTGTTTAACGACCTCTAAAGATTTTAATATTTTACAGTCAGGCTCCTCACACTATGTAAATCACCGAGTTAAAATTTACAACACTAACAACAATAAGTCTACTAAGTCAACTAATCGCGTTGCTAACTACTAAGTATTCTAATTACGTGCTAATCACACTAAATCTTCCAATTTTATATTCGAACACTTAGTCAAAATATACCGACTACATAACTATAACTACTTAGTTTCTACAATAACAAACTACAATTCATCTAATCACATTCTAATCACATTGCTAAACCTACCTAAAACTATAGCCGAATGCGAATGACACTTACCTTTTGTAGGTGCTCGGACGATTTCAACTTCTCTCGGTTGGCTTCTACCTTCTCTCGCCACGAGCTCGGTGCGATATGAAGTGAACTACTAAAAGAACGAATGAGCCACTACGAATGCAGATCCCGCTAGCTCTCTCCTCCATCGCTCTTAAAGAGAATCGTTACCGCAGCAAATTAAGCCATAAATTTGGCTCACAATTTGAGACAAGAAACAAGAGGTGATGATCAATGCTTTCGGTCGAAAATACAGGAAGTGAGGGCCTCCTTTGCATCTTTTCATAATCAACACATGGCCAGGGCCTGGTTCAAATGTGTAAACAATCAACACCTGTTGCAAATGGAAGGAGTGAGGGCCTTCTGCAAATAGTTCAAATGTGTAAACAATCAACACCTGTTAGGGCTTTCTGCAAATGGTTCAAATATGGAGGTCAGGAAGGGCCTACTGCAAATAAAGAGCACTGATTCAAATCTTTGCTATGCTATCAACACATATTAGAATAACACAATCATATCGATTAACAATAAAATATCTAAACAAATAAAATTATACAAAATTTATACAAAAAAATAAAATTTCATTACACTACACAAAAAAATCTTAATTTGTTCAACTCATTTTTATATTTTAAAATTACCACAAATTTTCCCTAACCCTAACCCTAAATAACCTCTCACCTAACCCTAATTAACCTCCTAATTAACCTCTGAATTAAAGCGGCGCGGTACAGGGAGCCGGGCGCAGGCTCACCCTGCGCCCGGGAGGGGCCACGCGTGGGCGCTTGCCAAGTGGCGGCGGGCAGTGCGGCGGGGTGGGCGCGTGCGGCGGGGCTTGCCAAGTGGCGGCGGGGGGCGGCGCGAGCTCACCTGCGCCGGGAGGCGATCTGCGGGCGCGTGGCGGTGGCGCGTCTGCGCGAGGTGGGCGCGTGGCGGCCTGGCGCCGGCGCAGGTGAGCTGCGCCGGGAGGTGGCGGGGCGCGTGGCGGCACAGGGCCGGGCCGGGCGCGGCGCGGGTGGGCCGCCGCCGACGTGGCGGGGTGAGTGGCGGGCTCGCGGCGTGAGAGCGGTCGCGAGCCGAGGTGGCGGCGCGCGGGGTGAGCTGCGCCCGAGCGCGAGTGTCGCAATGGGAGCGCGGGCGCGGGGTGACCGTGCGCCCGACGTGCTATTTTTGCAAATACACTTCGAAACGGGCCATATGTGTAAATACGTTTCATAAAATGACCGTATCGGCAAAAAATTCGGAGATATGCAGCCATGCAATAGCAATGCAGATCACTAATACAAAAAAGTTCTTTACAGACGGTTCAAAAACGTCATCACAGATGGTTTCATCACTACTACAGAAAACGTCATCACGCAGGCGGTTCGAATCGTCATCACGAGCGGTTTTCGAACCGTCGAAAAGTTCGTCTGTGATAACAGACATTATCACAGACGGTTCGAAAGTAGAACCGTCTGTGATAGTAGTTATCACAGACGGTTCTACTTCCGAACCGTCTGTGATAGTATATTTTCACAGATGGTTTTGAACAAGAACCGTCTATGATATTACTATCACAGATGGTTCTTGTTAAGAACCGTCTGTGATAATTTTTTTCAACTGCAAAAAAATACTAAATGTATTCCCCTTGGTCGTCCGCCTCTCCGCCTCCGGCACCTCGTCCACCTCCTGGTTCCACTCGCTCATGAGCCTTCTGAAGAAGGCCATGATCTTGTCCTCGTCGCGGAGCTCCTCGAAAGGCACATCCTTATCTTCATCCCTGCCCTCCTTCCTCACGGCCGCATCGCCAGCTTGGGCTTCGCTGTCAAATCATCAAGCCACATTGTTCCCCGTCTATTCAATCACAAAACTATATTCGAGCACACATTCAATCACAAAACTGTATCCAAGCACACATGTATACCTCGATCTAGGAGAAGCCGGCGGGGGGGAGGACAGACGGCACCGGAGGGAGGAGGGCCGGCGCCTGGATGGGGGCGGCAGCTGGTGGGGGAGACGCCGGCCGACCGTCGGGGGGAGGACGAGCGGCGGGAGGAGGAGGCCCGGTGGAGGGAGCACTCGGTGACGGCGGGGCGAACGGGAGGGACGAGAGCCGGCGCGGGAGAAGGGAGCCCAGAGGTCACGCTGGATTTGGGGGACTCCTTATTAATATATAAGGACTTCTGCTACTCCCGCTCACGAATTCAAAATTCCCGCGCACGTATTCAAAATTTTCGAACTCACGCGTTGTGAATCACATATCACAGACATTTCGTATCACCAGCCGTTTGTGATGAGGTACTTATCACAGACGGTTCGTGATACGAACCGTCTGTGATAGTATCACAGACGGTTCTATTAAAAAACCGTCTGTGATAATCTGCAGTATCATAGACGGTTCTATTAAAGAACCGTCTATGATACTATCAGAGACGGTTCTTTAATAGAACCGTCTATGATACTGAGTATCACAGATGGTTTGTATTACAAACCGTCTGTGATAGGCCCGACAGACCCAACACAGACAGTTCTATTTTAACCGTCTGTGATGAGGTGTCTACTATTGCATGTTTTGTAGTAGTGCATGTGTCGTCTGAGTTTATGGGTCAGTAATGACATGAGGTCATCACATACGATTTTTGAACCGTCTGTAATAGTATGCATCACAGACGGTTATTAACTCAGAACCGTATGTGATAGTTGACTATTACAAACGGTTTGTAGACTAAACCGCCTGTGCTAGCTAATGTATCACAGACGATTTGTAGATGAAACCGTATGTGATGATCTCTTCTCTATAAAGTGCCTTTAAAACCGACTATATAGCTCGCTCCTTGAGCGTTTATCCTAAACGTGCAGGTGAACCACAGCATACTTCATCGAACCTGACACACCGGAATATGTGATTTGCTTCATGCCAATCCTCCAAGTACTTGTATAATCCTTCTAAACCACGGCCTCGGAAGTAATAGCACTAGAACTGAAGTTAAAGTTATTAATTACAAGCATGTAATTGTATTTAAACCCAACAAGAACGCCAAACAACTTGAGTTCTGGTTTATATGTAAGGATGGCCTCACAATAGAACTTGACATCAAGGAATGGTTGGTTGCTGATACATGATGTCACTTTCCAGTCGGAGTACCTGCACGTCCACGTCACTTTCTGAACATAGCGGCGTTCAATTACCTATCGACGACATTCAGGTAATTGGATGTCCACGCGTTCTCTTGAAAACCATGATTCTTGAAGCTGAAAACTGTATGAACTAATTTGTATGTCTACAGACTGATAAACTGAAAATCAAAGTGACAACAGTTAACAATTCATTAGAGCTCAAATATGAACTAATTATCAATTCAATTTCAGCATAAGACTATTAACATCATTGAGTAGTTCAACAGAGCATACAAATACAAATACCAATTTGCAATTCACAAGGGAGAGAAGTCAGCACACCCCAACAAAGCCACACTCACAAAGCCAAGCAAAGCAACAAGCCAACACTAGCTCACTGTCATTCACCACCGAAGACCACAAGCAGAGAATAAGCCGAGCTAGCACAAGCACACCACCACACCCAAGCACAAGCCTCACCCCCAGTCAAAGCCAACACAAACACTCCCATTTCCAAACCAACCCCACAAGCAAACCTCCAACAAAGAGCAAGAAGCTCAAGCAAGCCCACTCTCCCATTCTCAAGCAAGAAAAGCCAAGTATCACCACCACCATAGCCACAACCAAGTTCACCCACAGAGAGCAACCGGAGGAGAGGAGTGTAAAGGAGACGAGGAAGACAAAGGGAGCAAGAGGCAGCAAGACCGCCGGTGAACGACCACATCACCCATGAACCACCATGATACCCTGCGGACGATCGCGGCCATCATCGCCTCCACTGTCCAAACCAAACCAACAGAGGTAAACTACCATTCCCACCCACCATTATTTTTGCTCAATCAGACCACATCATGTGAACCAACCCAGCATATAACCCATGCCACAATAGCTCTTAGAGCACCAACCCATTCCACCTAAGAACACTAACAATAGCAGTAGCATCATCATCCATAATAACCATCACAGAGTAGGGGGCGAGGTAGAGAGAGTAGTCTACCTCAGTGCGATACGGCAACGGCGGCAACACCACCACTAGCACAACCCACCTCCAGTACGACCCACCATGCATGACCACAAGCAAGCAACCCACTGCATCACCATTCACCATGCATCGATCAACCCACATCCATCATCCTCTCGATCTGTGCATGAGCAAGAATCGACATCAACAAATAAATCAACCACAAAATACCTAAAAGCAAAATATCAAAAAGGGAAGGAATGTGGAGCATATCCAAGATCGAAGAAACCCATCCAAACCATAGCCCCCCTCCCAAAAAAACCAGGCGGCCCAAACAGTGGGGCGAAGGCGTGCGGCCGAGCCATAGGCGACCACTGGGCTGACCAAAGGAGCCAAGCAACGTGCAGGGGCTAGGTGTGGGCTGGACCAGGGAGAGGGCGCGGTGGCGGCGGCGCGGGAAGGAGGGAGCCACCGCGCTGGCCGTCGCCGCCAGATGCGAAGGGGTGGGGGATGCGCACTGGTGAGGAGGATGCAAACGGATGAGGGCAAACCCTAGAGTCCGAATATAAATAGATTTGGACATCATAGATGGTTCTAAAGTAGAATCGTGTGTGATAAGTACACATCGCAGACGGTTCAAATAAATAACTGTCTATGATAATATACATACATAAATGCAAATTAAGAATATATGACACATTCACATATTAGTAAACAATTATATCTGAATATTTGCTAAAACTATGCTAAAACCGCTAATTTGACGGTAAGCAGTTCAACACCTCTGCAAAGAACTTGGCATACTCATGCCTAATCCTATAGTCGTCACTGCACAAAACGACATAGTCGTCCCACCCTTCTGTCACGCCGTAGCCAGTGCTCGTGTACCGGTGGCCGTCCTCCGACAGAGCCCACACCCGGCCCAGTGGCCCTGGCCATCTTCTTCCACGCCGCCTCTTGGACCGCGTCCGTAGCGAGCCTCCAGCACCGCCTACACTCCCGGCTGGTCCTCTTAGCCGTCTTGTATCCGTCGCCGGTCGGCTCGCTCTCGATCTGGTTGATGTAATGCTTCCCAACGTCATGCGCCTCGCCTGGCCGTGTAGAGGAGGAAGCCGAGCATGTAGACCGCAGCCTTGTAGCTGGCGACGGTGGCCCGTTCGAGGCACTCGATGCCGCGCTGCATGTTTTGGGGTGCGAAGACATGCGTAAGGCCGATAATGAAGCAGGCCTCGCCAGTCAAGTGGTTGATGACGGCGTGGTAGCGCTCATTGTCCAGGTACTTCGTCGCCTCCTCCCGCTCCAGCGCCATGCGCCTCCCCACGGCGCCCTCCTTGGACGCCTTGTGCATAGCCTTGTAACTCCAATATACATACATACACAATCCAAGACATCAGAATAAATAGTAGTATGTATTTTTGTAGGTATAAATACGTACGTATGTGGCTCGTAGGCTGCAGAGGTCAGCCATGGGCTGAGGAGAGCTCGCAGCCACGCGACCGACAATGTCGACGACAACATCGTGATGAAGAGCGACGGTGATCACCGACCTCCTTGCCTTGGTCCTCGCCGTCATGCTCCGCGTGCTCACCATGGTGATCACTGCATACGTATTCAATACCGTGAGTATAGCGATGTGGCCGGGATTCATCTTTCGGTGGCGGATGATCATTCTTATAAAACATGGAGTAACTTCCAACCGAAGCTGGAGATGAAGAGACGCATCGTAATGTCAGTGCGCAAGATGAAGCATTGAACATATCACAGACAGTTCCAACTGCAAACCGTATGTGATACGTAATTATCACAGATGGTTCTAAAGTAGAATCGTCTGTGATAAATACACATAACAGACGATTCCAGTAAATAATCGTCTGTGATATTATATAAATAAAAATTTAGAACATGACACATAAACATGTATTACTTGTTTTTCACCGATCAGTAATGCTGTCATGTTGTTATACCGATACCGTTTACATATATAGAAGACCGTAAATACAAATTCAACTGGTTTTTTTTTGTATTTATAGATGGCTAAACAGCGTGACCAGTCGTTTCTTACAAAGATTTTAAAAAAGTAAAAACCTAAATAATCAAAGTTTTCCTAGTGGTGGAGGTAGTATGCTATCTCTGTCTTCAAAACTTCGTAGGCAACATCGTCAGCATTTGACGGTTCATGATCATCAGCGAACGAAGCCTGAAATGCGTCCACCCACTGATGCGCTTGTTCAAGTGTCTCCCGAAGACCCTCCGACTGCTGAATCAAGTCGAATTGAGCCCATAGGCTCTCTACCCTTGCTGGAGGGGTCTCGACAAGGTTGATTCGGTCGTCGACCACCTCAATTAAGCATTCCAAGTGACGGCAAGCCTCCTGGAGACATGCAACATTTTTGTGGGGGACCACGTTGATGTCGAGGATAACTCGCCGGAAGTGGGAGACCGCCCGGAAGACGCGACGGAGGAAGATGTTAAGACGGCGGAAGGTGGTCGTCACCTGCTCTGGCAAATCCTTGGACAGAGGAGGGAGGACACTGTTGGCACAGTGTCCTTCTATAGCATCCGCTAGCGTACGGCCGGAGAGGTGCTCGTACAGTATAGCCAGGTAGGCTATCAACGTCGGCGATAAGAAAACAAAAGACGGAGTCATTTCTGCTTTAGAGTATAGAGTGATGTACGTGGGGATGATCATCTTCGATGGCGGATGATCCTTTTTTTATATATAAAATAAGGAATAAATTCGGCGCGTGAGACGAAGAGACGCATCGGAGAGCCGAAGCGGCATTGATGCGATGAACAGATGCATCGGTGATGATGGCGATGAAGAGACTCATCGGGGAGCCGAAGTGACGTATCGTAGACGGTTATAATTAAAAATCGTCTGTGAAGTCTGCAATTATCACAGACGGTTCATATTAAAAACTGTCTGTGAAGTATCATAGATGGTTCGTGATACGAACCATCTATGATATTAACTCATTACAAACGGTTCTTAACGTGTCCAGTAACAGAAACGGTCGCGCTGGTAAAACCGTCTATGATTACCATGAATACTGACGATTTTACAAAACCATATGCAATAAGGCGTCCAATATTAGTCTTTTTGTAGTAGTAGATAATGGGAAAGCGAAGGAGAAAGCTAGCCATATACTCCATATCGAGTGGGAACAGTGTTCCTTGCCTTCGATCTTTTTTCCTCGCAAAAGGAGTTCAGATTTTTTTCTTCTTTTTCCATGGAAAGGTTGGTTTTTCACCGTAGAGTACACAGCGGCAAGCAGTCATATGTTGTTGCCTCTAGAAACTCGCCTTGTGGACCAGCCGGCGAGGCAGCGAAGTCAAAAGTGTCGCACAGAACTTTCGAAACAAGCGTACTTTTTCGGTGATATGGCGGGCATTACATGGATGTTGTTTTCTTTCTGCTGTAAGTTGATCGATACACTCGATCGAGCTAGCTAGATAGCAAGATACGCATGAAAGTTGGTAGAGATGAAAAGGCCGTGAACCAGAAAACAGCACTCGAGTAACGGATGCATGTATATATTCCAGAAATGAGCTCGATCTCTCAGTTATCTTTGTACTTTTAACTTTCATTGATTGGCCGGCACCGTGCGTTTGTCTGAAATGTCACCTTTGTAAATTTTACTTACCCGACGGGTGATCAAAATATCGGGCAGTCCCCATAGAGAGCTGGCTAACCATCGCTGTCAAAATGACTTCACTACTTCACTTTCCATCATTAGTTACCAAACCACTTTCAAAGCTCACTATTCTGTCAGATGTGAGCTACTGTTCCTTTATTTTTTACAAAAGGATGTTTTAGATTTGAAATGCAGAGATCGATCGGGTACCCCTGTGTCAAATTTAGCACTTGGGCAAGATCCAAACTTGAAAGTCGTAGAACTATATATATTTCCAAAATTAAATGCATGAAAGTATCTCTGCTAAAACGAGCAGATGCGTACGTACACATTTATATATCCATATATGCATGGTGAGAGGCTGCAGCCTGCAGGGAACTACATGCAAGTTAGAAACGAGAGGAAACCAGATAGCACAAGAGTAAACACAGGAAAACATCACCGGTAAGAAATTTTTATCGGAGGGTAGCGATAACATCGGTTTTCACTGATAACCGAAATTTTGGACAAAAATTTTTAGTTGAAATATGAACTTTTAGATGTAAAGACAAAATTTATGTAAATTTTGAATTTGGATGAAAATGAAATAAGTCCAAAATTTTTACCCGATATAAAAATTTATCGGAGTTTACCGATGCCGGTTACCGACAAAATTTCGATGATAGGATTTTCACTATATAACTGTAGTGTTGTATCGAGCAGCAAAGTGGGGCGGTGCAGTGCGGATGGGGACGGCTCGTCGCCCATGCAATGCATGTTTCGCTCGGTCGGTCCGAAAGACCCAATTAACCGGCCGGCCCATCCGCCCGCCCAATCATGAGCTACCCCCCGCGCCATCGGTGTGCGCGCGTAGGCCCCGCCGCCCACCACCACCACCACCGCGCGCGCGCGCATCCGCCTCTACGCGTTGCGCCCTCCGCGTCTCGGCGGCCGCAGTCTAACGTGCCGGCCCACGCGCGCGCCCAGACGCACACCGACACAACCGCACAAGGTTTAGTTAGTCGATCGTTGCTTGGTTAATCGGCGCCCATCCATACGAGATATCTAGGCGATGGATTGATTATTGGGCGGTAATCAGCGCGACTCAACCTGCAGGTTTCGAGCTTGTATCGGCCGGCCCGTCCTCGCTTCCGCTTGGAAACTGACACAGCTTATGACAGGCGCACTTCATTGTCGTTTGGTGAAGAAAGATAGGTGCGCACGCTAGCTAGCAATAGCATACATGTGTTGTGTGAGATCCTTGGCGTAAGCGGCAAAAAGGCTGGCTAGCATGCATGACCCTTAGAGTAAAGCCTACCTACCATGACAATAACACTGTTACCCTCTTCGAAAAAGGGGGAAAAAAGGCATGTGTCTACTGTAGTATGCTCGCTGTCTAGTCTCCCCCTCTCCTTAAAGAAAAAGCATCTTTACCTTAATTTGTTGTAAAAGTCATGCCGTGCTTATAATTATGAACTGTGCGACGTCCTCAAAATGCTAGTCCAGCTTCAACCCATCGAGCAAGAATATATAGTGACTGCCACTGGCGGCACAAGTGAATAATTTGGCGGCACGCTGTAAATATACAAAGTGATGACATATGGACCAAAATGCATGCCTGATCTCTCCTGTCAATTGAGCTAGTGGAGAGGTGAACGGCAAGGGATCATCGAGCCATCGAGGGAAGATACTAGCTAGATAGGTTGTTAGAAACTAGTATTGATTTTGCTCCTACGTGGATCGATGGATGGAGGCAGCCATGGAGGTTGGTAAAGGGAAAGGGACGGCGCAACTCGTTGGCTGATGAAAAGGTGCAAAAGCCAAAAGGGTAGGTGATGTAGGATAGATAGATATATAGATAGCGAGATAGATACTTGTGGCACACTCTTACCACTTTTGATACATGTGATGTGAGCATCAAGCTTGTCTCTCTCTCTCTCTCTCTCTTCCCTTCATTCTTTCTCTTCCCTGTACATGCTGTCTCTGCATGCATGGTTTGTCGATCCTTCGCTGCTATCATTGCTCGCTTCCATTCCATTGCAGGGTATGGAGCGCCATGGTTGCCTCGAAGCTCAAGCATGGCAACGAATACGCGGAAAGTGAATCCTCAATTACGAAACGACCATTGCTAGCTAGGACAATGCATGCGTGCGTGGTCAGATCGATTGAAGCAACCAAAGGCGCGCAATACTGTTAATTCGGAATGATAACTGCATCTGCATGATCAATCGGCGCGCATCGATCGACAGCTTCTCGATGACCTAAAAAAATCCACCTTGTTGTTAACTTCTGGAACTGATGAATCATGTAGGCCCCTCGGTGTGTGTGAGCCATCGATGGATTTCGTGGACTAATAACCAGAGGAATGATCGCGCTACCTCTATCAAATCGATCGTCTTTCATGACGACGAGCAAACAAACGAAATGATACGGCACAGAAAAGCTCACAGCGGTAGCAGCTAGCTCATAAGTACAAGATCCTCCCTGATCTGGCCTAATGGCAGACAGACAAGTGGATCATCTATCTTGTACAGTAGTACTACTGCAAGCTCACTAACATATAGGAGACAATCGAGAACAGCAATTAACAACATATCTACGCACGATTAGTGGTAATTTGCACAAGAGATCTTCCCTCTACTTATGATCAGTGAGACTGCCATGCCATGCCTCTGCTGCTCTGCATGCAGTGGGTGGCCGGCCGCTGCCATTGATCTCTGCATCTATCACTGCCGAATTCAGGCTGGCCGTGGCACGCACGCACACGAGCGCTTTTCCGATCGATGCTCCTCCGCGTCGGAAACGTACGCCCTACATCATTTCCGCGCCGTGGATCGGTGGTGGTGGTGAGCACACGGAGGCCGCCCGGCCGATATGATTCTGACCTAGCTCGCTATCACACTTACTAGCTAGTTTTCAACTCATGCTAGCAATCTTTTCTCACACAGTTACTCCACCTTTTTACCTTTCTAGTTTCGCATATCTATGATCTCCCCATTTACACATGCACCAATGGTTGTGCTGAAAAGCTCTGGTAAAAGCGGCATCCATTGCAGCCCACTCCGAAGGGTGCTCTTGCGAGTTGCGATCGATCGATCGATCCTCTCCTTATTGCTGCTTTGCTAGCTACCTTTCGTCTCTATGACTCTTCTATCCGGTAATTATTCCCGGTGAACATTATTCTGCATTGACGTATGCTGCACTTTGCCCTGCTCTCTCCGTATTCTGGCATTCTTTTCTTGAAGGGAATAGTCCTCCGTAATTCACTTTTTTTATTAAAAAAATAGAATAAAATGCATTTGTAAAGTGCAATGACAGGAACGGTGAAAGGAGAGATTGGAAAGGAGAGATTAGAATTATGGTTGCTGAAAACCTTGGAGAGAACGGAGTGCGGAACTCTATACTGGGCTGTCTAAATCGGGCTTTCTCAATCGGGCCTAATATAGTGTTGGTTTGTCTTAGTCCTGGGCCGAGATGGCGAGGACTCACTTAGTTTTTTTTTTAAAAAAAAAGGAGTGTGACGCAGGTGATTCTGAACAAACAAAACTGAGAGTCTGAGATACTACCAAAGTACCAGTAAAAAACTGGAGATAGTCTTATGAGAATATACTATACTACTAGCAGTAAATTATAGCTGAACTAGCCTTATACAGAGCGTAACAAACGGGCCGGGTTATAAGGAAGAGGACCCCGGCCGACCCCGCCACAAGCCGCAAGCTTCATTACGATGTAGTAGATGGCATGCATGTCTGAACAATCGATGCAGCAAGGCATCCTAGCTAGGTAGCCTGCACATGCTGTGTGTATTTACGAGCACGATCCGATTAGACTCAGGGAACACCACTGACACGATCAATCAACCTGTAGGCAAAAGAAGCCACATTCCCATGTGGTCTCATTTTCCCCTGGAACAACCGCGCAGTAATTTCACTGCCCCCCGAGCAGTCAATGAGCGTCCAGCAGGTCCAATCCATCACGAGGTGGCCATCGATCTACACCAACCCATCCATCCATCGCAGTACATGCCATATCAAGGCCTTTCACGAGGACGGCTCACCGTCCGTGGCACGTGAGCCGGCAGGCACGCATGATAGGGACGATCCCAAGTAACTCCTGGCCGGCAGGCTACATATGAAACGTACGGCGCCGCAGGGCAGCGCCTGCAGGCGACGCGCGATGATCTGAGTGTAGCCGATGCTATGGTGGTCGATCAGAAACACGAAAATATTCCGCCTGACGCGTACGTACGTACTGCTCGATCGGTTAATTGCGAGACAGCGATCGTCGCTGGTTTTCCAACGACGGCATCACTAGCTATGCCGTACATGTCAGCGGATGATCCCGGGCGGTTGTTGTGTGTGGTCCGGGTGCAACACATGCATGTCGCTGTCTTGCTCGATCCTCTGGCCGCCTAGATAGCCCTAGCCGCCAGCTTATGACTCGTGAGAACTGTTGCACTGCTATACCATCTTCTCAAAATATACGATGTTGCCTGTAATTCTCTGTATGTAGATCGAGCTACCACGATGTCCATAGGAATGGCCGTCCGTCCTCTTGCAAAGCCAAAGGCAGGGGCCAAGTGAAGACAAACCAAAGGCGATCGAATCGAACCGGCCTCGCCTCGCGTTCATCGGCTTAGGGTGTGTTGGTTGACCAAATGGTATAGGTACGAGATGGTTAAAGAAAACAATTTAAGAAATATTCTCTAGGCATTGAACCATCTCATTCACCTAAAATTAACAATGGAACCAAATGGTACAAGACCGTTCTATCAGATTCATTCTCATCCCACCGACCAGAAAGTATAGTTGTTAATTTCATTCAGGAGGTCGATCATTCCGGTTTGCCTCTTGGTATGGAATACGTCGGTACCGGTCTACATAATTTCACTTGAAATCTCACTTCAAATACATAACCATAGAATAAAAATGACATATAGTTCAATTAAGTCATAAATACAAAGATTGTACGTAGTTAAATAATACAACATGAGTTCATAATTTCATATATTTTACCATAGCCTAGCATAATTTCACTACCGAAGGAGTGGTATTGAACCGGATCGTACAAGCTGATTAAAGAAATAGCCACTTTGATTTTACTTGGTACCAGAATGACCATTATTAAGACTGATAAAGGATTGAGACTACCCTAAACCAAATTGGGTACTAGTACGACAGCTTCCCACTATTCCGGTTGATACCAGCCGGAATGGAATCGATAAGTGAGTCAGAAACACACTTATTAGCCGGGCCGGCACGAGGCCGCGCGCGGGACGGCGCGGGAGGCGCGTCGTACAAAAGTGGCGATTTGATCGGCAGCACCACCTCCCACCATCCCATCAGGCCATCAGTCCGTCGTCGAATATTCTCCCTCGGCTTCCACGGGAAGAGACGTCACGAGCTACGCGCGCGTCGTCGCAGCAGACGCCCGGGATCACTCGATCGTGACGCGTCAGGAGGAGAAGGAATCACGCGTTGCATGAGTGCATGGGTGGTGCTTTGTTTATCCGTCAAACCGGGCCCGCTGCATGCATGACTGCGTGGGCTCCACACGGTTTCTCTCCCGCTTTTGGAAGTCGCTTTCCCAACCCTGAAACCTTCCACACCGCCGTCCTGCTTCTGCGTCGCCCTCCATCAGGTGCTCTGCTTCGGAGGGGAGCTAGCTTTTCTGCAGCCATGTGGCAGCTGGTGTTTGCCTGCCTGCGCAATATATTCCGAAACTAGCTTGAAAAATATTGCGAGGTACGATTGCCGGTTAATTAGGCTGCTGCTGATGCTATGCATGTGTGCGTGGTTTAAGCCATGTTTGAAACAGCTTTGGCTTCGATTTTCAACCAAAAAAGCCAGAAGCCGTTCTAATCGGGCAACTTTTCTCCCTCTGTTTTTTTCAAAGCCAGAACTGTTACAACGTGCGAAGGCTAGAAGTCAAAAGCCGTCCACAGAGAGCTTCATGCGGCTTCCCACAGCCCTTGTTTCAACTTTACCCCCGAAGTTGAGGGTTATCACCCGCCCCTGCCATTGAACAAACCCCCTCCCCGCCGTCGTCGGCTCGAAACCCTAGCCTCCCCCATGCCCGCTCTTTCCTCCCTCCCTCCCATGGGCTGAGAGGCAATCTTCATGTACTGTCTCCATGCTATACTTTTATTCACCTTGACAAGCTCCCACACATAATTCGTGCAGGTGATCGCTCGATCACAACTTTCTTCGTCGTTGGCTCTGTGACGAACTCCCTCCAGTTGCAGTTTCGCAACTCGTGAATATTCATCTCGTGGAGCCCCTCCACCCGGACCACCTTGTACTGGTATTTCGATAGGTCTAACCCATCAAGTCTGACCTGTACGAGATCATCATCGTAAAACACAAACAAGTCTTGCATGTTC
This sequence comes from Ampelocalamus luodianensis, assembly GCA_036346255.1. Taxonomy (NCBI): domain Eukaryota; kingdom Viridiplantae; phylum Streptophyta; class Magnoliopsida; order Poales; family Poaceae; genus Ampelocalamus; species Ampelocalamus luodianensis. The sequence continues at coordinate 2,417,641 of CM070622.1, forward strand.
GAAAATATCTAAAGCCACAACAACCACTAAATAATTACGAATGAGTTATGCCTAACTAATTCCTACTTAACTAATTACGACTGATTAATTACCACTACATAAATTACTGGTAGTTCATTTCCACTAATCATTGTTAGTTCATTTCCACTAATCATTTCTGCAAACAACTGATTACGACTGATTAATTACCACTAAAAATATTACAAGTACTTCATTTCCACTTATTTAATATGTCGTAATGATGACTACTAAACTAATTATAACTAATTAATTACCACTAAACTAATTCATTACTAGTGAACTAACTAATTACGACTAATTAATTACCTCTAAACTAACTAATTATGATTGATTAATTACCGCTAAAAATTACAAGTATTTCATTTCCATTTACTTATTATGTTCTAATGATGACTACTAAACTAATCACGACTAATTAATTGCCACTAAACTAATTCATTACTAGTGAACTAACTAATTACGACTAATTAGTTGCCCCTAAACTAACTAATTACGACTAGCTAACTAAGACTAACTAATTACGACTACAGTAATAATGGCAAAAGCATCCAACAAATTACCTACCCTTTGGGGGGAAGTAATAAAAAAAGGCCGAGCGACGAGCGACAAGAAGCAAGAAAACAGTTAACCTCCCAATAAAATTAATTATGTTACGTTCTCTGAGTTCTCAGCGACGAGCGCAAGAACGAGAATCAAAACACAAATGACATGAGCGAAGAGCGAGTGCCAGAGTTCAGTATTTATAGCCGAGCGGATGAGGAGTCGCGGCGTTGGCGCCGGGAATTCCGTAAGCGTTGGCACCGGAATTTCTGGATGATGCGACAGATGTGCAGAGGAGGAGGAGGGACGGTGAGAAAGATGGCCACCATGTGGTTTTTTAATTCTCCGCAGAACAGTTCGGGTGCGTGGCGGGTGTGGCGGGCGGGCGGGAGGGCCAGAGGGTGCGTGTCAGGATGGTGTTGCGAGAAAAATTCTGAGGTGGCGGCGGGGACGGGCGTGATAGGCGTTGGTGCATGGTGACCGCGCCAACACCACATGGCAGTGTGGGAGCCGTTGGCGCACAGTGATCGTGCGCCAACGGTGCCATTCTACAAATACGCAAACTCGGTGGTCATTTCTGCAAATACCTATTGAAAACATATTGTATCTGCCAAAAATTCCACAAAGGAGAGCTAGGAAGAAACGAAACGAAATACTACTCCTTCGTTCTAACAAAAACAAGTCGATTTGGATTTCTAATGGTCCTTAAAATACAACATTGATCACTGGTTACTATTGATAAGTATTTGTAAAACTCAGTAAAATTATAAAATTACATTTTGAGATGAATATATACATATGATTATTTAAAGAGATTTCAATAGCTAAAGTTTTCAAAATTTAACCGCACGTATTCTAAAATGATTTTTTTTAAATTAAAGGGGGTATTAGTTAAGAGTTGTCCCACCAGAACAGAACCAGAAGCACCTCCTCGCAAAGGTCGTCACCAAACGGCGATTAAATACACCCTTAAAGGCGACCCACCCCAGCCCGGGCAACCCATTCGATTCGGCCTCGCTGCGCTGCGCGTTTGCACCGCCGCGTAGTCGAGTTGCACACCGACGCAGCCGCGCACCGCCTGGAGATCTCGCGTTTCGGGCACCCGCGCGCGCGCGGAGAAGCATGAACGGCATTGGGGACGCCTGCTTGGCCGCGCTGATGCGGCGGCAGCAGCAGCAGCACGTGCAGGTGCAGCCGGGGATGTCGTTGCCGATGGCGACGACCTTCGTGGTAGAGCCGGCCGTGGCGCCCAAACCGAGGGCCGCGGGACTGCCGCCCACGCCGCCCCAGGCGTTCGGCGGCCATCGCGCGGCGGGCGACGTGTGCATGGAGGACTCGGCGGCGGGGGGCGGGTTGCCCCCGCGCAAGGCGCACCGACGCTCCCGCAGCGACGTCCCCTTCGGGTACTTCCCGCCGTCCGGCCGGGGTGGCCACCAGCTCCCGCAGCCCAAGGTGGAGGCCGGCTGGGGCCACCACGGCGACGGCAACGGCGACGATGACCTGTTCAACGCGTACCTGAATCTGGAGGGGCTCAACTCCTCGGACGACCGCCACGACGACGGGGACAGCCGCGGGAGCAGCATCAAAACCAACGGCGCCGACAGCAGCGATAACGAGTCGGAGTGCGCCGCCGACAGCCGCGGCGGGATCCGCCTCTGGGCCGACGGCGCCGAGAGGAGGGAGGGCGTCAAGAGGAACGCCGCCTGTGAGCCGGCCGCTGAACCGCTGGCCCGGCACGCCAGGAGCCTGTCGATGGACAGCCTCATGGGGAAGCTCAACTTCGCGGCTGGTGCTACGGCGGCGGCGGCGAACGGCCTCGGCCCGGGGCCGAACAGGTTCAGCCTGGAGTTCGGCAGCGGCGAGTTCACCCCCGCCGAGATGAAGAAGATCGTGGCCGACGAGAAGCTGGCCGAGATGGCGCTCGCCGACCCCAAGCGTGTCAAGAGGTAATCAATCGCCATTCATTCACCTCAATTAAGCTCTCAATCGCCACAGAAGTCGTTCTTGCTCGCAAATGATTAGCGGCTACAATGCTCTACTAATCGAGCTGTGTTCTTGGTTTGATCGTAGGGTGCTGGCCAACAGGCAATCGGCGGCGCGGTCCAAGGAGCGGAAGACGCGGTACATCGCGGAGCTGGAGCAGAAGGTGCAGATCCTGCAGACGGAGGCCACCACGCTCTCCGCGCAGCTCACGCTCCTGCAGGTATCGCCTCTTATCATTTTTGCGAAATCCATGCGGTTTATGTTGGTTGAAAACTTGAAATTCAATTGTGCTCTCCATTTCGCAGCGCGATTCGGCGGGGCTTGAGATGCAGAACAACGAGCTCAAGTTCCGGCTGCAGGCCATGGAGCAGCAGGCGCAGCTGCGCGACGGTGCGTCCCTTAACCTCACCACCTGCTTCCGTCCTGTGTGCTCGTCAACGTCAGATGTGCTCGGCACTAGATAGTCTTGGATAAGTTATTGACGTTGACACCATGACATGTTTGTTTGTTCTAGTGTGAGTGCGTGTGCTCACGGCTCTGAATTCTTGGCGACAAGCTCGTCTTGACGTTTGGAGGTAGCCGGCTTGGTAGTTGGTGGTTAGCTTTTATATATATATATCGCTCGCGCAATACCGGTAGTCGTTAGCATGTACTAGCAGCGAGGATATATGTGCTCGACCAATCGCCCGAGCACGAAGATTTGCTTGTGGTTTTGCTCTCTTCAGATAAAATATTGTCTCGCTGATGATGTTAGTTGCTAGCATGTAGGAACATGCAGGGCTTTCTTTTGTAGGCAAGTAGGAATGTGCAGTTTAGTAGAATGTTTTGGAGTATTCGAATTCTGCGGTGACTTCGACAGACATCGGTGTCACCCTCGTTTTCAGGCCTTTCATACTTAGTATCAAATGTTTCTCCTCGGATGCCATTGATTGCTTAGTTCGAGTCCCGTCGTCCTGTCTGTCACAGGATGTCCACTGCCTTCAACAAAACCTGAATTCATACCTGGTACATTTGTGAATGCTGTTACTGTATTCCTATTCTAAATTAACTAGTTCCTGTAAAAAAAGGCACCAGAACAATGCATGTCAATATGTCATCAAAAATTGTTTTAAGAACAGTTATGTCATCATCAACAGAGTTTAGGAGGTGTTTGTTTACATGCTAGAAATTTGTTGTTTTAATCGTCGTCATTTTTCCTTCTCATGTTGAGCAGCACTGAACGAGTCACTGACAGCCGAAGTCCAACGCCTGAAAATCGCGACCGCGGAGCTCGGCGATTCTTGCCCGTCGAACAGTCTAGCTCAGCAGATCCAACTCAATGCTCAGAATCAGATGATTCAGCTGCAGCAGCAGGCTACGCCGATACCGTTCTATCAACTGCGACAGCCACAGCAGAACGGCGCAGCGAAGAACCATGAATCAAAAGAATGATTGCAGGACATTTTGGACTGGTTCATGAGAAAAGAAAATTGGTTTAGATGAGCTGAATTCATATGATTTCCTAACTCATTTGTTTTAATATCGTTAATAATCACCTTGTATTTTTCCAGGTGATGAACCTGCTTGTACCTTTTTTAAATGTCTATTGATTCTTTGGATGATAAAACTGTTATTCGAGTTACCAAACTGACGAAGTTGTAGCTGATAAATATTCTTTTGTTCTAGCATCTGTTTGTCGAGTATTTTGTGTTAGCTTGGTTACCTGAGGATACGATTATATTTACCAATCTAAAAAGAACTTACCAAAAAAGTGGCAAACGTGGCAAGCATGGCACTTTTATTTAATTCGATTGGCATTTCACTTTCATTTCTAGTTTATCCAGTGCATTTCCAGTTCCGAGCAGTAATATTTTCTTTACTTTTTTCCATGAGCTTTCTAATTACATATAGCTGCTCAAGTGAAAAGAAAACAATTGCCCTAATCTTTATCAATATGTAAAAAGGTCATAGCAATGTCAAACATTCACAGCCAGCACTAGATATTTCAGGTTGTACAAATATGGATAGAGAAATTAGAGGTATAACGAGTAAAAAATTGCATAAATAAGGAAACAGAATGATACAAGATCATACCCCGAAGGGAGGTGCAGAATTTAAGAGGATGAAATATTTACAAGGAGATTCAATTGTTTTTTGAGCTATCCAACAGAATCTTCAACCATGGCCTCATCACTATCACCATCTGTATCACTTGCCTCGCTGCCTTCCTCAGTCTCGGCATCAGACATTAAATCATTATTTCCAACGCCACTTCTCGGGTGCTGCTTTCTGAATTCAGGATCAACAATTTCAATCATAGCATTAAGAACACGATGATGATCAGTTATTTTGGCAATTACATTATCAATATTACTCTGGCTGCCAGCTGCTTGGCCTTCAGAGTTCACCAAAGCATCAGCTGCTGCACTTCCTCCGACATTATCGTCCTGTCCACCAGCGTGGTCAGCAGCCACGTCTCCCAAGCTCCTAGGAGAATCATTCTCCCCATTGACAGACGGGGCTGTTTCCACTGCCCAGCTACCAGCAATTTCTGAAGCCAACAGATCAGCTGTACCTATAGTTCCCATCTGTGTGTCCTCAGGTTTGCTTTCGGAGCATTCACCCTCACGTTTTTCTTTGGAACATCGGCTGATGCCATCTTTGAGGGTTGGGGCTGGTTCCTCATTTTCTAGTGGCTGCCCTCCATCTTTGGGAATCAAGGCAGATTCCTCGTTTTCTTGTGGCTGCACTTCATCCTCTAGCTGCATAGTCTCTCCTCCCATATCGCTGCATCTTTGAAGAGCGGAATTCTGATCATTGCAGCAATTGTTACCAGCTTGGCTTTCTGTCTCCGGAACTTGCTCAGTATCTGTTGGCTCCTGCTCAGGAGCTATAGCAGTGAGATCGCCATGAGAATCAGACCTGAATCTCTCTGCTGACCTTCCTGGACTAGTGCACTCTAGGTCTTGAGTGCTCCTCCCCTCTTCAACTCTGGTACCACCATCCTGCTGCTCGGTCATGTTGGCATCTTCATCACTGGAACTATGTTCACTTGCCTGGGTATTCTCTGTTGAAGCACCAGAAGCTTCAATTGTATTTTTTGAGCAGTCTACTGGCTTTATACGGGCATCATCAGCGGTTACAGTTGCTAGCGGCACTTTATTGAAATCAAAACCCATTAAGGTGCTCTCATAGTTCTCTTCATCCTCCAAAGTTCTCTGCATAGCTTTAAGCTGTTCCTGTTGTTTTGCAAATAGAGAAGAGATTTCTTCTGTAGTTGAATAGAAAGCACGCAGCTGAGTTTCTCTGCAGTACGCAACAGACGAAACAAAAGGAAAGGGTTGTAGATAACGTTAGTTCCACTAACTTGAATTCTTATTGCCTCTATCAGAACTGAACAAGATGCTTACCGTAAAATAATTCTTTCTCTAGCTCCTTGATACCTCTGTTTCTCAATAGATAGATCTCTAATTGTAGCAGCTATTTCAAGCTCAAGAGCTGAGACCTTTGCCCACGCTTCTTCCCGAGCAGCCTGCTAACAGAAGCACACATATTATCAGATTGTAAGTGAAGGAGTGCGACCCCTCAAAGGATGCATGATGCACAGAATACAAGAAAGTTTGCTTCCCAATTGTTTATAGTTTGGGGCAATTCCTTATATGTCACTGAATAACTTTGTATGTTCCTTATATGCTACTGATGTCTCACTGATATGTGGTTCCTAACCTCACACTGAGTGACATATAAGGAATTATGCACTTTGTCAGTGGCATGTAGTGGATTAATCCTTGTTTATATGGAGAATATTTTAAAGCCATGAGCAACCAGAGGCAGAAGCATAAATGGTTTGTTCATGTGATGAAAATATCAGAGAAACAGAAAGTCCAATCATGTGACTGGAACATTTTTTCTACCTTCTCATTTTCAAGTTCTTTCTTGAGTTTTCTCAGTTCAGTTTCCAGATTATCTGATTTCTGCAATAGCACGAGGAAATAAGGGAGAGAATATGTTATACACAATTGAAGGACAACAAATACAATACTTTACTTGGATGCAACTTAAACAAAATCTACCATGTGCAGAACTTGGCGATACCTTTCGATTATTAGCAGATACAAGCTGCTCATCCTGAAGTTGCGCTTCCAGCTCTCTTACTTTTTTCTCAGATATTACAAGGCTTTCTCGAGAGTCTTCCTGTATGAGAAGGCAAACGATTGTACTACAGTAGAGGAACAAAAGACTTCAAAGAAAAAAATGCAACGAAAACATACCAGCTTGGACCTCAATGTTTCCACAAGCAAACGAGTCTCTTTTTCCGATTCCTGAAAACAAAAGTGTAAGGTTATTTCAATACAGGATGTCACAAACATGATTGTCACCCTGACCTTTGCCTAGAACTGGAAGAGAGAAGTAAAACCTGAAGCTTGCTAATAACTTCTTTCTGCTCCCGCTGTTGTCTAAGGTAAGCCTCGGCCTGTCTCTTAATTTCCTCTTGAGCTTCTGCTTGCACTTTATGCAATGCAGATTTTAAGTCTTCTGCAGCCTTATCACGCTCCTCTATTCTCAAGTTCCTCTCCTCGCTTAGCTGTTCCTCAAGCTCACATATGTTTGCCTTCTGGCTGAAAACATTTCAACTCTAAATGAGTGGTGTTAACATTGGACTTCATATATAACGAAAATTTCTGAATGTATTTATATAGCCCTTTATCCCTGGAGCAACAAACATGCTATATGAAAACTTCGACGTAGGCCTGTTTGGAATGCACGGATTTCACAAGAATTTTGTAGGAAATGTAGCAGTTCCTCTAGAATTCCTATCAAAATCCGTCATTCCAAACCAGGACTGTTTCACATATTTTGGAATTTGGAATCAATGCGCCCTCTAATATTTGAGATCCTCAAGTACTAGTGAATGGGAAAAATGAAAAAGTATGAGTCCACTGTATTGTCAAAAGGTACTAATGAAAAGAAATTGATCTAACAGTTATGAAGATTACCTATGAATTATCTCATCAGCATCGGCACGCGATTGCTTAGATGCACTAAGCCTCTCATCCAGATCTTTAATGGAATTCTGTAACTCCGTATTTAATGTACTAACAGAATCTAGTTGTTTTTGTTTCTCCTCTAGTGCTAGCTGAAGAGATTTATTTTGATCAAGATAAGAACTTGATGTAGTTTCTTCTAACTCCTTCAGTCCCTACATCACCAGATTTGCACAAGACTCAGTTATAGGAAAGGGCAATCATGAGTACAAGTTCCTACTAATAGTCTTTGATAATAAAAGGATAATTTTAATGGAGAAGAGAACAAAATATTAGCCTCTGGAAGTAGAATATGTATTAACATGGTACATTGAAAACTCACCAGATTTGCACAAGACTCAGTTATAGGAAAGGGCAATCATGAGTACAAGTTCCTACTAATAGTCTTTGATAATAAAAGGATAATTTTAATGGAGAAGAGAACAAAATATTAGCCTCTGGAAGTAGAATATGTATTAACATGGTACATTGAAAACTATGGAGACAATTTGGCAACACTAGCAAAATTTCTTGACATTAGAATATGCAACATCATCAATAAGTAGACTGAAGAAACATTAGAATTGGCACTATGCCATGCAGTACAAGAGGATAATTCCTTATGCTAGGATACAATACATGTAACACCAAAACCATAAGCAGGCTATTCCTTATGTTAGTGGATACCTTTTCATGCTGTGCTTGAGCTACTTTTCTTTCAATTCTCAATGTCTCGATTGTGACAACATGTGCCTCAAGTTGTTCCCTGAGCTCCTGTATGGATTTTAGCTAATAAAATTAGGAAGCTACAAGGGCAATAAAAACTATCGCCATCTTGAAGGAGACAACTTACAGCATTAGATTTTTCTAGTCTTCGAACATCATCTAGCGAAACAGGACCATCCGGGGAGCCAATGCCAAGACCCTTTAGCCTCTTGCTCTCAGAACCAACCTCCCCTTTAGGATCAAATATAAATGGCGGTACATATATCAAAACTTGTAACATAGTTGGTAAATGTGATCACTGAATCATAAGACAGCATATTCCCTCACCTGACTTTCTTTTCAGAATGGTAGCTCCATTCCCTATGCAACTGACTGCATTAACTTCACGATAGACAAATGCATAGGAAGCATCTGTAAAATCAACATAACTTAAATGGGAAGCAAAAGGCAATATCAATTTCTACAGAATAGAAACAGTGATGATGCATGCAAGGGAAAACAGGAGCATCACAGTAGCAAACATAATCAAGTGTACAAATGTAAATCAGCTGGGGGGCATGCGCAGCAAAGCTCAAATAATACTGATTGAGAACAGCAAGCCAAATAGCATAGAACTGGTACTAAACAATGAATACCATACCCCTAATAAAACCAGTGAGAATCGGATTACTGGAACTGGAATAAGCAGGGAATCATACCGTCGTGAGGAGGTGCGGTAAATGATATAATGTCCCCATGATTTAGCTTGGTCGGAGCTGAAGTTTTCTTAAGCTTTGTCCAATTGATGTATGTGCCATTCGTGCTGCACAGCTATAACAAGTTAATTTAAGAAGAAAAAAAATTATTGTTTGATAGAGAAAGATCCAGAAGCAAAAGAAACCTTGTGTCCTTGAGGAAAACAGGCACAGGCTCATTGCGGTTCAGCTCCCCCAACACGGTGTCCCTATATATCTTGCAATGCCTCCCGCTGATCGACAAAGCAGAAATCTTGAAGCGGGGGTCCTCAATAATGCGGCCTAGGTAGTGCTCATCAGCACTTAAAAGAATGTTCATTCCCTTCAGTTGATCCAAAAGACTCCAATCAGCTAACTCAGCAAATTTATGCCTCGTTATTACAATGTTGGCATGCATAACACAGATAAAAGACCATGAATTTCTCAAGCCATTCATTGAAACAGATTAAGAATTTACCAAAAAAACCTGCCTGTACTTCGTACAAGCAAAGCGTGAAATCTTGCTTTGCACTAATCATTCTACCAAGCACGCTGCTTGCCGCGCTTATAGCTTATTAGCAGAACGAAAGCTGCTAGGCTAGTACTAGTATTGAGCAACGAATAATTTTTAAAAAGACACGCAGGCCAGCAAATGCTAGGTAAAAAGAAGAATGCTTGTTTCTTGCGTAGTTTATCGATAAAATAGATTAAGCTGCAATGCAGCCAAAAACAAAGGCAGAAACATGTCAAAGTGATGGCAATGCTGGGCACAAAAAAGAAAAATTGGGGTTTAGGGTTAGGGTTTAAGGGAGGGGACCTCGGGGCGGAGGCGCGCATTCTTGGAGATGGCTGTCAGGACGGCCCAGACCCCGTGCTCCGGGTTCTGTACGGGCTGGTCGGCGAACTTGCGCGCCACCGCGCGCATCTCGTCGAGGGACACCGGCGTGGGCTTGGGCGGCGTCGGCACGGAACAGGAGGCCTCGTCCTTGGGCGCCGGCTTCGGCGTCACCAGCAGCTCTCTGGAGCGGTCGGCCGCCGCCATGGCGCGCGGCGGCTTCTGGGGCGCGAGCGGCGGGCGGCGGCAGAGCAGGCCGAGATCGATCGCGGGACGGGAAGCGAAGGGAGGAGGGCGACGGGGCGACTGGGGGAGTTTGTGGATGCAACAAGGTCCCCGGGAATTGGGAGCTCTGGACTGTTTTGACCACGTAGCGCAAATTAATTTCTAAATTAACTTTTTAGCGTTAAAATTCCAGTTTTAGTCTCATTCTAACACCTGCTGCTGTCGGGGATGGCAGCAACCGAGTTCATGTCGTGCCAATCAGCAGCATCTAGATGCTGCCAAGCCGAACTGCAGCATGAAGTTGTACCTGCTGCCGAGCCCACCGCGCACTACTAAGTTCTTTATAAACCCGACGACAACTAGAAGCTCGCGATCGAGCGCAGGAGGTGATATGAGGGGGCTAAAAACGAAATTCTATGGTAGTGGGACTAGTTTAGGAATTATACTGCTGTAGGGGCTAATTAAGTCCAAATTTCGGGAATTGGGGCTGTGGAGTCATGGGGCACAAAGCTTTGAGATTCGCGTGTGTAAAGATTATATCATCTGGGCCGTTGGATGGAGATCAGGCGCTCCACGGGACCAGGAGGATGACCAAGTCGTGGCGGTGTGCTTGAGAAGGAACCAGATGGCGAGGTACGCACCGTACCACTTGGAAACTGTCTGGGAATATCATGGAGGGCTGTTGGATTTCATAAAGTTTTGGCTTATCAAACCTTGGCAACTTTGATCAGATTTAGCCACTATTTGATTTGATACTCAAGTTTTGGTTAGGTTCCGTTTTGTTTTGTTTGGCTCTTTGGTTAATTTTTGGAACCGGACTTGGCTAAAACCAGGCAACAAGTTTGGTCGTCCGGCCAAAGTTTGGTTTGGTTTTCATGTGATTCATTTGGGCGCAAACAAAACATGCCCTGCAATACCCTATTGCTACAGTATCATATCCAAGGCTCCAAGCAACGTGGGCGCTGTAACCTCTTGCAAGTTGCTACACTTCAGCATAAACCACTCTAAGTTGTCTGATCCACTCCGCGACATCCATGGGCGGAGCTAGGCCTATGGGGTAATGATCCGAAGTCCATGGTCAAAATGCTAGGTGAATTTCTTTGAAAAAAAATGGAAAATTTTGATTTGAGGCCAAAAGCAGTTGGGCCGGCGCTTGCCCATGGCCAACTCGTCCCTGACGACATCCATTAACTATCTGATATTCTCTTTCCTTCTAGTCCCGTGAACGCTAGATGAAGCTCGTGCACTCGTCCGTGTGGAGGCGCGACCATGTGATGGCGGCGGCGATTCTGTGAAGATATTGTAAAATCAAGGGAATATCACATTGTTTATCTTTTTCCGCCAAGTTTGGTTGGTTCATTTGTGTTGATTTTCGGATTTTACATTAGAGAAGGACCTGCGTGAGGGGCATCGTTTAATATGAAGCAAATCTTGTCGATGACTTCGTTTATGGCTTTACAATCTTGTCTAGAGGTGCATCAAGCTCGACAGAGACCTCTGCATCTGCATTTCTTCTTGAGCACTTTTACAATACACTCAATTTAATATGGATTGTACATTCTTTTTGAACCAATAGTTCAGATTAGTTAGGATTTAGTTATACTATATCTAGTAGTATAAAGTAGTAGAATCCCAAGAGGGAATAATTAGAATTACCCATGTGAAATCACATGACATAAGATTATTTTTTCAACCCTAGTTAGAAAAACCCATAATACCCTCGTGAAAGAATATAAATACAAACAAAAAACTCTATTATACTTTTAACAAATTAAATATCATATTTAATTTATACTATTACCACTTATGCTTACGAAAAGTAGAATACACCGTTAAATTTCTATTATTCTTCGCGTGTACAGTGCTGAGTTGAAGCTACGGCATGGCGTCTACGATCATATTGCTATGTCCTAACGAATCACTGCCGACAGAAAGGCATGCGAACTCCAACGAACACCTGAGTACTCCACCATGCTTATCTCTTGTCCTCTTGGTCCCATCAGTGGGCAGTGCCACGGTGCATATATAATAATCACTCGTACACGCCCATTCTGACCTGCCGGGCACTGACACTTAAACACCAGATCGGCGTACGATGGTACAGTATTAGCACCAGTACGATGCGTGCACCAATTAATTAAATCGAGGATTAAATTTCGCTTTAACTATGTAAATTTGCTATGATTTTACTATACATCTCTCTTTGTAAATATTTCCACTTTACACCACCCCTTCTTGCATGTGTTGTATTTTGCACCAGGGTAAGAATTTGATCACCTTCTTCGGTGCTAGCCGACGGTGAACACTGGCATGAGAGGCGTTGGCGAGACACAGGATGGAGAGAGTGGAAGTAGATAGAGCTAGGAAATGGGTTGAAAATAGAGAATAATAGCCAAAGCAACGACGGCGATGGCAAAATGACTTGTTCTCTATTTTTCGGGTTGCTGCCACCTCGTCGGCTGTGCCTCGCTGCCGGCAAGCTCCTCGCATGCCTCCCATGATATTCCCTTGGTGTAAAGTAAAACAAAACGTAATAAGAGATGGTGCAAAGTAAAAAGATTTATTAATGATGATGTAAAGTGAAAAGATTTACTTAAAAATGGTGCAAAGCGAAATCATGGTAAGATTACATGGTCTAAAATAAAATTTACTCTAAATTGAGTTGTGTGTGTATGTATGCATGGTGTACCAAGCCTTACGTGATCCTATACGCACGTACCGAATGGATTCCCTCTCTGCCACGGTGGACATACACAACAAGCAACTCGGTGTGGTTTTTATGAAATATCATGTCACACGGCTGCCACGATCCAATCAACCAACTAGCCGCACAACAGGAAGAGTGGAAAATCGTTGCACGCAAACAACATTTTAGTCCAACGAGTCAGACTCCTCCCTCCCCTTCTCTTCTCTTCCGCCACACCTGCGCTCATACTCCGCTCGGTTCCCACCTCCTCTCAGATTTTGATCCTCTGCATTACTGCAGAGGTTTACTATGTGAAACAGTGTTTTCGTGAACGTGTGAACAAGTTCTCTGCAATGGTATTATAACAACGGGAAACAACAGCAATAGCATAATATTTACCACATCAAATTATTGTATCAACACTGTAGCTATTGGTTTTGACCTTCATTTTTTTTGATCGGGCTATGGATATTAGGAACACCTTTGCAATGCAAAGATCATGCTGCTGCTCGAAAAGGAAGCACACGCACACGTAATTCGTAGCTGAAAAGGCATGCCCTTTCCTAACCTAATCTTCCACCATCATTCGATCTAGTACCTCGCCGCGTCGTCCTCGCCTCTGAGTTTGAACCAAAAAGCAAGCGTTTCACCTAGATTTCGCATGTAAACGCCGGCGCGACGCACCAAACCGACCGGCCGGCCCGGTTCCTCCCAACCGAACGTGCCGTCCCGAGCGCGCGCGACGATCGAGCGCACTTGGACTTGCTCACTTCTTACCAACGTCGTGAGCCTAGTAGTGAGCATGGTACCACCACCACATTAACGCACGCCACCCACCGCCACCTACTCGTCAGTCTTTACTCCGCGCCTTGGAATTGGAAGTCAACAGCTCGGGATACTCATATTAGTAGAGCCAGTGGCCACCGCGGCGGAGGTAATGCATGCGGTGGCGCTGCTGCTGCTGCTGCGCTTCCTGTCGCGATGAGGCGGACGCGCTCCCGGGCTGCGGCCGACGCGGAGGCACCGCCGCCGCTGCTGGTGGTGGCTCTGGTGGTGCTGCATTGGGCCGGCGCCGGGGTGGTGGACGCCGCGACGGTGGCCGAGCGGCGGATGCTGCTCGAGTTCAAGGCCGCCGTGACCGCGGACCCGAGCGGCGTGCTCGCGTCCTGGACGCCGGGGGGCGACCCCTGCGCCGACTTCGCGGGGGTCACGTGCGACCCGGCGTCCGGCGCTGTGCAGCGACTGCGCATCCACGGCGCGGGCATCGCGGGGGTGCTCACCCCCTCACTGGCGCGTCTGCCGGCGCTGGAGTCCATCTCGCTCTTCGGGAACAGCCTCTCCGGCGGCATCCCGCCGGGCTTCAGCGCCCTTTCCGGCACGCTCCACAAACTCAACCTCAGCCGCAACGCCTTCTCCGGCGAGATCCCGCCGTTCCTCGGCACGTTCCCGTGGCTCCGGCTGCTCGACCTCTCCTACAACGCCTTCTCCGGCGAGATCCCCGCAGCCCTGTTCGACCCCTGCATCCGCCTCCGGTACGTGTCGCTCGCGCACAACGCCCTCACCGGACCCGTCCCGCCAGGCATTGGTAATTGCTCGCGCCTCGTCGGGTTCGACCTCTCCTACAACCGCCTCTCTGGCGAGCTCCCGGAGCAAGTCTGCGCGCCGCCGGAAATCAACTACATTTCCGTCCGGGACAACTCTCTCTCCGGCGATATAGCTGGCAAGCTCAACGCCTGCCGCAGCATCGACCTGTTCGACGTTGGGAGCAACCGTTTCTCCGGAGCCGCGCCTTTCGGCCTTCTTGGCCTGGTAAACATCACCTACTTTAACGTCTCGTCCAACACCTTCCATGGCGAAATCCCCAACATCGCAACATGCGGCAGCAAGTTCTCCTACTTTGACGCGTCCGGTAACCAGCTCACCGGGCCGGTGCCGGAGAGCGTGGTGAATTGCCGCAGCCTGAGGGTCTTGGATTTGGGGGCGAATGCTCTTGCTGGATATATACCACAAACGATTGGGACATTGCGGTCGCTCTCCGTGCTCAGGCTCGCGGGCAATGCAGGCATTGCCGGCTCAATTCCCACCGAGCTTGGAGGAATTGAGATGCTTGTCATACTCGACCTTGCTGGCCTTGCTCTCATCGGAGACATTCCGGGGTCCCTGAGCCAATGCCAGTTCTTGCTTGAGCTGTGAGTGTTTGTTCACTGCTCAATTTAGTCCAATTCGTTTGCAGGACAATGGAAACTGACTAACTAAATTGAAGCACTACAGGAATTTATCTGGCAACCAATTGCAAGGAGTGATCCCGGACACCCTCAACAACTTGACTTACCTCAAGACGCTCGATCTTCACTGGAACCGGCTTGATGGTGGCATTCCTGTGACACTTTCACAGCTCAGAAACCTTGATCTCCTGGACCTCTCAGAGAATCGACTGACTGGGCCAATACCTTCAGATCTTGGGAACCTCTCTAACCTAACACATTTCAATGTATCCTTCAATAACCTCTCTGGCATCATCCCTTCTGCGCCAATCTTGCAGAATTTTGGTCCCACTGCCTTCATGGGCAACCCGTTACTATGCGGCCCGCCATTGAACAATCTGTGTGGGGCAGCCCGGAGAGCAAAACGACTGGCTGTGTCTGTGATAATTGTCATTGTCGCTGTAGCAATTATACTTATTGGGGTTTGCATAGTTTGCGCTATGAACATTAAGGCTTATATGAGCAGGAGTATAGAGGAGGAGGAGGAGGAGGTGCTTGTGTCTGAAAGCACACCGATTGCATCTCCAGGCTCAGATGCCATCATTGGTAAGTTGGTGCTTTTCAGCAAGAGCTTGCCTTCAAGGTATGAAGATTGGGAGGCAGGAACTAAGGCACTGCTTGACAAAGACTGCCTTGTTGGTGGCGGGTCGGTCGGTACGGTGTACAAGGCAACCTTTGAGAACGGGTTGTCCATCGCTGTGAAAAAATTGGAGACACTCGAAAGGGTGAGAAACCAGGATGAGTTTGAGCATGAGATGGGCCAGCTCGGTAGTCTCAGCTACCACAATCTGGTCGCTTTCCAGGGTTACTACTGGTCATCCTCAATGCAGTTAATTCTGTCAGAGTTTGTGCCCAACGGGAGCTTGTATGATCACCTCCACGGGAACCGTCGCCATACATATTCCGGGAGCAGCAGCAGAGGCGGTGGGGGTGAGCTCTCCTGGGAGCGGAGGTTCAAGATTGCACTTGGAACAGCGCGTGCACTTGCATACCTTCACCATGACTGCCGACCACAAGTTTTGCATCTCAACATCAAGTCCTCCAACATAATGTTAGATGAAGAATATGAAGCCAAGTTGTCTGATTATGGATTTGGAAAGCTGTTGCCCATTCTAGGTAGCTTTGAATTGAGTAGATTTCACGCTGCCTTTGGGTACATTGCCCCAGAGCTAGCATCTCAGAGCTTGACATATAGCAATAAGAGTGACGTATTTAGCTTTGGGGTGGTATTGTTTGAGATTGTGACGGGGCGGAAGCCAGTGGACAGCCCTGGGGTGGCTACAGCAGTGGTTCTGCGCGATTATGTCAGGGAGATATTGGAGGATAGAACTGCATCGGACTGCTTTGATCGGAGCCTGAGGGGATTCATTGAAGCCGAATTGGTCCAAGTGCTCAAATTAGGTCTGGTATGCACTTCCAACACACCAGCAAGCCGACCAAGCATGGCGGAGGTGGTGCAGTTCTTGGAATCTGTTAGAACTAATTCTTGATCTTGTGCTATCTGGAGCATAGTAGCAGAATAGGAGGTTAAAATAGGAAAAGTGTTTTCTGATTTTTGAACAGATGAAGATGACATTCTTCTTTTTATTTTTTATTGTGGCGCCAGTTCCCTTTGTAAAATGTATTTAGATTTGTTGCTGAATAAGTGGCTGTTTTGGTCAAATTACCAATCCCTGTTTAGGATCCTATCTTTGTAACTTTTTTGTACTCGGTAGGCCCTCTTTCTAACTATGGAAAATGCAAAAGCAAGGGCAACTGCTCTGATTTGAGAACTTTTCTTCATGGTCTGAGCTAAAGAGGAGTTGGTACTACTGTTACTGTCTAATTGTGTGCCAAGCTTGCAGTTGCAGGTGTAGCAAAAGGAATAGTTGAACAAGAGCATTGTGATGCAGGAGCAGCTCATCTAACCCGCAAGTTCTCTCCTACTTATACCAGCAGTTCCTGCGTGCAGCAACTCAAATTTCATTCCCAAACCACATATACCAAATGGACGAGGAGTTCGAACTGCCTGAATTCAACCCAAGGGAACGCGTGAAGCAGCAGATTTCAGTCCCGTTTCTCTGGGAGGTGAAGCCTGGCGCACCGAAAAGGAACTGGATCATTTCCAAGCCAGTGTCATCAGTCTTCTCTTGTCCATCCCCAGCAAAGCTTGTGGTCAGTGTGCCATTCCAGTGGGAAGAAAAGCCCGGGAAGCCTCTACAAGAAACATCTCCTATTCAAACGCCGTCTGATCATGCTGACTTTTCAGTATCTTCTTACTCATTGAATCCTTTTGTGGTCGAAGGCGAGGAGGAATACTCATTAGGGTTTGATCTGAAAGCATTTGGTTTTCCAGACAGTAACAAAGCATCTGGTGCTGCAGAATGCGCAGATGGATCCAGTCGTCATGGCACCTGGTACTCATTTTCAGAAACAGAAGATTACAGCAATTCTAGTGGAGATACTTCAGCTCAGCAGTTTCAGTTCCCTCGGGCACCGTCAGAGAAAAGCTGGGAGGTAGCCAATGATGATGATCTACTGGCCAATCCGTGGAGTCCTCCGAGGAGTGCATTTACACTGGAGGAGCTTATGATGCTAAGCCGCAGATTGAGCTGCGGACAAGGGATGCCCGTTGATGTCAGGAAGAAGAACCTCTCCTCAATGGTAATGCTTGAACACTTTACATTGAGCTTTATTTCTTATATCTGCACCATTAAATCTGTGAGACATCTTTCATTCAGAAATCAGAAATAAGCTTACTATTCTGAATTGGTAAGCACGACAACCGCCATTCTTCTTAACAGCTTCAAATTATAGGTTTGTTGATATCAATCATTAAAAAAATAACCATACCGTTGCAGCATATTCACACACTCGTATCCTTATGAGAATGGGACCCGTTGCATCTGTGTTTGCCGTTGAGGCATCCCACGGACGCTGGCACGGATATGTTTTTAAACTGTGCAAGTTGCGTATGATGCAGACACCACAACTGCTCTCGTTAATGACAGTACTTTGTCCCTCTTGCTCTGGTGTTTCAGGAACTCATCAAGAAGTTTTTAATTGCGTGTGCTTAGCTGCACGGCTCCGTGGTTGCAGCACATGGACATGGGCAAACGGGACCGTGTGCATGTGAGACCGCATAATTGAGGAAGTTAGCAAGGTGGCTTGCTCGGAAGTATGAAGCCTAGCTGTCCTGGTGTTGTACTCTTGTGTTTTTAGGAAAAAATCTTGAAATCTTGTCCTGTGGTGTTTTAAGAGAAACACTGTATTCGTCTGTGCATCATTTCCTTCACACCTTTATATATGGATCTTCATTTCCCTGTTCATTTTGTCTATATGTTTATATTTTCCGGAGCAACAAAGAATTGGGTACGGAGCTTTTATACAAGCAGCTCAAATCATTTTTTTCAAGAAGGATATGCATGCAGACGATGAGAGCAGCAAAATAAACCAGTTCTTCATTCCAAAAGGGCGGTGGGGAGGGAATCTAAAGAAAAAGGTAAAACATAATAATTATTTTAAAATACGCTAGAAGGAGGGCTTGAACCTCCGACCTTATGGTTAACAGCCATACGCTCTAACCAACTGAGCTATTCCAGCTTATATCGTTGATTTGCTGTTTTCTTCTAAAGAAGACACATTACTCACTACCTTTTTTTTCCCCTGGAAAGTAAGATTCCATTCTTACTACCGAACAAAACTGTTACCAGATTGGAAGGGTTCAGGATCGGGTGTTGCATCTTTCACTACGCATGGACCGTGCGTGGCCAAAGCTGCCTGAGCAGTAGCAAAAAAGCGCGCATGCGCACCCCGCACCCGCTGAAACAACACGCCATAAAGTGTCAAATTCTCCGGCTAGCTCAAAGTCGATCTGTTTAATAATTGTACCAACTTAGGACTTGTTTAGGAGGCATAAATTCCCGAGTCATCCCCGTACCAACTTAGGGCTTGTTTGAGAAGGAAGACCTGGGGATTTAGGCTTCCTAAACAAAGCCTTAGGGTCAATGAGCTAGCATAAACCAAAGGGCTTGTTTGAGAAGGACGACCCGGGAATTTGGATTTCCGAAACAAGGCCTTAGGGTCAATGAGCTATGCACCGAAAGTTTCTGCAAACTCCTGGGGATGGTCCGAAAATTTAGGCTTGCTAAACGAGTCCTTAGGATCAATGAGCTAGCATAAACCAAAACCCACAGACCAGATGCACCGAAAGTTTCTGCAAACACCCCACCAGGTGCCGTCCTATGGCACGAAAAGGAGACAAACGCCAGAGGACGATACTGACAAGCTGTTCTCCAGAAAACAATGTTCGCCACACATATTGACAGGGAGGAACAGAATTAAACCATCACGGGGGGAATAATGCTCAGAGACTGTTGCGACTTGTGACAAAATGGATGTCGACAGGGCAAGAAGAGAGTACTGATGCATAAGGCAATATATAACATACAGCTTTCCCACCATCTTCTGATGGGGAGATAGTACATATCACTCGTTCCGTACATCTGAGCACAACGTACCAAAAATCTCTAACTCATAGATTGAGTTGGCAAGAATGATACAAAACCATGGCCCAGGGCTTTTGTGCAAAGAATATGCTACCTTGACAACATGTACAGTATGTACAACTCAATTTTTGAATTTAAACGATGTACGAATAGATCCCCGGCTGGTCAGACCGTAATCTTTAGTCATTGCTTCATGTTCCCGTATTGAAGCAAAAGGAAATGATGAAACAGTTTGTCCAATGTTCCGCGGCATGTGCAAAGAGTTAATGCACAAATAAATCACTGTCAGTCAAACGAATGTCGAGGCCTTGCAATGTTAAAGTGATCTGTTGTAAGCTTCAAGCATGGTTGCTTTATCCTGCAAGGGCAGCTGAAATATGACCAGGTATGTATGGAATTAGAAAGAATATGAGATTGACTGGGCATTTGGCACTACTACAAATGATACAATCTTTGGACAAAAGGACAGGCAGTTAAACAACTCAGATTTCATCAGAAAAAACAACAACACTTCTAATTTTTAGATTCAAGTATGAGGCTCGAAAAGGAAGGATCGGACCTTCTTACAAGGTGGGCAAAGTTTAATTCATGTAGAAAAGAACACACAGAAACGTGAAACTTAGCATCACTTAGTTTCATTTAGTAATTTTGTTTTGTGGTTTCTTCATATCCTAAACTATCTTCATCATGAAATTGGAAAACAATCAAAACATGCTTGGCTACTCCAACCCACCATCATGTCAATTTAGCCAAGGATCTGTTGGAACAAAAGTGTGTTTTGACATGAGGTCATGACACGTTTACCCTAGATAACAATGCCCAGTATTATATTTATATAACAACATATAGAAAACCAGTGCGTGTCAGCAAAGGTGATGGAATAATGGGGAAACAATAATATATTTAATAGACCATCAGCAAAGAAGCTAAGAATGCATACCTCATTCTGCATACTGCTTTCTGAGGGGAACCAACGCATAAGGATGCCAAGGTGCATTACCACAGGAATTAGTTTGAAAATGAGAGGAGTTGTTACCTGCAGCGAGAAACAAAAAAAAAAGTGAGTAAGTGTGTATAGAACAGCTAAGCCCCATCATCTGACTAAAGGAACTTACCAAGCTAAGAGCAGTTGTTCCCAGTAATAACAGATACATTTTCCCCTGCAAAATAAAATTTTGGCATGAACTTTGCATCACGCATGTATGGCAACCCATGGTGGCTAAATCCTAAGTATGAAAATTTGTTTGAAAGAAAACTCATGAATAAAATTAGAATAATTTACCCCAACAAGATGAAGATGTGAAGCACGGCTCAAAAGCACAAAAGCAAACTCTCCAATCTGAGCTAATGATAGCCCAACCTTGGTAAGAGAAGAAAAAAAAGAGTGAGAACGTATTTCATTATTGCAGAAATACTGATGGAAAACCACTAAGGGAGAGGCACTTACAACAAAAGATGTTTTCATGCTGTATCCAAATGCTTTTACGACAACTGTTACGACTATACTCTTAACTATTATAACCAGTATAACAGCTGCAAGTAATATGTCAACATGATTCCACAAGAACTTAACATGTATGAGCATGCCGATACTTGCAAGGAAGAGTGCTGCAAATAAGTTACGGATAGCTTCCACCTTAAATCCAAACAAAGAAATTACATGTTAGAGAGATAGAGAGAGTTCTATGGAATGAAATGGTGTCTAGCTAAACACAACACTATGTAAGAAACTGGAACAAGTTCCAACATACTGGTAGGTCCAGTCCATCCAAAGTGGTCTAAACTCTTAAATACACAAAAGAAAAAAGAAAAAGAAAAAAGATGATGCTCATTAAAGTCAAATCATTGCATAAGAGTACCAAGGTCTGCAGAATAGCACCTGCTCCAAAGTATGCTGAGCAAAATCTGTGGTGGATATCATAACGCCAGCAAGAAATGAGCCCAGTTCAAGACTCAATCCAAGATAATCACTGCACTGGAAAATACAAAGACATAGCATCGGTCTATGTACAGAAACAATGTTGCAGGTAAGAGTGCGAATGCTGATGAAAGTGGAATCAGTGCTAACAAAAACTAGAGCGAGGGCAAAAAGAACCTTTTACGACCAGTTATCCCTCATGTCAGAGATATCATATACTAGCATGGGCTTCTCTCCTTATTTGTTCCATGTATCACATATTAAATAGTTCATGAAGATAATATATTAATTACTTGCTCGCCAAATGCTGGGTTATTGTTCCATTCCTGTCGGCGGTCGCATTAGTTCTCTTAATGTCAACTATGAACAACTACCAAGGTTGTTGATGCCAAATGTGAGAAAAGCAGATATTCCGAGTGTAATTCTCATTGCTAATGACAAAACCAAAGCCATATATGTCACTTTGGGGAAACATGTTGAAGTACTATACTAGCGCACAGGTAAGCATTTGTCACGCTGCATTGATAACAGTCATACTGAAGCCAACAACAGAATGTGATTTAAGCAATAAGTCAAATAACCTTACCCATGCTAGCAGCAAGCAAAAAGCAACAGAAGCCAACTGATAGAGTTCATTTGTCTGCGTATTTTTAAAAACACATTAGCAAATAGCAAGTGAGGTTAAACACCAAAAGAACATAGGAAAATATTCAAAAGGAAAAAAGATTAATTATATCAAGACATCACCACATGATAGAACATATATAATGTTAAGTAAACAAGACAGAATTCCATTCAAACAATGTGGACTAGCCTTACTGAACAATCCTGTTACAGGCACCAAGCCACATTTGAGGAAAAGCTTAAAAAAGACACAACACCACTAAATTTTTTTCAAAAAAAAATTGTGCACAAAAGTTTACTAGGACATGGACCCCGAGGGTCAGATGGCGCAGATCCAAGTACTGGCACAACGCACAAGCATGACAGCAGTAAGTCAGTAACCAAAGAAAGAAATCTAGGAAGAGCATGTGTTGTGGTCGTTGGTTGGGTACGGGTCCGAGGACCGAGGGTAGGACACTCGCCCTCATCTAACCGCCGGCAGGGCTTTTCTCAGTCAAGGTAGCGAGGCTCTGAGGCTTAGTTGAACTCTTGATTTCTCATTGCTTGATTGATAATAGATACATGCTATCCCTTTTATAAACAGTCCGACTTGACGTCTAAGAAATAATCTATAAGGAAACCTATCAATCCAATCTAATCTTTCCAACTATTTAAAATAACATTCCTAATAAATAAGATCCTATTCCTAACAATAATTAGATAGATAAGGAATCCCAAAATAATCTACCTAATCTACTATTCTTTATTCTAGGAAACAAATCAGCATGGAAAACAGTGTGCTACAGTACCAACAGGTACTGTTCACGCTTTGCTACAGTACCCATGGTACTGTTCACAGACCTGCTGCACCGCCCTGCGCCTTTCTCTACTATGGACCCCGAGGGTCAGATGGCGCAGATTCAAGTACTGGCACAAGCATGACAGCAGTAAGTAACCAAAGAAAGAAAATTAGGAAGAGCATGGAGCTCCTCAGCTCCAAATTTCTATGGTAAAAATATAATATGTCAGCTGTTTTTATAATAAAAACAACCAAGTTGGGTGGATAACGTGCCCAGGTAGCCTTGAGTGATGACAAGAGTATAGTAACATTGAGAATGGAACAAAATGCTTTATATATTACACAATAATAACAGAGTCATTAAAAATCATAGCTGAGTAGAGGGCCAAGAAAAAAAAAAGTGGCACCAGGCTATCAGAAATATGTATAAGAATTCATGCACAGAAATACCAAAACCAGAGGTGCAGAGCCAAAAAACAAAAGGGGAGCAAGTGAGCAACCCAATTCACCTAACCTGTGATGACAACTGAATCATCAGTTTCAAGAATCGAGGAACAAACGACCAAGTCATCATATATGAAACAGTTATAAATATGGATAGAACAAGCAACCTGCACATGAGAAACATTTCACATTACTCAAGACCCAAACAAGTTCTAAGATATGACATTATGATAAGATAATTTAGATTATTTGCAAATTTAATTAGCTATTCTGTTAATAGTCTTACAGTTTCGCCATTGACATCATTCCTCCAAAAACGCCACTAGCACCACCCAGAACTGGAAGAAGAGCAAACAGCAGGCCAACTGCACAATCCTGGAGTAAAAAAGAAACACCAATTTGATATCAGAATCTTAGCTGAGCACAATAATACAACACTAGCACATAGAGCCTACTTTCCATCAAACTGGCTTCCCAAGCAATATTCGATTCTCGGATTTCATAAATCATTATTAAAAGAGAAATGCAACATATTTGTCGATTATCAACGCTTGGTTCACACAAGGTAAATGTCTATGGTCCAACAGTTCTCAGTCTCAATAGTCAGCGTCTCCTTTTTAAAACTGAAATAGTGAAAATAAACAACACTTCACAGAGACTTGGTGCCTGTAGCATAGACCATCTTTACATCGTACATACCAAGTTACCAACATGAACTCACTTAAGGCATGATAGAACAAACTCGTATCCAAATAAGAGGACGGCTACTACCAGTAAAGTTTGGCTATATTTGTTCAGAATATAAACAGATGCAATGATATGTATCAGAAGCTCCTACCTTGCAACTGAATTAAAGATGTCTACTGATTATGTTGTTTCTTGAACAAAATTGCTATTTTTTTTCAACTGCGTAGCATTTTTTACCAATCATGAACCATAAAAGAGTAAATAGATGAAAGAATTGAATGAAGTCCAAACCTGAAGGATTAGTGTACCAATTGTAACTTGACCATGAAGTGCATTTGTGCTACCTTTTTCCACTAAAAACTTGGAAACCTGCGATGGTTGTAGCGGTACAAAGAACCTCATTATTCAAAGTTTACTATTATATGAACAACAATTCGCCAAACACTCATATAGTTGGGCCTGGGCAAAGCCCAACAATTCAACCACCTTCCCCCTAAAACTTCTAGGTCGAATGCAAATCCAACATCCCAAAAGCGATCAAGAAAAAAATGTAAATAAATTGTGAAAGTCATAAAATGTTTGAACAATAGCCATTTTGAATGAAGATAATTACCACTGCAGTAGACGACATTGACAAGAAAGCACCAACAAATACTCCCTCGGATGATTTAGCACCGCACATCTGGAAAAATGGCAATTTACTTTCAGGTAAAGTGTCTTTTCTCTTAAAGGACAGCATACAATGAAACAAAGATGATTAAGAAATTGATGGGTAGTAAAATACCGCAGCAGTTAGGCCACACAAGAACATGAACAGAGCAATCTGAAGTAGACCGCCAAGCACAGCAACAGCCCCAACCACTTTCAACTGATGGAAATGAAAAACATGGTCAGGAAACTTTTTGACACATCATGTATTTACGAAAACTATACCTGGAAAAAGAGTAAAC
Organism: Ampelocalamus luodianensis; assembly: GCA_036346255.1. Lineage (NCBI taxonomy): Eukaryota > Viridiplantae > Streptophyta > Magnoliopsida > Poales > Poaceae > Ampelocalamus > Ampelocalamus luodianensis. Next base: position 2,442,525 of record CM070622.1, read on the forward strand.
ATTAGACCGAAGTCATTAGCCATGTAATTACCGAGTACCTTTGTCAATGAAAACTCAAGGCCAAGAGCGAAAAGAAGAAACACTACACCAAATTGTGCAAAAGTCTCCACCTGTAGTTGAACACAAGAATTCACGATAAATGTAAGACTTCAATTAAATAGCATTAATCTTCTGCTTTCAATTGCTACTCTGGAGTCTGGACCATACTTCATTCACAACATTTTCACGTATAATATAAAACACAGAAGAGTAATGTCACGGGCGGTACCGTGCGTGAACAGTACGGGTGGTACTGTAGCACATACTGTTCATGCAGCCCGCAGGTACGTTAGTAGTTGGAAATAGAGATAAGAATTGTTAGTTTCCTTATTAGTTAGGTTTACTTCTTTAGAGATATATTCCATCTATTAAAGATAAGTTTCCTTAAACGTAAAGATTGTTTCTTAGGGATTAAGTCGGGTCGTCCCTATAAAAGGGATAGCATGTATCTATTATCAATCAACCAAGAAAGATGAATTAATCTAGTCTCCCTCCCAAAGTTCTATCATCCCAGTCTATAGTCTAATCTCTCATCCCAACAAGCCGACGCCGTCCGGCCTTCTTCCTGGCGGTGTTTACCCCGTTATGAACCTAGGTTCATGACAACTTGGTATCAGAGCAGTCGATCCCTTCCCACGACTTCTGCTACCATAGTTATGGCAACAGATCAGGACATCAGACCTGTTGTCGAGTCGTTGGCTATGATAAAGGCTAACGCCAACAAGATGGCCATGAGTACCAACGACAACGACAAGAAGATAGCGGTCATCTTCCTCGACATGCATGCTACTTTAGAGAAGATGATCGCGGATCAGAAGGAGAAGAAGGCGCAACAAGAAGTAGCGTTGTTTCCAGCGACCACGATGTGCTTGCCGGAACTGTTTGCGGCGTTGTTGCATCCTGCCATGGTGTCGCGGCTCGCCGCGGTCCTGCCGGCAATGCGTCGTGGCCATCGCGACGCTACCAGATTGTTTGTCATGCTCGCCGCAACAGAACGGTGAGCTTGCCGCAACCGCGCGTGGAAGCAATGATCTTGAAGGACTCATATTATCATCGCAACCTCTCATCAACATAGGATCTCCTAGGGCTTCAGCCATGGCCACCACCACAGCTCGAGGACGAGTTGTCGCGAAAGGAGGGGAGTAATGTCACGGGCGGTACCGTGCGTGAACAGTATGGGTGGTACTGTATCACATACTGTTCATGCGGCCCGCGGGTACGTTAGTAGTTGGAAATAGAGATAAGAATTGTTAGTTTCCTTAATAGTTAGGTTTACTTCTTTAGAGATATATTCCATCTATTAAAGATAAGTTTCCTTAAACGTAAAGATTGTTTCTTAAGGATCAAGTCGGGTCGTCCCTATAAAAGGGATAGCGTGTATCCATTATCAATCAACCAAGAAAGATGAATTAATCTAGTCTCCCTCCCAAGGTTATATCATCCCAGTCTATAGTCTAATCTCTCATCCCACCAAGCCGACGCCGTCCGGCCTTCTTCCTGGCGGTGTTTACCCCGTTATGAACCTAAGTTCATGACAAGTAAATTTGGACAATACTTCATTTAGATCAACCAAATTATGAGTCTTTGAGTGCATAAAAGATATTATTTCAAATGTCTAAGCCAACGTTTTGGTGGACATGTTTTAGAAAAGACACTGCCTTAACAAAACTACAGAAAAATGAAATTAGATCCAAAGACGGAGAAATTTAAACTAAACAAAAAGATAGAAGTGCAATCGTAAGATGTTAGTGATCATGTTACCTGCACCATTTCACTTATCAAGTTCAAGCCTCCTGGTCCAACAAGAGAACCAGCAAGTAGATAGCCAACAATAACCTGGAAAAACAATAACAAATCATGCCTACTGAAGAGGTAAGCAGCATTATCACTAAAGTATCTCAAATCTGTTGGAATGGGACTTGATCTATTCCAATGGGCCAAAAGGCCAATATAACATGTACAAGGTTGGTCAGCATGCAAAGAACACCCTAAGCTATATACATATCTAACAAGATCTACTCACCGGCTGCCCCAAACAAGAGAATATGATACCACCACCAGTAGCTGAAACAATTATAACCACCAGATCTTTAATCAATCTGCAATTCCAAATTCGTATATAATGGGTTATGGGCCCACAGCCACATACATGTCAATTTGTCAAGGTATGAAAGAAAACTAACCTTAAGTCTAATTGAAGTGTTGGATACTTTGTTTTACGATTCGACATCACAAAAACATTATCCTGCACAAAGTCACAGTTAGTGCTAACCAAACCAATCATAGAACGTTTCAATACGAAAAAATGCTAGTAAGCTAGTTATTAACTGAATTTACGCACCTCTTTATCTATCACAGTTTCCAAGTCATCAGAATTCTCATTTTGATCTCCGAACATGTCACCTATTTGGAAAGGTTTTGAGGAACTGCACAAGATCCGCTGTTTAAGTTAGAAACTTAGCATGTTAGTGAACAATAACATCTGATTCTGTTCATATTATAGCCATACTTTGCCTGCTCTGAATCATTTTTCTTCTTGTCGTGTGTAATAACGGCTACAGTCTCCAAAACAGCCTGAACAAAAACAAAAGATAAGTTTTTTTTATCTAGCAAACTACTTTGGTAGAAAACAAATCAATCAGTCAAAAAGAAATCTATGTATAATTACAACTCAATATTCAAAAAGGTACATGGTGAACAGCTTCATTCCTCAAAATTTCAAACGTAAACATAAGAGTAAATCTGATGAGGAAATATAGTAATTTCAACACAAAACAAGCAGCAGAGATACACCACACTAACATCATGGGAGACTTGGAACAACTCCCATAGCAGAAATTACTTCAGCACAACCCCGAACTTACAAATTATACCAGTCTCATAGCATGAAAACATGACTTCAGAGGCATCATTCGTTGTACACCCATATCCAAACAACAAAAGAGCAAGTGCCTCTGAACTACTTTGAATACAAGTCTGCTAAAATACTTATGATCAGCGAGGGCATTTATGTGATGTTTTTTTTCATTTGCAAGGGGTAATCCTTTCTCATTGAAGCTCTTTCCTTTCCGTTTTTATAGGTAGCAATCTAATGCAATAGCAGGTGTGCATGAGGTTTTCTAACAGATTTTGCACTTGTCCAAACGACCAATCTTACTAGGTCTATATATCCAGCAGTCAAGAACTCAAGATGGTCCTGTCGATTTGAAATACATAGCTTACAAACAATAATAATTTGGAAAACATCCCTCTTGGGGAAAAAGAGAGTTTTGGAAAACAAAACACAACACGCACGCAGGAGGGAAGTCACACCTACTTGATGATCTGAGATGCTGTTGTTGAAGCTATTCTTGTCCGGTGCTGCAAAAGGAAGAGCAAAACAATTCATCATACAAAAAAGCGCACTGTGTAATTATGCTACCAATAATAATTCAAACCATCAAACATGAGGATAGAATGTAACACAGTATAGCCAGTGTTAACCCCGCACCCCCCACCCCCTCCTTTTGTGACGTGAGAAATTCGCAGACAAGCCATTGCCATCTGATTCAAATCTCTCCTGCCACCTCTATGGAATGATTAGAAACAACAAAATTTCTCCTAAGCCAGTGCAGATCTAAACGAGCGGGACTAGGGCCGGGATTCGTACTCTCGGGGCTGTCGCTGTCGGAGAACTCCTTGTCTAGCACGCGGCCGAACATCTCGGCGATGCTGCCCTCCCCGGAGGCGTTGCGCGTGCCGTTGGCCACCAGGTTCCCGTAGAACTTCTCCCGCGTCTCCTTGTCGGGCCTCCCCGCGGCGAACCTGAGCTGTGGCGCAAAGGCGAGGGCGACGGCGACGGCGAAGACGGTGGCGGTGAAGCGCCGGCGAGACGGGGTTCTCGCGGCGGCGGGCGCCATCGGATCGGGGGCGAGCGAGGCCAGAGATTGGGGTCCTTGGGGAGGAGGCGGCCGGCGGGAGGGGAGGGAGAGATATTTGCGGGTGGCGCGTCGGAGTCGGGGATTTTTATTCTGCGGGAGGCTAGGTTGGTTGGCGACTTGGCGTGGTGGAGTCGTCGCCGTCCGAGCACGAGGCGCGAGGGGAAGGGGAGGAGAGGCATCGCTGCGTGACGATCCGGTGGTTATTATACCTGGCTCCCCGGCGCGCGTCGCTGACACCTGAGCCTGGCACAGTGATGGAAGGGCCCACGTGTCGGTGGTTCAAACATAAAATTTTCAAATGGGAAATTTTGTACGATATCTTTATATTTGCTATTTAAAAATTAGAGTCAGTGGTCGTCCTTCCACCCACGCTGCTTTGTCTTGTTCTAATTCTTTCCACCTCTTGCGATGATCCGATCCATGATTCTTCTTCTTCTCCTTCCTACTCCACGCCATCCATTATTTTTTTCGCTGAATTGAAAATCCATCGTTTCTTTTTTTTTTGCTGCAATTGTTTCTTCTTGGATGCAACCTTCCATTCCAGTTCCTTCCCATCTAGCCCTATCTAATTTTGCTTTGGCCATTGCATTTCCTAAATCCCTCTCCATCCCCGCACGGCTGCACTGTGACGCCGCTCCCCTCCACCACCCTTTTGATCCATCATGACATGGCCACTCTCTCGATTGTCACACCTCTTGATTCGGAAGAGAGGCGGCAGCATACAACAAATGTGGAGAGGCAAAGAGGCAGAGCAAATGAGGTTTGACGCGAAGTCGCAGTCGTTTGAACGATGGGTCGAAGCGGGCGACCAACGTGTCGGGCATTGCATGATCCAGTGAGGGTAGAGGCAGCTCGTGGGACGACCTCACTGGCGTGGCACGACAGCTTCGGAGATGGGTCGAAGCACCAAAGTGGAATTGCAAGATGCTTGGGTTTGGTTCGTCTTCCTATGCGCATTCATGTTGTGGTGTCTCGGGATTTGAATGGTGTGTGTTACAATTTCTTGCTGTTTGATCCATGAACGCAGGAGGAGGCTTCCCACAATGCTACGACTACTAGCGATCAACAAGAGGTAGGGTTCTCTCTTGGTGTGCTTTTCCTTCTCCTGTGGCAGTTAATTGGTAGAGGGAAAGGTGATTTTCTTTGGTGATTTGTTGAGAGTTTAGATTTTGGTTTCAAACGATCACATTTTAGCTTGATTTGTGTGTTTGTGTTCTCCTAATTGGCGTATAATGAGGTGAATTCATTACAAGTTTACTGAACTTATAAATGTCGATTGTGAGATAATTTAGTACACCCAGCGAAATACCCATGAGTTGGACATCCAAGCATTGGCATTACTGCTGCCTACAAGGTGCTCGATGGAATGACAAGGACATCAATTTTAAGAGCTGATCAAGGCTCTCTCCCATGTTTTGGTTGGATTGATGTCTTCAGAATTTGGTAGGTTTGATGTTTGGTCGATACTGCTTCTTCATTCTCTCCCAACAAGCCCGTGAGTCCACTTGGTGGTCTGGTAAACTCATATAGTGTCTTTCTCATACAAAAACTATAGAAAACACACATACATTCTAATTGTTGGTTATAGTTAAACTGGATTAGATAATTGACTGCTTTGATTGATTTTTTTCCAAAATATAAATGTGTCCAAACAAATTTTTTTATTGAATTGGACATTGATTTGAACCGGCGTATTTCCTTTGTTTGAGATGGAAATGCCTTCAAATTGGTGGCTAGAACTGATTCCATTGACAATGAAACATAGATGTATGTTTATAATGGATTTTTTATGTTAGAACTTTTAGCACCATTATGTGAATTTCAACTATGTAACTGTTGGGGATGCGACACAAGTCGATGATGGCAATGGAGGTGCAACACGGGTCATGCGGGCGGAGCCAGGGGCAGAGTTTAGGCGGAGCATAGCGGTGGTGGTCCAACACGGGCCGGGGCTGAGCTCGGTCAAGTAGCACAGCGAAGCCAAGAGTATGGCGCGGGATGAGATTGGCGACAGATTAGGGTGATAGGATAAATATGATTTTTTTAAGGGAGAGTTTGTTCGTTGTCCTCCCCAACTCCTACACGCATGCCGATCCGGTTTCATATGTGCACCCCGTGAGAAAACCCGATCCTTTGCTTCTCCTCCCATGTCCCAAAAAAACAGATTGGAAAAAACGTGTCCACCCCAAATATCCTTTCCACACGATCTCATTGTCATCAGTAGTTCCTTCTACTTCTTTCCATGTACTAAGTCTGCAGTCTCTCCATGAAAACTGAAAAGGCCACTTGCATCCACCAAACACCTCTATTGGCACAGCCGGAGTTCGTTGATGGTAGTCGTGCACGCAGATGGCGTCTGGCAAGGACAGCGACTGGGGGCAATAGCGGTTGTCTCCATCGTCGTGATGCGCATGCTTGCTGCAATGTGTCGCCACTCGCCATGTCATGTGTAAAGGTAGGGTGCTTGCTTGCTTTTAATTTCTGAAGTTGCATGGTTACGACTTTGATTTTGAAAATAATACGTTCTCTAGGTTTCACTACATCGCCAAGCGTTGTTGCTGTCGACAACACATAGACCTTCTTTAGCATGCAGGCATGCAATCGACCGCCCTACACGACGATCACATGAGCGCGCGCACACACACACACACACACACACACACACATATATATATATACACACATATGTATATGTATATGTATATGTGTGTGTGTAAAAGACAGTGCCAAGGCCCCATGCTTTATAGTCCCATAATTCATTTGTCTCATAAGGATTAAGTAATTGTCAACTTTAATAACCCCAAATGTTGTTAAGCTAGCAATATTTGGCTAAATAAAATAAGTATGTCTACATTTAACTTTTAGCAAGCAATAGTTGTTTCTTAGTCATTTTTGCTTCATAGTGATGAATTTTCAATCTGGTTACAGATCAATTGTGTTTCTCTCGGAGTTCCCAATTGGGTATCAGCTTGGTCATATCCTATTATTGATTTATGTTGCAATGCACGGGCCTCTTGCTAGTAGCCTCTAAATTTGAGTTTTTGAATTCGTGATGTCGCTCAAAATTGTTACTCCCTCCGTTCTTTTTTCTCTTGTTTAATTTTAGATTTTTTCCTATGCAATCTGTGCAAGTTTGTAATCGCTGTCAGCCGCAGCATGTGAAGTTTTTTTGTTACGGACGTGTAGCAATATGCGTGAATTTCTATGCAATTGAAAATGTCAAACATGACAAGATCAACGTAGCTTCACATGACGCTTATCTTTGAATGTGATAGTTTCACACAGTGTGCTACAAAGAAAAATCAATCCATGTGGCGTTAGCTAGTTGCCCTCCAACTTAAACCACCAAAGAAATAACGGAACAAAGCTCACAGCTAGGTATGTCAAGGGGACTATTCCCGCCCTCCCATCCTCACTCTTTATTTAACTATCAGAGGCAACTTTCCTCTGTCCTCATTTCCGCCGAAGATTTGGCGGGGAACGGCTCATTTTGGCCATCAACCAAGCAGCCCCTATGTATAAAATATACAAAACTATATTAGTCTAGAAAGAAAATACCAATTTTTTAGACATTTCGATGTATCAATATATGCGTATAAGATTGTTTATCGGGTTTTAAAGGGAAATGAGGATGGAGGAAGCATTCCCATCGTCATCCCCATATAAGTTGTTAGAGACAAAATTTCTCCATGTACATTCCCTAATAGAAGAATTCCTCGTAAGTTGCTGGAGAGCAGGGCCATTGCCATCCCGCTTGCAACTTAACACCGTCGTACACCGCACACAAAAGTTATTGTAAGTTATCTGCTACGCAGGGGCGGAACCAACAGGGGTGCCGGGTATGCACTGGCACCCCCAAAAATCTGAAGAACAGCAGGGGATCAGTTCATCAGTTCTTCACTTAGTCACTCTTCAGACTTCAGTGAATCAATATTCAGTGAGCTATGTTTCTGCCTTTCTGGTACTTTCTCATGAAATCCCAACCTACCAGGCCACCACCGAAGGTCCATGAATGATGACTTCATTCACGCCTACCGCCTACCTCACCAGTTGGTCCAAGACTCCAACCCGCAGCCAACCGAATACACCACTCCAATCCTCTCATCCCCAACCCTAAATCCATAATCTCTCCTCAGTCCTCCCCAATTCCCCAACGCAAGGACCAGGGAAGCGGCAAGCAAACAGCGCGGCGCACGTGCGGGAGCAGGCGCCTGACAGCGTGACGCGGGAGGACAGCAGCGCGGTGCACGAGCATCGTCCAGTGAGCAGGCGGTCGGCGGCGTGGTGCGAGAGCAAGTGATCGGTGACGCGACGCGAGACGACCAACGACGGGAGGGCGGTAGTGCGGCGCCGCGGCACAATGCAGGACTCGGGAGCCGAGACACTAGGGACGGGGCCGGTGCCCAATGCTGCCATGTTGGTGATTGGTGAAGTAGCCAAGCAAGTGAGTTGCTTAGGGCCTATTTGTTTCAGCTGTGCTTTTTTGAAAAGCGGTTTCTGGTTGTGCCGTAGAGCTTTCTAGCTGCAGGCTGAACGGTTTGGCTTTTTCTGATTTGGTGTTTGGTTGTCTGGCTTTTAGGTAGGCTGGCTGCAGCTTCCGAAGTGTGAATTGTCTGAAATGCCCCTGAGGACAGTAATAGCTTGTTTGATACCATTTAACGCAATTACCAATATTTAACGATATGTAACAACATTTAACGACATTTAACAATATTTAACGACATTTAGCAATATTTAACGATATTTAACACAATTGATAAGAACTACTGCAATTGACGAGAACTACCGATATTGACCGCGATTAACGACATACCGTAAACAATGCAATAAACCACAATTAACATATTTAATGACAATTATTACAAGAAATATTTATTATTACAACAACAATTATTACACACAATTATTACATTGAATAATGAATACAACTAACATTGAACATTGCAATAACAATCAGTGATTTGCAATTATTGATAATTTGTATCAATTTAGTTGTATATGTAACAGGAACATGCATTAATGGATATAATTACAATAAGAGGAACCGATCAAATTTCTATAGATGTTGAGACATCCAGAGTTACATCCATCCTTGGTCTTCAACCTAATTACAGTCGACCCCAACAATTCAGACATGCACCACTCCTTCCACAAGAAAAAAGCTTACCATCAGAGGCCAAATACAAGTATCAAATATTGCAATTAGGGATAGTTTTACATGTACAATGAATTGGTCAAAAACCAATTGCAACATGTTCAGTACCTCAAATCTACAAGTATGAAATTAAAAAGTCCTAGCTCTAAAGATCATAGTTCTACAAGCTCTACCACCTAAGAAGTACAATCTTAATTCCCTCATGAAACATCTATATGCCTAACTAATTCTGAGGTCGCATTACATGATGCTAATCACAAAGTTAACTCCCTTCCTAGCAATCATCCCTTGACTCTATGTGCGCAAGAAACACCTACAAGTTCAGATATGCGCATAAGAAAATGGACAAGAAATATGATTCTTGATAGTTGAATTGTAAATAAAATTACTGAGCTATCTTCATAATCAATTTTATGATTATTTTATTCAGAAGTCCAAACTTTCTATCTTCAGAATCGATTCTATAGATGTTTGATGTTTGTGCAGTGATATTTAAGCATTCTTGAGTATTTGTCGTTCAATTGATGTGCGAAAGAGCTTAATACAAAAGCAAAGGAAGCTTCCAGGCTGCTAATAGATAAAACTCCCTAATGCTTGTATGTTCAATGATCATCGGATCACTCTCAACAGCATAGGTTAAAGAGTGATCAAGTAATTGCATACAAAACTACCGTTTTCTTTACTTGCGCGAGAAAACTAGCAGGCTAAGTGAAGCAATTATCGTATATTGTAAAGTTCTTGCCGAACTAGAGTTAGAGCGATAGGCATTCCAACAAACACAAGGTAAGCATTTGCAATTGCACCTTGTAAATCGATAGGGTATTGTCGACCACCACCGGATCAAAGTTCGCCGTTGCGGTCATTTCCTGCAAGGCAAACAAGAAAAAGATGTAATGCATTTCATCACATGAACACCAAGCCAACTTCATCGCTACAGGGGTACTACCGTGCATGGAGGATGGAGCCGGGGGAGGAGGCTAGGGTTGAGGAGCGTATGGCCGCGGGAGGGAGCCCAAGGAGGAGGGAGTCAGGGAAGGAGGCGCCGGGAAGGAGGGAGGTGGAGAAGGGCGGCGTGGAGGAGGAAGGTGGAGAAGGGCGGCGACAATGGTGGTGGGGGAGGAGGAGGACCGAGGGCGGAGGAGTCGGGGGAGCTCAGCGGCGGTGGGGCACCGCGCGCGGGAAAGGAGGGGCCGCGCAATGGGAGGAGGCCAGCGTTGGGGATGTGGGGGGGGCAGCTCGGGGAGAGGGGGGAGACTGGTGGCGGTGGTGAGGGAGGAGGAGGACCGAGGGCGGGGGAGGAGGAGAGGGGTTCGGCGACAGCTCGAGGGGGGAGATTGGTGTCGGGGAGGGGCCGCGTGGGGAGGAGGCCAGCGCTGGGGAAGAGGGAGGTAGAGGAGGGCGGTGCGGAGGAGGGAGGTGGAGGAGGGCGCTAGGGAGATCCAGATTTGGATCTGGATCTGCGAGTAGGAAGTGCCCCGGGGAGGAGGCCAGCGGGGAGGAGGTGTGCGTCGGGGGAGAGGAGGCCAGCGGGGAGGATGGAGCTGGTGGAGGAGGAGGCCGGGGGGAGGAGGGCACCAGGGGAGGAGTAGGAGGCGAGCGGACGGGCAGGGGAGAAGGAGGAGGTGAGAGGCGAGCGGGCGGGCAGGGGAGGAGGGAGGGAGTTTTGTACGGAGGGCAAACGCGGGTAATTACCCCCAACTGGGGGGAGGGTAAACTCAGAACGGAGGAGGTAGGAAGCGCGGGAAGCTGCGGATGGGCGGCTTCGGGCTTCCTCCCATTAGACGCAGCTTTTGGCTTTGGGAAAAGCCACACACAAAAGCCACCTGTTTGGTTCGGCTTCCGGCTTTTTCGGCTGGAAGCCGGAAGCCGAACCCGAACCAAATAGGGCCTTATTAGTTACTTGCTTTGAGCTTTAGCCTGTGAGTTGCTTTCTGTATGTTGGTTGGAGTCCGGGAGTACTGAGTAGTGAGTTGTGGTTGTTGTCTTGATAGGCTATATGGTATTACAGTCTGCCATCTCATTATCTTAGTGATTTTCATAATTAGTGATGATAGGTTTAAGGACCTCAACAATCTTGGTGACCTTTCTATTAAGCTTGTTGAAACAAAAAAGTATAAAATTTACAAGTCGGTGTACTTGCTTCTCAAATTGGTATTACTCCTACCGGTGGCGATGGCGAACGTTGAAAGTGTATTTTCCGTTATGAGTCTTGTGAAGAATAAGTTGAGAAATAATATGGGCGATCAATTCTTGAATGATTGTTTAGTCATATTTATTGAAAGAGATATTTTCTTGAAGGTTAGTGAAGATGATGTAATAAAACGTTTTCAAGGCATAAAAACGCGTAAAGTAGTATTGTAATTTTCTTTGCATAGTAGCATATTTTGTAATTTTATATTCATGTAAAAACTTATTTAAACTATTTGCATTGTGCTTTTGATAAATTTAGAACCTATGTGTTGGATTTATGGTGTTATGAAATCATTGTACAAACTATAGAATTATGAGTGTGAAGTGTGCACCCACATCATCTAATTTCTAGCTCTGCCACTGTTGCTATGACTTCCTTGAGTACGGAATTTTGATTACCGCTACATTTTATAAGTAGAACAACATAATTTTCTACATCGCTTTACGAGTATTAAATTTAGGAAAATTTCGATATATACCATTACTAAGTGGTCGTATCAGAGAAATGTCATCGCTCATTTCAAAATTCGAAATATGCCACTGAAAAGCTTGGAACATCCTACAAATGCCACTAGTATACGTATTTTGTCAGTATTGGACCAAATTGCCCCCTATCTTCTCCTCTTCTCCTGTGGCTTCTCCCTCTCCCATCCCCACCCCCGCCGCCCGCCGCCCAGCACCACGCAGATGACGGTTGCCGTCGTCTCCCTCCTCCAATGACCCCTGTGTCCGTCCTTCTCCTCGCGGCGCTCCTCTTGCTGCCGGCGCCGGCCGCCTCTGCCTCCACGCTTGCACTCTTCGCCGCCGACTGTTCTCACCTTCGCAGTCTCGTGGCGCGCTTCCTCTCTGCGAGCCGAGCCGGGCGCGCGCGTTCTTGTTGGCGCCCGTCGCGCGCCGGCCACCAGCGGGTGTCTGATGGCGAACACGCTCGTTGGCCTCACCATCGGATCCCTCGTCTCTAGCGACGACTTCTCCTGCGCAAGCCGCCTTCTCAAACACCTCCGTATCCTCCCTCGCCGCCAGGGGTACCCGCGCTTGCGGGGTCCAAACCTCCGGCGCCGTGCTATGCTCCGGCTCCAGCGCGGGCGGCGGAGGTGTTGTTGCCAGCGATTCTCCCTGGCGTGTGCGTCCCCAACTTGAGCTCGTGCGAATGTGGCGTCTTCCTGCGGTTGGAGCAGCTCTACGCGGAATCCGGCGGCGGCGTGATCTGCAAAGGCTGTGCGACTTGTCGCCGCCTCCGTCGTCGCCTCCGCCGGCGGCACCTTCGAGGGGCGTGTCCAAAGGCTGGATCGCGTTCGCCATCGTCGACGCGGTGGGCGCCTTCGCCGGCCTTTGCTCCATGGCGAGGAGTGAGCGCCGTGGGAATCGAAGAAGACGGGGGCAATAACGTCAATATTTGTTAAATATGTAGATCGGTGGTATTTCTATGAGAAAAAGATGTTTGCAATGGCATATTTCAAATTTGGAAATGAGCGATGACATTTCTCTGATACGGCCACTTAGCAATGGCATATATGGAAATTTCCCTTAAATTTAAGCCCAAATGTGAGAAATCCATACAACGTGCTTCTCAAGGTTACGCACGAATTTTCATACGGAACCGTTTCCCTGACACCATTTCAAGAAGTACAGTTTGATCGGATTGGGATCTTTTGAATCGAATGAGTCAATGTAGAGACAGTGCAGGAGCATTAAGAGCAATTTTCATCGTTTGATCAAAAATCAAAAGACGAGAGCAAACGATACAGTTTTGCTACTGCACTGTTTTACCGTTGCTTCATTATTTTGCTACAGTGATACAGTAAAGTATTGTTCGTCCTCTCGCATATCACTGAACCTGGGCACGCAGATGCAGTACCGCAGATCAAGATAAGTTTGGTCGCGGGTCAACACGTACAGACAATGTCAATATTTGACAACGGTGTTACGCATGTGTCTCGGAATGATGGAACCTCGGGCTTTGATTCCATCAGACATTAGTTAATAGTTATGCGCGATAGTTATGCGCGACAGAAGAGATAGCACCGCACTCGGTTCAGTAACACACCCAGCTTATTTTTTCCGTCCAGGTAAACTCGACTGAAATTTAGAACTAGTGGATGGCAAAAGCAAAATGCTATTCGTCCCTCAGTTTTGCGCATGAAGATACACTGTAACGAAAAGGATAAAGTTATTTTCCCATTGCAATAAGTGTTCAGATTGTTCGAATACGGGGATCCACAAAGTGAATATGAAGTGCATGTCCCAATATACGTTGAAAAATTTTACGATACATTCTATTAATAGTATATGATGATAGAATAAATTAAATCGCACTGTAAGGATATTATGGACTTTTCCAACTATAATTGGAAATATTACTCTTATGTCATACGATCTCTCGTATAATCAATTACAATTCTACCATCTTAAGATTCTAATACTCATACTGTCAGATGTAGTATAACTAAATACTAACTAATCTAAACTATTAAAGAATAGATAACCGTATATAATTGAGAGCTCTTACACGGTTTGGTCATCCATCCCTGCGGGGGACAAGAGAGACAAAAACTCGGTGAACTTTGTTTCAAATGAGACCTTGGCGTGTCTCGATAGTTCCAAGATCGTGTGATCTAACTCTCTTGCGATGCACCCGACGAAAGAACTCGTTCAACCTGTACCCTTGGTGACTGATTGGAGGAGTAGGTACTAATGGTGTAGTAACGAAACTTGTTGCTAGAACACCAAACTAGGTAGCACTAACGCGCAAATCGGCTGAAAGGCTTGCCACTCAGATGCCAATACCATAGTGGGGTGATCCAACCATCCAAGAACTACTAGCTGTGTAGACTGCATAGGTTTAAACTTGGCTCTCTCTTTTTTAGACCAAGGTTTAAGTTTAACTGATGCAAGAGTCAAAGAAGCAAAAGTAAAGCTTAATGCAGTGCAGGTAGGCGTTGGTCCACCAACTTGAAGCATCTCGTTGCCGTAGGATGCGGCCAATCCACCAGGCCGATCCGTCCAGCCCGTTAGCCCAGCCAAAAAAAGAAGCAACCACACGTGTAGCGTGCAAAAAAAGAAAAAGAAAAAAAAATCGTTAGTGGGGTTCAAAATTACTCCAATAATACTCACTAATTAGTTAAACATTGAAATGAATCAATTTCTAATGAAAATGTATTTTGCTCTAGCTCAGCTCGTTAACTCAATTCTAAAAATACTTCCAAACTATAAATAAAATAATATTAAATTAAAATTGTGTCAATTCCAAGAAAGCTCGATGAGACAGGGACTTAGGAGTTTTGGCTAAAATAGCACTGTTAGCGTGTGACGAGGATCTAATAATCTTCAATTAATTAAACTATTTAACTGTAATATTTGTTATAGATAATAATATTTTTATATAACCTTCAGAGGGATCCCTCATCAATAATGAGGGAGATTATAATTATCTAGTAGTAGTAAGCTATTCTACGATCACCCTATATAGTCATAAATTATTCTACTATCATCTTGTGGTTGTAAGATCTTTTACGACTACCTACTGATCGTAAGTTCTTAATATAATTATTCCAAGTTTACAATTTTTGGATGTTACAAATCGAATGATTAGATCAGACAAAACAAAAAATCGTAGATAGTAAAAGTAGTAGTACTACTCGGAGCACGAAGGAAAATAATATTGGTACCCGAAGTCAACCAGGACATAGAGGAAATCGTACTCCGAATTCACGTCAACATTCCGATACGATTTTTATCTTCTTTTACAGAGGTAAAAAAAATAAGAAGTAAATATTATCATATGTACCAAAAATTTCATTCCACATTTTTTTCACGTGGTCGACCGCCTGGCCCGCTCTCGCTAATCAGATCAAACTTCCGTTGTTAGGGGGGCTATTATCACATCTGATGAAATCATATCAAATAATATTTTTTATATATTTTAGCGAGAATCTGGGGACGCCGAAAGCAAGATTTTAGTTTCAGAAGAAAAAAAAAACAAAGGGTGGGGACTACCGCACCCCTAGGGGTTATGACGAGGCAAATATGTCCCCCAAGGATTAGAAAATTTCAAAAGAAATATAAAATTGAGATAATTATACTGAGAATGAATACGAAAAATATTTTGAGCATGTTTTTAAAATTTTCCTCAAATCAATTATTTTATTTCCATACAAACGGTAGTCTTAAATGATATTTTTCAAAAAATATAGAACAAATAAATTCTAAAAAAATTACACATGCAAGTACACTGTGTCAGGAGCCTGAAAAAAATTTATAATTTTAGAGATTATTTGCTATATTTAGAAATTCCTGCGACTTTTAGCATTTTCTAAAGGAGGCATTTTCGCGCTCCTGCGGGTCGGACGAGGGGAACCTGTGCCCCTGGTGGCCGGACGAAGTCATGTGTCGCTCTCACGACAAATTTTGTCCTCTGGGATATGGATAAAGTGTCATTTTTGCTTTTGATGCGTGGAAAGGCTAGCTTTGTTATTTCTATTTTAGCAAAAACTCGGGACTTAGCTCGATATCATATCACGCATGATGGCCGAGCGACCACAAGCCCAGCCCATACAGGCTCTAGCTCAACTCGGGCTGTTCCGGACACCAAGCCGTTGGTTGTGGTAAAACCACGGCAGTTTCGTTGCAGCCGAAGAAGCGCGGCGGCTGGACGTGTGGGACGTGAATGGGCCAGAGAGGCCGGCATTTGTGCCGCGGGCTGTGGGCTTAAGGGGTACATGATTCCGCACGGCACGCGTCGGCGCAGGTGGTATGGGCTGCTTTGGCCAGCAACGGACGCGGCCGCCCGGGGTGAGGCCGCCGCGCGAAGCAGGCGCAAATGACGAGAAGGATTTGCGGCTTCTGCCGTGGTGCGGGCCGAACGCGAGGGAACGGTACGTAAAGAGCAGCTCGGTCGGTCGGTCCACCTCGGAGGCCGCCCATGGGAAGCCCACGTCCACTCAAAATTCAGAAAACAAGCAACAGCACATCGAGTGCGACGACACTAACGTCGTCATTGGAGGGATGGAGGTGGAGCGGACTCTGGTTGTAACGGGAAACAGATGGGTAAACCACTTTACGGGCTTAGGGCATCTTAAATAATGTATTTATTATCATCTCTTAGCTTTACTATATTAATAAAATCTTATATGAAGGAGAGAGAGTACAAGTCGTTTCTTCCTGAAGAGATTGTTGTGTTGTGCATACGAAACAAAACATAATACATTAATCCACTCTAGTTGACATGTAGGACCGTTTCAAAGAAAATTATAAAATATAAATATTGGAGACTGTGCTAGAGACTATCTATTAGAAATGTTGTCTCTAAAGATGATGTAATATATATTAGAGACAATATTATCTTTAACTATTAAGATGCTCTTAAAAGGACGGATGGACGGGAACTGATGACAGGTGCCATGGCTCCTCCTAGATCCAACAATTGCAAGTATACCCTTTATGTTGCAAAGGATTTTATTTGAATTGATGCTATTTGGCTCTTCTTATTGAATCTAATTACACCACATAGTATAGTTGGCCTCTGTCATCTCTAATTTTCAGTTCCGCCATGACGATCCGTCAATGATCCGATTATTGGTGAGAAAATGATCGAGACTGTCCCTTTGCTCTGTGTCTCCTTTACAGAACCTTCGAACAGAATCTCTCACATTATTATTTCTTTCAAAAAATCCAAAACCCCATCTCGACTTATATCCGTCATCATATGATCGCATCCAAAGAAAATAATAAAAACGAGCACTGCTGGTGATCCACTTGACCATTGGAAGCACGAACCAACCACACATGGAACTAAACGGAAGTTTCACCGAACTATGCCTGTAGCCATGTTTGCGGCTCGATCTTCGTAACTGATAAGCAAACAGCGCAGTCAAGTTGAAACCAAAGCAAAAGCACATGAGCTAGCCTAGTATGCCGATGGCGAGAATAGTAGTGTTGTTTGGTTAGCGGGGCTCCCTTGTATTGAGCCCTTGGTGCTCGATGATAGTAATGCTTCCCTCAGTTAATTAATAAAAGGACACGATTAGCGCTCGGACTAGCGCTCGGACGTACGATCTGAGCGTTAGCGTCGTACGTTGCGTGTTACGGTTCGATCTGGCGCTGTCTGATCTGAACATGTTTTTCTTTCCTCTTGAAACAAACGAAAAGAAATTCAATGCAACATCATGCACCCCTGACACAAACAAAATCCGCCCAAAACTCCTCCTATGCCTGATCTCGTTCGTCGGGTGAGTTCTTCAAACTCGCCCATGAAATTCGAAATTTCTCCTTCAAATTCGTTCCAATAGCCCAAACAAACAAATATCGATGGCAAAACATTGCAATATTTAAAAATAACAGTGAAAATATTTGAAAATAATTGTTGCAATATTTTTGGAAGTCACATTGTAACATTTGAAAACAACAATAAAAACATCTGAAAATAATTGTTGCAACATTTTTTCAGAAGCTAACAACAAAACTTTTTGATGCAACAAACACGGAATTAAACAAAAAAAATATGCAACAAACTTGAACTAGTTAGGCAACAAATACAAAAACCTATTGCAACAAAAATCAAACCTTGTTGCAGCAACAAAAAAACCATCTAAACATCTTTAACTTTTGAGTGTCGCGTATTGCAACATCCAGAAATAGTAGCCGCAACAACACAACTTACCAATTTCAACATTTTTTACGGTGGCCAGCTTGAACCCTGGCGGAACTGCAACTTGAATGCATACTTGTCTGACCGGGTCTTCTCCACCGCCGAAGTGAACTCCTCGGTCGCTGGATCTGTGATGAGGTGTAGAATGTGGGTGTTGGGCTCGACGGTGTTGGGGATGAGCCATAAGAGGTGGGGATGATGCAAGACGATGGGGTCCTCAAAGTCGTCGAGGGAGGGTGAGCTCACGCCAGACGCGAAAGACAACGCAGAGCGGGAGGGAGCGAGACACGGACATCATGAGGAAGCGGTGGAGGGTTCGCGCGGCGGCCGGGGAGGAGGCGACAACAAGCAAGGAGGCGCCGATGCTATGAGCGAGAGGGAGAGCAGGAGCAGGGCGCGAAGGTCAAAGACGCGTGGGAAGAGGCAGAGGAACTGCAGCTTCTGTCAGTGGCATAGAGCCATGGACGCCTCACGCTCGTGATGTATTTAGGGTAGCAGCACGAGACAAAATTTTGGGATGGAAGTGATGTGGAAGAGGATTGGGAAGCATCCGATGCTATGAGGACATTAAGAACGTTGAATTAGTGTGCAGTGGTGGATGACCGTCCGAGACGTAAGGTCCGTGAGGCTCCTATCATTATCCTTAATAAAATATCTCCTTCCCTCAACAAAAATAAAAAATGAAACCAAAGCAATGCGATCACGTATGCAGTTGTGCTCTTACAGCTTTTCGTTATAGAAAAAGGGGCAACTTGCTCAGTAATACTATAAAGATACCATAAGTTAAAAAATAGCATCGATGTGTCACTGATATGTGGCCCCATGACTCACCTGTCATTCTCCCATTTAATATTATTTTTTAATTTATACATCATTACAATGCTACTAAGCAAAATTTTCCAATAGAAGAGGCAATTTGCTCAGTAATACATCACATTGCAAAGCTAAAACAGAAGCACGCACCTCGGGGATCCTACAAGTCAGATTGTGAGGAGTAATCTTCGGATCGACGTCTCCGCTCTCCCTGTGCTTACTTGTTTTGGCATCCGACGTGGGCTGCAAACTGTACCAACAACGACACTCAACAGAACCGTCTGGAAGAATTAGCTACTGCCGATCTTCTGAAATCCAACAGGGCTGCGGCTTAATCCATTTGGAAGAACACGGACACCCCGTTTCTCAAAACGAGAGTGAGCATCCGATCCCTGCGTGTGTGCAGACTGCACAGAGAGCACAACACAAAACTACTGAAACACCCGACCAGATGGGCCAATGGACCTGAATGCCAGCCTGAAATGGCACCCCGCCGCGCCGCGTCGTCGTCTCCGTCCCCACCGGTAGCCCTCCGCTAGCTCCTCCCCGCCAACTCTGCGCAGCCTATCCTGCTTCCTCACCATCAGCGCCTTCGCATGTGCATGTGCAGCTCACTATATATGCAAATTGCAAACCATACTACCGTCCAAACCTCACCAACCTCGCGCTAACCATAGTTAATTAGATCGCCACTTACGCTCCCCAACCGTTGCGCAATAGCGAATTACTGTATACTCTAGTGAGACAGCTCGCTCTTCTTGCTGCTACTAGCTAGCTAGTCCACTTGACTTTGGTGTATCACACTAGTGTCACTTGAAGCGTGAGACATTGGCCGCGGCCATGGCGGTGCAGCGCATTGTCGCCGTGGTGTTGTACCTCGCGAATGACTATATGCTCTAGTGAGACGGCTCACTCTTCTTGCTGCTACCAGCTAGCTAGTCCACTTGACTTTGGGGTGTCAAACTAGTGTCACTTGAAGCGTGAGACATTGGCCGCGGCCATGGCGGTGCAGCGCATTGTCGCCGTGGTTTTGTTGGCTTGCCTCGCGCTGCCGATGGCGCCGGTGGGCGGGCTCAACATCACGGGCATCCTCGACGGGTACCCGGAGTACAAGCTGTACAACAAGTACCTGACGGAGACGAAGGTGTGCGACGAGATCAACGCGCGGGATAGGGGCAGAGATAAGGGCCTGGCAGGGGGCCAGCTCTCCTCGTGTTTTTTTACTACCTTTCATTAGCACGTAGAGTATTAGAACTTTACTAGCACTAAGCTCTTACTAATTCAATTTATGTGATTAAGTAACATTTAGAATAAAACTAAAAAGCATAAGAGTTAATTTGTGGTACATGAAGCCATCTTATGTAGTATCTAGATTCTATTTTGTTCTCAAATTTTTAAATTAGTATTGGGTGTAATTTGTACCGTACAAGTGCATTATATTTCATTTCCCTGTATATTTAGAGTTTGATCAAGCACTGCTTCCTCGTATCTGGGTTTTGTCACACCTTTCGTGACTCGGTGAAGTGTATATGTGCACCAAACTCTATCAAGCTTAAGTTATCACCCACCATAATAATAATTTGTTTTCTATTACTTTTTTTATATAAAAAGTTTTCTTCTAAAAAACTTGTATTTTTATAAGGAAAAATTGAGGATTTGTCACTCTTAAACACTTTGATTTAGAATTTGTCATCTTTAAATTTCTTCTTGAATAAATAGGGGTAAATATCTCTTTTCACAGTGGATTTTTGGTGCAAAATAAAATTTAAAATTCTGGAATACGTCCAAGGTGCCAAATCATAGGTATTTGGTGTTTAGGAGTGACATTATCACGAAGAAACTTAAAGGTGGCAGATACTAAATCAAGGAGTTTATAAATGATAAATCCTTAATTTTTTCCTTTGATAAGTAGCATAAATCGCGTGTCTCTCCTCGAGCGATTGGACCACGGGTGGCGCACGGTGCAGGAGGGGGGGTGTCTAATCCTGCCCGCGCCGGTGACGGCATCATGAACGCGTTCCGCCTCCTCGCGCTGCTCGACTACTTCGACCTCCGGAAGCTGCACGGCCTCCCGAGCGGCACCACGCTCACCGACACGCTCTACCAGGCCGCCGGCAGCGCCACCGGCGAAATGGGCTCCGTCAACATCACCAACCTGCGCGGCGGCAAGGTCAGCTTCGCGTTCGCTGTCGTGATCTCGGCGCCCATCGAGTTCGACGGGATCTTCGACGACGCCACGTCGACGGCCAACCTCACCAGGCTGCTGGAGGAGGCCGGGTGCAAGCAGTTCGCGGCGCTCATCGCCAGCACCGGCGTGCTCAAGACGTACCAGTCGGCCATGGAAAAAGGGCTCACCCTGTTCGCGCCCAACGATGATGCCTTCCAGGCCAAGGGCGCGCCCAACGTCAAGAAGATGTCCAGGGCCGACCTCGTCACCCTCCTGGAATACCACGCGCTGCCGGAGTACAACCCCAAGACGTCGCTTAAGACGGTGAAGGGCACGCTCCGCACGCTGGCGTCCACCGCGGCAGGAGAGTACAACATGTCTGTGGTGGCGCAGGGCGACGACGTCTCGCTCGACACGGGCGTCGACAAGTCTCGAGTGGCGTCCACCGTCCTGGACAACACGCCCGTGTGCGTGCTCACGGTGGACAGCCTCCTGACGCCGGTCGAGCTCTTCGGCGGCGCGCCAGCGCCAGCCCCGGGCCCTGCCGCGCTGACGCCCGCCCCGGTGCCATCGCCCGCAGAGGCGCCACTGAATTCGCCACCGGCGGACGCGCCGTCGAAGGCCGCGGATCACAAGGACGTGAAGGTGTCGTCCGCGGTTGCATTGCGGTCAATTGGTGCGTTCGCCGCGGCCATGTTCTCCGTCGTGGTCGCGTCGCTGTTGTGAGGACGCGAGATGGTGGGGCACTGGGCAGTGAAAGTGGAGTAGCAACAGAGCATTGGCACACCCATAGTTCCTCGACTGACGACTCCAACTCCAAGCAGATATTCGGTTTTCCAGCTTGTCGTGCCGTTTCGTCCATTGTTGATTGCTTGAGTTGCTACATTACCATTTCTTTGTATAATGTGAGCAAACGGTGTACACTTCTTTATTTCCATGCTCGCCTTACAACACAATCTCCGATTCTACGGCAGCTGGTCCATTTCGTACACACTCGTCTCAAACTCGATCCTGTTTCGTGCAGAAACAATACTCCAAGGAAGGTTCAGCCGTCATATGTGCAGAGTACGACATCCAGCTTAAAAGTTGAAACCGAACTAGAGGTGTTACATCTGAGAACATGAAAGGCCCTCATTTTTCAAACAAGGAATATCTGATTTGCGCAATCGCATAGAATTTCGATTGCAAATTATCTTATTAGTTACACGGTATTAAAGTACCTTGTTTACACATACACTGATGCACCTTGAGCGATCTACTTAACTTATTTTCCCTCACACATCGGCAGCACTACCAACCCATATGTCTTCTATCTCTTCTCATTATCACATGTTTTTTTACTTTAACCTCTAACGGTAAGCCCAAATCTTGATAGATCCCTCTCAACTGTCACCCCTTCCAATACAATAATTTACCACATAGTTATATTCTACTTCTCCCCAATTATTGCTTCATGTTAGCCATTGTAACATCAACACGCATACACATACAACCGTCGCTGATTCCAGCTGGGGACACGTGACACACTCTCTCCGGTGACCCCGAGCATATTCCTTACGACCGCGTCATCTCTACTCCAAGCTTTTTACTCATCTGTCTCTATACGCCTACGTTTCTATTCATATGGATGCATGCATGTACATACGCATACATGATGCTATACATACTCGATGCCCTCTTCTCTTGTATTGATCGCTCCTCTTCTTCAATGTTGGTCAACTCAACGCTTTAGTTTCCTCATTAACCGTGGCAACTTACTATTTTCACTGATGTTAGTATGTCTGCTTAATAATTGTCTAACGATATAGAGAACATTTTCGCCGTCGCCGGTGGCGACGTGCCCCTCACCAGTGAAGACACACTCCTAGCTACCCGATGGCTCCATATCTTCCATAGCTCATCTTTAATGCAAAGCTTCATCTCCTCTTTACTATGCCTTTTCCATCATCGAGCTTTTTTGAATACTAACTTTTTTAACAACACCGACACTCACCACTTGTCATCGCGACACTTGGTTCCTTCAACATTAGATTTTCTCTTTAATGACTCTGATGAGCAGCATGATATTGTCATTGTTGAATGGCTAAGGTGAGTAACACGACATTGTCCTCATCTTCGTTGTCACCACTTCGTCTCTTCGTTTCCCATGGGGGCAATGTCTTCTTGCAGGATAGATCAATGTCATTGTATTCTTTCATTGTCTCATTTGACACCATTCGTGTTATCCTCATTATAATTTGTATTTTTATTAAAATTTTAGTTATTTTATCTCATATGAAGCAATAGTAGAAACACGTGACGTTGAGAGCGAACATGGTGACTTCTTTTGTGTCTCCTGACGACACTTTATTCAATATTTCAATTATTTTTATTAGAGTTTGTATACAAATCAAATTACTATATTTATTTAATTTATTGCAAATTTTAGATATTTAGGGTTTTTTTTATTTTAGAATTCATATGGAAATTAAATTGCATTTTTAATTTTTTTATTCTGAATTATAGTTATTTATAGATTTTACGTTGGAATTTGTATTGAAATCATATTGCTAATTTTATTTTATTTTTATTCTAAATTTCAGTTATTTTTTTGTTGAATTTCGTATAAAATCTAATTATCCATTTTTGTTTGTTTATTTAATTAAAATTTCAGTTTTATTGTAGTTGATATGGACTCTTTTACTTATGATTTCATATGAAAATCAAATTGTTGATTTTATTTTATTTTATATTCCGAAATTCAGTTTTATTGTACTTGATATGGACTCTTTTCTTTTAATCTGACCGTTACCCACCACGATCGATAGTCTAGATC
The DNA here is from genome assembly GCA_036346255.1 of Ampelocalamus luodianensis. Taxonomy (NCBI): domain Eukaryota; kingdom Viridiplantae; phylum Streptophyta; class Magnoliopsida; order Poales; family Poaceae; genus Ampelocalamus; species Ampelocalamus luodianensis. Next base: position 2,466,270 of record CM070622.1, read on the forward strand.
TTTCTTTTTCCACCGATTAACGTGAGAATTTGTAGCTCTCAATAGCAAACGTGACAGCTTGTTTTGACTCTGCTTTAATAAGATAATAGATAGATAGATAGAAAGATAACCCATAAATAAAGCATATATGAGTACCAACTTTTACATTGAAAATTCTAGAATATTCCGGTTATTATCATTCACACCGTGGAAACAAGACAATGCACAAGCTTAAAGTAAAGTATTCTCAGTGTACTATTACTGGACGATGAGGATCCATTTAGCATAGCACCGGTACGCATTTTGCAAACTTGAATTTACAACGTGGTCGCCGAGACGATGATTCATCAAAGCGTATACGAATGGACACAAGCAAACACACTGGTAACGAAGAAACTGAACTACCCAAAGCTGCATAGCTAGTTCGCGCTCATTCTTCTCTGCCATTTTATTCCGGTACAAATTCTAAAACCAATCAATGAAACGAATTCAACCCGTAGAAACCACCAACCCGAGCAGAAGAGCTCGATCGATCAGAAGAAGTCCAGCTTGGCCGGCTCAGACCATGTCGCTGATGAGCAGCACGTGGTTGGTCCGGTGCCTCTCGACGAACATCTTCGACGCCCCCGCCACCGTCTTCCTCCACGTCTAAGACAGACCAATCCAGCATCATCAACCAATGCGACCGGAAAGCGCAAATTAAGAAATTTAATTAATACTTGAGAGATTAGATTAGCCTACCCGCTCCAACGCGGCGAGGAGGAAGCCGGGATCGAGCCGCACGGCCCCACCTCGGCGGGCGTGGGTCACGGCGCCGCCCTTGCGCGCGGAGGCCGTGGTCGTGGGCAGAAGCAGGCCGGCCTTCCACTCGGTCGACCCGCCGATGCTCCGCCTCCGCTTGGGCGCGGCGAGCTCTATCCCCGCCGCCGCCGCCGCGTCGGAGTCCCTCGCGGAGAGCCCCGACGCCACCCGGCGGGACGAGCGCTTGCGTCGCAGCGCGAGGCTTCGGCGGGGCGGCGTCAGGTGGTGGGCGGCGTCCGGGTCGGCGAACTTGCGGAGGAGCTCGTCCGAGGACGCCTTCGCCACGTGCTGCACCGACACCGTGCCGCTGCTCTGCGACTGCGGCGCCGGTGTCGCCATTGGCCGGAGATGGAGTGGGTCAGAGTTTGAGAGGAGGGGAGAGCGGCACAGTAGCCGTTGATTGGGATCGAGATGGGGATCGAGTTGAGTGGAGCGGGAGACCGGGAGAAAGGGGGATTTAAACGCGGGAATATAGCCGTTGGGGAGCGCGGGTGTGGTGGGGCGGGTGAGGCGAGCCAGCGACAGCCAGTGAGGTCGTTCAGATTCAGCCGAGTACACTGCTGCTGCGCCTGCACCGCGGGCCGGCAAGGGATTGGTTTATTACTCTCCCCTAGCGAAACGGCAGGAAATCATCTGTCACTGACTCAGGATTCAGGCCGTTAGAATTAGATCCCTCATGATAACGACAACAGTGACATATATGGTCCCTGATGGTAACGATAACAATGGCATACATGGGGGTGCTAATGAACGGGAAAAAAAAATCCGATAGGAACTGGTCCACAACTCCATCTCAGTAGATCAATTTCACCGTGTGACACGTGTATTTGCTAATCTCAAAGCGCACAACCCCATAATCCGCAACTACACGTGTCAAAAACATAGCAGCACATTGACCGTGACGTATTATGGGGTTGTGCGCTTTGAGATTGACAAATACACGTGTCACACGGTGGAGTTAGTCTACTAACATGGAGTTATGGACCAGGTCCTATAGGATTTTTCCCCTAATGAGCCCTGCTCTCGAGTGTTCCCTTCGTCGTCTTCGTGTAAGGACTCGGTTGCAGAAGTCAAGCTTAGATTTTGGATCCACATCCTTTGCATTACTGCAAGACCTGTATACAGTGTTTCGTGAACGTGTAAATAGTATTCTGACATGGCACTGTAGCAACAACGGGAAATTTATCGCAGCAATCTTATCACAGCAAAAACACTATATCTATTAGTCTTGACCTTTGTTTTTTTTATGTGAAGCTCACTCCTATATCCCAATCCCTAGATTTTCATGAAAATCTTTTGGATTTGGTGGGCATTCCAATCGTTTTTTGTTTCTCTTTTGCTTGATAAAACCATGATGAGTCATGGGCGTCCCAATCCCCAAAGGGACTTGGGGGAAGTGATGGCATCTGGGGAAACAAAGGTGTTGTACGTAGCTACTGTTTTCTACAGATCGCAAACGAAGGCACCTGAGAGGCTGAGAGCTGACAAGGAATATTTATGCCATTCAATAACAGAGCCAGAGGGCAGGCATTTGTTAGGCATGGCGAAGCAACAAGTGCCCGGCTGAGCCGCCGGCAAAGTCCCACGGGACCTCATCAGTCATCATCAATGCCTGGGAGCAAACTAAGACCAACGCTTCATGCTATGTTCAGAAGACTATATGCTTGTACCGTTGTACTGGTAAAATTTTTAATGAGCTATATAAGCCCACACAGTACAGTGAAGCAATAAGCTCTAGAGTTAAGATCGGCTCGAGTCTCAACTGGAGTGTTTTTTTTTTGAGAGAGATGGAGTTCCAATTTGATTGAGTGCTTATACACTGAGGGTCTGTTTGGGAAATCCATTTCCGACCAGGATTCACGTGGATGAACCGGGAATTTGAACTAAAATCCCGATTCATTAACATGGATGAGCAGAGATTTAAACAAGACCTGATAGGGAAGAAAGGACATGCCAGATTTTTGTTACGATTTTTATTATCAGAGACTTAGATGGGCCAGGGCAAACCTGCATTTTTAGCAGGTCCATCTGTTGGCGACTTAACAAATTTCCATATAAGATAATATCCCTCGCAAACCCAGTCACTCAGAAGTTTAGACAAAGAAATGGAACCCAAGCAGTGTCTTCATCTAGAAATAACAGCATGAAATGCAATTATTCAAGACTTCAGCCAGAAATGACAGCATGAAATGCAATTATTCAAGACTTCTGCTAGAAATGACAGCATGAAATGCAATTGTTTAACACTGTTACACAGTCGTCAACAACAACTATACACAACTGAAAAAGGTGAAGAGCTACCCTAAAATTGAACTTCTCAGATTTCGCAGCACCAAGAACCAAACCTATAATCCAGGTGATGATCGATCCAATTATCCAGAAGACTAGAAGGAACACGACGACACCAGCTACAATAGTTAGGACAGGTGGGCCATCTGAAGAACTCCAGTTGTCATCACTTGAGCTGCTTTGTTTTCCAGTGTTAGGAGAATCTGTCTCTGAAGCAAATAGAGCTTGATTCCGGTGCTTTGTCCGCAAGCTTATTGCATTCTCAAACCACAGAAAATTTCTTGCCGAAGGGTCAGGAAGCCTGCGGTGCAAAACTGCGAGAGTAATACCACTGAGAATACAAATACGTAAAATAGTCATTTTAGATGAACAGGCAGGTTCAGTGCACAAGGACTATTCCGATATTCCATAGGAAGACAATTTATGCACATATGGGCTCGCTCAATGACCTTGTCACCGTTCAAATAGCTAACTCAAATATGTGTATACGACATGCGGTTGAACATGAAAGTGGACAGCTATGCCCTTAACTCAAGCTGTCAACAAAAAACTTCCTTTGCCTGAGAGGTAGTAGCAGTCACACGAGAAACTGCTCTAATAAAACCGCATGCATGATCCCAATCATCAAATGAATTTAAGACCGCATTGTCTCACCAGACAGGCACCATGCCATTTTAGATACCACGTAAACCGTAAGCACAGAGATGCTTCTTTTCTAGTTACGCCATTTTTACAAAGCCACAAATCCACAGTGGGGATTTGAAACGGGCGCATCAGACAAGCTAACCAACTGATGTTAGACCTACAATTTGGCCCCTGTCTGACATCAATACATCATGAAGCATGAGATACATCACTATATGTAAGCATTTCTAGTTTTCTACGCAGTTCCCAACCAAGCAAGGATACTAAGCACCTGCGAAAAGACTAGCTCTCAGGCACCATTCTAGCTGTTAGGTAGAATTATGAAACAGAATAGTAGCGAATTGTCAAAAAGGGAAAACGTATGGCATTGATTCTTTCAGTTCATTTCTGCAACATTATGTATATAAATCGATCCCCTTTCTTTCTCTACACCCTTATTGGTAAAATGGGTCCCCGCACGGATCCAATTGGGTTAAGAAAGCAGAGGACAACAGCATAATTAATCAAGATGTGAATTTCTTTCCAGCCAATGCCCAATAAAACGCTAAGGTAATAAGGGGGAAGGGGAGGGTATAAGGCACGCGCACCTGAACCCACGGAGGACGATGCGGGCGCATCGGGGTGGGACGACGGGGGCGGCGGGTGGAAGCCGGTGAGGTGGGGGTCGAAGAGTCGGGAGGAATGGAAGGGGCGTGGTGAGGTGGGGAGAGAGGGCAGCCATGGCGAAGAGGGGGGATGGGGAACAGTCAGGCTCGGGCAGGGCACTAGAACACCGAAATGTGGGGGAATGTGATGGGATTATGGGAAACGAAATTGGGGATTTCTATTTTGTTGGGAATGCGATGTGTCCATGGTTCATATGTTTTTAGATCTTTTAAAACAAGAAAACATGGGATAGTTTTTTCAGAGTACACGCGGGATGTACTCACGCACACACACTATACGCACGCCCCCCACACACGTCGGTGCGTCCTAAATATACGTCTAATCTAGAGCGAGAGCTAAACCCAACGGAACGTGAACATGCGCTTTAACCACTGAACACACCACGTGTGTGTACTATTTTCTTAAAACCCCAAAGGTGAGCACCAGCGCCGAGCCGATGGCTCGAACGCTGGCGGGCGAGGGCGCCTCCCATGCACTAAGCCAACTGACCGAAGTCAGTTTCTCTATATGCGATAGTTAGGAGGAACTAGATATCGATTTGATTAAAAAGAAACGGTCATCAAAACCCGAGCTGAACAATCACATCTCCCACCAGAACTAGGCTCAATTCATAGATGTCTTTAGATCGACTGCTATGCTTTTGTCACTTTGTTGTGATTAATCTGAACATCAATTATTTCTAAAACTCTTTTATTTGAGTTTTTTGTGCTTCAAATATTTTTCAAATTTTTCTAGAATTTTTTCGAGTTCATTTGCTATTTTAATTTGCAAAACCCATTTAAAATCTTAGGAAATCCTTTGGGCAGAAATTTTTTAGTTATCGCTCAATCCTCTGTCTTCCGGCTCATTCACATATGCGGCCCATCTTCTCTTCCTCACCCGCTCGCCTACGCCCGGTCCCACCTATCGGTCTCACGCGTGTCATGCGCAACGCCAACTCACCCGAGTTGAAAGTCACTGACATGTGGGCCCGTAGTTGCGCCACTGTTCATCATCCTCATCGTGCTTGTTCTGGACTCTGCCGTCGTGCTTCGTTCGGACTCTCCCGTAGTCCCACCGCTACAAGCTATTTAAAGCCTCGACATGCGTGTCAAAACGACCGCCTCAACCCTAGCCACCAATCCTCTGAAGTCCAGAGCCCTAGATCGCCGTCGTCACGCCGAATTGCAGATCTAGCCTTAGCACCGTCGTTTCGGTATTTCGTCAATTCCATCGCCGCGGTGATCTCCTGTCGTCATCGTCTACACCGTCAGGTTCACCCTCTTGTGTTCTACCGGGTGCACACCTTCTCATCGTCGGAGGATCGCTATAGCGTCGTAGCACCGTTGAGGCCACATCGTCGCTTTGCTTCACTATCGCCGCCGTCGACCATTGGTCCTCGCGCATGACCTGACGACATCGCTTTGTCCTTGCTATTCTTTTGTGCATGTCCAAGACCCCGCCGGAGCCCTTCGCCACCAATTAGCTGTTGATCCGAGCTTTTGTCGTCGTCCTTGTCGCTGTTGAGCCTCTTGCTGACCCCTACTATCGCATCTGAGACGAGGGATGAGTTCGCCGGAGCTCCAGCATATCGGTGATGCCCTTCTTTCGCCGTCGTTGCCACCGTCTAGCCGTCGTTGTCGTTGATCTTGTCGACGTGGCCACCTATGTGCCAGCCTCGTCACTGCCTCCGTGTCACCACGTGTGCGCCTCGTCAACACCTAGCCGCATCAGTGCCACCCGTACCAAAACCCTAAACCTAGCTAAACCTAGTTTACCATGAGCTGTGTCTCTGACATGTGAGCCCTACATGTCAGGTCCACTATTCCATGCACTCGTGAGCCGTAGACCCGTAGACCAAAGCCATGGACTCGATCCGTAGATCGTGGGTCCCACCTTTCAACCTTTATTCCCTATTTTGTTAGATTTTCTTTTAATTCCGAAATTCATTGTTGACATATGTTGATGCAATATTTCGGAATTTCCTTTAGAAAGAAAATTATAAAAATTTAAAATAGTGTTTTCTTTCTCTTTTTCTTAGATTTAAATCTTCCGAGAGCTCATTCTTCCTGAGATTTTTATTTAATTTTTGGAGTTTATATGTTGCTCTGTTTTATATTTATTTGGTTTTTCGTTTTCGTTTGCGAGTAGATGTTGATACTTCAGGAGCTTTCGAGGAATGAGGAGTTGATCAAGCTCAAGATCAGTACCAAGACTTGTTCTAAGGTAAGTTGTACCTTTGACCATGTTGAACCTAGTTTTTCAAAAATTACTTTGATTCAAACTATTGCATAATATTTCAAGTATTTAATTCTTTTAATGCTTTGGGATTAGCTATACACCTATTTATTTATATCCACCTTGCTTATTATATTACCTAGATCTTTTGTCACCCTAGTTTGCTTAATTATTAGTTGGTATCATTATAGCACCAACGTAGGTTTGTTAGATACGAATGTCTGCTTAGCCATGCAACATGTTATTGATATCATTTTGAGTTACAAAACTAAACTTGACTAAGTGGATATGGAATACTTTGTGGAAAGTTGTATGCAGTATGTTGTCGCTCGTTGATAGCATGTGTTGTATTTAACCAACATGATAGGAAAAAATTTAGACCGAGGCAAGTGAATGTAATTGTGATATGGTGGAGCTGTGTGTGCTTGGAAAAATATGAATGTGATAGTTGCTAGTAATTGCCAATCTCTCATTGGTCAATTAAGAATTTAACTTTGTTCATCATTGAACTGAGTCATAACTGAATGACTACATGCGTGGTATGGGATAAATCTAACTTAGTAAGTTACAGAGTCTTGACATTGATTACTCAAGCAGATAGGTTAAGCTGTGTGCTAGGGTAGAGGTGTGATTATGTATGTGTGACGATTCACATTTATAAACGGTTCGCCGTATCCAGGTCCAACAATGTGCGATGGGCCAACAAACTGTGTGAGGGTTTGGTGCTGTCAATATACACAACGGGAGGGTCAATTGTCAAGATGAAGTTTCAAAAATATTTTGTTATGACTGATGCTAACTACACTGGTTATATCTTGTGGGATAAAGTGTACAAACCTCTGTAGAGTGTTAATCAATCTATTCGAATAGACGCGTCCGCGGTCATAGACATGCTTGAGGATTTCACACGAGAGTTGGATTTTCATAAAAACACTTGGGAAGGGACAGTAAGATGAAGTTTCAAAAATGTTTTGTTATGATTGGTGCTAGCTACACTGGTTATATCTTGTGGGTAAAGTGTACAAACCTCTGCAAAGTGTTAATCAATCTATTCAAATAGACGCGTCCGTGGTCATAGATATACTCGGGGATTTCACACGAGGGGTAGATTTTCATAAAAAACACTTGGGAAGGGACAACCGTATGGTTAAACTCATATGGTTGTGTGAAGAAAATTAATTAAGCTTTGTGTTCTTTGTGAAAATAATTATTAAACTACTATTATTTATTTGTTTAAAATTACACTTTTAGTCTATTATTTTTATTCAATTGTAAGTGTCACTTTTTGCAAAATAACCATAGAAGTCAATTCCTTTGGAATAAACTATCATCTATAATTGCATTCTGTGGTACAACTTGTTGAATACTCTACTCATTCTTGCTGCAATCATTCAGCTGAAGTAGAGGAATCTTCGCCTGCTTTCGAGGAGTTTTACGAGGAGGGTGATCGCTAAGTCTTGATCCCAGTCGGTTGTCTGTGCAAGTCGATAGGTTCCCGCTGGAGGTGTTTCCGTTCCGCTGTCGCCTCTTTATTTAGTATCAGCCCTATATAGCTTAATAAGTGTAAACTCGACCATAAGGTCACAACTGTTATTTATTAATCAAATTAGACGTTCAATTGTATATTCATCTTTATGTGGAATGATATTCATCTATGTTGATACTATATGCACTAACGTGATTCTAGACTAATGCATTATACACAAAGGGTCTATATTTGCATATTTAAATCCCGACGGATAGCCTGCAGCCACAGACTGAGTGGTAATCCAGAGAAAGTGGGGTTTTCAGATTAGGAGATAGTGGCTTGTTAGCAACCAGACAGTTTCACCATCATGAGATCCAATTCCGAGCTAGCAAATGATTCTAGTATTTCGAAGTTTTTACTTGGAGATGCAGCTAACGAAAATATTAAAATAACTTGGCTCTTTTAATAGGAAACAGGCGTCTTAGTTTTGCCCAAAAATGAAAATCAGACGATAGAGAGCATGTTGATTTATCTCATTTCTGTTCATATATAACTCAAGCGGCACTCCCATTCCATGTTACTCCGCTGCCTGGTCTGCATCTGCATTTCCTGTCACACATATTACACAAGAACACCTGTTTGGAAAAGACTGGTACACTTACTAAGACTATTGAAATACAACATCTGACAAATGAATGAGCTGATGGAGACTGGGACAAGAAGCATGATTGCGTGAGCTTCTTCTATTTGTTTGGTACAGACCGTGCAGCCTCAGTTTCAGCTTTTGCTACAATTATATCGACCGATCTAATCGGAGAAACCTAGGTCGTCACACATCCAACAAAGAACTTTCAGCTACAGGTACATCCTTCAGAGGTAACTCTTTACATAGGTTTCAATAGTTTGTTCCCCCGTCGAGGCTTAAACCCCTGCGACAGTGCAAGATTAAGCTGTCCGTGGTAGCATGCTAAACCAGGCCTTCTTGCACTCCATGCAATTAGGGCAAAGTCAGGAGTCAAAGCTTGTTGAGAAACTCAGAGTGCTGCATTCCAAGTTCCTCAAATTGAGCTGTATTAACATATAGGTATGTTTGTCAGCAACTTATCTCATTATATATGCAATAAGAATCAATGATGAGTAAATCAAACCTTTTATGCTTCAAATGTGACTAACTCCTAATTTATGCCATGATGACTAAACCTTCCATAAAAGGAAAACAGGGAGATCTTCTAAATTTTAATAGCTCGTCATTTGTTAACTTGTATACAGCTTTTTTGTTTTTGTTTTTTTTTTGTGGCAAGGGAAACTTGTATACAGTTATTGTGTAAAAGTAACAAATGGCCCGCTTGATAACTTGGTCTCCTTAGTCCTTACTAGATTATCAAGATAAGCAAAGTAGAATTACCACTACTAATGCATACAAGTACATACCATGACAGCAACACCACTATCACAAAATCTCGGAATGCAGATCAGCCTCACATTTTGTTTTTCCGGTCCTGGATAACAAGGATGTTAAGTTCGGTGCTGAAACAACATATGAAGTTTACATGAAGTAGTACCTTGCAACAATCGAGATTCATATTTATCTTGATTCCCAACAAAGTAAACATGGGGGCAACTTTCAATGAGGAAAGGGTCCTTGTCTGTGTATGGATAACATCCTGAATAAAACAGATACTACATATGTGAGAACTGGGAAGGGCCTTCTAGTTTTGATAATACAATTACCATAAATGATCATTAAATCAATTATGAAATTCACATACAAATAAATGGACGATAACAATACTAGGCTTTTTACGCAACAATCTCAACACACCACAAGACCACCATAGAGCTGAAATGCCTCGAGACTGAAGAATTACCTAGGCTGTTTGGTGCAGTCGGAGCAAGATGACGCCATCTCAGTGTTCTTTCCATGAATTCCAGTTTGTCTTTGGCATCAGAGTACTTGGAGAGGTCATCTATGTTCTGACCAGATGTTCCAATAAATCTGCATACAGAGCTTTCTTGCATCAAAATCCAAGTTGCTTCAATTGTGAAAGTTAAAAAGCACTGATACTCACTGGACACTGTCGAGCTTGAATTGATGTGGATTCGAACATGATGAAAAAGTATTATAGGTGGATGCTCCAGAGAAAAGGCATCTATGCAAAGCCTGCAGGCAAAGCAAGACATGAGTTAATCATGCATTCATAAAAAATGCACTTGAATGCTACTAGTACAAATCAACAATTATTTATCCACGTCAAGGGCCCACCTGCTGAGGCAAAGAAAAATTTGCTGGATCGTTACATCCCGGCATCATATCTACAGGCAATGATGCCGCGAGCTGCAGAGGAAATGGATTGCATCAAGATCAATGTCATAGACCAGAATAGTAGCATTGACATAATTTGAGGAGAAAAGATAAACAGTTGCAACCTGAGTCAGCATTATATCCAGTTCTTTGATTGGCTCAGCTATCCCAGATTGATCTTTTGATGCTACTTTCTGAAATATCAGAATCCACCACTAGTACAACAGACTAAAGTAATACAAAATGTGCCACCAGAAACATGTGAAATGTGATGCCATTACCTGGCCATTGAAGAACCTAGGTGAAACATGCACAGAATTTCCTGCCACCACAACACGTACTATGCTTGATGCTATGGTTTGCTCCTAATTAATTTCAAGGGACATAGTACAAATTAATGTGTCTCTTAAGTAGAATAATTCTCATTTTACAAAGGCAAGTAGCATACATTCTCATCACCCAAATGCCCCGTGATATGGTCAATAAGAAGTTGGAACTGCAGAGGATTGAATTTGCCGCTGCCGACACTTAACCCTGACACAAATACTACATACTTGTCCTCATCTGTCAAAGAAGTAAATGCAATTTCAGAGCAATTTTCTCACCATTAAATTTTTGGTAGCAACATGGAAAAAAAATGTCGAAAAATGAGCACATCAGGATATGGAGAATATTACTTATGCTAGACAATGCAGTTTGAGGAGGAAGACCAGCCTCTAGAACATCTTCAACAAGAAAGTTGCCAGCACTTGTTTCCTTCCCATGGAGAGCTACTACAACTCCTATAGATGGTTGATGATCGAGTATTATTCCCAAGCAGAATTTTGCAGTGTGTTGAAATTTTCAGCGAAAAGGATGAGACTTACCAGTCACAAATGCTGCTGGAGGTATGGCTCCTGCAAGTGTAACTCGCCCACTTTCATCTTCCAGAATGAGATGATCATCAGGATGCATGAAATTGTGTGGTTTAACAAGAGGAATTGCAGACCTCTGTAGCACAAGGAGTTAATGCAGAGGCGCCTCAAGTTATTAGGGATAGAGACCATATATGAAGGCCTGAAAGCACTAATCTTTATATCATATTACCTCCTTGGAGTATTCATCGAGAATGGAAGGCTTCAGTTTCATGTGCTTGTACAAAGTTCCAACAATTATGCAGTCCTTTCCTTCTTCAAGTCCCAACACTGTCGTGACTGCAAGATAGGAAAAAGTTATGCTTTAAACACTCTCAATGCATAAGCAAGCACCTGTTGCATGACCCACTTCCATGAACAAAATATAACCACACAACCAAAAACATCCTGCTATAGGTATAAATTAGTAAACCCAGTAATCGGATCCATTTGTTCAATCTTGATATCAAGGAGGCACATTTCTGAGAAACTGACTTCGGTCAGCTGGCTAGGCGCGCTAGCTGTGCCCTCGCCCGCCAGCGTTCGAGCCTCGGCTCGGCGCTGGTGCTCACCTCCTTCTAAAAGTGACTGCCAGAACTCCTGGATAAAAAAATTCAAAAAAAAGGAGGCACATTTCTTAAGATCATACATTCATACTGGCTGGCTAATGTTGGTGAAGTCCTTGGCATTAGTAGCTCCAGTGCAAAGTACGTATTTGACAAAGCTCAAATGATTTTCCTTTTCACTCCAACTTCACATTTCTACCAATAAAAGCACAAGTCAATGGTGCCAAGCTGCTTCTAAAACCCTAACCTGAGCTCAAAGGGCCTAAAATTTCGACACACACAACTGCACTGGCCAAATTTTCTAGAGCCACTTTATGGAACTAGAGAGCCACAGACCAGCAGAGATACCCTAATTCACCCATCATATTATGTCACAATCAACTCCGTAATCATGTCAAAATCCGAAATAAAGCGCAGGAGCCCCTAATTGCAGAACAAAAATGCCCCAAACTACTCACCCTCAACTCCACCTACCATTACTGGGAGCAATACGAACGAGCTAAAGCAAACAGATCGAGGAAAAGCGAGGGTCCGAACCAAGGAGGTGCGGCTTCCAGGAGGGGACGAGGGCGTGGAGGAGGTTGCGCATGTGGTGGAGCCGCGTGAAGTAGATGTGGCTGTACTGCTGCCCCTGGTACTTCTCCCCCTGGATCGCGTACCTCTCGTCCTGCAATTGCCAGCGCCATTGCCATTGCTCGCTCAGTTCAAATCAAAATCGAGCCGGAACGAATCGAGTCGAGTCGAAGAACAACAAAAGTGGAGCAAAACGCAGGGGTGGGATGGAAGAGGCGGCGGTCCTTACGAGGTTGCTGTAGTCGGCTTGCCTCCTCTCCATGGCGAGCGTGGCGGGAAGTTTGGGGGCCTGGGGTTTGGAGTGGGTTTTGCGATTTCTCTGCCGCCTGCGCCCAAATCTACCCGCAAAAAGCGCTTCCGCTTGCCATGGTTTGCGTGAGCAGCGCGCGCGGACGTCGCCTACCCTTGGAAGAGGTGGCCGGACCGCCCAGCTAAACGGGCTTTGGTGTGCTGGCCCTGATACGATTAGTCCGACGGTTCGGGTTAGCCCGTGCAGCTCATCTAGAAAAAAAAGGGCTTCGTCGTGTGTCACCGCGGGAGTAACCACCTCCCCTACCTCCGTCGTCCATCTGGAAAATGGAATTTGTTATACGTCGCCGCGGGAGCCACCACCTCCGCCGTCACCTTCTCCTCCACCGCCGCCACCACCTCGTCGCGCCACCGTCGCCTCCGCCCTCTCCATTGCGCGCCACCTCCTCCATGCCAACTGGGCCATGTCGTGCCTAGTTCGGGTTGTATCAAGCGTGATACTGTGTGCCAGGCCAGATCGATCCAACGGGATCGAGATAGCGATCCAAGCATGGCACGACGTATCGGGCCGTGTTGGGTCGACCCGTTTAGCTGTCGCGTTGTGCCATATCTAGATTGTGTCGATAGTGTCGTGCCACGGCCCAGCTCGGTAGATTAGGACCCATTTTGCCACCTCTAACTATGATCCAGGAGACTGTGGCGCTGAAGAGTGGATTAAGTCAGATAAGCCTCAAAGCCTCGATCATTTTCCTGGCCCGAAAAGATATCCATGGAAACACTTGCTGCCCAGCCCGATAAACTGACGATACGTTCGGCCCACTAGACTCCCAAGTGCCACCCGCCATTTTAAAAAAAAGAATTATATAAATAAATAAATAGTCAAAAAGAAAATAACAAAACTGTCAATTGGCAACAAGAGGTTGTCGCCAATTCAATTGGCGATAGTGACTTCTTCAGTAACATATGTCACCTTTAGACAAGAGCAACTCAGAGATTCAGGCCCTATCGTCAATTGAATTGACGACAGAATCCTCTTCTATAGGCGATAGGGTCATTGTCGCCAATTGAAATGATAATAGCTCACTGTCACCAATTTGGTATAGTTTCGTAAAAAAATTGACTATTTATTTCTATAGTTATTTTTAAAAAAGTATTATTTTTTTTAAAAAAAAATCCTCACCGTGTCGCAGTCGCACGTTGGGGCCCGGGAGTTCGCACGTGATCTCTTCCGTGCTTTGTTTTTCTAGCCACCGTGCTGTGTTTATTGGTACGTCGTCGTGTGATGTTTGTCTCGCCATGGCCCATGAAACCCATTAGGTTTGTTCTTCTCTCTTTCTCTCTACATATCACTCTCAAGCACACTGATAAAAACTGTACATCCCGTGGAATTCTGAAATCTAGAAAAAGAAAAGATTACTGAGTTGAATGGTAATGGCCGTAGGCACTGAACAACTGACGGGTCAATGCGTATCGGCATATGCAACCCCGCATCAATTGTTTTTCGTAGCATCAATCGTTGTACAGCACCGGTAGGGTTGCAGTACAATACAACTGTAGAGCCGAGTCTGCCATGAAAAATATCCTTTACGTGACGCACGTGTTTTTTTTTTAATGCTGATACAGGAGTATCTGTGGATTTCTGTGCATTTTCTTCACCAGCTCTACGCGAGGCCCGATGGCACGAGTCATGCATGACGCGCCTGGGGATTTCGTGCAGCGATTGGTTATTCATCGCGGCGATTAAATATAGGCGCTAGCCTAATTACGGGCCGAGATGGATGTCCAAGTCCATAGGCTGTTCACGACAGGTTAGCAAATGTCCGAGTCCATAGGCTGACCACGACTTGTCCATACCATTAAGAGGATATACCAGTTTGACTCTTAAGGTATATTTTGGTACTGTTTTATACCATTGTACCGTTCTGGAATTTAATATAATAATATATATTTATAAGTGTATATATGAAAATGGTATGATACTCCTGAGAGTAATTACTCCAACATCTCATATATCATTTAAATCATATGATGATACATCTTTATCAATTTGAGCATACTCCAATAATAATTAGAAGATACCCTAAAGTGAGTTCCATAAAAATTTCATTAAAATCCACTTTTTAAAACAAATTTTGTATATATATACTTTTTTATATATGAAAAATGATATATAACAAAAATAAAGGACTTCAATGAAAAATTTTCAATCATGTCATATTGGAGTATCTTGTACTTGGTATTTAAGTATACTGAAGGTGGTAAAGAAGTATAATATAGTCGTTTAAGTGGTATATTAAAAGTGAGAGTACATACTTATTACTCTAAATACATAGTAGTATGATCAATAGACGATATTTCTAATTCCACTGGTATGACCGGTATTGTTCAGCATTGAAGCCGATATCGATCCGGTATGGCTAGTATTGACTAGTATCGATGTCGGTATGGAACGCAGAGCTACTTTGTACTGGCTATACCGATTGCTGCCGAAACGGTATCGATAAGTTTGCTTTTGTCACGCCGTCGTGTACGCCCAGTGGGCACGAATAAGTAATTACAACCATTAGCGACGTAACCACAATGTTTAATCGTGATCACGTAACTCTAACAAACCGATTCAATCCAGTTAATGTTAATGCTACAAGGGGACGGGGATCACCTCATCGCGTCACGCGCATGCTTCGTTTTCAAGAGGTGGTTGATGTGGCCTTGTCTGGCTCTGGGCACGTGAACATTGTGGCACAGTGGCATAGAACAAGGCATGTGCTCCGCGTTGCTGGCGCTTACGTGGATGGATAAAGCAGCGCCGGAAAATGATAATTAAATAAAAGGGGACAATAATGCTTCTCTCCGTTCTGAGTTGGTGTGGTGGTGACGCAAACCAGGAGGCATGGGCGTCCTGTGCAGGTTAATGACCAATGCGTTCCGGTTCCGGCCGGAATGCTCCGTCGGCACAGTAGACCCTCCATCCCGTACCGGCGTGAATTCCGGTAATCTCGGCCGTTCCAGTCCGGAATGGCTGGATGCCATGGTCGACGGTGCTCACTGGAGTGGAAGGAGATAGATCAGGCAACGAACAAAGTATTTAGACAGTAGGGGAGGAAGAAGATGATGCACACACGGTTTGAGACGAGATATGGTGAGGCTGGTGGCGCGCGCTTGTGGGAAACTCCGGCTCAATGCGCCCGGTCTAAGGATTAGATCGCTAGATGTGGTGGTTTGGGAACTTTGCAACTGAGTCATTGGATGCTTCATTATTTGCAGTATAGCCTTCCACTATTAGCACTTTTATTTTCCGACTCTCGGTTGTTTTTGTTTTGATGTATCAAGATCCTATATGTGTTAGACAAGGATAAAAATTCAAAAAGAAAAAGAAAAAGAGAAACCGGAACGGAACACTGGAATGCTCCATTACCGGAACATTCCATCCCAGATACAAAACCGGAATGAAATTAACCAGTATGTTTCTGTGTCCTGCACTGCATGTGCACGACCCAGCCAGCATTTTTTAGCCATGCAAACACACGCATGCTATCTCTGGGAGCTTTTCTGTAAGATGTCGGTGGGGTGGGGTCAAATCTGTTTATCTTTTGTTCTCCTTCCCTGCGGGTGCTCTCGGATCAAATCTAGACTACTACGGTGGAGCACCGCGAAGCTTGCAATTACACCGGTACATTTCCTTTTTAAAATAAGGTAAAACATGTTGAAGGTGTTTTTTTACACAATATAAAATTGATTTTTAAGCTCTTCCAATAGTATAGAATTGCTTGGATATTTTGTTTGATATATCCTAAAGATTTTCCCTGTCTTTATCATACGCAAATGATATAATTGTTCGCGTTGACAATATAAGAGAGCACCTACCCATCTATCTATCCATCCATAAGCCCACACAGTAGTACAGCACGACAAATCACATATTCATAGGAACCTATAGAGGGACTGAGATCATTTGTATTGAAAGAGTCAATATAGAGATCTACAGTACGGACATTAGAGCTATCTCCACTATCCGACCAAAGGTCGAGATCAAGTGACTCAACAGTTGCTACAGTGACCACTACAGTACTTCATCACTGTTGCTACAGTTCCCCTATGTGCGTGTAAGCGTGTTTCTGGATCAGGGTTCTTGGCTGTGATAGTGGGAAACAATTTTTATGGCATCTGGATTCAAGACACGTTGCAAGTGTTATATAGCACATTTGAGTTTGGTCGGAGGCTTCGAATACATCCTGCCGCTGCTACGTAGGACCGGTGTCATAAAATCCCCCCTGTTGTGGTGCCCACTATGTTATTTTTCCCATTGTTACACGTGTTTCGGGATCAAGGTTCTTGGCTGCTATCATGGGAAGCAAATTTTATGGCACCTGGATTCACAAAACGTAGCAAGTATGTATTATAGCACATGAGAGTTTGGTTGGAGGCTTCAAATACATCTAGCCCGATGCTACGTAGGACTGGTGTCATAATTTTTTTCCCCTGATGTGGTGCTCAGTGAGAACGACAATTAAGCTACCACTACTTATTATATAAGTGATGGACCAACAAAAGTATCAAACGATTGGTGCAGTCAGATGCGAGTTGAAGTGGAGAGGTTAGCTAATGGATCATGTATTTATGGATCTTATTTTTTCTTCTTTCGGGATCCAACATTTGGGTATGGGTCTTCGTGGGCCCCGATAACCCGATTGGGACGGGAAATAGGGGAGAATAGCATCCGAGGACGGAGATGGGGACAGAGACGGGGAATTTTCCGTCTCTCAAGGATGGGGATGTTCCACCACTCTCCGACGGGGAATGACTCCGTAGCCATCCCTAATCATGTGTAGGGCCCGTTGAGTTACTGTGCAGTATATTCGCTACCATACTAGGTCATAAAGGGAAAGCTCCATTTGGTTTAACAATAGGTTAAGCATCCATATAAACACCCAATTTTTGCCCCACATATTTCATTTTCGTTTATTTTGCCCTCAATAAGTTAAGTTGGTCTGTAAATACCCCCAAGGTTGTATGTTCGTACTATTTTCTCGTGCTTTTAATTATCTTTGTCACTTGTTTAAATAATTTTAGTACTTATTTAAGTGATTTTAATAATTTATTTCAATTATTTGAGTGATTTGCACGGCCAGCTTTAACTTATTGGGGGAGGTAAAAATAAACGGTAATTACATATTATAGGGGAAATTGAAAAGATAGGTGAATTAATCGTGGGATGTTTATTGATTTTCCCTTGATAACAATAAAATAGGGTTTTTTTTGTGGGGGGGGGGGGGGGTTGCAGTACGTCGTCTCCGGTTAAAAAAGTACAGGTTCCTTTCTTAGAAAACCAAAAAGTTTCTAGGTGTTTGAAGGAACGATCGGTTGTGATTCTTCTGCAAATAAAGAATTTAGATGGAAATAAAAAAAAAGAACACTCGTGATAGACGTAATGCGGGACGCATCTTATTGGTAAAATGGACACTTTAAGTTCCAGGAGACCTTTTTCAACACATGTAACTTTCTCTCCACATGATCCTAAAATTCCAAGGTACCGTCTCTTTGTATTCCTCGCTAACAAGCCACCTGCTGCCTATTTCAACATCACGCACTGTACTTTAGAGTTTAGACCAATAGTTTACTCAATTCTACATTTTCCCCCTCTCCTAGCGTCCTATCATTTTCCGCAACAATGTGCGTATAATGACCCATGTTTTTCTCCTTCAAAAAGTAAACAAAGTCTACAGCCAGGGCGGGCCCACATAGGGCCCGCACAAGTCCCTACTCAATTTCTAACCTGTAGCTATAAGATCGCTATAAGATCCAACTTTTCGGTCACATACCCCTACTCAATTTCGCCCTTAACTATATCTTGATGCGACTCATATGGGTCTCCCTCCATTCATATTTTTCTTCGGGACCCACCGCTGTCTACAGCATGTGTGTTTGTACAGAGACGAGCTGGCAAGTCTTGCAGTCACTGTGGTTCAAGAGCGACTTATCAATTACTCCTACTACCTTCAGCTGATCGCGATGGATGGCTTGGCAAAGCTAGCAACACAGCAACTGCTGATCTGATCGCTCCGACAGCGATGGCAGCTAGAATCCAGCCCACATTTCGAGTTACCGATCGCGATTACTCCTCCTTTGCAATCAAAATGACAGTGGAAGCAGTATTCAGAACCAAGCTGATTTGGCCTAAAAGGGAACGACCAGAACTGATTGCCTGCCTTTCGTTTTTCTCGATCGTGCCGGTAATAATACAAGCACCAAGCAACGCGAGAGACACCATTAATATCAAGCGTCTCACTGAGCCTATTTCGGATTCTGCAAGAAGGCTTAAACAATTTATTATCCAATCATAAAAGCATCTACAATAATCCATATCACTTATTACTAAGGGTAGACACGTCAGCATTTAAATAATGTGGAAGAGAGAATATGAGTTTGTTTCTAGATGAAAAACAAGTAAGTTATTGATACCAAGACACAAGAAGCAACAAAATAGCTATTGAAGACTTTTTGTTACTTAAAAACATGTTTTGTGTATAGCAATTAAGGTAAGAATTAAAATTATAGATACAAACTCAAGAAACAGTCTATTAGAATGCTTGTTTCTTTTTATTAGATTGAATACTCTCTCTCCTCTTACTAACAAGTTAAAAAATAAACTATTGTAGATGCTCTGAGTTGAGAAACCAAACCTCTCAAAACATTAGCAAAAAAGTCCAAGCAAACACTAATGAAAGGCTCGATTCACTCAAGAATGTTTGCTATGCTAATCAAGATAACATAAATTAAACACAGCCCACCGTATATTTCCTTAATCATGTGAAACTACAACGCCCAAAGGTCACCAAAAACTATCAACGCATACATCACCTCCTCCTCATTATCAATCTGTTACGCAAATGACATTATGACTGGCTCCCCATCAACTATTCCAGGATTGCAACAAAATCAATGGGCACATCTACTAAATCAAAGATGCGAAGCGAAACAATCGCCGGATCTGGTCTCTGATCCCCTTGTCCCTCCCGCTCCACCCCCAAATCGGTCCATCCGGTCTAGGCCGAGTGGCCGACTGTTGGCCAGGTTAGTGGGGAGATGGGGGAGGAGGCCATGGTAGATCTGGCTGAGGAAGTGAGGGGGCTCGCCTGATCTAATCGAGCTAGGTGACGGCGGCGCGGAGCTTCTCAATCTTCCCTCATTCTTGAAGAAACCGAAACTGATGAAGCCAGCCTGGTCGTTCTCGCTGCACCGGAAACCACAAAAAATACCAGAAATGGGCGAAAACGATCGGCCACTTAGATCTGGCCGAGGAAGTGGGGGAGGGGGGGGGGGGGCGGCGCTCGGCTGATCTGATCGAGCTGAGCGACGGCGGCGCAGAGCCTGTGGATCTTCACGTCGCCAGTGGCCATCTTTCCTGACGATGCGATTCGAGGGGAATAGGCCAGGCGGTGGCGGCAATGCCTTGAGCAGGGGCGGCATCAGCGGCGCGCCGTAGGGAGGTGGGAGGCAGCTTGATTGAGCAGGGGCGGTGGCGGCGCCCGACTGTAGGGGAGTGGGAGGGAGAGAGAACAACTGCGGCTCGGCACCTCCTCGAGAGCTCCGCGGGCGTGGATTCGATGACGCTACAAGGGCCGGTGTCGGGGGCACGTGGATGGCGAACGATAAACCCCTGTGCATGGCGTCCGTCGCGTAAATGGAGCAGAAGGGAGACACGTGGCGCGTAAATGGATTAAGGCACGTGAGTGCACCATTTCTATGCGCTATAGATCAGGGAGAGATTCCAAGACACTCTAAGTTTCTAAACACAAATCTGAGCGGCACCGACCGGGCAGATTGATTCAGAAGACGCAGCAGGCATCCTTCGTCTACCAACCATGTCCATAGCCTCACTCGAAATTTAGTATGGCATTGATAAAGATTCTTGACTAGGTTAATCTTTTTAATTAAATTCAGAGTCTCTGTTAAAATAGATTCACATGGTAGAGACTACCTCTATAGTAGTTATGAACCTACAACCTATATTTAAAGAAATTTTAATATCTTTTAATACGGCTTAACTGTTCGACGACGACCAATTGGAGTAATGAAACTGTTGGGATGATCTTCGGCTAACGGCTCCGAGTTTCCCGGGGATGACACCCCACTTCGCGTTTTGATCGGAGACGCTAACCACTCACAGTTTGGTTCGGGTCCCGGTTACCTAGCGCCATATGAAAAGGAGGGGCTTGGCAGGCTATGAACTACGGTTGTTCTTTGGCTACAAAACCCCGCACAAACCCGGTCTACTAAGGGCGCTAAGGTGAACGAAGACCGGACGCCGTCAGCCTCGTCCACGACCACCTCTACGGCGACCGACGACTCTGCATCGACCACCACTACGTCCATCGACGTCTCTTCTTCTTCCGGCTGCTACACCGACTCATCACCATCCTAATGGCATCGGCAACCTCGGGTATGTCACGATGATGATTCCGCATCTAAGGTTTAATCTAGGTGTTTCATGTTTTGAGCTAGGGTTAACGCTTAGTTCATGATTAGACTCAAGTTCATGCTCACATTTGGTATCAGAGCCTAATCTAGCTCATCATGAACCCTAATTAGTCAAAACCGAAGTTGTCTTTGCCTAGATCTAAAGATTAGAGCCTCGGATCTAATGTTTAACGACGGGATCTAAGGGGTAGTGGCTCGGGTTAGCAATTTTAGAAGGAGAGGATTTCAAAACTTGTGGAACCCTAATGTGATCCCGAGCAAAATCCCCAAATTCCCAAAATCGAAACCCTAAAGAACTTTTTAGATGCAATGAGCGCACTTTTGAGTCGCCGCGTCTCTCTGGTTTCTTTTCTCTGGCACCACCGAGCTCCACTCGACGGCGGTGTGCGCAACCTCGGCTGCACACACGCCGGCGAGAGGAGCACCAGCGCCACCACGAGCCGCCGCCGCCATCCGCGCTCGCCGTGAACGGCGCCGCGGGGCGCTGCTTCTCTCGCTCGCCGCGCTCCTCGCCTCGTAACCCTTGCGCCACTGCGCTCCGCGTGTTTTTCGCGAGGAGAAGAGGCAAATGCGTTAGGGTTAGGGTTTTTCGCCGCTTTATCTCGCCGCGACGCGCGTCGTCCGCTCGATCGATCCGACGGCCGGCGTTATGCGGGCGGTGAGAGCTGTTGGGCAGTGCTTCTCGGTAGTTAGATCGCATCCGACGGCGGCGCGTTTTCGGTGGCGGACACGCGTGTGGGCGCGCGCGCTTTAGGCATGCGATTTCTTTGTGGTCGCGCTCTTTGGGCGTGAGTGAGGTTTTGATTAAGGAGGCCCATGAACAGTGGTTTTTTCCTTTTATTTTTATTTTCAGTGCATTTCTTATGATTAAATCTATTTTGTGCACTGTTTTAATTATTGTTTTGTTGCCCAAATTTTGATATATCATGAATAATGTATTTTTGACCAATATTATGCTTAATCTCTTATTAAAATTGAACCAACGAGATATTTTAATTAGAGACTTTTACATTTTATGTTTTTGGCATTATGTATATGCATATGATTATATTCTGACCAACGTTGATTATAATTATATGTAGCCATATTAATTGTTTAGTTCCTTTTCATTATCTGCCCAACGGTGATGTGAATTAGAACTATAGTTTTTGTGTGTTATTAATCATACCAACGTAGGATTAATTGCATACAACATATTCTTATGATTAATTCTAATTTATGCCCTGTATTTTGGTGTTCAGCAATAAATGCATCAAATGTCGCTGCCACAATCGACAACATTGAACAACTTACGGGGAGTAATTTTTCCTCCTGGAAGGAGAGGATCCATGTTGTCCTTGGGGTATTAGATCTCGATTATGCTTTAAGGGTACCAGCTCCCATTCCTCCCTCCGAGGGTGAGGAAAATTATGATGACAAAAAGAAAATTTATGAAACTAATGCTGAGAAATGGGAGCGGTCCAACCGTCTATCACTTATGATAATGAAGACCTCCATTTCAGTTGGGATCAGGGGAGCAATCCCCGATTCTGAAAAAGCTACAGAGTATCTGGCATCAGTTGAAGAAAAATTTAAGGGCTCCACAAAAGTTTATGCCAGACTCATTCGAGAGGCTCTTGACAACTAAGTATGATGGATCCGCAGATTAGAGAACACATAATGATGATGACTGATATGGCCGGAAAACTTAAGGGAATGGACATGGAAATTTCTGATGGTTTCCTAGTCCATTTCATTATGACCTCTCTCCCTTCTGAGTATACAGCTTTTAAGATCAACTATAATACTCAGAAAGAAAAGTGAAACATGAGCGATTTAATCGCCATGTGTGTTCAGGAGGAGGAAAGAATTAGGACGAAAAAGAGGGATCTTGCACTTCAAGTTGGTGGCTCCAATAAAAGGAAGTTCCAAGGGGACTTCAAATCTAAGAAGAAGTTGGCGTTCTCCCCCAATGCTGATAAGTCGGGGCCTAAAGTGCATACTGCACCTAAGCCTCATGTAGCTCCTGCTGGAGCACCTAAAGGGGGTGAATGTCATTTTTGCAAGCAGTCAGGGCACTTTCAGAAGGACTGTGTCGGATTTCTAAAGTGGCTCGCAAAGAAGGGTAATGATACAATAACTTTTGTTGATGAAACACTTTATGCTAATTTTTCCATTAATTCTGGTGGATTGACTCAGTGCAATCGCACGCACTAATTCTTTACAGGATTCCATACCGCGAGAACCCTAAGAAAGGGGGAGCGAAGCCTTAGAGTCGCGGATGGAAAGGAAGCCGAAGTGGAATCAATAGGATCAATTACATTAGTCTTAGACAACGGCTTCTCACTTCGTCTCAATAATGTAGTTTATGTTCCTTCTATTAGGAGGAATTTGATTCCAGTTTCTTTGTTGGACGATGAAGGTTTTAAGTGTACTTTTGGTGATAATAAATGTATTATTACGTTTGATTCTAATGATATTGGTCTTGCTTTTAGACGAGACAAACTCTATATGCTTTCCCTTCTCCTGTATCCTTGAATGTGTGTGATGCTAAGGGTAAAAAGAATAATGAGACTTCTTCGAAATTGTGGCACTGTCGTTTAGGCCACATTTCGAAGGGGAGAATGAAGCGTCTCATTAAGGAAGAGATTTTCCACCCATTAGAATTCTCTCGACTGCACTACACGCATTGATTGCATTAAAGGAAAATATGTGAAACAAATAAAGAAGGAGCTACTCGCAAAGACAGACTTTTAGAATTAATTCATACCGATATTTGTGGTCCTTTTCCCGTGACATCGGTGGATGGTTTTGATTCTTTTATAACATTTATCGATGATTTCTCCGTTATGGTTATATCTTTCCCATTAAAGACCGATCCGAGTCACTTGACAAATTTAAGATATTTAAGGTCAAGTTGAAAATCAGCACAACTTAAGAATTAAAGTGGTAAGATCGGACCGTGGGGAGAATATTATGGAAGACATGCCTCTTATGGACAAATTCTGGCCCTTTCGCTAAGTTTCTTCAAGAAAATGGCATTGTTGCCCAAGATTCTATGCCAGTGAACCTCGTGAGAATGGAGTAGGCGAGAGACGAACCGCACACTTATGGATATGGTACGGAGCATGCTCACCACTCTAGTTTACCCATTAGTTTGTGGATGGAAGCACTAAAGACAACTGCACATATTCTTAATCGGGTTCCCAAAAATCAGCACCTAAGACACCTTATGAATTATGGACTGGGAGGAAACCGAGTATGAAATATTTACGAGTGTGGGGTTGTCGTGCTGAAGCTAAGATATTTAATCCACATATTGGGAAATTAGACCCTAAAACAATAAGTTGCCATTTTATTGGATATCCTGAAAGATCCAAAGGGTATCGCTTTTACTGTCCTGATAGGACAACTAAGTTTGTAGAAACAAGGCACGCTGTGTTCTTAGAGAATAATGAGGAGCTGGAGCCCAGGAATATAGATCTTGAGGAGAAGCGGGTTTATGTTCCCTCACCGCTCATCCCGGAGACCTTTATTCCTATGCCTCAGATGGTTGCACCTCTAGTAGAAAATACTGTTGTTGCACCCACTGTTGAGGTCTCTGAAATTCCTAATGTTACACCTAATGATGAGCCTCAGTAGTCTCCTGTAATAGCTAATGAACCTATTAGAAGATCACAGCGGGAGAGAAGATCCGCCATTCCGAATGATTATGTTGTATATATGAATGAGGATATTAATGATGTAGGGAAGGTAGACGATCCCACCTCTTATAAGGAGGCCATGATGAGTGAACATTCTCCTAAGTGGCTTGATGCCATGAAGGATGAACTAAAGTCTATGAGCACTAATGATGTGTGGGACCTAGTAGAAATTCCTGACTGAGTCAAACAAAGAGGTCAAAATGGGTCTACAAAACCAAACACGACTCTAAGGGAAATATTGAAAGGTTCAAAGCAAGGCTTGTAGCAAAAGGCTTCTCACAAAGAGAGGGGATTGATTATAATGACACCTTTTCTCCTGTCTCAACTAAAGATTCATTCAGAATAGTTATGGCACTTGTAGCTCATTATGATTTAGAGCTGCATCAGATGGATGTTAAAACGGCATTTCTTAATGGCGACTTGCAAGAAAATGTTTACATGACTCAACCGGAAGGTTTTGTCGTGGAAGGCAAGGGGCATATGGGATGTCGACTTAAGAAATCAATTTATGGCTTGAAACAAGTGTCGAGGCAGTGGTACCTCAAATTCGATAAAATAATAAGAAATTTTGGTTTTAAAGAAAATGAAGTTGATAATTGCATATATGTTAAGTTCAAGGGGAGTAAATTCACCATCTTAGTGCTTTATGTGGATGATATCTTATTGGCCAGCAGTGATAAGGATATGCTGTTTGAGACCAAGAGATTTCTTTCATCTAACTTTGATATGAAGGATCTTGGTGATGCCTCTTACGTTCTTGGCATTGAGATTCACCGAGATAGGTCCAAAGGAATATTAGGTTTATCTCAGAAAGCATACGTTGACAGAGTACTGAAGAAATACAATATGCATAAGTGCTCGCTCGCTCGCTCCTATTGTTAAGGCGATAAGTTTGGGACATTTCAATGTCCAAGGAACCAATATGAAACCGATCGATGAAGTCGGTTCCTATGCTTCACCGTTGGAAGCATTATGTATGCTCAAGTATGCACGCATACGATTTAGCTTTTGTAACCGGATGCTTGGCGATATCACCAAATCCAGACCGACCACTGGAAGGCCGTTAAGAAAGTCTTGCGCTATATGCAAGCTACTAAGAATTTCATGCTCACATATAAGAATTCGATAACCTTGAAGTTATTGGTTATTCGATTCGATTTTGCGGGATGTGTTGATACTAAGAAATCCACGTCAGGTTATATCTTCACACTCGCTCAGGGAGCTATCTCGTGGAAAAGCTCCAAACAAACCCTTACGACATCTTCAACGATGCAAGCTGAGTTTGTGGCATGTTATGAGGCCACCGGGCAGGCTGTATGGCTTAAGAATTTTATCCCGAGACTTAGAGTGGTAGACAGTATCTTGAAACCGCTCACCTTATACTGCGATAATGAACCCGCAGTCTTTTATGCGAGTAACAACAAGTCAAGTGGTGCTGCCAAACACATTGACATTAAGTATCATGTTGTGAAAGATAGAATCCAGGATCAAACCATTAGTATCAAGCATATTAGTACTAAGTCAATGCTTGCGGATCCGCTTACTAAAGGCTTACCACCCAATATTTTTCGTGATCATGTTGCCGGCATGGGTTTATTGGAAAGCCTCTGATTCTGGACTAAAGGACCTTAAAAGAAAATCAACTCCCATTAAGTATAATTCAAGATAGGATAGTACACTATAGATACTGAGGTTGTATGACACTTCATTGGTCATGCGACGCATTATCTTGGTATGCTATTTTATTGAGAATGGGCTTATGATGTTAGCCTTACGATCAAAGGGGAGAATGTTGGGATGATCTTCGGCTAACGGCCCGAAGTTTCGGGATGACACCCACTTCGCGCTTTGATCGGAGACGCTAACCACTCACGCTTGGTTGGTCCCGCTACCTAGCGCCATATGAAAAGGAGGGGCTTGGCAGGCTATGAACTACGGTTGTTCTTTGGCTACAAAACCCCGCACAAACCCGATCTACTAAGGGCGCTAAGGTGAACGAAGACCGGACACCGTCGGCCTCGTCCACGACCACCTCTACGGCGACCGACGACTCTGCATCGACCACCACTACGTCCATCGACGTCTCTTCTTCTTCCGGCTGCTACACCGACTCATCACCATCCTAATGGCATCGGCAACTTCGGGTATGTCACGATTATGATTCCGCATCTAAGGTTTAATCTAGGTGTTTCATGTTTTGAGCTAGGGTTAACACTTAGTTCATGATTAGACTCAAGTTCATGCTCACAGAAACGACCAGCTATAGACGTCGTCCGACCAGATTGTTATAGGTATTACATGTGTGCCCCAAGCATGGGTGGGACATCCCTGTCTGTCACTGAGTAGGGTTCATTTCCTTTTTATTCTTGGTCGTATTAGGCCAGGTATTACTGTATTGCCTTGCAGGAGCAAGCTATGGATATATTGCCGCGTCGCAGCTTAGGGTAGGCGTTAATTTTTTTTGAATGAAACCGGCAGAAGAATTGTCCGTTATACTAATAGAGAAGGATGGGATGAAACCGCAAAGTACATGAAATATTTAAGAAAATATTTAAGAAGGGCCTTAATAGAGAAGGGTAGGCGTTAATTGGAACTGTATCCTGGAGATATCAATTGCGCTGAAACCTTACTCGGTATTCTCGTCTCGGCTGACATCTGCAATTCCAATACAGCATGCTGAAAGCAAGATTTGTCCCCTTAAAAGGGAGAAACAAAATCTTCAATACCTCACTCGGTATTCTCTGCATGCCATCATATTCCAATTCCCAGAAGAGAATATGTTGCCCTTCCCCATGTTTAAGAGAAAAAGATTCGGCAAACTGCATACAAAAACATCATTGGGCATATGCAACCAGCTGAAGTTTCTTCACTTTCTAGGAAAAGTGCATAAAATCAACACCGTGCAATCAGATCTACAGGGAGGTGAGATTGATATGTACTGGATAAAGAAGTCGAAATCCATGAGTACAAAACTAGTACCTGTAATTGTCACTGAATAATTCCGAAGAGGAGACAGTAGAAAACGGTGCCGGCTAAACGCCGTGGCAAATTGTTTTTGACTCGGGATCCATCGTGTCTCAGAATTCCCCAAAATCACCCTTGCACGCCAAGCAGAACCACGACTGGTTTCTGTCGTGTGCAATATTCGAGGAATCCGGGGGCGCAGCGGCAAAAAGCTGTCCCCCACAGCAGAGTCGCACCTAACCCTCCACGGGGCTATAAATCCGGGCTCTCCCCGTGCTGCTCTTCTCTTCTCTCCTCTCTGCTTTTTTTTTCCTCCTATCGATTTTGCATTTTTGCCCCTCAGGAAGCTTGGATTTCGTGTGCAATCCCCCGGCTCGATCCTGCGTGTCCTTGCTTCGATCGAGCGCGCCGCCTGTCGTAAGATCCCTCTTAGGCTTCTTGTTGTGGTGGGCGCGAATCTGCGCTTGATTTCGTTTCTTCCGGCACGAGTTTCGTGTTTTTTGGCCTAGATTTGCCTCGTCGGCAACTATCTAGGCGTTTCTCGTGGGTTTCGGCTTTGGTTCGGCCGATTTGTGGCTGGATTCAGTTGTTTGGGGCTGTGAAGCTTGGATCTTTGGCTCTTTGCGCTCAGATTTTACCATTAGAAACCCTCAGATTGGGGATTTCCTGCCGGAGGAAGCTTTTCAGCGGAGCTGCCTTTGGGAGGAACGCTTCCAGTTCTGAGGGTTTCGGTGTACGCCGGGCTTGACAAGGAGCCTGGAAATCTCGTTTTTAGCGTGGATTGTAGTTAGATTTCGTGTAGTGGAGAGCAAAGTTTGGGTGCTTTTGGGGGTCAAGTCTGGTGGTGGAAGCCCTCAGGCCGGAGATTTCCTCCCTGTAGACGCCGAAAGGAGCCGACTTTGGAAGGAATTTCTTGCCATCCCCGAGGTTTCCACTTCCTCCCTTGGCTTAGTTAAATTTTGCCCTGATTCCCTTGCCTTGCAGTGACAAGTATGGGTTGCTGATCAAGTCTTGTATTGTGAAATGTCAGGTTGGGATTTCGCCCTCCCAGGAAACCAAGCGAGGGCTGCCTTCGCGGGGAACTCTTCCAATTCCCGGGTTTGGGCGTAGTGTTATGGCTATTTAAGCGGCATTTGCATCGGGGGGATACAATTGTGTGAGACTGGGAACTTTGAAGTCAGTTTGCATAAGGTGTTCTTGGAATGGGGAATCAATGCCAGAATGGGACCCTTGGGAGCGATTACTACAATCGGTTCCCCAGGGAGCATACCGTTTCTAGGTATGTGGATGGGTACCTTGAGGATGGCTACTCGGACTTGAAGAAGTTTGACAAGCCTTGGCCTGAGGTGAACTCATTTAAGCCCACTGCTGCTGGTATTCTGAGACTGGGCTTGGATCCGACGTCTATCTCTGTCCTTGGGCGGAAGACGGCGGATCTAAGGGAGCATTATATCCTTGGTCGGAAGCTTGGGCAGGGCCAGTTTGGCACAACATACCTCTGCACTGAGATCAATACAGGGTGCGAGTACGCATGCAAAACCATCCCAAAGCGCAAGCTCATCACCAAGGAGGATGTCGAGGATGTGCACCGTGAGATCCAGATAATGCACCATCTATCGGGCCACAAGAATGTTATTGCAATCAAGGATGTCTATGAGGACGCACAGGCGGTGCACATTGTGATGGAGCTCTGCGCTGGTGGGGAGCTCTTTGACCGAATTCAGGAGAAGGGGCATTACAGTGAGCGGAAGGCTGCAGAGCTTATAAGAATTATTGTTAGCATTGTAGCTATGTGCCATTCGCTTGGGGTGATGCACCGTGATCTCAAACCAGAAAATTTCCTCCTTTTGGATAAAGATGATGACCTGTCAATAAAGGCAATTGATTTTGGTCTATCAGTGTTCTTCAAACCAGGTATGATGTCAAATTTGATGCATCCCAAGGAATTCCTTTTTTAATGAACAATTAAACGCCATAATATATATGTCTGCTTTGCTGTATAAGATTTTCTTGTAGCTAGATTGTAGTCACATTCAATTACACTTCTGCTAGCACCCTTAAGGCTGACTATATGAGCCACCGCTTCAACACTCAAACTAGTCTATAACAGTATGGCACGAGCAATACATTGGATGTCTCACTGATTCAACAATTCTTACAAATTATTAGTCTGTTGTTGTTTTTTCCAAGGATAGAGTAAATTGACAACAAAAAAATCTATGCCCCAGATCATCATCACGGTATTCTGTTTATCCACCTCATTCATCTTTGTCAGTATTTGCATTTTATATATGAAGTCACGTGGATTTATGAATCAATTCTTGAATTTTCTCTTTAGCTAACTTTAGTAATTTACAAATTTCAGGTCAGGTTTTCACCGAGCTGGTTGGGAGCCCATATTATGTTGCTCCTGAGGTATTGTACAAACGTTATGGACCAGAATCCGATGTCTGGTCAGCTGGAGTGATACTCTATGTATTGCTGAGTGGGGTGCCACCATTTTGGGCAGGTGAGTTATCTAATCTCAGGTGTTAAATTTGAGTTCACTGTCTTTCTGGAATTGCTAAAATGATCAATATTGATCTTTCCCAGAGACACAGCAAGGAATATTTGATGCAGTTCTGAAGGGGCACATTGATTTTGAATCAGACCCGTGGACTAAGATTTCTGATAGTGCAAAGGATCTTATAAGAAAGATGCTCTGCCATTGCCCTTCAGAGCGTTTGAAAGCCCATGAAGTGCTAAGTAAGTATACTTGATATATTTCTTCACTAATGATGGTTGCCCTTTTGTTTTATTACCTATTTGTGTAGCTCTATATTGATTCATAAACTAGTTTCCAGCATATTTTTACTTTTAGTTCCTCAAATTATTTAGGATTCATGATTTCTTTGTATTTGTTTACTGAATTATATGTTATGCCAGGGCATCCCTGGATCTGTGAAAATGGAGTGGCCACTGATCAAGCTCTGGATCCCAGTGTTATCTCTCGGCTCAAACAGTTCTCTGCAATGAACAAGTTAAAGAAGTTGGCTCTGAGAGTGAGTGCTTTATCTACTTTTACACTTTCATATTTCTGCTATAGCATTTGTTGTCATTTTATCACCATGATCAAGCATGCTTGATTGAACTTCATCAGAATCTCTTGATATGTCATGATATTTGCCATCTGTGGATCCTTACAATAGTGAAATAGTTTAAATTTTGGTAGCATATTAACTTCACGTATTGTCATGGACAATTGGCGTTCTCTAGTTTAGACTTCTTCTCGTATAATATGTAAGTTATTCTGCATGCATATTTATTGTTGACTCATCAATTAGCACTACAATTCATGTGTAATTACTATTGGTCATGAATGCACCCGGTTGCTGCCGTGTAAGCGAGTTCATTTAAGCTGCTTCTCTAGGTTGATCACCTGATTTTTTTTATTTTTTTATTTTTGCAATAGAAAGCACAAGTTTTTTGGTTTTGGCATTTTTGTTGTGTGGGATAGGCACTAACATGCTGGAATTCAATTCGCTCCACTTTTCATTGTAGGTCCTACAGCAGTCAATTCTGTCAACAATATGACAATGCTTCCTCTGACACTTTATATGCTTCCAGGTGATTGCTGAGCGTCTTTCAGAGGAGGAGATTGCTGGGTTAAGAGAAATGTTTAAGGCAGTGGACACAAAAAATAGAGGTGTAATCACTTTTGGCGAGCTTAGAGAAGGTTTAAGAAGATATGGCACTGAATTTGAGGATACAGATATTAGCGATATAATGGAAGGGGTAAGTAGATGCCTTTTTTCATTATTATGAAGGCATATGTATTTATATTAAATGTGTAACAGGCATGGTTTGTCTACTTCACACACTGAATTGCTGTCAGCCTGACATGTCACATTGTTTTGAATGATTATGAGGTTCTGAGATATCTTCTATTGGAAAATGCCTAAGCAATATATATTGGATAGAACCATTTCTCCTTTCTCTGACATTATTTCAGTACTAATGTGTAACATGCATTTGTTGGTAAGACTATCTGCCTTATTCTAGTGCTTTATCTAAACTCTCTGAAGCTTTTTCAGGATGATAAAGACAATAACGTGACCATCAATTATGAAGAATTTATTGCTGCATCCGTACCTCTTAACAAGATAGAACGTGAAGAACACTTTATAGCAGCTTTTACATATTTCGACAAAGATGGAAGTGGTTATATCACAGTCGACAAGCTTCGACGAGCTTGTGGAGAACATAACATGGAGGACACTTTCCTTGAAGAGATTATTTTAGAGATCGATCAAAACAATGTAAGTTGATCATCTCACTCTATACAATCCAAGATGTCTCTGTTAATGACTATTGCCATGTAACCACGATACTCACTCAAGCGTAACACTTTTGGAATAGCTAAATATTTTTGCTATGGGTCTTAATCCTAAATGACATTTCACTGGTAAAATCACACCTCTGGTGATACTGGGCATCTACCGCACAGTCACACGACTCACACCTAATACCAACTGTCCTTTTCAAGAACTGAATAAGAAAAAAAGATCTACATGGTGACAGCACGACTCAGTCTTTTGACAGACTCATTGGTCTTGGATTAAGCTGCAAGAATACAGATTCTTATATATGAATAATGTTGTAAGAAAGGCTGACTATAGGCCTGACAAATCATTAGTATGTAAAAAGTTAGCTAGTAAGAGTGATCTTACCTGGATAATATTGTGTGAAAATCGAGTGATAGTTTTCATGATTGTCAACCGTGCCTCTGAAAAGTTCTTTCCGGCTGATTCTAATGCACGACTCTGTCTGCTTTTTCAGGATGGTCAAATTGATTATACCGAATTTGTAGCCATGATGCAAGGCAACAATATTGGACTTGGGTTCCAAACAATGGAAAGCAGTTTGAATGTAACCTTGAGAGATGCACCTCAAGTACATTGATGCACATGTACAGATTTTGTTTTCTTCTCTTGTTCATTATTTTTTCACAGCTCAATTTGGGTTGTGACTTTTACGAGAAGAGAGCAAATCGATTCATTTAGTAGTATTTATTTCAAATAAGTGTGGGCTGGTTAGTAGCATAATTGTTATGAGAGACAACATTATAATAGCATAATTGTAGTTGCAGGGCTGGTTAGCAATTAAAAATATCAAAAGAGATGCATTCGGTTTGTTGTTTGTTCTTTCTGGCAGTTGTATGCAAGGAAGTCCTGTCTGTCCTGTGATGACACTCTTCAAGTCTGCATTTTTTTAATCTTAAAACTCTGAAAATTACTACTCCATTTGTATTAGTCATAATCAAACAGCCTCCTTAATCGTAAGTTGGTCGTTTACATGTCTTCGTTGATGGTCAGGGGCTCAGGGCACTCCCAATGGAACGATGTAACTATGTCAAGTAAGCAAAATGCTGATGTGGAAAAGTAATTAAGGAAGAGAGATGATAGACATGACTTTTTGAGAGTACTAAGACAGCCAGAAGAGAGGGAGGGAGAGATTAAAGGAGGGGCGGGGGGTGTTGACAGGTGGACTCTAGTTCTTAGAGATGTGTGTATGTGCATTGGGTTAGTTGTTTCTTGTACTATTTCAAAGTGTGCTGAAACCATTTAGATATAACTATGGAAACTATGCAAGGAGAGTGTCCTCGGACTACTATGCTGTCCCAGAAATTCAGAGGGTAATACTGGGCAGTTCGGAAACAGACAAGCAGACACCAGTGCACGCTTTTGTAGGGAAAGAGCGCCGTGTTTGTGTATGGCAGTATGAGTATGACACTGATTATTCTAATGTATCCTACATAAAAAATCTGACGAAACCTGAATGAACAATGAAGCTCCTGGCTCAGGTGCCCTCCGACACCCGGGACTCGTAAGCAGCAGCTATCTCCTACAAACGAAACGAGCAAGCTCTGTAAATAAGTATGCATCTAGTAGCTCTGCGATCAGACTGGAGAAACGAGCGAATGACGTGTGTGTATTGCACTAGTGCTATCGTGTTGGAACACTTGCCTTGACGTCTCCATCTTTCGACAGAACACACCTCGATGTCGTTGCACTGCCGTGACCCAGAACCCACCCGACCTCGCACAGGAACTCGTCGTCGCCGTTCTCCTTGAACAAGCTCCACAGTTGCTTCGGAAGCGTCGCGACGCCAGCCTCGTCTCTAACCAACCTCCGCGGCTCATCCGGCGCCAACCCGGCGAACTTACCCTGCCCATCACAAATCTGTACATGTTACGCGCGCACTTCATCAGAAACCGTGCGTAACAACCGTGCAAATTAGATAAACACTCACCGTCTCGGGATCCAACTCGTCCGGGAACCTCGCGGCCAAGGCGTCGTTGCTCTCCCACTGCCCTAGCACCTCCGACACACTGAGCTTCTCTCCGGCGGCGAACATGGTCTCGCGGACGGCGCAGCCGCCGAGTTGCTCGCCGTTGCGGAACGGGCCGTACCACTGCTCGGAGAACACCTTGACCCCGCGCAGCCGGGACTCCTTGGCCAGCGCCACCGTCTGCACCAGCCTGACCCTCACCTCCCTGTTGTCCGGGTGCACGATGCAGTGCTCCACCTCGAGAACCGGCGCCGGGCCCTTGGGCCACGCGGCGACGTAGGACCCCGTGGCGCCGTACGCGAACGCCGAGGCGGAGGACGCGTGGCGCTGGTGGGAGGTGTGCACGGTGGCGGCGTCGGCCTCGCATCCGACGGTGGGGAGCAGGCGGATGAGCCTGTAGTGGAGGGCGCACGGGGCGGCCGGGTCGGCGAGGGTGGGGCACTGCGTCTGCCAGTCGAACACCTGGACGCCCCAGTCGCGGTAGGCCTCCGGTACGACGTTCTCGGGGAGCTCCACGGGTTCGCCGGCCGCGGTGAAGTCCGCGCCGAAGCCGTCCCACTCGCCGGACACCCGCGCCGCGAACTCTGCCCAGTCATCTGCGTTGTTTGGCGCTTCAAGTTAGTTAAGGCAGAATCTTTCCCATTGGAGCGTGTGCCAATGCTAACATGCTACTGTGCTGCAGTTCAATACTATCTTGTATTAAAATGCGAGATGCTAAGGTCAAAACTGATAAGGGCTTCACTGAGGATCAGGAAACTATGTTTCGATTTTTCTTTTTAGAAATTCATTATTTGCCGCCGGAAATTGGCCACTTCCCTGATATGTGTCACGGACCGGCCTGACTTGAAGATGGGCTTCGGCCGTTGGGCTAGGAGGCAAGGGCTACATTGGGTTGGGACTTGGGACTACAAAGGGCAGGGACACCAACTGGAGAAGGTATTGAAGAACAACCAGCCGAAGGCTCCTGCCTCTGCTCTTTTCTTTCTTCTGCTGTTTCTTCCCCAACTTCCTCTTCTTTGATTCCCAGCTCCTGGTTTCTTCTCCTCTTCCCAGTCTCAGAATCCTAGTCCATTTACTAGTTCCACTTCCGATTCCCCTATTGTATCTCCACATACTTGATGGATTTGAATACTAATGATATTGTCACAATTCCGATCGGATGAACTCAAGAGAACATCACTCAATATCATTAATATTCAAATCCATCAAGTATGTGGAGATACAATAGGGGAATCGGAAGTGGAACTAGTAAATGGATTGGGATTCTGAGACTCGGAAGAGGAGAAGAAACCAGGGGCTGGGAATCAAAGAATAGGAAGTTGGGGAAGAAACAGCAGGAGGAAGAAAAGAGCAGAGGCAGGAGCCTTCGGCTGGTTGTTCTTCGATGCCTTCTCTAGTTGGTGTCCCTGCCCTTTGTAGTCCCAACCCAATGCAGCCATTGCCTCCTGGCTCACAGCCCAACGGCCGAAGCCTATCTTCAAGTCAGGTCGGTCCGTGACATTCCTCCCTCCTTGAAATGAGGCTTGACCCCAAGTCGCTGTAAGTAAATACAGGCATAGGAACTCAACGTCACCCTGATCCCATGGTACCTGTAGAACCTCAAGGCTGCACTTGTAAATCATCATCTTCTGTGCAAGGAATATATTCTCAACTGGAATCTCCATTCCAAGATCACCTCTAGTACCAATAAAGGAATCAGTTTCCCTCTAGATTTCATCAAAGTTTACAACACCCTCTTGGTTTTCAACCTTTGTCATTAACTTTATGTGCTTTGCATGCTGTCCAAGAACCTGTCTGACAGTCACCAAGTCAAATCCTTTACGGACAAACGACAGAGCAATCATGTCCATGTCAATCGGCCCACCCCATCCCAAAATGTCTTCTTTATCCTTCTCAATCAGTGTAGGAGGATCCTCAACAATTCCTGGCAAATTGCAGTTCTTTCTCTCACAAAGCATCGCAGTGTTCTCGCACCTACATCTCACAGTTCCAGCATCTGGATCACAAGAAAGAACAGTCAAGGATATGGTACCATCAGCACAAAGTATGGTATTTCCAGGCTTCACGTTTACATGTAGTTTCTTGTAACTCATAGCGATCATATTCTCGTCGCCCTTGGCATCATAATCAGTGGTAACAGTGAGTTATTGACCCTTTGTTAGCTTGATTGGTTTACCATTCTTCAAAAAATCCAGACGAATCTCGTGATACCGGTACCATTGCCACCGGGATCCCATGGTATCAGTAGAACATCCATGTCCAGCCTGACGTGAATACAATCACCACCATGCTTCACGCTCTAGCACGCAAAGACAAAGACAAATGTAACTGTAAGGGATGTGCCCTATATTCAATAAGGCCATTCAGGTGTATAGAAATAAATTGCTTGTAGACATCACATTTCGGGTTAAAGCACTCCTTGCAGCAAGTTTTATGGTATGGATGATTTCCCGACACGAAGAACTCATAGTCATGTATTGGTTGACTATCAGTCTTGCTAACTTTGTGGCATCCAAATGTCTTGGGAACCAAATTGTCACGGGAATTGCAGTATGAGTATCACCAGGAGATATGCTATCTGGTGCCACATCATGGAGCTGAGATGTTTGCAAATTTTCCAATGAAATCTCTTGCAGAGCCAACAATTCCTTCTTGAGATATGTAACCATAAGTGTTGAACCACCTGGA
Source organism: Ampelocalamus luodianensis (assembly GCA_036346255.1). NCBI lineage: Eukaryota > Viridiplantae > Streptophyta > Magnoliopsida > Poales > Poaceae > Ampelocalamus > Ampelocalamus luodianensis. The sequence continues at coordinate 2,503,061 of CM070622.1, forward strand.
AAGCATAATGCTCTCCTAATATCAGTCCTTATTGGAATTCTGTGTATCTTACCTTTAGTATCCACCTCTCCAACAGACAAAAAAAAATTGTTTAAGCCAAAATCCTTCAGATACCTTATCTGCCCAGTAGAATATAGTTGCGACGCCAACATTTTGAAGCCTCTGGCTTAGTTCCTTGTACAAGAGCTGACCAATACCCCACACGTTGATAAGATGATCTCACAACTGTCAGAGGTATTTCAGCATATTGTGTGTCAGTCGGCACCATCTGATATGATACAACAACTATGACCTCTCCATACTCTCTCACTACTTCTTTGCATTCCATACAGATAATTCCCTCAACAAGCTGAAACACCCCCTGGGCTTCCTCAGTAGTAATCGTGTCTTCAATAGTTTCGGTGTACAGCTTCATACTGACCTCATGGAGATCCAAATACTCATCAGAGCTGACCCTGACATGGTTCTTGAAAAGCCGAGCAAATTGCACAATCCAATCATCTATGCAAGTCACCATGCTCCTTTCCTCATCCTGCCTATTGCTTCTGGTACTCCCATTATCTGGAGTGCTGTTCATATTTCTCTCCAATGGCCTGTTATTGGTGTCATCAAGGTAAGGTTCATGCTCCAGGTTGGACTCGGTGACATAGAGCCGAAGTGAGCTCCCTGACTCAGCCAACTCCTCAACCCATTTCAGCTCCTCCTGGTTGGTGATTGTCACAAGGTCACCCTCCTTGTCCTTGTACTTGACAAGAACAACCTTCATCCCGGGGAACTTTGTTGCATACCCTTTCACCATCACGAACACCACATCAGCAGACACTCCTGAGAGGAACTGAATAGGCGGTGGCCACGGTTGCTTGAGCTGCTCTCCGGCTCAATAGCAGATGACTGATGGCCACGGTGTCAGCCATAGCTGTGCTCCTACACCCACGTTTTCCACTAGCACAGGAGGCGGCCATGGTTGCCTCTCGACCCACTTCGTATGAGGTGACCACAGCACCACAAGGCTCCTGTCAGATATTCTGTCGAACTTGGTGACAATGACTGACCTCCGCGAGGGAACTGATGGGGGCTTATCGATACTAGAATGAGCAAGGACGCGACCACCAGTGACGGTGACATGGCCTGAACCTTCCGTCGAACACTTGGTGGGCGTTAGTGTGTCTTGTTTGATGGTGGAGAACGACTTCGACGAGGGGGCCGACGAGTGCTCCACTGGCGCTGGGGCGACTGTGGGCACTCCCGTCTCAGGGTTGGACGCGGCCACGACGTGAAGGTCGCTGGCGTTGGTGTCGCGACCCGACCTCGAACACCTGGTGTGCGCCTGGTCGGTGAGGGTGGTATTCGCTCTTGGAGCAACATTTGTCATGGCAAGGACCTTGTTGGTGGCGGTGGAGTTGGGGGTCGAGTCGGTGGCGCCGCAGACCAGCAGAGGAGTGGACGCGGCTAGGGATGAGACCGTCTCATCCATGACTTTCCCCAACTTATCCAGCAGGACCCCCCTCTTGTCAATGGCGTCCTTTAACTTGGCCAGTAGCTCCCTACACCGCTCCTCCTCAGCGGTGCTCATGGTCATCTTAGTACAGGCAGCAACCGGGATCGAGGGCTCTGATACCATATTGTCACAATCCCGATCGGATGAACTCAAGAGAACATCACTCAATATCATTAGTATTCAAATCCATCAAGTATGTGGAGATACAATAAGGCAATCGGAAGTAGAACTAGTAAATGGACTGGGATTCTGAGACTGGGAAGAGGAGAAGAAACCAGGGGCTGGGAATCAAAGAAGAGGAAGTTGGGGAAAAACAGCAGGAGGAAGAAAAGAGCAGAGGTAGGAGCCTTCGGCTGGTTGTTCTTCGATGCCTTCTCTAGTTGGTGTCCCTGCCCTTTGTAGTCCCAAGTCCCAACCCAATGTAGCCCTTGCCTCCTGGGCCACAGCCCAATGGCCGAAGCCCATCTTCAAGTCAGGCCGGTCCGTCACAATATGCCATCACAAAAATGTTCTTCTCTTCATTGTCATTTGATCTTAATTTTCGTCCATTATTTACCACTCGAGTCAGTTCCGCTAAACCCGATTGCGGTTAACTACTTAAAAGCTGTCAGATTTTTATCAGTCTACCCAAATTATCCCTGGTCCCACATGTCATATTATTCATTTCTACCCCCTTTCTCTCACACACCACCTTCCTCCTCACTATCTTCTCATCCTTCCTCGTCATCTTCCATGGCCTGCGGCGCGGCCTCCAGCCTCTGCCCCACCTCCCGGGCCATCGCCTCCGGTCACGCACCACCGTCTCCAGTTGGAATCGTCCGCCGCCACCGCCGCCGATCTCTGACTTGTCGCGTGCCACCGCCTCCAACCACTTCTAACCAGCTGCACACCACCGTGTCGGGCTGCCTCCGCCCAGCTGTGCGCCACGCCGCCACCACCTTCGAGAGCTTCATCCACCGCCTCCAGCTATATCAGGCCGCATCCAGCTGCTCCGGCCTCCTGCTGGCCACCGTCCAGGTTTCCTCTTTCCAAATCTGTACACATGCACGCACGCACCAAAGTCCAGATTCAACTAATTTTTGTGCAATTATTGATATTTCTCTAGACTTAGATGGAATCACGGGCAGGAATCAGGCCATGCGAGAATAGCAGGACCAATTCGACTCTGCCCGTTGCCAAGGTCGCCGATTTGGCCCGCCGAGTTGGTGATGCAGCTATGTAAGGAATTTCCTCTGTTTTTTCATGCACTAAGACATTTGAAAATGCCTATCTAATTATTTTATTGTTTTTTTAAAAAATAGTTGTAGGATTGTTTTCTTACATGAGTTGTAGGATTGTTACAGCCACAACTAACACTTGAACAACTTTTATACTTTGATCATCTTGTGCCTCCCCCCGTGGGACCCACGTACCATAGGCAAAGAGGGCAAGAAAGAAACATGAGACGAGCTGAACTACAAGCTCTAAATGGTTACAACCTGACTGCACGCCGGCGGCCGAACCGTCCGTGGTAACGGTGGTGGAGGTTACCGGAGAGACGGCGAGCGGTGCCGATCTCGTCGATGACTTGGTGTACTGGCGTAGTCGAAGCGTTGCCGACGGCGAGGAGGACGACGGCGCGAACGTTGCGGCTGCGGGCGGCGGGAGAAGCGCGCGGCAGTTGGCGCTGGGGATCAGAGACAGGAGTTGCGTGGAGAGGATATGCATTGTTACCACTCTTTCCGTATTTTTCTCCCTTTTCACGTTATTTTCGGCGGATTCTTTCCCTGTGGCCCGGGCGCTCCTCAAGTCCGGTGGCTCAAGACCGAGACCGACCCCGTTGGGCGATAAAAGATGTGTGGGCGTGATTGAGATAACCAAGTTCGTGGTCACCGCGGACCGGGCCGCCCGCGAGCCACTTGCTAAAATGCTGTGCCACTAACGGGCTTGGATGGCAAAAGGAAAGAAAACATTGATGATTCAGTATGAAAATGAGTGATGATTCTTCGTCCAGAGGATTAATGCATCCATCCGGTCCAACACATGCAACTATCGATCTGTCGTCTCGTCTCGTCGCCGTTGTACAACAATAACAAAACCTTTGATCCCAAAACACTTGTTGTATTCCAGTTTTTTCCCCTGCACGGGAGTTTTACTTATCAGCACCTTTGCGCTGCCCCCGGTCACCAGGCCTAGCTAGCGCCGCCGGCGAGTTGAGCGCCGCCGCGACTGAAGTGGCTGGCTCGGGAAATATTCGAATTAACGCTGCTAGCTATACACACGACAATACGACATTCATTTCGTTACGACGCTGATTCAAGGAAGTCTAGTCACGTGAGCGCGCCCATGGGAAATTCTCTGACGACAAGCTCACGAGTCATGACCGAGGTGAAATTCTCGGACGACAAGCTTATGAGTCATGACCGACACCTCCTACTGGCTCCCACTCCGGTGGCTTCACGGATGCCAACGCCACCACCGGCATCACCTTCGTGTCCAGTGGCTCCGGCCTCGACAACGTGACGGCGACAAAAGCTGGCATCGCGTTGTTTGCCTAGCAGACCACAGACTTGACGGAGCGTCTAGGGAGGAACGGCGCCCAAAAGGCCGGCGTCCCGGCGAGGTGGTGAACAAGTCGTTTTTTTGGCGTGTCGGCAGAGAGCCAGAGACCAACCATATGGTCAAGAACTACTACTTCCGTTGAGAAACATGAATGCGTTCGATCAGTAGTGATTCAGTACCATGACTTCCTCTTCTGCAAGCTTGAGTCCCTCACCTCCACCTTCACCCTGGCGGATCTAGAACGAAATTGACCCGGAGTCCTCACTCCTCATACATATCTTGAGCTATGTTGGGCTGTTGCTTGGGGTGTCCTCTTATCTTGACTTAGGGGTGTCTTTACTATATATATATGGTTATATCTAAAGAAAAATATTTTTTTTAATCCTGTGTTATGTGCATTCCCATGGGATACTGTAGATCCGCTCCTGCTCATCCCTGTCCTCCCTTTGATCAAATACCAAGAAGTGCTGAAGTGGCCTAGTCTGAGTCACCTGACGAAGGGAGGTGCGGCACCGCGGTTGGGCTGCTGCGGCAGCGACTGGGGATGAGATGCTGGGAGGGCCAGGGCAATTAGGGCCCCCGCCCAAGGCCCAGCACAAACAAGGGCCCAGTCCGTGCCTATATATATAGACAGTGGTATGTTCAACCTACTTATTTGTATCGGATAGTAACTGTACGAGCAACATTACCACTAACGAACAATTGAGAAAAGAGAATTAAAAGAACAATTGAGAAAAGAGGGCATTTGTTGCTTTGTCTGGCCTGTGTTGCTTCGTTTCTTCCCAATGCATGACGCAACCATCAATGAAGCAGGCAAGAAACTAGGGTTGTTTATTATCCTACAGAACCAAACCGATCAAACTATCAACCAGCATTTAGTATTCGACACGATAGGGAAATTTTGTTGGTTTTGGTATTCAGTATGTTTGGTATTTAATTACTATGGGACAAACCGAAAAAAATGAAGAGTTGAAAGACCCTCCTGCCAGCATCAAGCGGTGGAGATATTTCTGGCCCATTTTTGAGCCCATGCGCATTGCTCTTCAAATTTTGAAAGGCAATACATATTTGCTTGTTATATGGTTGTCCGTTGTCATTGTTCAGTAATCAGTACTAGTATACAACGAGCTAACTAGTGGCTAACTGCCTAGCTTACCTTGGCCATGACATAATAAAAGTTGTAGTACATACATACATATTGCTAAACCTCGTCCAGAAATTAATGCGGTTGTTCTTCGTTACAAAAGCTTGTGTGTATATTCAAAGGATTTTTTTTTTTGGAAAACCTCACCCCACAAGTCGGTGAGTTTGTCAAAAACCCACCCATATCTCAAAATTCATTGATCACACCCCACAAGTTTTATGTTGGTTCTAATCCTCACCCAGGGCCAGTTGACAACATGACGCTTGCGTGACATTCTAGCGTAGATCCCTTCATAACATCACACCTAATGGATCATCTCCCATTCCTAGACCCAAAGGATGTGGTGACCATCATCTCGAACCCTAGTTTCGTCGTCCTCGAGTCGTTAAGTAGAGCAGGAAATGACGCTTTGGGTTTGGGTGGGGGAGATGGCCCGTTAGGGTGTGTTGTTATAAAGGGGTACATGCTGGAATGCCACACATGCACTAATTCGTATGGTCAACTGGCACCGAGCAAGGATATGCAACTATATAAAATTTGCAGGTGTATGATCGACGAAATTTGAAATGTCGGTGCGTTTTTGACAAACTCCCCGACTTGTGGGTGGGTTTTTGCAAAATTCCCTATATTCAATTACTCTATTAGTTTTAGCTTCTTATCAATTAAAAGTTGATGTATATTATCAACCGAATATATTGTATGAACACCCCCTATAAGAAACTATGACAATGATTTCTTCAATCTATACCCGCTTTCAACAATTTTCTTATTGATGGCCACTTTGAGGATGCTTGTGCTGTTTGTTGTACCGATATCATTGATGATGAAAATATCTACTTTGTCTAATGCAAAGAAAATATCTATGGCGAATTCATTTGTATTTCTTGCACTTTAGTTATATATTTTCTACCATTCACTACTCATGCTATAAATGGAGTGGAGGAAGTGAGAAAATACAAAGGAATAACAAAATTAATAAACTTTGTCCTGTTATTTTTTACAACGCTATTTTTTCTATCTATAGTACTTTTCAATATTAAAGTATATTACTAAAAAACCATAGAGTTTTGATACTATGACAATAGTTTATCTATGGATTTAATTGTGTCACCTCCATACTCTAAAATATGTGAAGGGTTAAATATAAAATAATTATAAACAAATGTAGCATTAAAAATTTGTTTGGGATTGAATGATATATAACTTAAATGGTCCAAAATATAAGTTTACGATAAAAGATTGTTTGGTATGTATAAAGAGAATTTTTTGATATGCCATTGCAAAGTTCCCCAATCCCTAAAATGTTGCTGCAAAATGGACGCCCACCATTTTTGTCACTGTTGGCCAAATCTTGTCATTCAACACGTCATGAGGGTGTGCAAAGACATTTTTGCCCATGGTTGTGCAATTTTTCCTTTTATTTTGACCCACATGTCATCACCTCCACTCCCCCACCTCATATCTTTCCTCTTCCTTGGGAAGAATAAAAAAAACCGGAAGCAATAGAGAAATCTCACCGGCGAGTAGAGAAGTCACATCTCTGCACGCGGCATGACACTCATGCAAACGTGTGACGCGAGACTACGTATGATAAGTAAGGTTTTCCATAAATAAAAAGAAAACCTTGCATCATCAAATACCGTACTCGTGCAGCATCATCTTCCACGCTCATCTTCAATAGTTCTACGCGAGTGACACCGCATCCACTCTCTTGTCTCTCTGAAACATATGGATGATTTGGCTAGTCCCCTCATGGATGATTCGGCTAGTCCTCTCCAAGCCAAGCCAACCAACTACACCAAGTTGTAGGTTTGAGCATGATAAGGAATGTATGTAACCTATGATCAGATATATTAGTTTGAGCTTTCCTAGATTGAAGACTAGACATATACGATCGATGCCTTTTACAACCTGCAAAAAGGTGTGTGACTTAGTATTTTTTTTTATCCACATACACGTAAATCCTTCGCCATGTGACTTTTAATTTGATGGACTATTTTTAAGAATAAATGGAAGCATTCCTTGCACGCCATTTTCAACTCTATTTTTTTTTGTTGTTAATATTGGAGTTTGTATGTTTCTTACATAGTTTAGTATTTTTTTTAGCCACATACATATTTTTTTTATATATGATGGACTATTTTTAATAATAAATCTCAATTGTTTGCATTGGATTGTACCATGTAATAAACATCTAAATTATTTTATTTTTCTTCAAATATCATGGGATATATACTTTTCTTATTAATTAGATAATGTCTAGGGTTTTCTAGTTCAATTAATTGTCACATCCAATCTCACTATTTGATTTTGTATACTGGCAGGTAGGCAATATATGGAATGAGGAGAATAAGAAAGAATACAAAGGGCATGTACAGGAACACAACAGAGATAATGTTGAGGATAGTGTCTATGATCCTCTAATTTGTAGATCAGCAGATATAGAAAGAAAGGATTTGGATGTATCACATGGAAGCGGTATGTGCACGAGAAGAAATAGTAGTGATTTTATGAATAAAAGTGAGCCAACTAGTGGCTTACATATTGGTGGACGGTGGCAACTAGCATGGAAACTATCTGTAGTGTTCAAATGGGAAAAATGCAAGGTGGCATGGAACGAGTATATCTACATGAAGGTGCCCCAAGTTCACAAAAAGGCTACAAATAGAATGTTTCTCTAGGTGGCAAGTTCATCCAGGTTGCTGCTTTGGCCAACAAATCTATTTTTCCTAAGGATCAATATGGAAATCATATTATTGATCTTCATTCATCTCAAGAAGCTTTTAAAGGCACAAAATGGACTAATCTACTATTAGAAACCGGAGTAGAACGTGCATTGATAATGGGTGTTGGAATACAAGTACTTCAACAGGTAAGATGATTTTTTGCTTGAAATTGTTAATGTGTGGACTCAACTTAATTTTGTTAACATACCTGAATGTCTTATTTGAAATACTCCATCAAATACTATTTTTTGTTCTATGTTGTCATTATGATTTTGCATGGTTTGCACTTTGCTTCCTATTTTTAATTATACTATGTTAGCTAGGTCCAGGTAATAAAGTTTTGAGTAAGGATGATATTGTAATGCTTAAATATTTGAATTTATTCTTCTCACATCCTATATAAACAACGATAATTGAGAACATAGTATTAAATGACATACGAGTGTATCAACTCAACAGTGGATTCTAACTATTTAATTATTTTTGTCAAAGTATAGTTCTATGTGCTAGTTCATGGAGCAAAAAGGTTTTATGAAACTTGAAAATGAAGGTCTCTCCTTTATTTTGATCAATAGATCTATGAGTAAAAAAATACATGAATACATAAATGTCTCTCCCAAAAAAATGTTTTCTTATATTTATTTATCTCAAACTTTTATGCAGTTTGCTAGCATCAATGGAATTCTCTATTGTATTCCTCAGATACTTGAGCAACCTGGTTTTGGAGTTCTTTTTCAAAAAATGGTCTTAGTTCTTCTGTGTCTTTTCTTATAAGTGCCCTCACAACCTTATTGATGCTTCCCTTTATTGGTATTGCCATGTGGCTCATGGACCATTCAAGGAGAAGGTTGTATTCTATTTCGTTATCATTACAAAGCTCTGACATCATTTCTTTCATAAATTTAGGCTTTGAATGCATATTTTTAATACTGTCTAAACAAAACAGATTAATAAAGTATCTTCCTCATTCTATGCAGACGACTTCCTCTTGTGACAATACCCATCTTGCTATTATCACTTGTTTTGGTTATTGCCAACTTTGTGAACTTGAGCACTAAATAGCATGATGCCCTCTCAACAATCAGCGTCAGCATGTACTTCTGCTTCTTTGTCATGGGATTTGACCCAATCCCAAATATATTAGGTGCAGAAATTTCCCCCACCAGAGCACGCGCCATTTGCTTAGCCATATGAGGCCTAACATGCTGGATTTGTGACATGATTGTCACATACACACTTCCTGTGTTGATGAGGTCCATCGGTCTTGCAGGTGTTTTCGGGATCTATGATGTTGTTTGTTTATTAATGCTTCTATTTGTGTACTTCAAGGTGCTAGAAACAAAAGGCATACCTCTTGAGGTGATGGCAGAAATCTATGCACTAGAAGAATAGGCCATCCACAAGAAGATACTGAATAAATGGTTGACTCCACATGAGGATGGTTTTTTTTTTGTTACATTACATATAAAAGTTTTTTTGGAACTAGGAAAAGTCTGGTTATTTTTTTAGACATATGCTACTGGTGGTCTGGTGTTCTTTCTAATTTTTTGCCATCATACCTATTGTAGTTTCCTATCTTAGTGTTAAGTTCTAAATGTTATGATTGGTTATATGTCTATGAGCTTTGCACTTTCCTTCTATATTAACTACAAGTAGGCATCTCCTTACCTTTTCTGTTAGACGGTTGTTTGCCAAAATTTAACAAATCCACATCGCAACTCACGTATATGTAGTCATACTTAGTTATGCCAATGGAGATTTCAAAATTTATAGTCGGTGAGTATAGTACTACTAGTTGCAATGTTGCAATTGTATATGGTATCCTCTGTTAGAACTTTTCAGGTTTCACGTAAAATTCACAATATTAGTACGTATATGCATCATACATGTATAGTTAAACATACAGTTGGGAGGAGGACGTCATAGGATTACAAGACGAGGAGGACGTCATAGGCTTACAAGACACTAGTAGTTGCCCAACCATTTGAGACAAATGAATCTATTATTTATTTCCATCGGAGACTCAATCTGCTAGGCATGTCCCGGTACACCTCTAACACTTCAGGTATCATAAGCTACAACAGTCAGGAAGAAGTGATTTGAGTCAGAATCCCAAATGGCCAAATGCCAGTGGATAAATTCAGCAGGAATGTTTCAGCCAAGAACTTTTTCTTTTTCTTAATTAGAGAAATGTAAGCGTGGTACCTACTGGACAACCATATGTTGGTTTATTTATAAACCAAAGATCCATGATTCCCTTATTTGTTTGCCTAGCTTATTGTTCGCTTGTTCACCTACCTATCCTCCCATCTCATTACTGGTAGTCACACTAATGCTTCTCAGATTTGCTTCTCTTTGACCTTGCAAATCCTTCAACAAATGCAGCCATCCCTACAACCCCTGGGGAACACGGCATCCATCTGTGCAGTGCATAACATCCCCCTACCGACAGTACAAGACATACATACTTACATTATTTTTTTCTTCAACCGAAATATCATTCTTCATTATGCAAACAAGATATGAACCTTCTCTGAAGTTTAAAGTGGCCAGCAGAGGAGGCCACAGAGGTCACTTGTTCAACATTAGGAATGGTCAATGCAGGTGAGAATCACATACTTGACTTGAACATTAGGAAAGGTCATTGTGCAGATTGATGTTCCAGGAAGCTGTAATGGTGAATGTTTTAGCTTTCCTGTAGATAGTCTGGCCAATGAAAATGAGAACCAAATGAAGCAAGACAACGCTTCCCGTTTTGCGGACGCCCTCTCTCGAATTATAGACTTATGCCGTGGTGTGCTCATGACATTATCTGTTGAGCAGTATCTGAAAAGAGATGATGGTATGAACAACAGCACCCCAAAGGCTCAAAGAGTTACAAAGATTCCAACAACACCTAATGTTTCTCTGACATTCTTACATTGTAAGGTGATGATCCTGAACGTAGGAGGCAAAGAATGGCAATGTGTGCAAGCAAGTGCCTGCCAAGCTCTTAAGCTTTAAGAGCTTGAAGGGGAAAAAATGGCAGAGATGACAGGAACACGTAGAGCAGCACCCCATCTCACATACGCAAGTATCAGCCTCAATGACAAGATGCAACAGTTGACCTGTGGCAGCCCAGCAAAGAGGAGTCAACAGTTGGCGATTGCTGCCTAAATGACGCACTGACATCAATTTTTCAGGTGAACCAAGACTCACCGGAGAGTAATAACATTGTACAAAAGTATCCTATGCACATGTCAAAGAATCGTAAGGAAGGCCTTAAGCATTTCAGAACACAAGCACATTAGGCGCACCTATAAGATGCTTACATAAACAAATCTGCATTATAAATTTCAGCTGGGAAGATCTTTTTCCATTTCACCTCTCCCTACAGTTTTTTAAAACTTCCTAAACAAATATGTACATACCCTTTTAACCCCTTGTCTCGACCCATTTACAGAATCGACGTCAATATCACTGTCTGGTAACACACTAACATCTCTCTAACTCCATCAGGGATCAAATCCTTCAAAATAACAAGGATGGAACAGATGTGCAAAATTCACACCGGTAACTAAATTATTCTCCTCTTCCCGATGTTCTTCGCTTGAGCGGAACGGAAGTAGCTGTGGCTCACTGACATGTGGGCCGTAGAGGGTGAAGTGGCAGCTAAAGATTACTCGTCTCGACTCACTTGCAGATGATGTTAAGCCAAGAAATCGGCGGATCCGTC